>CM060129.1:22966964-23566964 GCA_030522415.1 Channallabes apus | reverse complement strand
GCAGGATGAACGTGTCCTGGGACTTCCTGCGCCGGAACCAGATCTCGAACCGGAGGCCGCTGTCGCCGACGTTCTCCGTCATCCCGATCTCTGCCGTCTGAGAGAAACCAAGATATGATGATGTGTAACGATCGATTTCTTATAACCTGATAAAGCTTTTTGGACTTAAAAAAAAAATAAAAAACCTTTAAGGCATTCAGCTGACGATTAGCATGATTGTTTATAGCAACACATTTATAGCAAGCTGCTTTAAAGCTGACTTTAAACTCTACAAAGTTTCAGTAGTTTTTCTGACAAAATGATCTTTGCTGTTATGATGCTTATCTAAAATCTACCAATAGGGGGAGCAAAACTCACAAAAAAAAAACAATCATGCTAATTTAAAGGGGAAGAAAAATCTCCTTATTTCTTATGTTTGTGTATATGCAAGGTGTTTTCTGGCTGGGTTGATATGTTTTTTGATATGTTAGCATATCTGTTTTGCATATTCGCACATCTGTTTTGTCTGTTTGTTTGTGCACACATCATGTAAAAACTACTAAATAAATTTTATTGGGGTTTTCACAGCTGTATTTGGCCGAGCTTGAGGTAACATATAAGCTTTGTTTCATCGCAATCGGTCCATGGGAAGAGAAGGTATTGAATTCTACTTAGAATTTTAAACAGAAAAAAAAATCAACCTTAATAAGAATTATTAGTTCGTATACAAAAATACCTTTCCATGTTTCCTTTTCGAGCCTTGTTTTTCAGTCTAGTTGTAGACAAGCACGTCACTGTTCCACCATCCCGAGACAAATCCAGGATATGGGATGCTTTTAAGATGTTTGATATGATTTTAAACCCTTCACCTACCTTAAATGATTGTTTGTAGATGTAGATGTCATATCCCCCTTCGATCTTTTTGGTTTTGCTGAACAGGATGAGGTCCTCAAACAGGAAGACGTGCCGGAGGTACTTTCTGCGACCGCACCACACCATGAACTCATCCTGACACCTCAGCTGACCCTGTTCCTTCAGATTCACCTACAGACCCAGATCAAATGTTTTACACTCCCTGAGCTGAACAGTATTTAAACAGCCAGGGTTTAAATGTGTATCCTCATGCTTACGTCACATCCCCGGATGGCGTCCATGGCGAGCAGGTCGTTGCCGTGGCGCAGCTGGAACTTGACCATGTCCTCGGCGGTCCTGAGGTCGGTGAGCTCCTGCTCCTGAGACTGGCTGCACTCTTTAATCAGGTCCTTGAGCAGCAGGGCGTATTTACTCATCCTCTGGATGGGCTTCAGCAGGTAGGACGCCAGGTCCATCTTGTCCTCCAGCTCCACCTGCTTGTTCTGTGGGGGAAAATACATCAGACATATGGAGTAGAGTAAAGTGCCTCGAACAAACATGGTGAAAACGAAACAATTCTTCATTTTGAATGTGTGATGTCACAGCTGTCTTCAGACAGACGCTTAAAGGCGAACTTGTCTACACATGAGCTTTAAAAGACAACGAGATCTTCCTGTCCCCAGAGGCACTAAGAAATCGGTCATGACACAAAAACAGCACAACACTTTAAATGAACAACATTAACTTACTGTAGATACCTTAAAATCCTCCCTCTGTATCACTTTAGATTAGATTAGATTGGAACTTCTCCCAGTCTCATCAATAATAAATCTAAAGTGTCCGTCACGGCGCACAGGGTTTCAGGACATGTCCGTTACGGTGAGTCATGATCCAGACCCCCAGTAGTTTCAGTTTGAGTATGGAAACGGCGATGTTCCGGATGATCCTGCATTCCCGAAGCCAGTGACCAGTGATGGTTATCAGTTGACCTCAGGAGGACATTTCAGATTCTCCCGTAGATTTAAAGGTCAATTGTGTTTGTCTCTCAGAAAATTTTTACGACGGTGGACTGCGTCTCTCTGCGTGTCTATACAGATGTTTTAGTTAAAATGCAGACATGAGGAAGGGTTAATCACCTTTCTTACATTCCTGACCTGTTTGTCAGACGTCCCCGAATTGTCCAGAATTAAAATTGTTGACGGTTCTTGCATGAACTGGTTTTGCATTAGCTACTGAACGTACTTATGCTGGACTTACGACCGGACTGCTCACACACAATCTTACACTGTTGCTTATTAAGTTGCATGAAGATGATGAAGAAGCACATGAAGATGTTTGTTCGTGCATGCATCACGTAAAAACCACTAAATTAATTTTATTGGGGTTTTCACAGCTGCATTTGGCCAAGCTTGAGGTAACATATAGGCTTTGTTTCATCGCAATCAGTCCACGGGAAGCGAAGATATTTATAAAAATTAAATAAAATGTAATTTTTTATGGGTGATGCCGTGAAAAAAATCATTAGTCTCAAAATTCAACAGATGGCGCTATACATTATTTCATACTTGCTTATGAGAGTGTGATTGAAATCTACCTAATAAACGCCATCGCACACCTTTAGGCCTTGTTCAAACGGGACGTTTATGTTGTGTTTTGTACCGTCGCTTGATTGACTTCTACACTGTCGTTCGTTTGTCTCTGTCTAACGGCATCCTGCAGCCCAAATTGTAGTTTGCGTGTTTAACCTGTGGGGGGCAGTGTGTCGGGAACTGGATATGAAAGTCCTGGTCATTTTTTTGAGGTGCCTCCTTTTACTGTAATATGGACCATTTTGCTATATTAGACATTAATCTTCTTGTTTTAAAAATTCTAATTAAAATATTATATTATTATATGTAAAAAATAATACGGCGACGTAGGGAGAAAAAAAAATCACCGCCGCTACTGGGTTCACCCTCTGACTGCACAACGTCGGATTAAAGGAAGTTTTTTGTGGTTTATGAAGAAATGCGAACATTCCCACACAAGTTTGATTTTTTAAGCATTTTATTTTTGCTTTTTTCCCGCATCTCCCTCTGTATAGCGTGTAGGATCATGGGATATATCCGGTCCTCCGAAGCGTAAAATGGACGCGGAGAAAACGAACTGGACGTGTTTTCCTTGCGTTCGTTGGGATTTGAACGCCAAGAAAAAACTCCATGCAACGTTTTTTTAACGCGTATAAACGCGCAGTCGGACAAACGCACGTCACCAAAGCCCGTGTGAACACCGTCATTGACTCCTATGTGTAGAAAACCCTCTGCGCTTCATCCGCGCTCACCGGACGCTACGAACGGCAGAAAAACCCTCGATTTGAACAACGCCCGTGTGAACAAGCCCTTATTCTGCACACTTCAGGATAGCAAGTAAAAATTGTAGTTCATTCCAAAATTCAACAGAGGGCGCTGTACATTTAAAAAAAGTCAATTAAATTCCTTGCAAACAAAGTCGTGGGCACAGCTAGTTAATAATGATTAAAATAATGAGCCTGCTGCTCAGATGTGTGTGTGTCCCACCTTGAAGTAAGCGTTCCCGTGGCTGGTGAGCAGGGCGTCAGAACGAGGTTTGTTCTTACTGTACAAAGCGTACATTCCGAACTTGTCCTCCTGCCAATCACACACACACACACACCGTTTATCCTTAATTGCCTTCCTACCGCTGAACACACCCACGTGCCTGCGTCTTGAATTCATTCTTTTTAAAGACTCACGTGTCTCAGGAAGCAGGTGCTGACTGAAAGTGGGGAATGAGCACACTGCTCAAGATCCTTCAGGAAGTACTGGCTGTGGAAGTCACACAGCTTTTCCAAGTTTCCGAAGATGATGCTGCGTTTTCCGCGGAGGTCCTGCGGCAGGTCCGGCCTCTCCATCTCGGGGAAGTAGTGCTCCATGATGTAGGAGAGAGAACGCACGTACTCTCTCTCTGTCGAGATCATCTCGTCCATGATGTGCTGAATTTTACTGGATGGAATAAAAATACAAACTTTATGTGTCATCTACTTTTCCAGACTGTGTGTGTGTGTTTATGTGTATACAGGACGTGTCCCACCTGCTCTGCCTCTTGTTCTCACCATCCCCTGGTCTTCCCAGACTTATAGACGGCACCGGGAGACTCCTGCTGCGCGCCAGCACTGGACTCTTCACGTGTGGCCTCTGCGGGTTGTTCTCCGCACACGTGGTGTTGCTGAGCTCCAACCCTTTGATGTAGACCCCTAGGTATCCGTGGTGTCCCGAGAGCTCGGAGCTCACCGTCTTCTTCATCATCTTCTTCACCGGAGGCCTGCGGTGCCTCGCTACGGGTTCCGACTGACAAGAATACGACGAGTCGACGGTGCAGTCGCTGTCCGTGTCGTCCAGCGCCGACGGAGCGAGTTTATCTCTCTCGGGAGGGAAAAGAAAAGATCTGAAAGGAGAGTCCTTTTTGGAGAACGGACCTGCCGAGTGAGGTTTCTCATCCTCGAATTCGAAGCTGTGTTTAATATCGGGAAGAGAACTTCTGTTCTCTCCACACTGCAAATCCACGCATATTACAGGGATTTCCCCGGGTTTGGAAAGCTCAGCGTCAGAGTTTAGACAAGAGTCAGACACGGGTTCCTCTCGCAACGTCGCTCTTTCCAGCACCTCCTCCAGGTGTTTCCGGGCCTCCTGGCACTTCATCCACATGTGGTTCCAGTGATGGAGCTGGTGGGAGCTGCCCAGTGAGGCCACCGTGTCGTTTAGAGAGCTGAAGTTCTCCATGGAGAACTTGGTGGCCTCATTGTGGTAGTCCTGCAACGTCTGGAGAACTTCAGGGGACAAACGTGTGAAGTTCTCTTCCAAATTCAGACGCTTGAAATAGTTCTCACAGTGCGTCATCCACTGCTGAGCCTGCGAGAGGACGATTTGATTAGTTTAGTGAGCTCATGTTCATGCTTAATTATTAATGATTCATTTCTGAATTTCTATAAATGAAAAAATTATAATAAACAATAAATAAATATATATATATATATATATATATTTTTATATATATATATATATATATATATATATATATATATATATTTTTTTTTTTTTTTTTTTTACAAAAGTTGGACCTCAGTATACGAACTCCCAGCCTAATAAATTTCCACTTTAAATTTTGCAAAAAAATTGCCTCGGTATAGAAAGCATTTTCAGCTGACTGAAACCAAGCTGGCTAAGTCACACGTATGTGTAGTGGTGCAGTGGTAAAGCACTCGCCCTATAATCCGGAGATTGCTGGTTCGGTTCCCGGGTGATGCCGTAACCTCTCGCAGCCGGAGGTCTAGAGAGAGCTGATTGGCCAAGCTCTCTCGTACCCCTTTTCCCAATTTTGGAACCAGTGGCGTGCTTTTCCACAGAAAAAAGTTGGTGTCGGTGCCCTAAAACAAGCACCGGCACCGGACCCTAAACTCTGCTGGTCTAGTCGCGAAAACCCATGATGTCACGAGCGGTGGGCGGAGTTATAGGGAGCGTAAAAAACATTGCAAAGTCCGTTAATGTGGAGTGCGGATGAAACAAAAGCGCTATTAACAATTTGGACATCCGCCGAGATTCAGCAGAAATTGGAAAGTGCTTTAAGAATGTATTAAAATTGTATGAGGAAATAAGAGAAGAACTAATAGTCGCAGGCTTCACACGAACAACCAACCAAATACTGAATAAGCTAGTTTATGTCGATCTCTTTCAGCGGTTATAACACGTCGAATAAGCTGTTTTTTTAGATACTGAAATACAGTTTCATAGTTTGGAGAATAACCAGTAAACTGACTTCGGGCAAGTTCGTTTCTGTTTAGTGGGCGTGGCCTGTGACGTATTATCATGCAGCTCCCGCTGAGCTCCTGTCTAGTGTAAACGTGGCACCTGGCATCAGCACCAGTGTAGTGGAAATGAGGTATCAGAGGGGAGGGATGAGAGGTACTTCGTGCTCCCACATTAATCACGACTCTACAGCCAATCAGGGGCGTCTGTGAGCTCGCGCATGCGGAAGGAGCGGATAGCGCTGTCCTCCGAGTGTGTTACTCCGCCCCCAACAGTGAGTGAGTGAGCAGTTAGAAAAGATGCGGTCGGCTGGCGTCACGTGGTTCTGAGGAAACACGCGATAGTCTTCGGCCCTCCCGACTGAGTGGTAGTAGTAGCCTTAATGTGGGAGCCCCCTAGTGACGGGGAGGAATTGGACACGACTAAATTAGGGAGAAAATTGGGAAAAAATCCGCCCAAAAAAGAAGAAAACGGAGCTGCTTTCAGTTTGGTTTTTAAAGCAGCCGGTGCCAAGAGGAATCAATAATTAAGGTTATGTGAGGTTTAATGTCTGTGTATTAGTCCAGAATGTAACAGTCAGTGCATCACTATTTAATTACTGACGTAATCTTTATATATATATATATATATATATATATATATATATATATATATATATATATACTGTATATACTGACCTGCTTTCTTCCAAGTTTGACGAGTAAAACCATTCACACTTGTGGTGGTGGACAGGGGCCAAAACGTTTTGCAAACAGCTTCAGTTGATAAAAAACAGTGTGTGTGTGTGTTGTGAGTGTTTACCGAGTCGTAGAACTCGTAGAGGTTGTCCAGGATGTCCAGCTCGGACCTGCGTGTGTGTGCTCGCTGAAGGACGGAGCTCATGTGCTGCTTGAGTTCCAGTAACACGGGACAGGAAACTCGTCTCGGGTCCTGAGTCAACGCCGCCGCCTGCTTCTGCTGGAGCTGCAGAACACACACACACACACACACACACACACACACACACACACACACACACACACGCACGGTGAGGTTAAAGAGAAGAGGACTAGCTTGCGCCTGTGTGTCCTCCTGATACGGAGGTCACTCACCGCCGCCTCGTCGATGAACTGCTCCAGGCTGCGTCTCGTCTCCTGCAGTGAGCTCAGGGTGAAGCTCAGGGAGTCCAGCGGGGACACGTGCGTCTCTGCCTCCACACTGAACCAGCGCTTGATCTAAACACATTCACAACACACACACACACACACACACACACACACACACACACACACACACACACACACACACACACACACACAGTCGTTGAGGACCCGATGAGTTTAACTGCACGCTGTGTTATTTATGAGGACTTTACTGCGGCGCCTCACCCGCTCCGTCTCCTCCTGAAAGGTGCGCAGCTCCAGAAGCTCCTCCAGCTGACGGAGAGACTTGTTGGACAGAATGACGAGTTTATGGACCTCCTCGTCCATCTGGTTGTAGAGCGAGCACGCTGTGTCCACTGCGTCCCTGCATTAACACACACACACACACACACACACACACACACACACACGCACACACACACACACACACACACATATAAGTGTGTGAATAAGAGTGTGTAGGAGAAACACAGTGTGTGTGTATGTGTGTGTGTGTGTATGTGTGTGTATATGGTGTGCATGTATATGTGTTTGTGTGTGTCTATGGTGTGTGTATGGTGTGTGTATGGTGTGTGTGTGTGTATGGTGTGTGTGTGTGTGTATGGTGTGTGTGTGTGTATGGTGTGTGTGTGTGTATGGTGTGTGTGTGTGTATGGTGTGTGTGTGTCTATGTGTGTGTGTCTATGGTGTGTGTGTGTCTATGGTGTGTGTGTGTCTATGTGTGTGTGTCTATGGTGTGTGTGTGTGTGTGTGTGTGTGTGTGTGTGTGTGTGTGTGTGATACCTGTAGCTCTCGGTCTCGCTCGGCTCCTCTTTCCTGACGCGTGCGAGGAACGTTCCTCCCTCCAGCCTGAGGCGGTTCAGCTGCGAGTCCTCCAACACACACTTCATCAGGTTCCTCTGCTGGCTGATCGTCTCTGACACGTCCTGCACACACACACACACACACACACACACACACACACACACACACACACACACACACACACACACACACACACATGATGTGACTTGTAAGTCTGATTATTTAAGGAGTTTGTTTTGTTAAAGAAATTATTTTATAAACAGAAGGAAAGTCATTAAGATATACTCAAGAAATATTAAGATATTAACATGAAATATAAAGATTTGTGTGTGTGTGTGTGTGTGTGTGTGTGTGTGTGTGTGTGACTGTATCAGGCTGACCTTTGCAGTGTCCAGGCTGTTGCTGCTGTTCAGGACGTCGATGGATCTCTGCAGAGACGCGATGGCTTCGTTACAGCTGCTGCAGAACTGCTCCATTTTCTACACAACACATACACACCACAAGCAGGCCTTAGCATTTCTCTGTGTGTGTGTGTGTGTGTGCGTGTGTGTGTGTGTGTGTGTGTGTGTGTATATATACAGTACCTGTCTGAACTGGATGTAGTGGTGATGGTCGTAGGTGAAAGTGCCATCCAGGTCTCGTGTGAGCTGGGACGAGTCAATGTGCTTCAGCAGGGCTTTTAGAGAGGATAAAACTTCACACTGAGAAACACACACACACACACACACACACACACACACACATTACAACTTGATGATCCTGTCTCATCTGTTATTCATCAAAAAAACCAAAGAAACCTCTGTCTCTTTGCTTCACTCTTGATCTCTCTCTCTCTCTCTCTCTCTCTTGTGTCTTTCTTTCTCTTTCTGTCAGTTACAGACGTGGCCTGTACTCCTCCAGGTCCAGTACTGAAGGCTCCTGCTCTATAGTTTAGGCGTGGTAAGGCGTGGTACCTGTGGGCGGGGCTAGTGGCAGTGTTTGATGGTTGTGAGCACAATGTTACACAACCTGTAAAATCATAACACCGATAAAACAGTGAATTTAGAGAAACACTCGGCTCATTCTATTAATTAACACACGAGTTTGTGTGTTTTATTTACTAACCTGTTTTCAACATTGCAGCCTGTATTGATGTGCAAACTTTATTTCTTTATCTTCTTCTTCTTTGTCTTTCGGCTGTTCCCTTTCAGGGGTCGCCACAGCGAATCATCTGCCTCCATCTAACCCTATCCTCTGCATCCTCTTCTCTCACACCAACTAACTTCATGTCCTCTCTCACTGCATCCATAAATCTCCTCTTTTGCTCTTATGGGCAGTGGTGGCTCAATCGGTTAAGGCTGTGGGTTTCTGGGTTACTGATCGGAAGGTCGGGGGTTCGAACCCCAGCATCGGCAAGTTGCCACTGTTGAGCCCTTGAGCAAGGCCCTTAACCCTATCTGCTCCAGGGGCGCTGTAAGCTGGCTGACCCTGCGCTCTGACCCCAGTTTCCTAATTGGGATATGCGAAGAAGAAATTTCGCTGTGCTGTAAAAAGTACATGTGACAATAATTGAATATTCTTCTTCTTCTTCTTCTTTGGTCTTCCTCTAGACCTCCTGCCTGACAGTTCCAACCTCAGCATCCTTCTACCGATATATTCACCATCTCTAGAGCATTCACCATGCTCTACGGCATATGCCGAGCACCACTGTCCTGTACACCTTTCCTTTCATTCTCGCTGATACTCTTTTATCGCACAACACACCTGACACTTTTCTCCACCCATTCCAACCTGCCTGTACCCGCCTCTTCACCTCCTTTGAACACTCTCCGTTGCTCTCGACCGTTGACCCTAAGTATTTAAAATCCTGCACCTTCTTTACCTCTGCTCCCTGTAGCCTCACTGTTCCTCTTGGGTCCCTCTCATTCACACACATGTATTTCGTCTTGCTGCGGCTAACCTTCATTCCTCTGCTTTCCAGAGCGTACCTCCACCTCTCCAAATTTTCCTCCACCTGTTCCCTGCTCTCGCTACAGAGCACAATGTCATCTGCAAACATCATAGTCCATGGAGACTCCTGTCTAACCTCATCTGTCATCCTGTCCATCACCAGAGCAAACAAAAAGGGGCTTAGATCTGATCCTTGATGCAGACCCACCTCCATCTTGAACTCTTCTGACACACCTACGGCACATCTCACCACTGTCTTACAGCTCTCATACATGTCCTGCACCACTCTAACATACTTCTCTGCCACTCCAGACTTCCTCATACAACACCACAGCTCCTCTCTCGGCACCCTGTCGTACGCTTTCTCTAAATCTACAAAGACACAATGCAACTCTTTATTACCTTCTCTGTACTTCTCCATCAGCATCCTCAAACCAAATACTGCATCTGATGTACTCTTTCTAGGCATGAAACCATATTGCTGCTCACAAATTCTCACCTCTGCCCTTAACCTAGCTTCCACTACTCTTTCCCACAGCTTCATTGTATGGCTCATTAGCTTTATACCTCTGTAATTGCCACAGCTCTGCACATCTCCCTTGTTCTTAAAAATCGGCACCAATACACTTCTCCTCCAATCCTCTGGAATCCTCTCACTCTCCAAGATCTCGTTAAACAAACTAGTCAGAAACTCTACTGCCACCTCTCCTAAGCACTTCCACACCTCCACAGGTATGTCATCAGGACCAACTGCCTTTCCACTCTTCATCCTCTTCAACGCCCTTCTCACCTCACTTTTACTAATATTTGCTACTTCCTGCTCCACAACAGTCACCTCTTCTACTCTTTGTTCTCTTTCATTTTCCTCATTCATCAACTCCTCAAAGTACTCCTTCCATCTTCCCATCACCCTCCTGGCATCTGTCAGTACATTTCTTTATACATAACTTAATTTGCCTTTTTTTCTGATGTTATTTCTTTAAATCTACTGTATCTCAAGTCTTAAAATTCTGACTGAGAGAAATTTAATTCATTTGAAATTCTCTATAGTAACATAAGTGTATTTAAGTATATTAAATCAGCTCAGTCGATTGCACTAATTATAATTTACAGACTTCCAGGGCCGTATTCTGAATTTCTTAGTGAATTTGCAGATTTCCTTTCAAACCTAGTCGTTTCTGTAGACAAAGTGTTAATTGCTGGAGATTATAATATTCATTTTGAGAATCCAGAAGACCCTCTGAGAACAGCATTTATGCCCATACTGGACTCAGTAGGAATAAATCAGTGTGTAGTAGGACCCACTCATAAAGCAAAAATCTCCACAACAACATTATGCAATAGTGAGGACTTCATGAACATTTTTAATAATAAAATTGTAAATATCAGGCATAAAATTGAGGTTTGAAACCAAACAATGTAATTGATACTGATGTTAACCTAGCCATGTCAGATCGGAACCTAGAATACTTTACTCCTCTTGAAGAGAATGAACTAATTTCACTCATCTCTTCTGCAAATTCATCAACCTGTATATTAGATCCTATACCGACACATTTTCTTAAACAGATAGTACCAGTAATAACAGAACCGCTGTTGAGAATAATTAATTCCTCACTCAGCATTGGTTATGTTCCAAAATCTTTTAAATTAGCAGTTATCAAACCAATAATTAAGAAACCTGACCTCGACCCCTGTCAGCTGTCCAATTACAGGCCGATATCAAACCTCCCCTTTATCTCTAAGATTCTGGAAAAGATAGTAGCGGAGCAGCTATGCTCATATCTACATAGAAATGGCATACATGAACTGTATCAGTCAGGATTTAGGCCTCATCACAGCACAGAAACAGCACTCGTTAAAGTAGTAAATGACCTCCTATTGGCCTCTGATCAGGGTGGTGTAACTATGCTTGTATTACTCGACCTCAGTGCAGCTTTTGACACCATTGATCATGCTATTCTTCTTCACAGATTAGAAAATGTAGAAGGAATTAAGGGTACAGCCCTCTCCTGGCTCAGATCCTATTTGACCGATCGTTATCAGTATGTAGACTTAAATGGTGATTATTCTGCATGTTCTCTAGTGGAGTTTGGCGTTCCACAGGGTTCAGTTTTAGGCCCACTGCTTTTTTCCCTTTACATGCTTCCTCTGGGCAACATAATCAGTAAACATGGTATTAGTTTTCATTGTTATGCTGACGACACACAGTTATACGTCTCAGCAAAACCTGATGAGAAAAACCGGTTACTAAAGTTGAGCAATGTGTGCATGACATAAGAAATTGGATGTTAATTAACTTCCTTCTGCATAATCCTGATAAGACAGAAGTTCTAGTCATAGGACCGGATACAGCTAGGAGTAAAGTTTTATTTTTATAAAAAATTTTTCCAGATTTTTCCCCCTAATTTCGTCGTGTCCAATTCCTCCCAGTCGCTAGGGGGCTCCCACATTAAGCTCATACCGCCACTCAGTCGGGAGGACCGCAGACCGCCCACGTGTTTCCTCTGACCCACGTGATGTCACCGACCATTTTTTTTTTTAACTGCTTGCTCACGCACTGTTGGGGGCGGCGTAACACACTCGGAGGAGCAGCGCTATCTGCTCCCTCCGCTTACGCGAGCTCACAGACGCCCCTGACTGGCTTGTAGAGCCGTCATTAATGTGGGAGCGTGAAGTACCTCTCATCCCTCCCCCCTGAGAGAGCTCAGCCAATCAGCTCTCTCTAGGCCTCCGGCTGTGAGAGGAAAACAGCATCACCCAGGGTTCGAACCAGCGATCTCCGGATGATAGGGCGAGCGCTTTACCACTGCGCCACTCGGAGGCCTATAGGAGTAAAATTTTAGATCACACCGTAACTTTAGATGGCCTTTCTGTTCCATCAAGTGCAACAGTAAAAGACCTCGGCGTGATTATAGATTCCAGCCTTTCATTTGAAGCTCATGCAGATAATATCACCAGGATAGCATTCTTTCACCTCAGAAATATTGCCAAGATAAGAAATATATTGTCGCTAAACGATGCAGAAAAACTAGTTCATGCTTTTATCACTTCTAGGTTGGACTATTGTAATGCCTTACTGTCTGGTTGTTCAGTTAGGTGCATAAACAAGCTTCAGCTAGTCCAGAATGCAGCAGCGAGAGTCCTCACTAGAACTAGAAGATATGAGCACATCACCCCTATCCTATCTTCACTACATTGGCTCCCTGTGAAATTTCGCATTTATTTTAAAATACTACTCTTGACATATAAAGCATTAAATGGTCTCGCGCCGCAGTATCTGAGCGAACTGCTAGTGTCTTACGATCCGCCACGCCTACTTCGGTCAAAGGATGCAGGCTGCTTGTCAGTACCGCGTATTATGAAAACTACAGCTGGGGGCGGAGCTTTTTCTTACAAAGCCCCAAAATTATGGACTAGTCTTCCAAATAGTGTCCGGGACTCAGACACAGTCACAGTGTTTAAGTCTAGGCTCAAAACCTATTTATTTAGCCAACCTTTTTATAAATAGATTTGCCATAAGGTAAAGGAGCAGATCTGGGGGACTCATGGACGTACAGTATTATGGTGAACTGGTATGTTTAGATGCTGTCTTCCTCAGTCTCATTTGATCACTCAGGTTTGTTGACGGTGAGGTGATTGTTTGCTTTACATCTCAGTTCCCCCTCATGTTTGTGTTTCCTTCTGGCTCTCCCTTTTAGTTATGATGTCATAGTTAGTCCTGCCGGAGTCCCTGCTTGCACTCTACAGTAAATATACATTCACATTAGACATTATGTGTGTCTTTGGGATGCGTCTGGTGTCTGGGGATGATTCTATCTACTTAGAAGACGGTACTGGCCTCGACTGGTGTTGTCAGCTGTTTCTCTGGGGACTTGACAATTCGATAGTTCAGGACTGGTTCTTTCTACAAGTCTATCTGAGTCTCGAATAACTACCTGGACTCCATTTTAACATCAATTAACATCAACTATTATAGCTGAACTGCCTGCCACCTAACACACTGTATAAATGCAGATCATTTCCTGCTATCTGTTTCACCCAGATGACGATGGGTTCCCTGTTGAGTCTGGTTCCTCTCAAGGTTTCTTCCTATTACCATCTCAGGGAGTTTTTCCTTGCCACTGTCGCCCTCGGGCTTGCTCACCAGGGACTATCTGAACATTTTGATTCATTCACATTCACATTCCATACAAACTTAAATCATTCTTTTGATTGTGTAAAGCTGTTTTGCGACAATGTCAATTGTTAAAAGCGCTATACAAATAAAACTGAATTGAATTGAATTGACTGATCTAGCAATTGTGATGAGAATAAATAAAATGTCGAGGATAAATTTAATATATATATTTTTTTAAATGAGAAAGAAAAAGGGACAGTATTAATGCGATCTGAGTAGAAATATTTCATATTCGATTTTTTTAGAGATTGTATACAGATCTATTGTGTGACTTGAGTGCTGTAATAACTTCTGTACTCTTCGTCTTCTCATCACGGATTGGCTCATTCTTCATCGTTTCCGGAATGGAAAAAAAAAAAAACAGCCAGGTGGATGTATACTCACTGGAACGGGGAGTTCTCTCTCCAGCTTGACGGACGCCTCTTTGTCGGCGAGGATCAGCACCGAGTAAAGTGCATTAGGCAGAGAGACCTGCATGAGAGAGAGGAGGGGGGGGGGAGGGTATTATTACACGGCACTGATGCTGAGAAGACGTTGAGACGTGCGATGGTGCGTTCGGGTGTTGTGAGGCGTCACTGTAACGGTGCAGGAGTCGGCGTGACGCTGATCAGACAGGGATGACCCCGGGCTACGAGGAACGCTCTGAGCCTCATCGGCGCTCTGGGTTTGACAGCCGGCTGCATGCTTGTCTGATCACCGAGCCGCGTCTCTGATCCCAGGACAAGCGAGGACAAGCCCGGCGCCTCGGGACAGACTTGAGTGGAAATATGTGAGAAGACGAAACAGACTGGAGGGTGATGTGGGTGTGAGCTAGAAACACAGACAGCGCCCTAGCGCCTGAAACGAGGGACGGGGACGCGCGACTAGCGAGATATACGTGATGAACGTTTCTGCAGAGTTTTGAGAAGTGCACAGATCGGGAATTTCTTAGCAGTCTCAGAGACGAGGGCGTCATGTGTGTGTGTGTGTGTGTGTGTGTGTGTGTGTTCACCTGAAGCTGCGATAGAGCTGAGAGGAGCGTAGGACTGGCCTGCTGTCTCCGCGAGTCCACCAGCACTGTGAGACCCAGATCCCTCTTCTCCTTCCTGATAACATCAAGGTTTATCATTTACTACTCACACACTGTCTATCACACACACACACACACACACACACACACACACACACACACACAGATCCTTTTTTTTATAGCTGACTACAAAACCCATTGTGTGAGCCAGAGTACTTCCTGTGTGACACACACACACACACACACTCTGGACGTGTCACAGCCAATGGGTCATGTAAGGGTCGAGGTGTGTGTGTTAGTCACCTGAAGGGCGTGAGTTCAAATCCCAGAAAATTTTGGCTAAAAAAGTTCCATGATGTCATCACAAGAAGGTCCATGGTGATCTTTGTGTGTGTGTGTGTGTGTGTGTTGTGTCTCACCGGAGAGTGGAGGAGTAGTATCCCAGTAGGCAGGTGAGATCTCTGGAGGTGAATCGCTCGTCTGTCCACACTCGCTTCCTCATACACACCTGGAGGACAGGACGTCCACTGCGGTCTCTATTACCTAAGAGATATAACGAGCGAGAGAATGGACGAAGCAACGTGAAGAGAGACAAAGGGACAAGGAGAGAGGAAGAGGGTGAGACAGATAGAAGGAGAGAGAGAAACCGAGACACAAAGAGAGAGAACCACAGAGAGACAGAGAATGAAAAACGAGAGAGAGAGGGACAGGGACACAGAAAGAATAAAGAATGTGAGACAGATTATTACTATTCTCAGTAGTAGTATTTATGTTATTAATAAATGTATTAGCATAATGATATTTAATAATGATTATTTAATTAAGTTATTATAAAGTTATAAATATGATATGATCGTGTTTGGTAAAACTATTAAAGTGTAATAACTGCTCTAATTAATATGGAATACGCTGAGAGTCTCAGCACGAGTGAGATGGACAAGTGTCTCAGTCGTCCTGTTTTAGCTTTACCCTTTGTGTCTCTCTGTGTCTCACTGTGTCTCTCTGTGTCTCACTGTGTCTCTCTGTGTCTCACTGTGTCTCACTGTGTCTCACTGTGTATCACGGTGTCTCTCTGTGTCTCACTGTGTCTCACTGTGTCTCACTGTGTATCACGGTGTCTCACTGTGTCTCTCTGTGTCTCTCTGTGTCTCTCTGTGTCTCACTGTGTCTCACTGTGTCTCACTGTGTATCACGGTGTCTCACTGTGTCTCTCTGTGTCTCTCTGTGTCTCACTGTGTCTCTCTGTGTGACTCACCGGGCAGAGAGACGGCTCCTGAAGCGAGCAGCTCAGTGTTGAGGTGTGTGAGAGTTAATGGCACTGGAGTGGAACAGGCTGAAGGGGGCGCTGATGAGCGGGGAGGAGGTAAAGGAGAAGGAGGAGCTATAATGAGCGGAGCCGAGACAGACGAACATCGAGATGAGACTTTCGGAGAGTCTTCACCAGCACTGCTGCTCCTCCTGGACTCGGAGATGGTGGGGGAGGCGGGAAGACCTGTTACACACACAACACACACACAAATATATATTTACAATTATAATGTCAAGATATGGATATCATTTAGATGGAGGTACAGGATGTAAATACAGGCTGACATGACCTCAGTGTAGACACGATATGGGGTCTCACACACACACACACACACTCACACACTGTAGGTTCATGTAGGTGCGGATAAGACCTGCTTTACACACTGACTCATCACACACACCAGGTGTGCACCTGCCTCACACACTGACTTACACACACACAAACACTATACAGTATATTACAGATAAGTGGTAACCTCCACCTGGTGTGTGTGTGTGTGTGTGTGTGTGTTCCCGGTGGCTTCAGCCTGAGGAATGCTCCTGAACTCTACACAGTACAGAGCAACATCTCCTGCGCGCAAACATCAAAACTACACATGTGTGTGTCTCTATAAATCAGCGTTTCAATGCAAACCCCATTTTATAAGATACACTATAAAAGCAGAACAGAACATGAAGAAATATAAATTCTGTGGATAATATAAATTCTTATAATAAAAAAACGCACAGTACATGTCGTAACTCACAGTCAAGCAAAACGTTATTTTAGGTTATTTCACACCTACAATAATAGAAAACAATACGTTCTAATACTTATGAACAACAATGTTTTTTTTATTATTCCAACTTTCATTTGTAAAGATTCGATCTTAAGGTCGAGCTAAAATATGAGCTACAAATACTTACAATGTCTCACCACAGCATATAAACATGAGTATAAATATAGTATTATTATACAGTATAATAGTAAATCATGACGTCACCCTGTAGTGAGTTGAGATGTGAATTCTGAGCTCCTCAGTCATCAGGTTTAGATTATTCTTCATTTAAAGCCTATTTTAGAACGCGCTGAGAGAAAGAAAAGGCTACACATGCGCTCAGAGAGAAGAAGTTTGTGTATGGTGGTATAAATGCGATCTCCCCGCGGTCCCGCTCTCTGTCCCCCTCACTGTCCCCCTATTGTCTTCCCTCGGCTCTGCTTCCTGTCTGATCTGCAGCGCTGCTACTGATGCACTTCCTAAACACCTCCGCTTTCACACACAAGCCAAGACACAAAGACTAAAAAAAGCCACAAATCTTCTCCAAGGGTCAAGTTCAGGAAAAAAAAAAACCTCCCACGATTCCAGGAGCCAGTGAAAGCACGTTAGAGTCAGAGGACGTCACACATTTGGTGAAATTCGCGTCTGAAGAATATAGACTTTGTAATGTTGATATATGAGGTGAACTCATCCTCAAACTCAAATGTGATTTGAAAGCACCTCAAAAAGAAAATACTTATTCTGGGTTCTGTGTCCTGATTGGCTAAGAGAGAGTACTTTCACAAAGGGACATCCAGTGCATTTTAAAGTCACAGACACTGAAACAGCGCGTTTGAAAAAGGAGTGAAACAGGAAGGAAAAACAGGAAACACAGAATGCAGGATCTAAGCTGGAACATTAACACACACACACACACACACATACACACAAACGTTTCGACCTATAAGACTTACGCAAATCATTTAAAAAATAAATATTATTGTTTGGCTTTAACGTTTATCTCATACAAAGCGATAATGTTTTTTTCCTTTTCTTTCTCTTCCGGTCCAGTAGGTGGCGATAATGCAGCAGCTGCATTAACTCAAAAACACGAGAAAAAGAAACAAATCTGGGAAAAACAGCGTACTTGAAAGAGGCTGTTCGTATTTTCCGCAAAAGGATTTTGCTGATTTAATATCATTTAATATTCGTAAATTTACATTCATCATTTTTCGATCAGTGTGAATCGATTTTAAATCGAAACCAGACGCTTTTGTCACTGATGCTATCTGGAAAGACCGTAAAAGACTGTAGCGCCCCTGCGGGTCTCTGCTGCTCCGCCATAAAGACAATAAAACTTTATGCGATGATATAACTTATTCATTACCTTAAAACAAATAATACCTTTAATTTGCATTAGCATTAGCATTAGCATACGGTACATCAAATTGAATACCCATAAAAAAAACCCCTGCAAATTAACCTCCATGTGTTAGCGTCAGGAAACAACACAGTGCCAATCAAGCTGGTCAAACTTGGGGCCAAAAGTCACATGATGCTGTTTGGATGCTGTTCTGCATTAAAATCCGCGCCTTCCGACCCCAGACTGCTATGAAAAACAAATAAACGCTAACAAATGCTAACACAAGTACAAGTCATCCTTGTCATCCTGTAGCGAGTCATCCTGTATATTAGTATATTATAGCTACACTTTAGACTAAATGTCCAGGATGGAGCTCTCAGTGAACTAGGATGACCTAGATGTCTACCTAGCGGACAAACGCAAAGGACGTTTGTCTTCAGAATAATGTGTGTGTGTGACTTCAAAGATCGTTAGATTTCAGATAGAATTGATCTTACATAATTAGTGTGATTGTGTGTGTGTGTGTGTGTGTGTGTAAGGAGGTTTTCTCTACACCCTCCCGAACGGAGCACAGCACAAAGGCAGTCATTATGAGTGAACGTCGGTGATGGTGGCAGAACAGGCATCGATAGCGCACTGAGCCTCTCACAGTCCTGTCATCCGATCCGCCTGACTCTGTGGGAAAACCTCGGACTTTCTGAGCTATAAAGGGAAGGAGGGGGTGCTCTCGGGGGGGGATTCACCTGAGCCTCTGTGTGTGTGTGTGTGTGTGTGTGTGTGTGTGCGCGTGCGGGTGGGGATGAAAAAATCTTTAACACTGAACTAGAAAGAGTCATGTGAATAAAATAAAATGTGAAAAAGCAATGACTGATTCTAAACTTGTCCTGACTCTGATACATAATCCTGACTCTAAAGCATACTCCTGACTCTTATACATATTGTCCTGACTCTGATAAATAGATTCAAGTCTAAAGCATAGTCCTGACTCTTATACATCGTTTTAAGTCTAAAGCATAGTCCTGACTCTGATATATAGTTATGATTCTGATACTTTGTCCTGACTCTAAAGCATACTCCTGACTCTGATACAGTATATGGTCCTGACTCTGAAATATCATCCTTACTCTAAAGCACACACCTCACTCTGATATATCGTCCTGATACTCAATATAAATTGTCTTAAGACTAAAACATAGTCCCGACACTGATATATAGTCCTGACTCTAAAGCCTAGTCCTGACTCTGATATATAGTCCTGACTCTAAAGCCTAGTCCTGACTCTGATATATAGTCCTGACTCTAAAGCCTAGTCCTGACTCTGATATATATTCCTGACTCTGATCCATCATCCTGACTCAAAAACAAAGTCCTGACTCTATGTTTTCCAAGACTCTTATACAGTATAGTGTTGGCTCTGATGCATTGTCCTGACTCTAAAACACAGGCCTGACTCTGATATATCACCCTGACTCTAAAACACAGGCCTGACTCTGATATATCACCCTGACTCTAAAACACAGGCCTGACTCTGATATATCACCCTGACTCTAAAACACAGGCCTGACTCTGATATATCACCCTGACTCTAAAACACAGGCCTGACTCTGATATATCACCCTGACTCTAAAACACAGGCCTGACTCTGATATATCACCCTGACTCTAAAACACAGGCCTGACTCTGATATATCACCCTGACTCTAAAACACAGGCCTGACTCTGATATATCACCCTGACTCTAAAACACAGGCCTGACTCTGATATATCACCCTGACTCTAAAACACTGGCCTGACTCTGATATATCACCCTGACTCTAAAGCATAGTCCTAACCGCTGATACCTTGTCCCACCCACAGGTTTGGGTTTTCTTTCCCATGTCAGTCAGTGATCCAAACTGCCGCCCGCATTTTCCCCACCAACAGCTAGAAAAAGAAATAACGGTATGTTTCCTTAGCAACTCACTCAACGTGCTCACTGTATGTCAATACACCCCCTTATGGGAAAGAAAAACCTGTGCATGTATGTGTGTGTGTAAAACCTCACATCAGCAGGGATGGGGCGTGCCTGTCACAAAAGCATCTCTGAAAACACACACTCTCATAGTGGTGGTGTGAAAGAAAGTGAGTGGTGTGCTAGTCAGAAGAACACCACGGCTGATAATTACACACCTCACTGTGTCATGAAACATGAGTGCCAGTTTTCAGAGCCCAAGGCTACACTGATTTGAAACGCGACATCTGGTAATGCAGACACACCTTAATGAGCGGTTTAATACACAGCAGGTGCGTCTTATTACAGCATGAGATTTAAAATCTGCGATTATTAACAATATAAAATAATGGAAGACAAGGTCTGTCAACAACATGGTGGAACTGCAGCTTCATGTCGTGCGGAGACCTTCACTGCCTGCATTAGTGTTAACTACAGTATGGTTGTCCTTTATGTGGTGTACTGTATGTTTCAGTGGAGCGCGGTATCTACCTGAGTCTCCTTTGCTGCCGCGTCTCTCAGCGCTGTAAAACGCCATCTCCAGGTCGAGTCTGCCGAAGCGTATCGCACAGCCGTTCATCAGTTTCTTGGGAGATCCTTCATTCGAGGAGGAACGCGTCCGGGGACCTTTTCCGGACCGTTCCAGAGATTTGGAGCGCCTCTCGGACCTGATGCTGCGCTGCAGTGGAAGGAGGGGTGAGAGGCGGCGGTGCAGGGACCCTCGCCTTGCCGGTTGTGTGTCCGAGTCACATCTCGGCCTGGTCTCGATCTCGTTCACCGGCTCGCTGCCTTCCTCTGGGACTGACTCGGAGCTTGAGCCGAGATTCATGGGGTTCTGCAAAGCTTCCATGTACGACTTGCGAAACAGACGGCGAGTCTCGAAAATAGCTGAGTCTCTGGATTGCCGCCGTCTTGGCGTGCTGAGATCCGTGCTGAAGGAGAGACACTTGGCATTTCCTCCTCTCCTCCTTTCCTCCTTTCCACCCTCGACATCCTTGCCAGAGCTAAGGACTTTTTCCTCTATGGGCAACGTGCCAGCGTTTGTGTACGTGTCGCTTATTCTGCGGCTCAGAAGTGGTTCAGACACTGTCGAATCGGCTCCCTGTGAGACCAGCGAGTCTCTGGAACTCCTCCGACTGTCCAGCGTCCCCGTGGATCCGTGAGTGCTGCAGGTGCCGAGGTGGCCGATGCTCAGCGCCCCCGGCTGCATGATGCCCTCGTTGGCGCTTCTCACACACACAGGGTTCACCACGTTCCTCCAGGGGGTTCGGTACACGGCAGAGCCGGTGCTCAGGAGGCAGTTCTGGAGGGGTTGCAGGTTCCGTTCACGTGTCACATCCTGCAGGAAGTCGGCGGTGAAGACTCGGGGGTACATTCCCTCAGGCACTGTGATCTCGGCCAGGGCACGCCCGCTCCGCGCCAGGCATTTTATCACCAGCTTGGCGGCCTTCCGGCCCAGAGGCACCACCTGCAGGTAGAAGTCGCCCTGTCTCAGACGCACTTTGTGCAAGGGGGCGAGTTGCAGGACAACCTTCTCGTGGATGCACAGGGGCCAGCCCTCGTGATACAGCAGCAGACCTTTAAAGCGTAGCTGAGGGACATAAAACAGAAACGGTATCAATGAAATGTTGCACAAGTAGTAAGGTCCTCTTTGTAAGCAAGGATTATACCGGTACTATATTACAGTGAAACACAGATTTCGATTTGAGAAGAGCATTTCTGTACGCTTTCGAAATTTCTCTCCGTATGTTCTGAGAGCTAAGACCGCTTAATCTGGAATTTCAGTCATGTCTGGAACCGTTAGTGCCATCAAAACGATTATTAGTGATAACACGGTGAGAGAATTCAGAGCAGCATTATGGAAAAGAAACACTAACGACTAACAGTCAGTTAACAAATTAGTAATAACTACTAAAATGGAAACTATCGCAGATAACCTTGTACTTTCATGATGAGAAACTGAAACTATATTTAGAGATTTCATAAATCCCCTAATTGTTCGGGATTACACCTCCCGGTTACAGTCGGCTGGTTCCTTAATACAAAAACAAGCAATTTTGCAACAGGCAGTTACACAAACCTTGGCCACGCCCACAACGCAACTTGGCTTCTCGCACCACCTGAACACCCGAGTCCTGTACCTGCTTTGAATTTCATTATGATGTTCTGTAAGGCTTTTTTCCCCACAAAGGGTACATTAAAAAAAAAAAAAGGATACAGGTTACACTTTTATTAAAGGGCACCTTCGTAACCTCTAATTTAGAAAAACGGTTTAATGATCAAAGCAGAAAAACAAGGTTACGTGCTGTAATTAATTACTACTGTTTCACCATGTAGTTTCAAGTTAGTTTGTAACAACAGCACAAATCATCTATCCTGACTAAAACTGGACTTTTACAATCAGTTTAAACACACAGCCAGTCTGTATCTTATATACCGTATACCGTATATCAAATAACGACAACATCAGCAACTGTCAGTTGTTATTATTTTAAGACATGAAGGTCAGCTGTTCTGGAACAGTTCCTACAAGAACATTATTATAATCAAGTGCGTTTGTAAAACCCATCAAGCTCCATGATGATGAAACTGTCTCTCATGAAGACCTTCCCAGGAGAACAAGAGCAGAACCTACTGTACCTCTGCTGCAGAGGAGACGTTCATGTAGAGTCACCAGCCTCAGAAATCACCAATTAACCTCAACCAGCACCTCAGGTTAGAGCCGTTATGAAGCTTCACAGAGCAGAAGGAGCAGATAAACATCTCAATATCAACTGTTCAAAGGAGATTATTGTGTGTTTCTGGATAAACGCCTGCAGTCTTGTGTTACAGTGTAGAAAGGAATAAACATCAGGAACGACTGTGGAGTTAGAAGGGGTGTACAAACTTCTGAAGTGTAGTGTATATGATTTAATTTATTAACTCTTAACTGCAGTATTAACTTATTACACCCTAATCGGACACAACAACCGGCCCCTGTACGGGCTCCACAGTTCCTCCTCCAGTCTTTCACCCATAATTAATACATTTTTGGGGAATTTTTCATATTTTTAGTCCACTTTAAACATGTGTGTATATGTGTGTGTGTGTGTGTGTGTGTGTGTGTGTGTGCTTACGCAGCTCTCCTTCTGGATGGTGTGTAAGATCCTCTTGGCGGGCAGGAGGAAGTCGATGAGGCAGCGCAGGCCGTCTCCGCCGTACTGACGCTCCACCACGCTGAAGAGCTGCAGCAGCACCGTGGACGCCGTCACCCCGAACGGAGCGTACAGTGACGACAGCGTGCTCTGGATACAGCTGTCCAACGACTCCGAGTCCTACAGTAACACACACACATAAGCACACACACACACACACTGTTATAAACAGCTAATATCGCCTTAACATCTGGAAAAACTGAAATTGAGTTGGATATTTTAAACAGTGTGTTTCAGTGGGCGGGGCTTCGGTTTTAATCGTCAGAATACAAAAAGCTTGTGAAGAATGTACTGACTTCAGATTTCCTTTAGCTAGCAGAAGTTTAGCACACGTTCAGTCTCCTCCTCTAACTCCATCTCATTTAAAGTAGCGATTATACTCCATGTGACAGACAGGCGTGTTATTGTAAATACAGTCAAACTAAACTCGCTACAGGGTTCTATTTGTTTTGGCGATGGTGAATGTGAGTGCCATTGACTTTCCGACCCTCCCTGTGAGACAAGACACACACACACACACACACACACACACACACACAGTAGGATGTCAGGAGGCTGCAGGCCATGTCCTGTACATTTAGCGCATGTCAGAGGAAACACCTGTCAGGTGACGTCATGGTCTGGACAATAACACAACTGCGCTGGAAAGTCTGAGTTTCTTCAGGGTTTTTCCGCCGCTCAGGCCGTGACCTCTGACCCCGACTCGGACAATGAGCCAAAGGTTGAGTTCATACAAGTGTTTAAAAAAGCTGACGACCCAAACTCGACTCGGGTCTCAACGCGACCGAGACTCGGCTCTTCTCTCCCGACGTCGCTGTGTGGAACGCTGGAGGTGATACCAACATCGTGACTCCGAGACAAAAGTCTGGCGAGTCCCACAATGCAGTCAGTGTGTGTGTGTGTGTGTGTGTGTGTGTGTGTGTGCACTAAACTGCATGCCACAGGGAGGAGGACAACAATTGCAGGAAAGTCATCACTACGTATTTTTAAATGTCTCTGAGAACGGTTCTGCAGGTTCTGTCAGGCGCCAGGGATGCGAAGCGCGCCGAAGAGAACCCGCTTTGATCAGGAGGACGTTCGCAGGGTCGGGGATACGGTGCTGACCTTTGACCTCAATCAATCAGTCAGAATCCTGAGTGAATCCTTACTTACTTACAGATCACACGCACACACACGCACACACACACACACACACGCACACACACACACACACACAGATGTAAAAGCCAGCGTAGACCAAACACCGGGCTCAGAAGCGTCTCGTTTTGAAGAAGGACTTAAAAAGACACGGAGACGAATGAAGCAGGACGTGTGCAAAAACATTCATACACAACTGAAGGCTTTCTTTCACCAGGTTAGAGTCAGGAGGTGTGTGTGTGTGTGTGTGTGTGTGTGTGTGTGTGTGTGTCCTCTGCTGCGTGATAAAAACAAGGTGTGCACAGAAGCATGGTGTGCAATGTTCTGTCATTAACATGCTGAAGGAAAACCAATCACCCACACACACACACACACACACACACACACACACACACACACACACATATATACGTATATACACAGCCAATTCGAATGTTGTTGAAGCTCAGCGGCCATGAGAGGAGCTCAAGTACAGACACGTTCCTCCCAGGATGTTCCACAGAGGATCCTGGAGCTCCTCACATCTCCAGAACAATTCTAGAAGATGAAAAGCTTCTGAAGATCCGTAACACGTCTGTGACGGTTTTTTAAATTAATTAATTTATTTATTTATTTTTACAATTCTAGACATTCTTCAGAAGATCTGTCCAACCTTCTGACACTGAGGAACCTTCTGAAGGTTCTCCGAGCTCTCTGACGTCACGGAGCTGATCCGAAACCGTTCGAGATCCTTTGTTTGACATTCCGGAACCGTTCTAGAATGGATCTTCTGAGGAGACTGCTCAGCAACGTCATATCACCAGACCGCTGAGAAGATTAAAGCACTGGAGAGCTCGTCATGTGAGGACACAATGCTCCTTTACATTTTTTAAATTCGGAAGAAGATTCTGGACCTCGCTGCCGTTCTCGAACCAGTTTGAAAGAGGCCTGGACATGGACGAGGAGGAACAATAAGGGGAACTGAAGTGAGATAATGACTGAGATCACTCATACACACGGACACAAGACTGTGTAAAGGGTTCAATATTTGGATAATCGAATGTTTTGACCCCCCAAGATTTTGCCGTGTACATGAACTAAGCCGAATTGTGCACAAATTGCAACACTGCGAAGTATTGCCGAAGATTAAATCATGCAAGTTTAAGCAAAATCTCTCTCTTATTTGCACAAACTGTTCCGGTTTGCTTGTGTCTTTCTTTTCAGTGTTGTATCAGACTCAAGTACTAGAACAAGCGCTTGTCACATGACTATATCTGCTAGCGGTCCTCTACGCTAATGCACTTATCCCGTTATGGTTTCACTAGTGCTCCAGTCTGCCAAAGCCATGATCGGACTCCCTGCTTCATATCGAAAATGCTGGCTTCCCTGGAACTCCTTCAATGGCGTTTCCCTACATGTGGAAATGACTTGGAGCGAGGTCAGGACTGTACGGGGGATGTGGAGGTTCCTGTTCCTGTAATGCGCAGGAGGTGAACAGGGGCAGAGGTAGCTCAGTGGTTAAAGCGGTGGCCTGCTGCTCAGAAGGTCCCAAGTTCAAACCCCAGGACTACCAAGTAGGTCATTGACCCTCAACTGCTCTGATGTATAAAGAGACAAAATGAATATGGGAGTCTGCCAACAGCTGTGAAGGTACCGTTGATTGTGTGTACAGTTCCCACAGACAGATGTGTCTCTTCCAGGTGTTCCACTCGCTGGATGTTCATGGGAACGACTGCAGCGGGCTCTGAGCCACCTCACTCTGGCTCGTACAGCCTTCTCTTTACAACTTTTGCACCGATCAGATGTTCCACTCAAAATCGCACTGTGCTTTTACACCTTTCACAACATCCCGGTTTGACTTCGTATTATTTCTCCCACACCATTGTCCTGTGTGTGTCTTTGGCAGGCAGGTTCTCAGTATCAGCAGGTGGATGCAGGGGGTCAGAAACCCAAAGCCGGTGGCACTCCAGACCTCCAGCGGTGCGTGACTCTGTGACCAGGTTGTTTCAGAGTAACGTGAGAACCGCAGCATTGAAACCGGCAGAGCGATGGAGCTTTTCACTGGAAACAAAAAGTCACTTGAAGTCCGAGCAATTAGAGACAAATACCGAAGGCAGAGAAAGGACGGTGTAGGAGGATTACTGAGAGAGAGAGAGAGATGGAGTTATTCTCCTGGGGTGTTTTATTCCTCTTACGCCGCAGCAACCCTGTTGACGATCTGTATTACGGAATGACGTAGTGTTTATCCGTTTCATGTTCAAGCAATTTAGTTCCTGATTGCGCAACGAAAGCACACACTCTTCTTTCTTTATCTTTTTCTTGAGTTAAGGAAAAACCGCCAAGAAGCGTAAACGTCTCACTGACGCTGGCATCGTCTATAAGATGCAGGACAGGAAAAGTCGCCACAACGACAATTATCGCGCACCTTAATGTGTAAAGTGTCTCGGCGTCCGATCCATTACCATAGAAACGATAACGCATTGATTTTAACATACACCTGTGATTCCTCTGCTGTCATTGAGGAAATCATCAGCGTAACCTTCGGACCAATCAGAACGCAGGAACACGCCAGCTTCAAAGCCTCCGAAACTGCTGTTGCGGTCAGGGGCGTGGCCCGTCGCCTAGGCGACCAAAGCAATAACCATGACCCGAAAACAGATCAAAGACGGTCCGGAAGCTGACTTTCAAACTACACGTCCCATTTAAAGGAAACGAGAAAGGAAGAATATAAGAGGCAGCGGATGCACAAATTAAGAGCATTGACGTGTATCGAGACGTAAACGTGTGCTTTGGACGAGACTGTAAGTTTAATTATACAAAATATATACGATGCGACTTTCACAATAATATCGTCTGATATTTCAGTCTCATATGTATAGCATTTTATCTAGATACAAGACTGTTGGTATAAAAGTGCAAAGTGCATGAGGTCCCCCCACCCCCAGGCCCACACACACACACACACACACACACACACACAGTAAATGGACGGGATACGACTGTATGAGGGATGGAGGCAATTACGACTTTCTGATTGAAGGATCCACTTCGCACTCAAGTAGCACTTCAGTGGCTATTGTAATGTGTGTGTGTGTGTGTGTGTGTGTGTGTCTCCAACTGAAAGTTTCGGATCGTTCGGATGGGGGAGTAGATAGAGTGGACGCTCTCTCTGGAGGAAACCGAGCAACAAAGGCTGCTGCACTGAATGATGAAGTGTAGTGTGTGTGTGTGTGTGTGTGTGTGTGTGGTGGAGTGGTCACTGAAGAGTCTTCAGGATGTGACGGATTGGGCAGCAGTGTGAATGCAAGCCCACGACGCAGCAGAAATGTGAACGGAGGAAGAGAAGAAACCAGGTTTAATTAACAAACAAACAAACAAACAAACAAACAAACAAACAAACAAATAAATGAACAAAACTGTATTTTAAATTTGCCTACATCTTTTTCAGCATTATGCGTATACATGATGTCAAAAACAAAACATACTTTACTATATCAAATTGAACTATTTACCGAACAAGTCATAAAAAATAAATGGGCGGAGCTTAGGTTAAATCTTAATCACGTGACTTTAACATGCTGTTGTTTAGCTTCTATGTTTTTATGTTTTTTCATGTAGCTCGACACTTTCTGTAAATAAAACTGTTACGCATTAAATCCAACTCGCGAATGTTGCCTCTGGTGTTCGGAACGATGTGCGTCAAATTTTGCTCAAGCTCCGCCCCCTTTGTTGATCCAGCGACGCTTGTCACTCAGTGAGTTCGGGAAATTCTCACAGTGTGTCTGTCTTACTTTTTATTTTTTTTTATCTTTCTTTAAATTATGTTTCCTGGACGAACATGAGACGTATTCTAATCTCTGATCCAATCGCTGCTGGGATACGAACACGCTGCGACGGAAACTAGCCGGAAAAGGAACGAGATCCGACCCCCGCCGAGACGCTGACGGGACGTAAAAACATCGGAATTACGTTTATTAGCTTTCTGTGTTTGTTTATTCCGCAGGCGTGTTTATAGAAACTGTGGGAAACATAAAGTTGGCCTGTCTCTCCCGGAGACATGTGATGATAATCAGGTACGCGATATGTACCGCGATACTGTCGTCATGGAAACGTCAACGTATCTGCAGATCTTGTCAGATCCTTGTTTTAGGAGGAGGCTCCCTAGGTAGGGGCCAGGGAGATAAAAGGATATACACAGCACTCACACACACACTCACACACACACACACACACACAACAGAACGATGACATGTTGATGAAATGATGTCTGGCAAAAGTAAAACATATCTGTTGAGAAATTTCACGATAAATAATTTATAACCGTAAAACCAATTAAAAACGCATATCTACAGAAACGGAAACTTTTAAAAACGTTTTTTCTTTTCCTAGTGCAACGTAGAAACATTCTAACACACACACACACACACAGAGATAACCAGACTGAGAACACTAGAACCCGCAGCACTACTCGGGTTTGGCGTGAATACGGCGGGACGTGACGCGGCGTGTCTCACCTTTATGCTCAGGTAATTGTCGCAGCTGCGGGACTGGGCGCGCGTGTGCATGTCGTCCTCCTCCAATAAATAAATATCTATAGAAATGGGATCTATGGAGATAAATAATCCAAATCCTGACGAGTGCAGGTTAAAATCCAGAGCGTGCTACAGATCCGGGCGGTCCTGAGAGGGACGCGGGACAATCCATGGCTGGGACGGTGCGTATCTGTCTGTGTATGTGTGTGTGTGTGTGTGTGTGTGTGTGTGTGTCGAACCCAGTCTCACAAAAACTCAGAGTCAGCTGTGCGAGTCGTCCTGAGGGAGTGTGAGAGCGGCAGTAAAGCTCTCCTCCCTCTTTCCCTCTCTCTCTCTCTCTCTCTCTCTCTCTCTCTCTCTCTCTGTCTCTGTGTCTCTGTGTCTCTCCACCCCTCGTTCACTCCCATTCGTCCAGTCACTCGACTTCCTTCACCGCTGAAAAAACACACACAACCTGACCTGCACACAACAATGACACCCCCCCTCCCCTCCAACACACACCACCCGCTTTTGCCCTGCAGGGTCCCCCCCCCCCCTCCTCCTCCTTCCTTCATTTCTTTAACTCTTTACCCCCTCCTACCCCCCCCTCATTGTCCAGGCCGTACCAATGGATTATTCTATTGCTTTTGTTAAAGGAGAGGGGGAGAAAGACATTAGAATGCCTTCGGTGGAACAATGGCACGCTCCAGAATCTCATCAGGGGAATCCCTGACCCACACACACACACACACACACTCACACATTCACTCACTCACTCACACACACACAGATTGACGGACACACGCGGCTTCCCGCCTTCCTCCTGAGCTTGAGAGCGTCAGCAGCTTGCGTGTTCTCTACCTCACTTCAATCAATCTGAAAACCTTACAGCGTCCTTCAGGATCTAACAGAGGGGTCACTTACTTATGGGAAAAGTTCTAGGTGGACGGCGGCGTGAAAACTGATGAGGAATTTTACCAAAAACATGTGAAGGTGTCTGATTTTGCCATTAAAAAAAAAAAGTTCAAAAAAAGAACAGATTTGTTTGTAAATATTTTTTTTCCTTTAGTTTCATTAATATAAAATTAACAATCATTTTGGAAAAACATTCATATCCTGTGTTTGTGTAAACTTGTGTTTAAGGGCATTTTCACATTAGACACGATTGATTTGCACATTGTTCAGGAATGATTACTGCCCCCATCCCCCATCCCCCGCTCGCCAGCGTTCACATTGTTTTTTAGCTCTCCGTACTCGCGTACACCTGCGTATTTACACTCTCCGATACAGCAGGTGGCGCCTACTTGGTTTGTAAGCAGCCTTCAAACAAAAGACAAGAAAAGAAACCTTTGCAAGATGCCTAATATTATTGATATTTAGGGAAAAATGTCAAGAGTGACGCTTTGGCGAGATTGGCGCATGCTATGTAAACATGAACATTTCAGGGGAAACTGATGACGTCAGGACTAAACAGCAGTCTCCCTCCGTTCTCAAGATTGACTTCCATGTCTGATTCGATTCGTTCCCGAGTACGCTGAACTATGCCCGGGACCACCTCTTCAAGCGGACTTGGCACGGTTCCTGAGCGCGGAACCATTGTGTTCCCACTGATCAACATGAACCAGACTTTGGGGCAGAGTGTTGTGGAGTGTTCTAACAGTAAAATTCCGTATAAATGCTACAGAATAAAACCGTATTTCACAAAACTTGGGATAACGGTAGAATTTACAGTGAAAAACTGTGATTAGTTTTACAGAGTAAGACCTTAAATTTAACAGTTAAAAACATATGAAAATATGGTTTATTGCAGTAAAATTTATGATATACTGTATTTATAAAAAGGAAACTCTCAGAGAAGGTATTTGTTACTAATATCATGAAGCATCAGTTTATATTTTACTAAACCTTTGTTGATAGAGTTTAAAAATCTGAAAAATATCTGCTCTGTAAAAAATAAACTTTAAAATTCATTCGTTTTCTATACCGCTTAAATCCTGTGTTCAGGGTCGCGGGAACTTTAAAATTTTATGGTAAAAAACTGGCAGCTGTGATTGACAGAAATTTATCATAAAAAATACGGTAGCAACGTTATTGTTTGTACGCGACTGCACTCATTATACTGTATATTTTACGGATATTAATAGTTTTTTCTACGGTTTATAGCCGTCTAATTTACATTAACCAAGGACTTCATATTTGTGAATGGTATTCCACCCTTTGATGACTGTGGCGAGGACAGCCGCTAGCACGCGCCACTTCACCCGCCGCCACCGCCATACTTAGAGTGTCTGCCCAAAAAAATGTCCACCCTGTATATTTGTATATTTGATTTTGAGAATTTAAATATTGTTTGCTGTCTTTATTAAAAAAATACATGAGACCATGCTGATGTCCGAGTCTTGAATAACTTTTGATGGGTTTTGATGATTTGATTTAGGTTTGTATTCATCAATTAGTATAAAAGTACTCTTAATAGTTTCTTAACAGTAAAATCCGAATGCTTAGCAACGTAACTTCTATCTCTTTTAGCTCCAGCTAGTGTGATAAAATCATGCTGAATGAATTCACTGTGGTTATTCATAATAAAACAAATAGTCCAACAACAACGACAACAATTGTGTAGCCAGCATGATAGTGTAGCGGTTAGCACTGTCGCCTTCCACCACCAGGGTCCGGGTTCGATTCCCGTCTCTGTGTGCATGGAGTTTGTATGTTCTCCCCGTGCTTGGTGGGTTTCCTCCAGGTACTAGTCACCCCCCCCCCCCCTCCAGTATATATAGGATAAAGTTGTATAGATGATGGGTGAGAGTGTGTGAGTACTGAGCTGTAAAAAAGATGGAAATAAACCATTATTATTACAACATAAATCTTTAAATTAGACAGTTCTGAGCTGTAAAAAACATGGTTATGATCCGTATTTGTTACAATGTAAACCCTGGAACTTGGCGGGAATAAACTGTTTTTATAACAACATAAACATGTTAATTAGACAGTTATAACCCGTAAAAAAAAAAAAACGATTAAAATCTGTAAAAAAATTTACGGTAAACGTCTGACCACAGCTGCCATTTTTTACTGTAAAATTTTACGGTTTATTATTTTTTTCGCAGTGCTGTAACGGTGCTACTGTATTTTTTACTGTAGAATTCTGGCAACCACAGCTGCCGGTTTTTTACCGTAAAATGTACTATTTATTTTTTACAGTGCGGGGCAATAATTAGAAAACGCTCTAAGGAGACGCACTTATGTGAAGAAATGGCACGTTATAAGGGGAGGAAGAGGTAAGTGCAATGCCGGGATGCGCTATTGGAAGACTTAGCGTACAGCACCTTTAAGGGGCGCTCTTTTTTTCGCTTGGTCACCATTTCGTCATTTTCAGCTCCCTGATGTTTTGTGGGTGGGGCGTAATGTAAATAACATCAGAAATTTATTTCATACTTATGAACACACACACACACACACACACACACACACACACACACACACAAGGATTAATAAAATTAAAAACTATAAATAGAAACATGAACTTATGATTTTTAAAATTGCGTTTGCTCCTTATTTACTGATGTTTAATTAGCATTAATTAAGAATCAGCCATTTTAACGCTCTGGTTAGTAGCGATGCTGAACTGTGCGTTTGCATTTGCAGACCCGAATAACGACGTACAAAATCCTAGCCTGGATTTGTAAAGATTCTTCTGCCTTTTCTTTTTACAGATCAGTTAGTCGTTAGAGTTAACGTGGGGACTCTGCCGGGATGCTGTTGATTTCTCATGGGTTCTCTCTACGAGGAACTGCTAGCGGCTACATTCTAGCGGCTCCTACGACCTTCCGTTCCTGAGTTGTTAGCACGTGCCGTATCTCTTCAGGTTGACGTGGTGCAAAAAGCGATGGTTTAAAGGTGGTGGTGGGGCTCGAACCCTCAATAAGTAACCCAGAGCCGTAATTGTTTGAGCCAATACTGCGAACAGAGCGAAATCACAAACTGCTGTTTTTGTTTAAGGGGAATAAAACATTTATTGTCATGCTATTAGACTAGAACAATAGTGCGATGAAGCAAAGCACAGTTAACACCTGGAAGCCGGTTCATCTCCTCTAACAGCACGTCCCCAGGTGTTTTATTCCTCTTACACCACACAAGTTACACTACATTAACGAAGACATGTTGTATGTTTTATCTATTTATATGAACAGTAATATACAAACGTCTTGATATTTTGCCTCCAAAGCTCCATAAATTCTTGTATTATTTAATTTAGTCTTGAGGGATAGTTCTCCAGCCTTCCTCCTGTCTCTCATTTCCAGTCCAGTCCCTGTACCAGAGCAGTTTCAGAGGAATGTTATAACATCTAACTTAAGTCCTGACCCAGTGAGAAACAGGTGCAGATGATGGCAGATGATCAGGACGGTGATTAGTTATACAGCTGATGCTGAGTGCTGAGGGGTTGGAACAGACGAGGGTGGAGATGAGGTCGCGGCTGAGGCTGTTACATAAATATCTAGTTTTTAAATTGCATCGTTAGGCACTTTGCAGCCTCTTGCAGTAAAATGTTTGTAAAAACAATTTTTTTATTTAATTTACATTGTTTCATTTAATTTAATAGGAAGAAGTGGTGTAGTGGTTAGCACTGTCACCTTGCACCTCCAGGGTCTGGGTTCGATTCCCAGCCAGGTTTGATTCCCGTCTCTGTGTGCTTGGAGTTTGCATGTTCTCCCCATGCTTGGTGGGTTTCCTCCGGGTACTCCGGTTTCCTCCCACAGTCCAAAGATATGCAGGTTAGGCTAATTGGAGGTCCGTAAATTGCCCTGTAGCATACGAGTGTGTATGAATAGAGGAAAATTGGCCTTGTGCCCTAAGTCTCATGGGATAGGTTCCAGGCCCCCTGTGACTCTGTGTACAGGATATAGCGGAGTGAGGTGGAAGGGAAAAATAAGGGGGCGGGGGTCAAAACTTTTGCACAGTACCACAGACTGTTACTTTAGAAACGTTAAAGTGTTAAAGCAATGAAACTGCTGTTACGTGAAAAACCAGATCACATCTCCGGACCAGTCAGATCTGAGAACCTCGCTGCGGTATAAACCTGTCGGAGAACCCGCGGCGAGTCGTCCTGCTCTCGTTCTCTCGGATGTGGGAATCATTATGTGGTACACGATCTGACGGAGAGGAGCGCTCGGGTCCGGGTCTTGTTTACCCGATCTGACCGCCAGATCGATAAACAGCGTTTTGTTTACGTCCTCCGCGGGTCGGGTCTGCGGTGCCGTCCGCGGCCATAAATACTTCAAAAACACATCATGATTTTCCTGTTGTTGGAAATAAGAAGTCACTTAAAATAACTTTTGGTTGCGCAAGCTTCTAGAAAACTCCTGAAGGAGGAGGAGATTTAGCGATCCCCAGAGAGACGCGCGGATCTGATAGCGGCGATTGACGTTAATTAGGCTGCCGAGCGTGCGCCCTTTGGTCTGTTCCCATAATTGTAACTCAGGCTTGCAGTGGAATAAAAACAAGCGCACTGTGTGCGTGTGTGTGTGTGTGTGTGTGTGTGTGCGCACTGTTTGTTTGCTCATGATAAACAACAACACACTCATTTGCTGCTTGTGATCGCTGCTGTAAATAGTTTTCTCTTGTTCGATCTTCATACTGTTTTAAAATGACACACACACACACACACACACAGATTCAGGCGATTAGCTAAGTGTGTGTCATTTGCTTCTCCGGGTTAGAACTGGAGCTACTATGCTACGACGTGCCGATGCAGCGAGCGACAGAGCTGCAGTTTGAGGTTTGGCCTGCGGGGGCGTCGTGCTGATCGAGTGCACAGTGATAAAGCCTCGGAGCTGCAGTGTGATCACACCACGGCTTGGAGGAACTCAAGGGTGATGGGACCGGGGGCAATCGAACCGAATGTGTGTGTGTGTGTGTGTGTGTGTGTGTGTGTGTGGCAGGTTCAGCGCATCAGTGTATTTGCTGAGGAACACAAAGCCCAGCTGTGTCCTCTCTCCACACACACACTCACCCACCTGTGGAATGTAACACCCCGATCTCACAGCAGCAGCATCACCCGCTGCACCTCACACACACACTTCCATCTCTCTCTCTCTCTCTCTCTCTCTCTCTCTCTCTCACACTGTCTCTTCTTTATCCGTCAGTTTTCCTGCTGCTTCTTTTTTCCTTACAGCCTCTAACTTTCTCTTTGTTACTGTCTATACGTGTCTATACTCTATCTATCTATAGATTTCTCCACATCTGTCCATCATCTTTTATTTCTCTCATCCTTGTGTCTGAATTAATTCTCTTTCTTTCCCTCTATTTTTTTTCACTTTCCATCCATCCATCCATTGATTTCTCCACATCTATCTATCATGTTTTATTTCTCTCTTTCCCGTGTCTGAATTCATTCTTGTTTCTTTCTCTCTTTTCCCTTTTTTCCCTTTCTAACTTTTTTCTTCTGAGTCTCTCTCTCTCTTCATCAGTTTCTTTTTCTATCTATCTATCTATCATGATTTTTCTCTTCTCCCTGTATTGATTTTATCTATTGCCGTCACCATGTGTCTCTCTCCATCTTTCTTGCTTTTACTTCCTTTGTCTTCCTTTTTATCTGTCAATCAATCAATCAATCAATCATTCAATCAATCATGTTTTATTTCTCTTCTCTCTCTCTCGCTGTCTGATTGGTTTATCACTTGAAGTGGCTGCAGCATTTGCACATGAACATACACTCAAATTCCGACTTTTTTCACTCCGACCAATCAGCAGCGAGACGCTGTACCACATGACCTCACGGGTGAATCGATGACACAATGACACATCGCGCTTCTTATGTTCGAGATGTGAGAAACGCTGTTAAACGTCCCGGATATGGAATAAAGGACGACTGAGAGGATGAAAAAGCCGAGCGTGAGTCAGAGCCACGTGTGACGTCTCGCTCGAACCGCGTGTGAGTTAATCGACACCGAGCGATGAGTCACACATATAATAACGATGATCCCGGAGGGCTAGCGTCATAAACACACAACAACAATCAACGAGCTCGAGTCTGGACAGCGCCGCACGAGGGCTGTGTTTACACGTAACATCTGTATGAGTGATCTATCTGTATGATCTTATTACGCAACATTATACAAAGTGAAAATGAATTGTTGCTAATATCGCGCTAACCGTTTCGAGTTTGTGTTACCAATTTGTAACGTTACAGCGACAAACATTACAAGCCAGATCTCAATTAAAAGTCAACATCTAATTAATCTTATTTACCGTATGTGGTGACGTAACGCATTCGTGAATCCGTATTCACATCTGGAACGAGAAACGACTAGCGGAATAAACTTCACGCGCTTCGTTTTAGCCGTAATTACAAACAATTAGTGAAAAGACGCTGAGAATATTTAAAAATACTCCCCGAGACGCCCAAATGAGAATATCAGATAACTGATTAACGATTACAAGAAGACAAGAAGACAGCTGTGCATGAGTATGAGTGTGTGTGTGTGTGTGTGTGTGTGTGTGTGTGTGTGTGTGTGAGATTGAGTAATTAAAGACCTCGTTAGATAAAACAATAATTGATGTAAACAACAGTACAACATTCTTTACGATAAATCACACACACACACACACACACACACACACACGCACACTATCATAACACAGCACTGAACACCACCATGACCAGGACGAGTCACAGACGACACTCGGGTTAAGATTTGTACAAAGTGTGTGAAATAAATAAGTGTGTGAGAGTCTTACTGTGAGCCGGACGACTCGACTGCTTCGCTCTGGAGCTGCGATCTGACACGAACTGCCCCGGGGGAGAGTTAATAGAGCTCAGGACACATCTCACGGCCTTGAAGCCACACACACACACACACACTCTCTCTCTGAGACTGAGAGTGAGTCTGGTGCATGGTTCCTCCCTCCTTCTCTCTCTCACACACACACACACACACACACACACACAGCAAGGCAGTCTGGGAATCCGTTGTGGGAGTGAGGAGCTGAAGATAAAGTGGACACACACCACACAACCACACACACACACACATGGAGTCTTGCTACCACACCAAGGTCTCTGATAGACACACACACACACACACACACACACACACAGCCACCTGAATCAGTGTGTATTGTGTATTTCTGGAGCCAGGACATGGAATGTATATTGCTTTAACTCTTACACACACACACACACACGAGAAACCCTGCCCTTTTTCGGATTCTACTTGACCCCCCCCTCTGGTCAAACAGAGATAATTGGAGGCTACCAGGGCTGACCTGGTTTATCTTTAACCCCTGGTGTTTGGTGCAGCTCGACTCCAGAACTCGTCCGTCACTCGGAGCTTCAGCGGCTCCCAGACCAACGTGCGGCTCTGAGACATAAAAACCCCCTTGTCGTACGTCAAACCCAGACACACTACACATGACTGCCTGATCAGACCGCCGGGGGGGGGGGGGGGGGGGGGGGAGGGCAACCAGCGGCGGTGACCCTGTCCGTGAAAACAAGACGGACGCAGGGACAGGTGCAGAGAGCGACAGGGGAAGATTTGTGGAGCTCAGACTCCATCAGGATGATGAAGTGTTATTAATGTTCATGTACACCGGGGTGTGTGTTTGTGTGTTTGTGTGTTTAAACCTGCTTTAATACAGAATGACTGAATGTAAATCAAGTTCTACTCAATTTTTTTATGTTTTTTTCCTTTTCTCCAAAGTTCTACTGCAAGATGTTTCCCTCACTGTTTCTACAAGTTCTATACATTTTTCAACATTTAAATTCTACATAAAAATTTACTTAAGTAAAAGTAAAAGTTTTTTTTTTAAAGTTCTACCACTAGTTTTTCTCAAACTTCTACTCCAAGTTGTTTCCCCTCACTGTTTTACTCAAAGGCTTTTCAAAGTTCTACTCAATTTATTAAAAATCTACTGTAAAATTTACTTCAAGTTCTACTTAATGTTCTACGCTAGCGTTTAACTCACACATTTACTCCAGATTTTTTCCCTCAGTTTCCTGCAGTTTTTTTTTTCTCAAAGGTTTCCTAAAGTTTTGTCCCCAAAGTTCTACTACAGCTTTTTCTCAAAGTCCTATTTAAAGTTTTTCTCAAGATTTTTCTCAAAGTTAAATGTAAAATCCAAAGTTCACAAATCCAAAGTTTTCCTTAAAGTTCTACTTTAGGTTTTCTTTATGTTCCTTGCCAAGTTTTTCCTCAAAATAGATTTAAAATTCTTAAAGTTCTACTCTAGTTTTTTTTTCCACCCCAAAGTTCCACTCAAATAGTTTCTACAGTTAAAATTGCTTTTGAAGAATCTTGCTGCACACATTGAACATCCGCTGCACAGGTAACAGTTTCGGTCCAGTAACCTGTTAGTTAGCTGGTTAACAGCCGCGCGTTACAGCTTAGCAAGAATCAAACTATTTAAATGAAACACTGAAAACTTAGTTGCACTTCAGCTCATTATGTCTTTTACTTTTCTCTCCACTTAACTCTCTTCACCAACACAAGCACGAGACACGAGTGTGAAACGCTCAAGAGTTTAGCTTCTCTTAAAGTGATGATTTTATTCTCTGGGAAAACTACAGTACAGTAGGTGTTTAAGTGACATGAACATTACGTTGTGAGATCTGAAGCTCCACAGAGGAGGAGAGATCCGCTGCATGTTAGATGGTTATCTGGTGTCCTCAGATATTTAACCTTCCTCAAGACTTTGTGTGTTTTTATAAACCATCCTATGATTTTCCGGGAGTGAGTGAAAGTGAATCTCCTTTACACTCGGCTCCTCGTCATCGCTCAGCCACATTCAGTTTCAGAATTCGCTTCTTTTTTTTTTTTTTATCTATTTTTGAACAACACAGTTTTACCTAACAAATCCTGAAAGTCCGTGTCTTAAAATATCGCTGTAAGCAAACCCCCAAATCATCTTACATACACCATGTACTGGCTCTAAATTACACCCTTAAAGTCCATACTTTGTGTTTAAATAAACACTTGAGTGGTGGCCTGGAGCGACATGTTCACCACACACGGTATATACAGTACATGTAGCTCTGCAATCTACACACATCTCCCAAATATAATATCTAAAAGAAAGTTCCAGCATTTTAACGTCTGGTTAAAGTGAAGAAAGAAGGAAATGACATTTTGTCCGACTTTGTTCCGACTGCAGCGATTATTATTCTGATGTTTGTCTACTGTACATCTACTGTATCTACTGGGATTTAGTTCTCTTAAGACTTAACTAAAAAAAAAAGGTTACTAAATAATTTTCCATTTAAGAAAAGTAAAAAAAATATTTTCAAGATGGCGATTTAAAAAGTAATAAAGTACTAAAGAACTAATAAAGGCTAATAATAAAGTGGATTATAACGACAACAAATACTACTGCTAACCAATATAATGACATTTATATCATTTAACATTGATATATATTGTACAATGTATTGGCACCCTGTCCAGGGTATCCCCTGCCTCATACCCTAAGCCTCCTGGGACAGACTCCACGTCCCCGCGACCCTGAAGATGAGTGAGTGAGTGATAAATTGTACATTTCTGTTTCTTTAAGAAACTTTGACTCCAAATAGATTAAATTTCAAGGACTGTGTCGTCAAAAAGGCCATAAATGGGAAATAAAGTAACTGTGTTGCAGAAAGCCTTCAGTATAATGAAGAGATTATTATAAACATCGAAGATAGTAGAAACGACAAAGCCATATAAATGAGTTTACTGCATACTTTAATATGCAGAGGATAATAATTTTATGATGGTGTGATTTAACACTAATCTGGCAACCCTGCTAAAAAAAATATTCTGAGCTACAGAGAGGCGACACTAATGAGCCGAGTTCAGGTCTTTTACCCCAGAGGACTTTATGGTGTGTGTGTGTGTGTGTGTGTGTGTGTGTGTGCTTAAAAAGAAGGGGGGGGGGGGGTTCCCTCTCTTTGTCCACCTGTCTCGTCCCTTTTCCATGTCTCCTTACCCCCTGCAGAGAGTGTGTCTTGGACCTGGGAACACTGAGAGCCTTGTCTTCTCTTAAATGTGTGTAAGCACAGGTGGAAGCTCCTATTACAGTAGCTCTCTCAACACACACACACACACACACACACACACACACACACACACAGACCTCCCACACACGTGTGCACTATATCAGCTGATTGATCCCCATGAAGAATAAGTGAGTCACTGACCAAATGGTGCAGAGGAACGTCCTGATCCGAGGACAGAGAACGAGCGAGAGAGAGAAAGAGAAGTCTGTGTGAGAGAGGTGTGTGTGTGTATGTGTGTGTGTGTGTGTGTTCTAAAAGTGTTCCTAATAGTCTGGTGAGGTCAGACGGGGTCCGACCTCTATCACCACTCACTCGACTGAATACAGGTGCAAAAACAATCCAGTCCAAAAAAAAAAAAAGGGAAGAATAACGTGTTAATAAGGAGATCAAAAATGTAAACATCCCTTAGAATTACAATTAAAAGCCAAGTTCTTTGCAAAGCACGTAAAATACAATTTGTAATAACAAGCTAATCAATGTCTTAATGTCATATTTAACATTATTATTACGGTTCTTTTACATGACGCCTTTAATCTTCAGATTGATGAAGCATCAAATGTTCACAGACGTCTTGTGATGATTCGCCCGAGGCTGGAATATAAACCCAGTACACCTTCTAAACTCTCATTAAACAAATCCTGACAAGCGTCTCAAGAGACAAGGATATTATATGATACACAAGCTTTCATGTTTTGTAATTCTATCAAAGTAACAGAGAGAGAGAGAGAGAGAGAGAGAGAGAGACGTCTACCAGTCTCTCTACTTGTCCAGGTTCAAATCTCAAGATTTCCCCTTGTTGGGAGTGAAAAGATGTGAAGCATTGATGAAGGTAAAGTGTCCCAGGAACACAAAGCTCAACCAAGAAGTAAAAACAAAGAAGAAAACAAACTAAGCTTCTCGAAATCCCATGAAAGCTCACGTTGGAGGCTTCAAGCTAAAACTGTGGAGAATAAACGACAACCGAAGAACCGGATTCAGGTTCAGACCTGCTCTGACCTACTCATGACAAAGAGGTTATATAAACTGAGCACAAAGAAGCTGAGATCTTAGCAAGAACTACAAAAAGCTGAAAACTCACCACCACCTTTTCAAAGAGCGAACCAGACGTGTATGAACGACTGTCATGAAGATACTGATGTCTGCTGATGTCTATTAATGTTCCTCAGATGTATTATTTTTGACTGGCAGGAGGAATATTTCCCAGAGACGAATATATCAGCATTCCTCACAAACGTCCAAGGCTTTGAAGTACGTGGAAATGAAGTGAAATGAAAATGAGATATTGAGAAATACTTGCGAAGCCAAAGTGAAGAATACAAGCTGAGGTTCTTACCCGTCGTCCGTTGGTGTTAACAGTGCTGAGACGATAGAGAGAGATGGAGAGAGACGAGACACCAGTGACAGCTGTCCAACCAGACAGAATTACAGGCTCTGCTTGGAGGTCTGAAGCATCACACATTTCCCAGCTGCTTTCTTATAACCTGGTGTCTCTCAGAGTACAAATTCCTTCAAAAGCAGCATCATGCTTTAAACACAAGAAGCTGAACACATGATATCGTCACTACGAAAACGGTTGCTACTGTAGGCACCTACGGCACATGAACACCAAGCGTAAGCTAGCTAATAAGACATAAGAATGTATTTGTACAATCTGTAATGTGGAAGATGTTCCTCAGATGTTCCTCGTGGATCAAGGCATGTGGAGAAACGCTGAGTCACAACTCATAAGCTCTAAATCTAAACGCCTTCGGGCGGAAAGAGAGACTCCATTTGTTTATCAGCTCCTGCGATCTGGTCTTCACCGTGCACTCGTTTGACATGAGTGAGGGGGTTGGAGCAGCATGAAACAGAAACATGGCATCTATTATTAATACAGATGTGAATGCTGAGACTTAAAGACCTCAGTTAATATTAAATATTAACCACCTACTGTAGGTTTTGGGTTCCCCTTGTGCCACCAGGACGGTTCTGGCGCCTCGAGATGGGGCTCCAGGGAACCCCTGGGGTGTGTCTAACTTTAGGAATTAGTGGCGGATCCGTTGGGTTCTGTGGGTTGTGGGGTACGGCTTCGCGGATTGGACTTGTTTGTCTGGTGCACCCCATGGGCGCTTGATTGGATTGTGTTCTTGGGAGTTTGGAGACCCTGCCAGCAGTCTTGGACTCGTTTCCTGCTGGTCCCCTTGTGTGGTGAGCTGTGGTGCACTGGGTGTTCTGGTGCCTTTCTATCGTAGCCTGTGGGAGTAGATGGGTTCCCATGATCCTGTCACCAGTTTACTGGTACGTATCTGATACAGTAACTAATTTACCCGTCAGTGGAGTTAATTTTATTGGCTAACAAGTGTGTAACAGAGTGAGAACTGTATTGAAACCTGGAGAGAATTCGGAGAAAATGTAAAAAGAAATAATCACATCCTAAATAAAACTTCCAGGTTTGTCTATCTGGGAAAAGGTAAGAGAGGTCCGTTTTCAAAAAAATGTTCCAACACACTTTGAAGCATGTAACAACAATCCTTGAGGAGCTTTCACATTCATACTGTACAGTAGGTCGTGTTCCCTCCAGTGATTCCTGGATCAGCCCCAGGCTCTCACGTCCATCACTGTAGGTCTGGTGTACCTTTGATGGAAGGCGCCATGTCCAGCAGCCATGTCTTTCAACAGGAAAAGAAGGAGCACGAGATCTCCTCTGAACTTCCTGAGGATCGCCAAACCTCTCAACCTATCGTGGAAATGCAACGAGCCACCATACCGCTTCACAATCCCGTCCTACCCGAAAGTCACAACCACTGTTCAGTGTAGGGGAGAACATCTCATTGCTCGTACATAAGACCAACAGACCTGAAGAACCATGTTGCGATATGTTCCTCATGGAGGTACGCCATTAATCCCGGAGAGTGAATGAACATTGCATTTTAATACTGTAAGTCTGCAGATCAATCTGACAAGTTCCTTCCTATAACGATGTTTCAGCCAAGTTAAAAATTCACGTATTATTAGCATCAACTAAGGATGATATAATCTAGACAACAAGGAACACACACACACACACACACACACACACACACACACACACTAGTGTAATGTGTGATCCTCCCCCTTTTCCATCAGACCAGGTGTGCCTTGTTTTGTCCCTAGGGATTACGCACCAAACCCTCCCAGGTGTTGAGAGGAGAAAATAAACAGCCATGGAGATCGCTGGTGTTGACCCACATCAGTAACCCACCCAGCACAGAGCAGGTCACGGTGTCGGTTTCGTGAGGACGCTCAGGGTGTCACGACATGACGTACCCGAGTCCAGGAATGTCCCGTAAAGGAAAAGGCCAGGAAAGAGAGGACTAATCGCAGGGCTGCGTTATGCAGCTGGAGCTGGGCAGCTCTTTCATCCGCACAGGAAAGCTTTAAAAAAATTACAGGCCTGCAGGAGCAATAAGTCACGCAGGGAGGTAGAACATGCCGAGGAAGCTGGAGGAGATATGAAGGAAAATACAAGTGACCTAACAGGGTGAAAGTGGGGAAAAGAGGTTTCCAGGTTGATCCAATCGAGGCAGCTGAGGATTAGAAACACTGGAACTGGATGATTTTACTGGATATATCTTTAACTGTTTAAAATTTCTACTGTATGTTACAGCAGCAAAGAAAATATAATGCAAATATAAAGTAGCGACGGTACAAATATACTGTATACAGTACATTGTATAAATACAAACGAAAACAAACAAACAATACAATAGTTACACCTTCAAACTAATTGCATTAGGTAACTGTTTACATTTTCTAATTTGTTGATCATCATAAAAAAATAAACAAACAGTAGCTGGAACTGTCACAGTGAGCATACGCATAAATTAACACACGCTTGACTTCCTGGTTTTTGTTGAGTGACATGTTTAAAGATGTAACAAAGTCGCTCAGCTTTGAAGCAAAGAAACGTTCTTCATGATCGTCGTGTGTTTTAGAAAGATCTTTCAGATGCTCTCACGTGCGGCCGAGACTCGAAGCCCATTTGTTTTTCAGGAAGCTGAGGCTCTTGTCATTTCCAGTAAAATCTCAGACACACATGGGACTCTGCACTTCTATCTCACCGCACAGTAAAGGAGCAGTTAGTAAAGGCATATCTGTATACACCAGAGAGAGAGAGAGAGAGACACAGAGAGAGAGAGAGAGAGAGAGAGGGAGGGAGGGTGAGGTTTTTCCTGTTTCCACTGGGCTAATTATACACTTCTCCAGAGGATGGAGCGTAAATCAGGATGAACAATGGCTCCCTCCTACATGCCTCAGTCAGTCAGTCCAGCTCTCCACCACTCTCTTACACACACACACACACACACACACACACGACCTGGTGATCAGCCGTTTCACATCATGGTTCATGTCGTGTTCAGAACCTGAGAGAGACGAGCCGCAGACGCATGTACTGTATATGATATGATTTTGTAAAGAAAGAGAATGAGAGACAGAGAGACTTTGTCCCGTGTCCGTCTGCTCATTAGCCAGGACTGACGCTGGTCTCTGGTAAATGATGTCACTGTGTTATCTGCATAATGAACTCTTCCTGTTGTGCTAAGCTGGATGCCTGGAGTTATCTGACATTTCAGTCTCGTCCCCTAATCTCCTTCATGTCCAAGTGCATTCCTCCGTAACAGCTCAAACTCGTATGACATTGTCCGTGCTCCATGACACCACCAGGGGGCGACACGACAGGACACATCTATCTTGACCTCTACCTTTTTTTTTTCTTTTTAGAACATAACCTCTCTGATTAGATTCCCCCTCCACTGATGTGACCTCATATAAGAAGATCTCCTAATCTGGGTTTGATTCTCAGCTCTGCTGTTCTGTAGTGGGTGTGGCTCAGCAGTAGCACATTTACATAAACGTAATACAGTAGCTGAAATGGTGCGTTTCGAAGAGGAGTGAAATTAGTTTGTGGTTACGGAAAATGTATAATCTGAGAGGTGTTTCAGCTACACACACACACACACACACACAGAGCTCTGAGTCCGCTAAGGTGTTAAAGATATAATAAAATCTAGAACTTTTAAATAAACAGGTGTCTTGCAAGTATTCAGCCATTGTTTGTTTTGCAGGTTTTTTTTTTTTACAGTCAAAACATAGTAATGGTGATAAAAAGTCTCACCTAGTTGTAGTGTCTGTAACTTTTTATTTTATTCAAATCTTTCAACAATCTTTAACTGTCATTCAGATTAAACTTGGCCAATTTAGATTTCACATTAAAAAACAGAAACCTAAAAAATGGTTTTATTGTACAATGCAAGATTGTTAACATGAGTTTGACATGGTTACGGACACTACAGATTTTTTTGGGGGGAAAATTATGCAATATTTTGCACAGAATGTTTTCATTTAAGCAACTATTTTTACAGGTCAGATGCTTCTAGAAGGTTACACTAGATCTAGTATCTATACTCATAAATAAATATTCATAATTTGCATTTTAAATGTTTATTGTTTGAAGCAAGGAAGTATAATTGTCTGAAAAATGGCAATTTTTTGGGGTAAATATAAAATCATCTCTCCAAATGGTTGAAGTTAGCGAGTTGAAATTGTTAGGGAAGCGAGATTGGTCACTTTTACAGTATGTTGCGTAAACTTCAGGAGTAGCTTCTTTTCCACACACACCTTCTGTATTATATGTATAACATAAAAAAATGTGATATATCTATTTTGTTTTTCAGCACAATCTAGACAATATGATGAACTGAACTTGAGTTCATTTTAACCGACTATACAAACATGACTGAGCAAGAAAAAAAAAAAAGGGTCACATAGAACAAAGAAATAGCACAGTCACATGATCACATGTTTTTGTGGTTGAAAATAAAAATGCCGCTTGAGTTTTAAGGGTTTAAACTGAAGTTTAGCGCCTTTTTTCTAAATCTAAAACTCTCCAACACTCATGAATTAGGGTAAAAGAACGGCTACAAAACTTTCAAACATTACAAAATCCAGCTACACCTCCGTTAAAAATACAGCCTTTTTATAATTATAATGCTGTGTACGAGCTAACGGCTACAATAAGCCTAAGAATATAATAAGCTACACTACTTTATCTACACTATCTAGTCCTCAGTGGCTCGAACCTGAAGGCCGGTTTGTTCTGCATGAAGATTAAACAGCCTGTGACTTCTTTCAGGTTAATTTGCTACAAAACCTCAAACGACTGAAACAAACCATATATCAAACACAAGGAATGTTCTAGATTAATACTTCAAATCAGCAGCTTACTCGAACACACACTGTATTTGGGTTTATTTGTGTATTGTTTGTACGACAGTAGAGGAATTCTCGCTTCCTAATTGCTTATTGCTAACTACAACAGCGGATGTGGAGCTTCCTGTTCATGTTATCAGGTTATGGCTGAGAGACATGGGGACAACTTTTCATCATGTGATCTTCACACATACAGTAGGAACACAGTTATTCTACAGAGTGTACAGAAATACAGTGCAGAATAATAATAATAATAATAATAATATATATATATACATTAAATAAGGAAATGTACATGCAACACCCATGACCTTTAGTTCAACTCTGTACTGCTACTGGAATACAGCCAGAAGTGGACAGGAACAGGACATGTGTGTGTGTGTGTGTGTGTGTGTGTGTGTGTGTGTGCTGGACAGCTTCTAAATCTCTCTCTCTCTCTGCATTAGTATTCAAAGCACTGCGTTCATAGAAAGAGGAGACTTCAGTAGCGAGGGACATTCATCCTCCGGACTCAGACTGGATTATCCTGTCCCCGAGCCACGGCGCATCACTAAGCAACAGCTCTCGCAGGGCGAGAATTCGGACAGCAAGCTCCAGCACCGTCCTTTCTTTGTCCGCGGTGAATCTCCTGAGCTTGTTCACTCCGAACTGTGTTTACAACTTTCAAGTTTGCACTTGAAGTGTTTTGGTGCCGACGGACGAGTCAAGTTTATTTATAATGGCCAAAATCACGGCCATGTCTCAGTGAGGTTTATGGGACCTGGACAATGACCAACTCCTCAGCCTTAACCGGCCAAATGAGGAGGAAAAAATGTGAAGGGGGAAGAAAAAAAAAAACTTGGAAAGGGTATGAATGTTGGGACAAACAACAGAGAAACAAACACAATTAGTGTTCGAGGAGGCACGATACAGCTACACACCGAGTTAGAGGTAGAGCTGGACAAGAACATAGAATATATTAAATATAGAACATATATTATACTGTATATCCATATAAATAAAAGAAAGGTTTTATCTGTACATGGGTCAGAACTCACTCACTCAATGATATCTTTACGTTTTTCTGTCACAGCATCACACAAAACTGTCTGGACAGAATTTACTGAGTCTCCTGCAGTCCTTAGATCTCTGCATGAAGTTTAATCTGCACCATCAGTGAATCTAAATGTTGAGTAAAAGTGATGTTATGAACAGTTATGTGCCAGATTTAATAATCTACTTTAAAATAATCTACTAATGCGCTACTGTCTCAATGTAGTGCGAGGTGATGTCGTGTAAAATACCTGAACTGAGAGCCCGCAGTCAGATGTGCTCAAATCAAAATTGTTGAGTAAAAGTGATGTTATGAACAGTTATGTGCCGGATTTAATAATCTACTGTATAATAATCTACTAATGCGCTACTGTCTCAATGTAAACAAACACCTGCACCAATAGATATTAATTAGAAAAGATAAAGTGAATATTTTGACTGGGATTAGTTCATATTTTCACTTTGTCTGAAATAACAGCACTGAAGTGGTATAAGTGAATTTTAACACGCTGGGGTCGTTTTAAGACAAAACTTCATCTTTATCTGATCGACTTTTTCCATTTCTCATCTGTGATTCTCTCTCCGATTACCGAACAGGGAGTGTATTTGTCTGAGCACCAAAGAAGGACAACTTAGTGTAAACAAGGCGTCAGATACTCAACCTTACAGAATGTCATTTCTGTCTATTAATAAGTTAGACAGAGAGTTCTGCTGTACAGAAACACACACACACAGACACGGACGTGGACTTCAACCTCAAATAATAATAATAATAATCATAATAATAATAATAATATCACTGATTACATTAAAGATCATCAGATTATTATTAAATTTAACCTTTTAACTCTTTCTACAAACTCTTTTCTCGTCAACGATGCATACTTATGCAAGTTCTATATAATATCCCTCTAATGTAATATTACAACAGGGTGATTGCAGAATTTATTATTAATGTATTTATCATTATCCATTTATGCACACGTCTTTTACAAACTGTATCTTAGTTCTCTAAAAACCTCAACAACAAAGAAAAGAAAGTGATGCCAGCGAGTTCCTGGATACACAACATGAGATAGGATGATTTTACTCATCAACAGACACATCTTTCTTTTTCAGGTGTTGAAATAGAGATGCCGTGAATTACACAGCATGCTGCGTTACACGAATCTCTGTGTAAAGATTTGCGCTTGTGAAGAAATTTTAAGTTTATGAATTTTAAACTCTGTTCTGTACAGGAACATTTAGTCGTTTAGATCATCGGTTCTCAAAGTGATCGGTTCTCACATCCAGAGATCTTCCACAAGCAACAAAAGTATAAATATTTATTACTGCGTGCTTATAACTGTCTCACTGTATTACTCATCATAAAAAGTCTTAATATAAAATATAAAGCATGAAAGGTTCTATGGCCGTAATGTATGTACAAAGTATTTTGATAGTTTAATTTATTTTAAAAGTAAAGGGGTAACAGGCTGCAAAAAAAGGCATTTTACTAGTGACTTTTATCACTTCAAATTTCACTGGATTGTGTAAGACAGAAAAGGAAGCACTTTTTGGGAGCTGCAGTGACCCCTACAGTTCAGTTAAGGTCAGTACAGCATTTCTCTTTCTCCACTGAATTTGAAGCTAGAATTAATATTAGATATTTATTATTATTATTATTTATTTTTTACAGATAGTAGATTTTTTTTCTTTAGTAAATAAAATGGCTTAATGTGTCCGTTCCACAAGAAATGTTATCATATAAGATAAAACCACAGAGAGACGCCATTAGTCCAGATCCTGTCATTATGTAACACACATGAGGTGTCGTCTCAGTCAAGTGGACTGATTCAGGGTCGTCTACTGTTTAATAATGTCTGTTTCTCACTAAAACTTATACAGATCCTAAGAATCATAAACGCAGTTCCAACAGATGGACTAACTTCTTCTACTACTATTTACACCAACACAGGTTAATAACATTTTTGCGAAAACTGTCGACTTTCCTGATGTTTTTGGAAACAAATGTAGTCGTCTGCTTTTGTCTCTCTGTGAGAGTTAGTGAAGCATTTTTCCCTCTTGGACTCGAGAAGCTTAATCAAGTGGAAATTAGGGATGTGGAGGGAGGCATCAGTTTGGGGGGGGGGGGTGTTGGGGGTCACTGGGACGGGGCAGAATAGGCCAATTGTTCAGTGAGTTCTTTGAGCAGTAGAGTGGTGCTAAACAACAACAACAAAAAACTGTTAATGAGACACAAACGCAAAACTTTTTTTTTTTCACTTTGCAAAAAAAATTAAAATAAAAATCCATGAAAATGTTTAACCTGATCATGAAAAGTTGATAGTGTGGAAGTGTATGAAGAAATCAGGAGGAAGTTGAATTAAGAAGAATGTTTTCAACTCCATGTTTGTGTTTTAGATATTAAAACCCTTTCAAGATATGTGTGTGTGTGTGTGTGTGTGTGAAGAGACACTGAATGATACAATTTAGACTAAATTAAGTAACACACACACACACACGCACACACACACACACACAGACACACACACACACACACACAGTGTACAAAACACCATTCACCATTAATACTAAACTCTGCTATTATAACTCACTCACACTACACTATATTACGCTACATTATTATTATTATTATTATTATTATTATTATTACACCTTTATTAAAATGCACTCTGACGCACTTTACTGTAATACACTGAATTAAACAGTATTTTATTTTCTATACCTCACTAGCGAACTCCTCTACTGTATCCTACTACAGTACAGTATATAATATGTTTAGCTGTGCTACACCACACCACTATAATATTTCATTATTATACGATTCTGTCTGTTATATGAGACTTTACTGTATTGTTTTAGGATTGGACATCACTTTGATCAACTATGTTGTGTTAAACATGCTTTAAAAATAAATTTGAATATTGACTTATTGAATCGTCTAATAAACTATAATAAATCCTTCATAATACTTAACACTACTTACTGTACTATAGTACTTGTATTAGAGTATGAGTCTCTTTCCTAGACTTTACCGTAACATATACTGTTCTTATACAGTCTTTACGCTAAAATACTACAGTTTATGTTACATTATCTCTGTAGCTGTACTATATACAGTACACAGTATACTATAGTACAGTATACATACACACTCAATTCTATTAGTACAGTACTGCTGTTACACTGTTAGTGCTGTTACACTATACTGTACTGTATATATACACGTATACTCTCTGCTCTATATTATATGCTCTAACATGTTGTATTATATCAGCACAGTATTATTTTGTACACTAATAGACGACACTGTAATATAATATTAAATTAAGTATAAAATAACTCTCAGCTCTTGTGTTTTCTATTCATTTATAATATCAAACTGTCTCTGGAGCTGCATTTCAGTGTGATTAAAAGTGTGTCATCATACTTAACTATAAGTGATTAAATAAATGTTTCTGAAGTTGGAGGATGGAGAGATTGCAGAGTGAAGGCACAGATTGCTCTCAGCTGATCTGCAGAAACTTTCCGTCTGGGTTCCACAGTAGTCCGTCTTGGCATTAAGGAGTTTTTGGTTTCTGTTCCTGCACAGCTCTCGACTGGCCTCAGACGAACTCTGCCGGTTGAACTTCCCAAACAAGCAGGTGAAAAACATCCCAGATCTTACCTCAGTGTGCCTCAGGGTCCTTCAGGTGGATCTCCAGCGCACCTGCGTCTCCATCGTCCTGCGCTCTCCTACGTCCCGCTCAGAGAGAAACACTGATCTGTGCGTCCCTCTGCACTTTCTCTGAGTGGCGAGAGAGAGAGAGAGAGAGAGAGAGAGAGAGAGAGAGAGAGAGAGTGAATTTGCATTTCCACGACCCTCCCCGTCTCTTACCCCTTCTTCTCTTTTCAGCGCTGCCATTGTCTGAGCCGGTCGGGGTCCTTATTCGCACAAAATCCTCAGCTCAAAGCCCTGAATGGTGATGTGGGATGAGCCAGAGGAGCCAGCTGTTCGCGTCCAGCAACAAAATCAGTGCATTCATCCAGGAGTGGGAACAGATTTAAAGGAATTCCTGAGAGTTTGGATAAATCGCCTGAAAAAAAAACGTTACATCAGAGTGTCTCGTGTAAGAGAGAAAGCGTGATTAAAGAAGTCTGAGAGAGTATGAATGAATATAGATTCTCACGTTAAAACAAGTCGTAAATCTGTACACAACTTCTTATTCTCTAAATCTCATCAAATCAGAATTCAAGTTGAATAATTTTAAACATTATTTGAAAAATATTTTAAAAATATAGCAGTAACTAACTTTAGAAAATCTATGAGATTGATTTCAATACGTTAATTTGGCAAAGACCTTCAGCGAGGCCGTGTGGGGAAAAAACACATAAAAATCAAGTATTAAAAAATGTAAAGCCATGTTGCTAAAAGTAGTACGTTGCCACAAGTACAAAGGCTTTTGTAGTTTACTAGAATGGGTCAGTTTTTTATTTAATGAAATGAAACAAAAAATATTATAAATGAAACAAAAAAAACAAGAATAAAGTGAAGAATGAATGCCTGTTCAACGTCTTTCTTACTATGTGAGCTCGTTAAAGATTATACCCTACATGAACAAACCTGCAATGACATTGTATCCAAATACTACAATCGACTTCAGCATGGAGTCTGCGTCCGTTTTGCAGCTGTAACAGCTTCCACTCTTCTTGGAAGGCAGTTCACTAGATTGTTGAGTGTTTCTGTGTGAATACGTGTCCATTCATTCTGTAGAGCGTTTATGAGGTCAGACACTGATGTTGGACGAGAAGTTCTGGCTCAAAATCTCCATCCGAGTTCATCCCGAAGGTGCTCGATGTAGTTGAGGTCAGGGGTCGGTGTTCGGGCCGGTCGAGTTTTCCACACTGAACTCATCAACCTTTACAGTCTTTACAGTCCACGCTTTGTGCACTGGGGCGAAGTCGTGTTGGAATAGAAAATTTCCTCCAAACTGTTGCAGTAAAGTTGGATGCATAGCGTTGTCCACAATGTCTCGGTATAACACTGAAGCATTAAGATCACCCTTCACTGCCGATAAGGAGCCTGACTGAAACACCGGAATTCAATTATTAACAGATCTGGCCAAAAACTTTTAGTTAAAAAGACAAATGGGGTAGCAAACCCAAATAATACGTTTTGTTAAAAAAAAAAAGAAAGAAAGAAACATAGAGCTAATTTCACTGTAGTTTTGGCCCTAGATAACCTGTATTCATATTTAACTCTTGTCACTAGGAAGGATTTCAGACCTGACACTAGCCTTTAGTGACGGAATCACTGTAAAATAAATATTGCCTTTAACCACAAGAGGGCGCTGAGAGCTATTACAAAAATGTGACATGACACATAAAATAAAATAAAATAAAACCCTGAAACACAATAAATAGGTTTAAGAAACAAATCTGTGACGTGTTTAGAGAGTCAGGTGCTGATTATTAGCTTTATACATCCTGTGAGAATTTAGCAGCTGCACGTCACTCAGATGCGGCGGCTAGTTTTAGCGCTAGTGCATTTACAATAGAGTTTAACTAAAGAAAAACATTTGATTAATCCCAAACCTAAAGGATAACAGACCTGATATTCCATAGACATTAGCACAAACGCAGCTTAGCTAATTAGCGCAGTGCTAATATAAACAAGCTGTAGGTTGTCAGTTTAAAGTTTTCCTAGTTTGACAAACGGTTTCTCTGAGGTAAAAGTGTTACAAATCGGTTCTTTGAAATCATCGTGAATCATTTTTTAAATCATGTGAGGCTCTTTTAATCAGCTCTGATTGTTTTAATGTGAACGTTGGGAGTCGACTCACAGTTTTAGAGATTTGGTGAAAAATAACAGTTGAAAATTGACTACACGGTGCCTGTAGGTTAACATACATAAACAACATTAAAATACCAAACAAGCATCCATGTCACATTTTATTTTCTACAACGTATAGTGTTGTAATAAATATAATAAATAACACTGATCATAAAAAATAAGCAGCAATTTATGCAAACAAAATTCAAGTTAAGGATAATAACCATCTGTTCAACAACAAAGTGCACACTTAAAAAACATAAGTACATCAATTATAACTATTACATTAAATAATAACAATGAAAAATAAATATTGGTAAATAAATACTGGTTCATGAAAAATTTGCTTTACAGACAGCAAATATACACATATAGGAAGTTAAATCAGGTCTATTTAAAAAAAAAAACAAAAAAAAAAAAACCTAAATCATGGTGGACAACTTAACACCCCAGGGTTTGGGTTCGATTCCCGCCCCAGGCCCGTGTGCACGGAGATTAACTTAACTGCTGCTCCCAAACTGGCTCTGTGTGTGTGTGTGTGTGTGTGTGTGTGTGTGTGTGTGCCCTGCGATTAATTGGCACCTGTCCTGGGTGTCCTCTGTATACAGGATCAATCAATCAATCAATCTATCTATCTATCTATCTATCTATCTATCTATCTATCTATCTATCTATCTATCTATCTATCTATCTATCTATCTATCTATCAATCATATACTGTATATGTACCAGTCAAAAGTTTGGACACATCTAATAACATCCAAAACACACAATAATCTCCTTTGAACAGTTGATATTGAGATGTATATCTGCTACTTATACTTATGTAAATCCTTTATAACGGCTCTAATCTGAGGTTCTCTTTTTTTAAATTGGTGATTTATGAGGCTGTTAACTCGAAATAATTTTGATAAAAGATTATAAAACTAACTCTAAATTCCTTTGGTAAACTTCCATAATTCTTTTGATTGTTTAAAGCTGTAATAATGCAAATAAGATTGAATTGAACTGAACTAAATGAAGGTCTCGTCTGCAGCAGAGGTCAGTTTTGGTCTTGCGTTCCTGGGAAGGTCTTCATGAGAGACAGGTTCATCATCCTGGAGCTCGATGGGTTTTGTACTGTAAATGCACTCGACACGATGCTGTTATTGCAAGAACTGATCCAGAACATCTGACCTTCTTAAAATAACCACTGACTGTTTATTACCAAACGGCATTTCATTTGTCTATTTCATAGTTTTGAAAAAAAAAATCCAGGATTGTTCTAGAATGTAGAAAATAAACCACAAAACAAAAAGTATTGAATTATAAGGTGCGTCCAAACTTTGACTGTACATACAGTATATACTGGTTCTTTTATAAATGAAATAAAACGCTTGAGGTCATGATGTTAGAGGTAAATAATTAACTTCAGGGTTGTAACAGTACAGTAAGTCTGCTTCACTACACTGTCACTCATTATATCATCATTATAATAACATTATATTATTATTGAAGTCGTTTAGTACTTCCTTTAAACCATCAGAATAACTTCCTGACACACTACAGAAACTACAGAACGTTCCTTGTAGTGAATGATATGGATTTATTTTAGCTCACACAGTGTCACTGTGTCATCGACCCGGTATCCCGGATACAGAGGCTCAGTGAAGGTTGTGTGAAACGTGTAGGTGTGATACACCCTTTCAGACGAGATGATAAAATAAGAGAGTGTACCCGCCTGCCAGTCTAAATAGGTCCCGATTCTTCTGGATGGATTTGGTGGAGGAGAAACCACAGTCTCCTTGTTATTGTAACCAGCGTAGTAACCGTAGTTGTTAGAACAGAACAGAATCCAGGAGATATTATTTAACCCTATTTTACAATCATTGCTGCGGCCTTTTCTATTGATGCCCTTGTAAGTTACCCCACTATACACGTTATTGCCGGTCCACTCGGTTTCCCAGTAGAAGCGAGCCCCGCTCAGGGAGTCTCTGCACAAAATCTGGGCGTAGTACTCAAACCGGTCCGGATGGTCCGGGTACGAATGCTGACTTCGAGTCCTTGTCACCTGTTTGTCACCGTTTAGAGTCATAGTTCTGTGTGCTGTATTTGGGTCCAGGGTGATCTCACAGGCATCTGCAGAAAACCAAGACAGTTTAACAAAGCCTTAATGTACTGTACACACACTACCAGGCAAAGGTTTGGTCACACCTTCTAACTCCATGGTCTTTCCTGATTATTAGTTAAAACAACGCTGAAGGCGTCCAAAATATACAATAATCTCCTTTGAACAGTTGATATTGAGATGTTTCTGCTACGTATGCTCTGCTTCATAACGCCTCTAATTTGAGATGCTGTTAATTGGGATTTTTTAATTGGTTAATTGGTGATTTCTTTCCCTATGTGTCATTTCTCCCCATCTGTTCTGTATTTCTCTACCCATCCCGAGGCATCGGGAGATTTTGCCAGCTTCAGTAGACAAAGGCCGACCCTGCGAGGTTCCTGAGGCATCCAGAGAAGGACCAGCTCCAGCTGGATTCAGCTTTATGATGGTTGGAGCTACACATGCTGCTCCTGTGCTTCCAGTGATCCAGACCTCATCTGCCCTCTGCACCTACTGACTCGTCCCTATGCTGAACTGGTCTTCATGTCAATTTAAATAATTTCTGTCATATTGAATTTTCACTTGCGCAACACACAAGATGTTATATCATTTCTATCTGTTATCGCCCAGATGAGGATGGGTTCCCTGTTGAGTCTGGTTCCTCTCAAGGTTTCCTCCTAATGCCATCTCAGGGAGTTTTTCCTTGCCACCGTCGCCGTCACCCTTGGCTTGCTCATCAGAGAAATTTCATTCATTCGTCTCATTATTATCTGCACATTTTTCTCACACATACACACTTCCAATTATTTTCTTTCCTAAAAAAATGTTCTTTCATTTTTGTGAAGCTGCTTTGAGACAATGACCATTGTTAAAAGCGCTATATAAATAAAATTGAATTGAATTTTATAGTTTTAAAATCTTCAGTATTGTTGTAGAATTTAGGGGCATTAGTGGCTCAGTGGGAGGTTTCTCGCCTGCCATGCAGAAGGCTCGGGTTTGTTTCCCAGCCAGTGCCCAGAACCCCAGCTACTGGATGCAGTGCCGGTCCCAAGTCCGGACAAAATAGGAGGATTGTGTCAAGAAGGGCATCCGGCATAAAACCTGTGCCAACTTGTTGTGCAGACCGAATGGTCCGTAGTGGTGACCCCTTGCCAGGAGCACCCGAAAGACTAACGACACCAACATTGTTCTAGAATGTAGAACCACTAAACAAAGAGCACTACTGTATATTAGAGGGTGTGTCCAAACTTTTGACTGGAACTGTACATGCTTAGAAAGCAAGTTTATGCTGGAAAATACTGTACACTCTTAAACCCAGTTGTAAATGTTCTTACATTTCTTTAGTCCTGGTTTGATCCTGCACTCGCCACAATGATCCACACTGTAACAAACAAACAAACAAAAAACAAAGTTCTTATTCGTTTATGCACTAAACTCCCAGTAAAACCTTCAAAAAGTTACAGGCGTTAAATAAAAACATGGAACCGTTCTGTAATTAAAAACATCCTTTCATCTGAAACTTTACCTTGGAAATGTATTTAGTTTCCTAATAGTGTTTATGATTATGATTTAACTGCAGTCGCTCAATAGACTGAAATTCCCATAAACACTTTTGTCTCCAACAATGAATGTTAATTATATTAACTTAAACACATTTTATGTTACACTGAACTTTCAGCCTCATGTCATACAGTATGTCCACAAATCCGTCCCTGCTGTCCCTAATGACGAAGGGTCCCCTGCCGAGTCTGCTTTCTCTCAAGCTTTCTTCCTATTGCTATCTCAGGAAGGGTTTTTCCTTTTCCTCAATCACTCTTGGCTGTTTTTTGCCTCCTCCAAATGTCTTCAGATTCTGACTGGAACCACATTGGTACAAATAAATAAATAAAACGAATCGAGTATCCTCACATGAATAGTCGTTTTTAAGTCCTACTTGTGTCATATGTAAGTTAATAGTCCTATACATAAAGATTTTAATGATGCATTCTGAGCCTAAAACCCTATCAGTAGTTACATGTCATGTTTAGACAAAAGCTGTGCTGCAGGACACAAGTCCAATCATTCACCAGAACCACGTGCACATTACAGGAACTTTTATCGCCACATCCCCCTGCGGTCCTGACCTCACTACAAGACGATTCCACATGTTTGAAAAATTAAAGGCGTTCCGGCGTTTCAGACATGTAGGCCAATCAGACTCTCGGACTTCCTACCTTGATGGTGTCCAAGCACTTTGAAGTTTGAATTGGTTTCAGTCTCAATCTTGACTCTTTCTTTTTCATTTTCGACTTGATCTTGGCTTGTCCTGATCTTGGACTGGACAATGTTTGACTTTGACCCACAGTCTGCTCTTCACTCACCTGAGTTTCTCCAGTTTACGGTGAGGATCATCCCGTACAGCAGACAGCTGTCTGACGCCTGACTCTCCTGGATGATTGTAGCTCAGGTCTAACTCTCTGAGCTGCGAGAGATCTGTGTTTAAAGCCAAAGCTAGAGCCGAGCAGCCGTCTTCTGTAACGCAGCACCCTGAAAGACTGCAGAGGAACAATTACGCTTTCTTCACAAAACATAAATACTGTACATCAACAACACACACCTCATAGGCTGGAAAAAGTGCATTCTTAGAAATGTTAAATACAAGATTATTAAGGTCATTTCTGGCTAAATTATACTCTAGGAACTAGATTCAGGTCTTTATCTCACCCCAGTTTCTGTAGTGAGCATCCGGGATCCTGAAGACCGGCACAGAGCATCTTCAGCCCTGAATCCTGCACATCGTTGTCTCTGAGCTCCAGTTCGGTCAAACGCGTGTGGGATCTCAGAACTGAGGCCAGGTTTGAGCAGGAACTCGCTGTAAGATTACACCATCGCAGACTGCAGCAGGGAAAAGACATACTGTACATTACATGTAGTAACAAAGAGTCAGTCTGAAATCATTACCGCCTGCATACTGTAACAGCAATTATAAGTTCAAACAAGTTTCCTTCATTCTTTGACAACATGCAGTATATAAATAAAAACATAGCCACAGCATTGACCTTAGTTTCGTGAGGGAGCAGTTCGGGCTGATTAATCCGGCACAGAGCCGTTCCAGTCCTGAATCCTCGATGTAGTTGTTGCTGAGATCGAGTTCTCTGAGGTGTGGATTTTCAGACTGTAGAGCCAAGGCCAGAGTTTCACACGTCTCGTCTGATACGCCGACGTCAGCAAGTCTACAGATGACACATAACATTGAACATTCCATCACAAACTGTAGGCAACGTTTGCAACACTCCATGTCGATTCCACACCACTAGTTCTGCTCTTGTTCATCTACAGTGCACCGATCCTCAAATCAGTGATTATTTCAATAGTAATAATAATTAGTATTGTCAGGAACATGGGGTCAGAGCACAGGGGAAGCCCGGATACAGCATCCTTGGAGAAGGTAAGGCGAATGGTCTTGCTCAAGGGCTCAACAGTGGCAACTTGGTGGTGCTGGGGCTTCCAATCAGAAACCTACAGTTTGAGCCACCACTGCAACTAATTATGAGTCCTTCGAACCGGATTCGAACCAGCGACCTAAGGTTCCAGTTCAATCCAGTACACCTTCTCTACTGATTTAGGCTTGGAGCAGATTAGTCCAATTTTACTCAAATTGTCTCCCAAACATTGTACTATTGCAAAATGACTATCTGCCGTCTTCTGCATACATGAGATTATGTGGAATATCAAGCTTTAGAATCAGGATTACTTTAAATCCTAAAAGAAACCTGTTCTGCTTAACCTTATACTCTTGAGTTTGCAGTCTGGACTCATCAGTCCAGTCGACAGCAGTTTTACTCCGGAATGTCCGAGGGTGTTGTAGCTCAGATCCAGTAACTCCAGATTACAGTTTGGATGTGTGAGTCCATCACAGAGCTGTTGCACTCCAGAGTCCCCTAGGTTGTTGTAGCTGAGGTCCAGCTGTCTCAGGCATGAGCCGGGTGACTGGAGAGCAGCTTTCAGTGCTTCACATGACTCATGGCTGAGGTCACATCTGTCCAACCTACAGTATATACAGGAGTGACATTTTGTTTCCATGTTCTTACCATAAACCTACTTTGTTTATTTATTATTTAATAACAAACACAGAATGCAGATTATTGTAAACATACCTGAGTTTCTCAAGTTTACACTGTAAACGAATCAGTCCAGCAGAGAGAAGCTTCACTCCGGAGTCTTTTATGTCTTTATTGCACCCAAGGTCGAGCTCGTTCAGGTGCGAGTTAGCAGATTGGAAGACTGAAGCCATTAATTCACAAGACAGCTCTGAGAAGTTTGTTCCAGCCAGACTACAAAAAGGGTCAAATGTACAGTACATGAACATAAATATAGTAGATAGTGACTAACACTAACACTCAGACGGTTTGGTAGGAAACGTTGCTTCAAATACCATTACTATTGCAAACATGAGTGAAATAATTACAAACCCAAGTGTCTGTAGTTTACAGTGTGGGCTCATCAGACAGTCGCACAGCATCTTCACGCCTATATCTCCGAGCTCGTTGTGACTGAGAGTCAGCTTCTCCAGTTTGCTGTGTGGATCTGAGAGGCCGCTACAGAGGAGTTTCACTCCTAAATCTCCCAAACTGTTAAAGCTGAGGTCCAGGTCCACCAGGTGTGAGTTAGTGGACTTGAGAATCGAAGCTAGGGTCTCACAGGACTCATCTGTGAGGTTGACACCAGCAAGCCTGAGAAGTGTTGAGAGATAATCAGAGATTTCAGCAACAATGGCCGGGTTTGGGAATGATAGCTCAAGAGGCTTGTTTAAGGAAACGTCAGGGATTCGAGAGTCGGACACAAGAGCAAGTGGTTTATTTACAAAGAAAATGAAAAAACTAAGGCCTTGTTCAGACTGAAGGCAAATCCAATGTTTCAAAAATCTGATTTTGAGGACTGACTATTCACACTATTATTTTAAATTGATCGGATTGGATTTGACTCTGTTCAGACTGGCAGCACAAATCTGATGCGTTGTCGACCTGCAGTATCCGCACTGGTTGCTGTGGAAATTATCTTGCATGCAGCACATTATTACTTTAAGGGCACTGGTGGCTCAGTGGTAGGTGTTTCGCCTGCCATGCGGAAGGCCCGGGTTCGATTCCCAGCCAGTGCCCAAATCCCAGCCACTAGATGCAGTGCCGGTCCCTAGCCCGGATAAAATGGGAGGGTTGCGTCAGGAAGGGCATCCGGCGTAAAAACTGTCCCCAGTTTTAGTGCGGACTGGATATTCCGCTGTGGCGACCCCTTGTCGGGAGCCGAAAGACCAACAACAACAACATATTACCCTGTTTCTGTACCTTCCTTTTGCCTGTAATGATGCATCCTTCCAAAATGTTAGCAGACATTTCACTTTGTCCTCTATCCAAAAAGTACTCCATTACGCATTAAGCCAGACGCTCTTTCTGAAAACACAGTTAATCTAGCCAAATTCAAGGGCGCAGCTTTTACATACTTTTACATACCGTACCATACATACAGTACCGCTATTATTTAGCATAAATAGCACCAAAAGCGTAAAAAAGACCCTCCGCAACCGTCGTAAGAGCTTTTTTTCAAATTATTATTCTTCTCTCTCCGTTTCTTCCGTCGTCTCCATGCTCATTTTTCAACAGGTGTTCACCAGGGATCCATGCCTCATACCATGTATGAACTTTCAGGTTGTGATTATGGTCTGAAATCCATTTCGAAGAGGAAAATCGTCCTGGCTGAGATACATATCCGATCTGATTTAAATCTGATTTTAGTTCAGACTACATGATTCCAATCTGGATATGATAAAATGTTTTGGGATTTGGGCCAGCAGTCTGAACAAGGTCTAAGAGACAAGGCATGAGCTGTGAACATGAGATGAGATGAACTTCTCTCAAACATTTTAAGGTTTCTGTGTGGAAACTTACCTGGCTTTCTTAGAAGTCTTGACAACGGGTAACAGTCTCCGATATCCCTCAGCAGACGTGTTACACATCTTCAAGTTGAACTCATTCATCACGTCCTCTGACGTTAGCAGCACGTAGGCCAGAGCTGAGCACTGGTCAGGTTTAAGCTCTGTCTCTGATTGCTTGCCTGATCTCAAGAAATTATGAATTTCTTCCACCAACGAATTATAATTGAGTTCATTCAGACAGTGGAACAGGTTAATAGTCCTTTCTGCTGATGACTCCATTCTGATCTTCTCCTTGATGTAGTCCACAGTTTCCTCCACACTCTCCAAACACACTTTTGGGAGCAGACCTCTCAGGAGAGCCTGATTGGAATCGAGTGATAGACCGAGAAGAAAGCGCAGGAAAAGGTCGAAGTGTCCGTTCTCACTTTTCAATGCTCTGTCCACAGCGCTCTTGTGCAAATCGGACAGTTTGACCATTTGGCTTTGACTGTTTTCTTGCAGTACGTTTACGTGGCTGTCTGTAAATTTCAGTTGCACGTACACAGCAGCTAAGTGCTCCTGAATGCTCAGATGTACAAAGCAGAAGACCTTCTCTCGGTACAATCCGAACTCTTCTTTGAAAATCTCTGTGCAAATCGCAGAGTACTCGGTTGCTTTACCGACATCGATGTCACATTCGATCAAATCGTTTTCGTAGAAAATTAGATTTCCTTTCTCTAACTGCAGAAACGCTAGCTTGGCCAGTTTAAATATCATCTCTTTGTCAGATTCGGAGAGGTCCATGTTGTCCTGACTCACTCCGTGGTATTTCTTGTTTTTCAAATGTGTCTGAATGAGAAGAAAGTGGGTGTACATCTGGGTCAGTGTTTTAGGTACCTCCATGTCTGATTGGCCCAACATCTTCTCCAAAACTGTGGCAGATATCCAGCAGAAGACAGGAATGTGGCACATAATGTGGAGGCTCCTCGAAGACTTTATGTGTGCGATCATTTTCTCCGCAAGGCCTGGATCACTGAACCGCTTTCGGAAGTACTCCTCTTTCTCAGAGTCGTCAAACCCTCGGACCTCAGTAATCTGGTCTACGCACTCAGGAGGGATCTGATTGGCTGCCGCTGGTCTGGAGGTTACCCAGAGAAGAGCAGATGGCAATAGGTTTCCCCGAATGAGGTTTGTTAGGAGGACATCTACAGAAATTATCTTTGTAAGATCACAGCACATCTCATTGTTCCTGAAATTAAGAGGAAGACGGCACTCGTCCAGGCCGTCGAAGATGAACACTGCTTTCACTTCCTCGCTCCTTATGGTTTTGAGTTCTTTAAGTTCTGGAAAGTATTGATGAATCAGCTGCATCAGACTATATTCGCCTTTTCCTTTCAAATTCAGGTCACGGAAAGGAAGCGGAAAGATGTAATGGATATCATGATTCGCTTTCCCTTCTGCCCAGTCCAAGATGAATTTGTGTACAGACACAGTTTTGCCAATCCCAGCGATGCCCTTGGTTAGCACGGTCCGAATGCGCTTGTTCTGTCCGGGTAAAGGTTGGAAAATATCGTTGCACTTTATAACAATCTCTTCCATTCCCTTGTTCTTGCACGTATCCTCGATCTGCCTGATCTCATGCTCTTTATTGATAGCTCCATCCCCTCCTTCTGTGATGAGAAGGTCGGTGAAGATATCGTTCAGAAGAATGGGATTCCCCTGCTGAGCGTTTCCTTCAAGTATGCACTGGAATTTAGATCTAAGATGACCCTGTAGCTTAGATTTTAGACAGTCTTGGATGGTATTTTGACTTTTACCTATGAAAAGAAAAAAATTTGCCAGTCAAATTAAATGAAGACCACACTAACTGGAAGTTCCTGAGTAAACAGATGTTAGATCGTACCTAACTCCAGCATGACCTTTAGAGCAACCTTTGGAGCTGCTTCCCAGCCAAATCTCTCCAGAATGAGTTTAGATGCTTCCTGGGTATCATAAGTTACTTGAGGAGCCTCAAAGCATTCTGGGTAATTTTGGCACAGATACCCCATGAACTTGTTTGTGTCTACGCTGTTCAGTGTTTGCTCGAGTAGAGACAACGTGTCTAGCTCCAGCAGGGCCTGTTAAAAAGATAGGTAGGTATAGCACAAGTCAGAGGGGGCTGATTAATTTTCTAAAACAGGAGCTGTAAGAGCACATCACAGGTTCATTGTTCTACAGTAGCAGCTCATCTCCATGGCCTTGGATGGCAGATGCACCACAACCTTTTCACCATAAAATATTTAGAAATGCGAGTAATTGTTGAGCTTTCTATTAAACGTTTAGGTTTGTCCAGATGTGTTTTTGGTTCTTTGCCTTACCCTTGCCTGCTGTGTGTAGCTCTTGTTGTGACCTCGATGTTCCACAATCGCACATTGTTTACAGATCAGGTTCTGATCTGTCTTGCAATAAATTTCCCGTGGCATGCGGTGCTGTCGGCAGGGTTTCAGCTCTTGCGACGTGTTCCTCGCTGGTACAGAGGCTGATGGGTGCAAACGCAGAAGAGTTTCTCCATCATTCTGGTTCAGTTCTATTGCCACGTCACTCTCCACAGGGACATAGCTAGGTGATGGCGATTGAGGTTGTTCTGTCTCAACACTGCAAATTACAGGAAATCAAGTAAATCTAACAGACTTCATTCACTGCTAAAGAAGGAATTCTATGAGTTTCTTTAATTAAAGTTTTTTTAAATCAGTTTTGCTGGTCAAGGTCTACTAGGAGAGCCGATTTTATTATACAGCAGGGCTACATGTATGTAAGTATATAAATCCTGTATTTAAGAAAAAGTAGAGATTCCCTGGGGCAAATATTACTCAAGTAAAAGTACAAGTCCTCTATTTACACACGTACCTGAGTAAAAGTTCAAAAGTATTAACCTTCAAAATTACTTAAGTATCGAAACCAAAGGGTTTGTATTAGCTCACAGTAGCCTTTGTGTACTTAATGTAGTTAAGTAAAAGTACAGATATTTGCTTTACTTTTGAGTGAAGTAAAAGTAAATATTAAAAAGTATCCTCTAATAAAACTACTCAAGTACAGTACAGATACTGTAGGTGAAATATAAACTTAAATACAAGAACAAAGTAAATGTACAGTTACCTCCCACCTCTGGTATTACAGGTACCAGTTAATACTCAAATGTATTTATTTAGACTAGCACCAAATAACGGCACAAATGAAAGAGGATGTTTGCCAATATTTATTTATCAGCCTAATATTCTACTGTGTACTGTATATTCAAACGGTATAGAAAAGCCTGCCTTTAAAATAATCACATTTGGTTGCTTTGCAGCCTGAAATAAAGACAGAGTTTTTTGTTTTATCCAGCTGTATTTACTCAGTGCAACTTTTACCATCCAAATGAAAGATATAACACCAAAATATCAGAGGAAAAAAAACAGAATCACTGAGTTGAAAAAGGATCACCTCCTCCGAAAAATGACTTTTGAATGGCACACAAGGCCATTTAACTTCCAGCTGTAGTCAGCTGTGGTTATTTTGCTTAGCTCAGCATGAAAAGCTGGAGCATTTCAGTCCCACTGTTCCCTTTTTCTTGCTTTCCTTGCTTTAGTGCAACTTAACAAAACAATCAACTATCGGTGGCAAGGCACAGTCAAAACATCTCCATGCTAAAGTTGTGCATAGGCACAAAGTCAGGAGATGGATAAAAACATTTCAAAGACTTTGTCACGCCCTAGAAGCACGGTGAAGTCTATTATTAAGAATGTATTTGGTACAACAGAGACCCTCCCCGGATCAGGACGTCCCTCCAAACTGGCTGAAAGAGCCAAGAGGACACAGGTCAGAAAGGCTAACAAAAGGCCAACAGCAACTCTGAAGCAGTCACACTAATTCATGTTAAAGAGCGGCCATTGTGTTAATGGGTCAACAATATCAAAATCTCCGCAAATGTGGCTTGTATGGCAGGGTTGCAAGAAAAAAGTCACTTCTCAAGAAAGGCCACATGGAGTCACAAGTGAGCTTTGAAAAAACACATGTGGTCAGATGAGACTAAAATTTAATTATTTGGCCACAACACCAAACGATAATGTCTGGCGGAAATCCAATACAGTCCACCAGACAAATAACACCATTCGTACAGTAAAGCATGGAGGTGGTAACATCCTGTTATGGGGGTGTTTCGCTGCAGGAGGGACTGGAGTACTTGTCATGATAGAAGGAAAGTCTGCTTCCCTCTGGCAGAGAGTTATAAATGGGAAGAAACCTTCCAACATGACAATGACTCAAAGCACACAGAACAACTGACCACACAGTAGGAGAAGGAGAAAAAGGTGGCGGGTCCTTGCATGGCCTAGTCAGAGCCCAGACTTTGAAAACCCCATTAAAACTCTGTGAAATTACTTCACAATCAAAAAACAGTCACAATCAAATTGAACTCAACTCAAAGCAGTTCTGCAAAGAAGAGTAAAAATAGTCTAGATGTGCAAAGTTAGTACAGACAAATCCCAATGAATTAAAGGTTGTAATTAAAGCTTGGTTCAAGAAAATACTAACACAAGGGAGTGATCCTTTTCCAACTCAGTGATTCTGTTATTTAATTATTTATTTATTTTTCTGTCATGTTGGTGTTATATCTTTCACTTGGATGTTAAAAGTAAATACAGCTGGATAAAACAAAATCTTTGTCCTCATTTCAGGCTACAAAGCAACAAAATGTGATTATATAACTACATAAATTAAAGACTATGTGTATATTACCTGTAATAAACCAGGTTTATAGAATTACAGTAATACACCTGTAATAGCGTTTTGCGATTAAATAATTGCACTGGTCCGTACTGCGATTTCGATTTGTATGTGTTTAATTCTTTGGCACTATTATTCCAGACTGTAATACAGTACATATACCCAGATGATGTAGTCTAGATCACTGAATTACAGACCGTTTTTCACGTCTCTTTTCTCCTCCACTGAAATTGTAGGGAAAATACATGGACTCATCACTCTTCATGGACAAACAGCTGGGAGCCGGAGAGGTCGGTCTTTCTGCCTAAATCACCAGGAAGACATTTCAACAATTATTTCATTAAGAATAAGCACAGGCTGTTGATAAAACATCAACAAGTGACATTCCATCCATTATCTGTAGTGTTTAGCGTCTTTTGGAGCCCAAGACAGGGTACACTATGGAGGAGTGCTCAACCCATCGCAGGGCACAAGAACACACTATGTACACACTATGGCCAATTTAGAAATACTTGTCAACCTACTGTGAATGTCTTGGGTCTGTGGGTGGAAACTTGGAGATTCGAACCCTTACCCCTGGAGGTGTGAGGTGACGGTGCTTACCCTTGCCTGCTGTGTGGAGCTCTTGTTGTGTCCTCGTTGTTCCACAGTCGCACACTGAGGTCGTTCAGTCTCAACACTGCAAATGGCAGGAAGTAAAGAAAATCTAAAACACATCCTTTACTGCCAATTAAGGAATTCTTTAAGTCCCCTTTTTTTTTTAATCAGTTCTACAGGTCAAGCTCTAGGAGACACAATTTTATTATTATGCAGTGCGGCTGCATGATTTGATTATTGTAACACACATTGCAATTTAAACTGTTATATATAACTATTAAAGAGAGTTGCAAATATTACTCAAGTAAATTTTAAAAAGTACATACTCACGTACTTTACATGAGTAGTTTTATTAGAAAATACTTTTTAGTTTTCTTTAACATTTGATTTACTAACATGAAAAAATAGCACCAAAATTTGCCAATATTTATTTATCAACTTTATATTATCTTTAAAAAAAATTATATATTTAAATTAACTCTACAGAAATATTGCCTTTAATAAATGTCAGTCTTTTATGAATAAATAATTGTACAGGTCCATATTGCGATTTCGATTTGTATTTAATTAATTGTGCAGTGTTTTTATGAAAACTATAATAAATATACCCAGATGATGTAGTCTAGATCACTGAATTACAGACCGTTTTTCACGTCTCTTTTCTCCTCCACTGAAATTGTAGGGAAAATACATGGACTCATCACTCTTCATGGACAAACAGCTGGGAGCCGGAGAGGTCGGTCTTTCTGCCTAAATCACCAGGAAGACATTTCAACAATTCTGGCCAGAGGTGAGATTCGAACCCTTACCCCTGGAGGTGTGAGGTGACGGTGCTTACCCTTGCCTGCTGCGTGGAGCTCTTATTGTGTCCTCGTTGTTCCACAGTCGCACACTGAGGTCGTTCTGTGTCGACACTGCAAATGCCAGGAAATAAAGTTGATCTAAAAGACATACTTTACCACCAATTAAGTAATTCTTTGAGTCCCTTTAATTATTTATCTTTATCAGTTCTACAGGTCAAGCTTTCATTCATTCATTTTCTATACCGCTTAATCCTATGTTCAGGGTCGCGGGGGACCTGGAGCCTATCCCAGGAGACTTTGGGCACTAGGCAGGGTACACCGTGGACAGGGTGCCAATCCATCGCAGGGCACACACACATACACACACTCACACACCCAATCACACACTACGGGCAATTTAGGAACGCCAGTTAGCCTAACCTGCATATCTTTGGACTGTGGGAGGAAACCGGAGAACCCGGAGGAAACCCACCAAGCACGGGGAGAACATGCAAACTCCATGCACACAGAGACGGGAATCGAGCCTGGCCGGGGAATCGAACCCGAATCCTGGAGGTGCAAGGTGACAGTGCTAACCACTACACCACCGCGCCGCTCCAGGTCAAGCTTTATGATACCCAATTTTATTATTATGCAGTACGGCTGTACTTTTGATTATTGTAACACATTTTGCAATTTAACCTGTGATATACAACTATTTTACTTATAGTACTGTGCAAAAGTCTTGGGCACATATGAAAATATGGCATAAGCAAAAGAAACTTTTAAAAACATTTCTGCATAAAAGAAAAGCTTATATAAAAAAACTTATATAAAGAGCAATAAAATAAACAGTCAATATTTGGAGTAAAAACTCATTGATTAAAATCAGGAGTTTTAGACACAGATATTTATAAGAAAACAGCTGTTAGGTTTTACTGAGCTTGCTGGAGAATATGAGTTCTTCTGGTAACTTTATCACACTCGCTCCTTTATATTTTTATGCGAATCCTAGGGACGTACATTAGGTTTTTTGTTTCCATCTGAAAACTGGTCTGTCTTGTACTATATTTCTCTACAGCCATGCATATACGTATTCTCCTGTAATGTTATTTTTTAAAATAAATTTTTAATTTATAAGGTATATTGAAATACCGAATGATTTTGTATATAATTATGCAGACATGATAAACATATATAACAAAATTGGCACAGTATATACAGTAATATGGTGCCTAAGACTTTCTGTACTGTAATTATTAAACAGAGGTGGGCAAAGTAGACAAATCCTCTACTGGAGTAAAAGTAGAAGTCCTCCATTACATGTGTACACAAGTAAAAGTGCAAAAGCACTAACCTTCAAAGAAAATACTTTTTAACTTCTTTAATATTTGGTTTACCAACACGAAATAATGGCACAAATGATCTTATTAAGGGGATGTTTGCCAATATTTATTTATCAACTTTATATTATCTTTAAAAATTTATATATATTTAAATTAACAAACTCTACATAAATATTGCCTTTAATAAATGTGAGTCTTTTATGAATAAATAATTGTACAGGTCCATATTGCGATTTGTATTTAATTAATTGTGCAGTGTTTTTATGAAAACTATAATAAATATAACAAAATAATGCAGTTTATATTACTGAATTACAGACCGTTTTTCACGTCTCTTTTCTCCTCCACTGAAATTGTAGGGAAAGTACATGGACTCATCACTCTTCATGGACAAACAGCTGGGAGCCGGAGAGGTCGCTCTTTCTGCCTAAATCACCAGGAAGACATTTCAACAATTCTTCATTTATTAAGAATAAGCACAGGCTGTTGATAAGAACCAAATGGTCCAAATCTACACTGGACCATGTGAGCAATCTACAATATTACCAATATTTGGTAAGACATCATAAAGTGTCATTCCATCCATAATCCACAGTGCTTACTGTACCCTTTATAGGGTCTTTTGGGGCCCATGTCAGGGTACACTATGGAAAGGTGGTCAACCCATCACAGGGCACAAGCTCACACATTTACACACTCTGGGCAATTTGGAAACACCAGTCAAACTACTGTGCATGTCACTGATGTTCGCCAACATGAACTATTAAAACGTACACAGTGAGATACGTACATTAAAAGCCTTATACTGTACTATGTCATGATGTAACAAAAAGGCTGCTTTAAAACTTAATAAAACAGATATCACAAAACAAAATCCGTCTCAAAGCTGGAACAGTTTTACTTAAATGCTCTTGGTGTAAATTATTGGCACCCTTCATCAGGGAAAGCAGATTATACTCAGTTAAACAGACTGAGAGCCGAACTCACTTCTGCTTCTCCTGACGTTCCTTTGGGCTGCTTTGCAGATCCATCCTGCTCTGCGGTTTGACTCGACATTTGCCTTTTCATGATTGACTTTAGAGTAAAACAGACATTCTTACATTCAACCTCTGCCGTTTCAAAAATCTACACAAAACAAAAACACAATGCACTGTAAACCCCAAAACTCAAACAATTTGAGGTAATCAGTTACATTTATACAATTTGAAGTAAACAGAACTATCAGTTTTTGACTTTGTTGTACTTATTCATATTAATTGTACTTTACTTGCAGTATTGAGCAGCCTAACTCATACTATTTAATAGTAATTATCTTCTTCTTTTTTTTTTGTTGTTGTTGCAAATCAAAGAAATTGTTGGTCTTTCGGCTGCTCCTGACACCGGGTCGCCGCAGTGGACCGTCCGGTCCGGTCAGCACACACGCCTGGCACATGTTTTACACCAGATGCCCTTCATGGAGCAGCCCTAACATTTTATCTGGGCTTGGGAACGGCACTTCATTCAGTGACTGGGAATCGAACCTGGGCCACCGGTGCCCTGTTACAAAGCAAAGTACAAAATCTACTACTGTAAAACTAAAACTAATAGGAATTCAGGATTTATATTCAAACCCCAGAAAACCGGAGTTATAAACCTGACAATTTCAAAAACTAAACAATTTATGCCAGTAAAGTAGTCGGGTTCACATTAAAGATTGATATTTGCCAATTACAAGAAATCTTGCTTTCTAACCGCCTAAGCAGTAGGTAGCAAAAAGTGGAGCTCAGGTTTTCTCCTGTGCATCGTGTCTAAACACATTCTATTCATAACTCCAGAGATCAAAGACTTGTGAAGTGTCGACAACCAAACTGTCGACAATCAGATGAGATAAATCAAAAACATCAACTTTAGGGTCTCCAGATTTACAGCATCATGCAAACACAGACGAATCCACCATCTTGATCAAAACACTTCAGCGTGGGCAGTTTACATGTGCGCTGATGACGTCAGACACAAAATCACTCGGCTGAAATATTTTAAGTTGGTGAAACTTTAAGGAGACTCTTACTGTGACTTAAAATATCAAAGTTGTTCAGCTAACTTGAAAGGTGTCATTTCTACAAACTCAGAAATACCAAAAAGTTCTCATCAAGGGCTATTAATTTGAACTAATTGTAATTATTTACATTAACAGTACTCAATATGTTTAATTACTTTAGGGTTTACAACAGTGTGTGCCGTGTAAATTGTGGTTGTAACAGCAGCAGCAGAGAAACACTGGACTGCCCTCTCACCCCCCCCACCCCATCCCCCCCCCCACCCCTATGTAAACGTTAGAGAACATGATACATGTTGATCTGTACATAGTGTTGTCTCTCCGGCAGGTCTGAACTTGAACATGGATTCAATGGAGCTATAGCAACGCAAAAGGGCGTTCAAGTCAAACAGGGACTTTTGATTGTACAGAGTAACAGAACGCAGTTCTGAGAGTAAAACCTCCCCTTATTTCTCTACATAATCCCCTGATACACTAATGCACTTATCCCAGTGTTTCACTAGAGCTTGGACACCAACAAGTTAGAAAGTTTCACCAGTACGCTGTCTGAAACGCCCGCCTCCTTTAACGCCCCAAACATGTGGAAACCTGAAGCGAGGTCAGGACTGCATCGTTATTCATTGATTTTCTAAGGATCAGGTGCTGATTGTTCATGGGATCGACTGCGCTGGGCTCCGAGCCACCTTCAAATGTTTTACTGCGTCTAAATCTTCTGTTAATATCAATCGGTGAAAAGGTACAAAAGGTCAGCGCTCCATATAGTGTTGAGAAACTGAATGTTTATCAACACTACAGTAGAGTACAGTAGTAAGTGAACACATCGCATGTAACGCATGTAATATTAACTCTCGTCTGTTTTCTTTTGTCCTTTTTGCTTCTGTACTGCTGTTCTTATCTCCACACACTCGGACATAAACAGAACTGACCTCTGCCTTTCTCTTTCACTGTTACACTTCTCTATCTGATCATTTTAAGGGGAAATTTTAACTGTAAAACGGCTTTCACACTCCATATCTCATCATTATTCAAACAGGTATCTCATTAGTTAAATATACAGTATGTGCTCATTTTTTTTTACATTATTATCTTTAGTAAAGGAAAACTCATTCAGATCATATAACCTGTCAGATCAAAACAGAAAACACAGCAACTGTAATTTTAATGGATTGTGAAAACACTAGTCATAATAGAACATTGAACCATCATATCCACACAGATGTTGAAGCCAGATGTGCACATGGGAGCAGAATAACTAGTGTTCCAGTTCATCCTGCACATGTATCTACTGCGTGTCACATGCAGGACATCACATAAAGGAAAGAATCATCGAAATCATCTAAAGTATTTAACACCACTGTGTCCCTGACATGATGACTGTCCACCTAGGGTAACCCATATACATAATATATATCTATATAATCTGTCGCGTGGTAAATCATTACTCACTGATCTCTGCAGGCTTTCACACTCGTTTCTTCTCGCCCGAAGAGTCTTTCACTTTTGATATACAGAGCGAAAGAGAAAGACAAGAACGAGTTCTGCAGTGTTCTCTAATAATATGTTACCACCAGGGGGCGTCCTATCAAAGCTTTACAGTAATCATGTTCAGGATGTGCTAAGCCTCATTTGCATAAACACACACCCCCAAATCACCATATAAGGTAAACAAACAAGCAAAGGGCTTCTTGATGCACTTGTAATTTGGACAAACATGTTAAAGGGGCAGAAACAGACTGTTTGATGAACAGGAGCAGAAACAATCTGGCTGCAGGTCAGGGGCAGAAAATTGCCAGCTGTCTGAGCGATACACTATGGTGCGATATCGCGGACAATATTCAAATGCAATTGCGTTTCCCATATGTGGACGCACAAAGTGTGCCATAATTCAAATGCAGTTGCAAACTCTACATTACCGTTTGCTGATTCGCCTTTGCGAGCGCACACTGACTGCCAAATTTAAAATGAAAAAGAAAAGTCCATTTGCATTTGTATTTCCCAGGTCTTACACGTCATGAACCTGTCATATTTAAATAGCAAAATCAATCACCACGTTTGCTTTTTCACTTTCTCTGCGCCGCGCGTCAAGCCGGCCAAAATTCAAACGCAATCGCTAATCCATTTACAATTGCATTTCCAACACGTTACACAGAAACCTGTCAATCAGCGTCAGGGGCGGGTCTATACTGTGGGGCGGGATTGTATGGGGAGTGACGTCACTCGCCGACCAAGAGGGGGATATTTGAGCACTGGAGGTGAACCGAGATTATCTCATTTGTTTATCAAGAAATAAACACACAAAAATGACAAATCGCATATTTTCTTGCTCCGGAGTGGACAGAGAAGTTTTTACAAATAAAAATATTTTTTAGATCTTCTCCTGTTACAGCCTGCTGGAGCTAAATCTTTCAGAAACGCTGCGTACCGGTGTTATGCGCTAAAAAGCCTCCCTGCCACGGATTGCCCCCCCCCCCAACATAACCTCTATCACATATTATATTACAACATAAATTAATAGGTTTATGATTTACAAATTGCACCAAACGAATTTGATTATAAAATAATCTATATAAAAAAAAACATGTAGTTTATTATTTTCATATACAACCCCTGGCAAAAATTCTGGAATCACCCTCTCAGAAGATGTTCATTCAAATGTTTAATTGTGTAGAAAAAAAAAAAAAAAACATACATGGCACAAAACTATTTTCACTCAACAATCCAAACTTTTGGCTGTATAAAACACAAAGTATAAAAAAACAAAGAAAGATAACTATAGTCAATGACAACTGTTTTGACAACTCAAACAGAGGAAAAAAATTTGGAATCACACAAATCTGAGGAAAAAAATATGGAATCACCATGCACTTTGCATTTCTAAAACAAATACCTGTATCTGATTACAACTGCTAATTAGTCTACAGTTAAAAAAGAATGCTTGCACACATTAGGGATGTGTTGAACCAAGATGATTGACATAACTCATAGCTCCAACATGAGAGATGTCAGTTGACAAAGGAGAGAATTATCAAACTTCTTGAAGAAGGTAAATCTTCATGGAATGTTGCAAAAGATGTTGGTTGTTCCCAGTGATTCCATATATTTTTCCTCTGTTTGAGTTGTCAAAACAGTTGTCATTGACTATAGTTATTTTTCTTTGTTTTTTTAAGTGTTTTATACAGCCAGAAGTTTGGATTGTTGAGTGAAAATAGTTTTGTGCCATGTATGTGCTTGTTTTTTTTTTTCTACACAATTAAACATTTGAATGAACATCTTCTGAGAGGGGTGATTCCATACTTTTTGCCAGGGGTTGTATATGAAAAAAATATATAATTAATATATTTTCCCCCTATACTACGTGTGTTTTTTTTATATAGATTATTTTATTATCAAATTCGTTTGGTGCAATTTGTAAATCATAAACCTATTAATTTATGTTGTAATATAATATGTGATAGAGGTTATGTTGGGGGGGGGGCAATCCGTGGCAGGGAGGCTTTTTAGCGCATAACACCGGTACGCAGCGTTTCTGAAAGATTTAGCTCCAGCAGGCTGTAACAGGAGAAGATCTAAAAAATATTTTTATTTGTAAAAACTTCTCTGTCCACTCCGGAGCAAGAAAATATGCGATTTGTCATTTTTTTGTGTTTATTTCTTGATAAACAAATGAGATAATCTCGGTTCACCTCCAGTGCTCAAATATCCCCCTCTTGGTCGGCGAGTGCGAGTGACGTCACTCCCCATACAATCCCGCCCCACAGTATAGACCCGCCCCTGACGCTGATTGACAGGTTTCTGTGTAACGTGTTGGAAATGCAATTGCAAATGGATTAGCGATTGCGTTTGAATTTTGGCCGGCTTGACGCGCGGCGCAGAGAAAGTGAAAAAGCAAACGTGGTAATTGATTTTGCTATTTAAATATGACAGGTTCATGACGTGTAAGACCTGGGAAATACAAATGCAAATGGACTTTGTTTTTTCATTTGAAATTTGGCAGTCAGTGTGCGCTCGCAAAGGCGAATCAGCAAATGGTAATGCAAAGTTTGCAATTGCATTTGAATTATGGCACACTTTGTGCGTCCACATATGGGAAACGCAATTGCAAATGCTAGTTGCAATTGCATTTGAATATTGTCCGCGATATCGTTCCATACAAAAGTACTTTACAGGCCGCTGCTTCTTTCATTCCACACAGGAATCAGATTTTCTGCAGTACGAGCGCCCCCTGCAGGTCATTTCATCAGACATTGAAATATCACACAATCTTCACTTCATTTCATGTTGTCTTGGTTGTACCATCAGTCCAGAGGACATTTTATCATATAATCCTGTCTGAAAGGCAGCCATTAAGGCACTTAATTTTTTTATATATATAAGGGTACAGTTTATATATTTAATGAAAAAGTATAGCAATAGGAATATTATAGAACATTAGAATTATTCAGCATACAGGCTTTATATCTGCCTCTTATATAATTTACCTTCATTTCATTAATGTCACCTGTCTAGAACTTCTGAGCAAAATCTGTGATTACTGATGATCAGATTACACTTCTATCATTAGGGCTTTCCACGGCTAAATATACAAATACATTTACCCACAAGACCCTCTCAAAAACAATTTGTCTTTCCTCCTAATATTGACCTTGTTTAAAACGGTTTTGCTCCCAAACCCTTCTTCAGAACTTGTCATGGTCGCTCCATGGTCCTCATGACGCTCTTCGTGCAGGTAACAAACTCTGGGTTCTGTTTGCCATAAAATGATTTTCACTTCAGCTTACATGTCTACATTTTCATTTTTAAAGAATCTATCAAATTAGTTGAGCTAGTTTCATTTTCAGGGTCTAAAAGTACAAAATGTTAAACATTCCAGTAAAGTTAGCACCATTGACGCAATCATTCATCTGTAATGATACTTAAAATTAAAAACTGAGACATCCAGGTGTTTTTCCAAACTATTTATTTGATAGTTAGTTTCTCTTATAGAGAGTAACATAGCACATTAAATCATTGGTCTTATTACGCCAGTATAACCGTAACATCCAGTATGGGAACACCTACAACAATGCTTCATGGGGTGACACGGACACAAATACTGTTCAACTCATAAGCACCTCTAGGTAAAAGGAAAAACACACATACACATCACTACAGAGACTGGGTGGTCCTGTAGAGACTTTGTGGGATTGCTAGCGCTTCAGCTATGACTCTAAGTGCTTGGAAAAAAAAATAAGGAATGCGGTTCTCGTCCGGGTTCTCCAGACTGACGTTTACTCCTTGCTGTACATGTGCAACAGGAGGTCGGCGACACGGTGGCTGTAGCCGAACTCGTTATCATACCTGTAATTAAAAAGAAAAGAAACGTACATTATTTTATGACCCTATAATGAAGAATGAGTTGTTACTACATAAACCCGAGAGCTCTGTATGTCAAAGGTGTCTTGCACACTTACCAGGAAATGAGCTTGACAAAGTTGTCATTAAGGGAAATGCCGGCACTAGCATCGAAGATGGAGGAGTGGGTGTCACTGATGAAGTCAGAGGACACAACCTGAACAAACACAAACAGTGAGCGCTCATGCTCTGGTGCACAAACAGTCTCATTAGGCAAGGTAAATTATCACGTGACTCACGGCGTCCTCTGTGTATCCCAGAATTCCCTTCATGGATCCATGGGAAGCCTTCTTGACGGCCGCCTTGATGGCAGTGTAGCTGGCGGGTTTTGAGAGGCGGCAGGTGAGATCCACCACGGAGACGTCGGGGACGGGGACGCGGAAGGCCATTCCGGTCAGCTTGCTGCAACAAAACAGAAAATACATTCACATAACTTTGTTTAACAAAAAATAAACAAATAAAAATCTACACGTGTTCTTCCTGCTGACCCGTTTAGTTCCGGGATGACTTTTCCCACAGCCTTGGCAGCTCCTGTGGAGGCGGGGATGATGTTCTGGGCAGCAGTGCGGCCATCGCGCCAATTCTTAGCAGAGGGGGAGTCCACTGTCTTCTGGGTGGCAGTGTAGGCATGGACTGTTGTCTAAAAGCACGACAGAGAATGAAACAGGAAGTGTGTTTACAGTTTAATGTGTTTTACATATAAAGTATAATATAAAGGTTTAACACCAAGAGTTTATATAAAGCAGCAGTGAGTAATGCACAAATCATGTGGGTTGAAATAAATACAAAAAACTAAATAATATGAGATCTTTACCATGAGGGCCTCCTCGATACCAAAGTTGTCATGGATGACTTTGGCCAGGGGAGCCAAGCAGTTAGTTGTGCAGGATGCATTGCTGTCAGATACACCACCAAGCACCCGGGTTATTATTATTATTACTATTATAAAAAAAATAAAAAAATCCAAATACATGCACAGAACTGAAAAAGTCTAGTAATCAGTAATCATGTGATTTAGAAATCTGTTGTCTCTCGTTAGTTTAACGTGCGTTCAAGCTGATGCTCAGTTGTTTAGTCCGCTAATCTCACCTGACGATGGTCATGTTGGAGGAGTCGTACTTTTCCTCGTTGACTCCCATCACAAACATGGGGGCATCGGGGGAGGGGGCGGAGACTACCACGCGCTTAGCTCCACCCTGCAAGTGAGACTGTAGAGAACACACACACACAAACAAGCACATGAAAATTTTGAAAAGAAATTCACGTCTTGCTGCGATGCGTGTTAAAGAGGCTTACGGAGGCTTTCTCGATGCTGAGGAAGACTCCGGTGGACTCGACGACGTACAGAGCGCCGGCCGTGCCCCATGGGATCTCAGAGGGCTTCATACTGAGAACAGATGGAGAAAAGGGTTCAGGTACAGCTGGGGCAACGTTTGTAAAAAACACGAAATTCAATCTCAATTCACATCCAAGTCATGATTTATAATGATTTACAAATCATGTGAAAAATAAATAATTTACAGAGCTGGTGTAATGCTTGATGTTGAAATTAAGGCTTTTTAAACAAGTTGAATAAGATGAAATATACAGTAAAAGTGAGTTCAGTTTTGGAGGACAGCTCATGCTTTCTTGTCCTGACATGTTTTCTATTCTGGCGCCAAACCACAAAACCGTGTAACAAAAGGAGGATTTACGACTCTTTGTACGAGCAGAGGATAAAAGAGGGTCGCCTCTACTACACAAACGAGTCGCTTACCAAATCCGACTTTTCTTCTTCTAAGCTATTCACGTATGCAAAACAGGTGTGTGTGTGTGTGTGTGTGTGTGTGTGTGTGTGTGAGAGCCTCACCACTGGAATACAGAGATAGGCTGGCCGTCGACGATGAGCTTGTCTCCCTCGTAACACACCTCTCCGTTGTAGCGCCCGTGGGTGGAGTCGTACTTGAACATGTACTCCTGCAAGAAAGCACACGTTCAGAACATCCTTCACGTCTACAACCTTGGCTCACACACTAATGCACGATGAGGTCAGGAGGTCAACCCTCACCATGTACTTCAGGTCAATGAAGGGGTCGTTGATGGCCACGACTTTGATCCCTTTCTGCAGGCAGGCCCTGAGGACCAGGCGGCCGATACGGCCAAATCTGACACAACAAACATGACAAAGTTTTTAAAAAAAAAAAACCACACAACAGATTTTATGAACACGTGTTGCTGATGGTGATTGTCTTCACTCACCCGTTGATTCCAACGCAAAGGTCTGACATGGTTACGGTTTGATAGGTTGTTCTAGTTGTGAGTTAGGACCTGAAGGGAAAACAAAAAAAAACAATGAGGGGAAATCTCAGATTATTTACCCCTCAAACAATTCTTGCTAAATACATCAAGATTCAGATCTTTTCCCTCTACATGTATACAAGTATACATGTTTAATAATAATTTAATAATAATAAAAGTAAACTAAAGCCCAATTCCAATTCTATTTTATACCCCTTTATCTGAAAACATGTTTAATGGCCATGTATATTAACTTCTCTTAGAAAAGTGTCTTGAGAAGTAATTTATGATTAAATCGATATTACATTTAATAATAAATGGGGGCAGTGGAGGCTCAGAGGATTAAGGCACGGAGTTACTGATCCGAAGATTGGTGGTTCGATCCCCAGCTTCGCCAGGTTGCCACTGTTGGGCCCTTGAGCGAGGCCCTTAACCCTATCTGCTCCAGGGGCGCTGTATCATGGCTGACGCTGCGCTCTGACCCCATTTACGCTGGGATATGCGAAGAAAGAATTTCACTGTGCTGTAATGTATATGTGACAAAGACTTAACCAACATGGTCGTATCCCTGCGTGTACAACCAACAGGTCCTGAATTCACTCATTTGTTAAACTTTAGAGCTTAGACGGCTTCCAATGTTTTTTTTAATACTCCATATAGAAAGAATTTCCTGACGTGAGTCGCTGAGCTTTTTAAAAAATAACTTCAGAGAGGGTGTGATTTAAGTTTGCCCCTGAGGGGATCTCGCTGACCATCGTTAGCATGCAGCACGGGAAACTCTGCAAACTTTCAGGAGCTTGGCTTGAAATCAGATCTATTGTGTTTATTTCAAACAGAGAGGGAGAGAGAGAGCAGAAACACAAACATGCTGCCAATGGCGACAAGACAGCAGTCTCAGAGACTCCATGCAGCACTGGATTACTCCTTACAAGTCTGTAATATGTAACGTGTAGTTTCTGCTGCAACAGGAAACAGGACAAACTGAAGAGCGGCAGTTGGAAATAAATTACGAGTCATGCCCATTTAAAAAAAAAAAAAAAAAGCTCCTGAATCAAGCCTCTGCATGTGAAAAATGTGTTACCATGCGAGTGTACGAGTTGCACAAGATGAACCTAAACTAAACTGGGACTGAGATTTTCCCATATAAGGCATGAAGAGAATGTAGGCCTGTAAGAGCGAGCACAGGGGAAGGAGCTTCATCTAGGAAACCGGAAGCAGGCTGTGTGTGTGTGTGTGTGTGTGTGTGTGTGTGTGTGTGTGTGTGTGTGTGCGCGCGCGTTCTGCTGGTTGAGCAAATTAAACGGTCATGAGAGAGTGTGTCGAAGGGAAGTTTACCACATCAAGAAACCGCAAATAAGTGAAAGCTCATGGTTTGAGGATTGAAGTTACAGCTGTGTTTCTATCACTGGAGACTCCTTTAAATATTCCATCGAACTATCGACGACTGCACACGTTTATGCAAAGTGTCCGCCATGTGAACAGGCGGTTGCTATAGAAACCGTGGCACGTAAATATTAATGCTAATACATCCCTGTGAGTTGCAGCTGCGCTCCTGATTCCAGAGCCGCCGTTCTAGATAATTAATCAACGTCTGATCAGATTCTAACTAAACACTATTATTGTAAAAGAATCAAAAATGTCCATGTAGTGCTGCAACCTTTGACTTGCTCCGTTTCAGGATATTTCGACACTCTTACAGTTAAAATGAAATCTTTTTAGACACCCTTTAAAATCATGACAACATTCTCGTCCAATATTGTCAAGAAATAATTCCCCCCCCCCCATTAGTTTTAACATTTATCTAGAACTGAAACGAGTTGTTCTAGAACCTCTTACAGACCGAGTCAAAAACAAATCACTGCTGCAACTTCTCGCAAATCATCCTTGCATCTGGCTTGTTGTAATTAGGAGACATGCTAATAATCTGCTAATCTGATGAACATTTCTGTGCATGTGTGTGTGAGAGAGACTAACCCAGGAGGATAATCCTAATCCATCAAGTCCCCTCATTCTGCATTCTGTTGCATGTACACATGGAATGATGCGAGGTCTAACACGCAGTATACGGCTATTACAGGTCAACAGTCTTCATCTATTTTAGATTTAATATCTGTACAGGGGAATGAAGAATGTCCAGAGCTGCAGTGTCCCTTCCTAGCTTTGTTCTCTTCTTTTCCTTCTCCTGTTCAGTTTCATGTTCAAGTTCGCTACAAGAAGCAGTATAAAGTCTGGACTGCTGTCAGGGAACCTGAGAAGCTGTTTGTTGAATAAAACAGGACAAACAGGTTCTTCAGAGCGGCTTTCGAGAGGCGAGTGGGTGAAATAACAGTGTTGACAGAAATGGGACGTGGGTACTAACAAACGAGCAAAGTGTTCAAGCGTCCCTCCTCTGCACATTGACACCAGATCTGCAGCTCTGAGCTTTCTAAACTGCACAGTACACTCAAATGTTACATTAATGACTGTGGCAATGGCGATTATTAATAATATTAATGATAAATATAAAATATTTGGGCAAAAACCAGAATAATATTTAATAAGTTTCCTGAGCAAAAGTAAAGGATGACTCCTAAATTATCCACATTCTAGTCACACAAGCATTTCTCATTGACAAATTTAATAAATGTAAAAATAAGACCACAATTAAAATTTTTGAAAAACATTTATATTTAAGTGCACCTTTAGTAAATTTCAGTTTTAAATCCAATCAATAAATATTTCTTTAGCAATGAAGCAATACTTAGATTTCATAATCCTTAAATCATTTCGTTTTTTTACACTTAACTATAACCATTAAATCCTCCAATGTGACTAAACTCCTGTATTCTATTTACGTAAAACGTGACATAAAATAAATTATATAATTTCAACGCTTAATTAATACGTTTTACTTCTTTTCTGTGATCACATTATATAGTGTAGATTCTGAAAACAGTTTAAGGGGAAAAACTGATGTCAGGGGATTTTGTAAGTTTTATTTTATGTAGTCATCATCCCCCTACACCCCCCCCCCCCAAATCCCAGGGCAGAAATAAGCTCCTCCCCAGAGGCAAGTACAGAACTGCACACCTGGGCCTTTTTATATAAGCAGCTTTTTAAAAAAATGTAATAAAAAGGAGAGACACATGAGGAACATCTGTGTCAGTCCCACTTCAGTAAAGTTCCTCTCAGTGCATCTGGGAAAAGTTTTCCCGGAGACACAAACGTTCACTTTGCCCTGTCACCTGGCCATCCTTCACACAGATTATGTGAACTAATGTGGGAAAAGGTTGCATCCAGGGAGGGGTCTGGCAGCCATTTTAAAGAGGTGCTGTGTCATGCTGTGGCCATTTACACAACTCTATACCTCTGCAATTAAAAAAAACCCCTCGGCATCCATTCAGGAAGTGCCACATGACCACACCTACACCTCTTATAGAATACCCTCGCCTGAGTCATTTGCAAACCTTAGTGTGTGTGTGTGTGTGTGTGTGTGTGTGTGTGTGTGTGTGTGTGTAATAAGAGATACACATATAGAGAAGGAACATGCGTCATCACGCTCCTACAGCATTACTAAACTTTCCCCTTCATAAACCCCTCTCTGTCTCAGTAATTTTCCACCAGAGATCTCACACCAGGACGCGACTCACACAGCGTACACACCTTAGAAAAACACACATGCTCATACTGTAAAACTGAACAGCACAGACTGAGACTTTCACTGTATGAAACGTAAGAGCTGCACACGTGCCCCAGTCTCATGCTGCAGTGCGGTCAATATGTCCAAGGACACGACAGGGACGCGGCTAGCGGATGTAGACATGTTGCTGTGTCATCCTGCACACCACATCTGCAGAACCTAATAATACTCAATACACTCTCTCCCTCATTATATATAAGAACAGTGCACTGAGGCTGTAAGTCACACTATGCATTAAAAATGAATAATAGAATTCAGAGAATTTTGACTCCTAGGTCCATTATTCATTCTTAAATGATTCTTCAACCTTTTCTATAATATGTATATAATACATTGCTTAAAAAAAAAAAGTTTGTGATAAATGTAAATAAAAAGAATCATACCATGAATCAAAAAAAGAGAATCAAATCACATCACGAAATTCATACTGATGTGGAATTCTGATTCAGAATAAATGATATATACTATATATTAAGGACTATAACATACCCTGGTATCATTTCATGCCAAGACAAAAAAGCAGGGAAAAAAAAAAAAAAAAAAAAAGCAAAACGATTCATGAATCTGAATCACAATCACGAACCGAATCAATGCTCCATTTCAACTTAACGATTGATTGTCAATAAATACGATTAAAAGTTCGAAATGTTCTTATATACCTTCTGCACCTTAGAATCAGTGATAGTTATGATTATGAAACAGGATAAATTAATAAATCTATAGGTTAATTTTATAGGATGGAGGATAAGCCACGCCCCCTCGGAAGATCCGCCTCATCCCGGTTACAGTTTGCATCAGCATCAACCTTACCTGACATTCAGCACGTACACAGACTGCACCATTTAAAGACACGAGTCAGACTGTAAACACAGAATTCGCTACAAAAAAAATCTCACATGCAAACAATTCCATCGCGACACAAGCTATAGGTTAGATAAATATATTATTTTAATCATCGGTTATCCCAACACGTCTCTTTAACGTGCAGTACTCAGACCGGAATCACTGGCCTCGTGGCAAATGAATCCTAACTCGACATTAAGTGCAGGAAGTCAGTGTGCGCTGCCTGAAACACGCTTTAAGTGCGCATGCGTAAGGGAACCGTTTTTTTTTTTTTTTTTGGAGACGCTCATATCCGAACCATCATCTCATCTTGACCTTGACGGTGATGCTGACCTTCACGGCGGAATGCGGAACGTTTATACCGGTGTGATGCAGCGAACAAGGCATTTAGTGTTTAGCCTTGAGAGGATTCTTAACACATTAGTATGACCATTATCATAACGATAACGAACAAGTTACAATGTGCGAGTTGCACTGACAGCACATACAACTGTGATGTACCTGTTGACTAACTTAATAATTATTTCTTTCTGCTAATAAAGAAAACAAGTCCTCCCTGCGTCATGTCTCATGGAACAGTCTGGAAAGACGATGACGTAGCGCGTGCTCATTACTAGCAGCTCGCGACGCACACCAGACAAATCAAGCTTCTTTTTTTTTTTTTACATTTTGTTCTACTACTGTCGGTTTTACCAGTTTATTTATTCTTTATACGTGAAATGTATTTTAAACCCAAGTTCAAAGTTACTTCCGCACTGGGTTTTAATGAATGAATATCACCTTCCTCATTCATTTTTCTGCATTTGGTTTTTTTAAGTTAACCATAAGGTAATCAATCAGCAGCTAGCATCCTTTTACCTCAGCCTTCCTCAGCAGCATCAGATAAAACCAGCTTTCCTCACTGGTTATATAACCAACCCTTGGGGTAAGCTGCGTCCTTGCAACCGAGGCCTTATCGCAGCACGAAGGGCATATATTCTTCCTCTTTTATTTTTTACAAACTTTATTAAGATTACCTCATTTCTTTTTTCGTTGCCGTAGCAGAGAAGATTACTTACTCTAGAAAGTCAATTTAATGATGATTAAAATAGATCATACGCGGAGAGCTGACTTACCTCCTGCTTTCTGTGATGCTGCAGCTACACTGCACCGCTTCCGTCTGACGCACCCCTTTTATATACTGGGCACGTGCACGGCCCAGATCTCCCTGGTTACGTGACGTAAGTGGGCACTTCTTAAACTGGGGGACGAGCAGACTGTCACGGATGCCATGGCAACGGCGTGAGGAGCAAAAGAACCATGAGAAAGTCTCGTTAACATAATAAATATAACACACACGCAAACTAATTGTAAATGTGAATGCAATTTGTCATGAAATCTATATCGATGCTTGATACATATTTGAAGATTATTATTTTAATTTTTTTACATTTTGGAATATGACCTAATTTATTCTCTTTAAACATATAGTTTCCTTTAGAAGTCCTAAAAAGAACGTCGTATATGACTGCATCCCAATTTGCTTCCTGCTTCCTGTATAAGTGCCCTAAATAGGGCGTAATCTATAGATGTCCTCTACGCACCCTACATAGGGCGCTACATATGAGATAGGATGCCATTTTGGCGTCACGTGATCCCGGATGCGGATACAGGCGACGTGCAAGATAGAATGTAGCTCGCGCTTCATTCCGCTGTGATGACGCGGCGTGCAGAAAGGCGTGCGCAGAGGAATGGTGCATTGTGGTCGAAAGCTTTAAGGAAATTTATGCTAATATTGCTAACTTACACTGAGGGAAAAGAATAAAGATAAACCTACCTAAATGAAACAATCTGACAGAAAGTGAAATAAAACTACGCAGATGTATTTGAAGCATACCCTCCTTTATATATACATGTAATAAATAATCTGATTTAATTTCGAGAACTTTCATAATTAAAAAAAAACGATTACAATATTGTATTTACACTACTGACTTGTTTAGAATATTTTCACTCACTCAATCACCAATAGTCTATTCTGAATAACCAAGTGTGTGTGTGTGTGTGTGTGTGTGTGTGTGCGCGCCCTGCAATGGATTGGCACCCTGGATGGGTGGCTTATGGCGCTTTTCCACTGCATAGTACGGCACAACGCGGTTCAGTTCAGCTCACTTTTGGGGGGTTTTCCACTGGGAACAGTACCTGGTACCTGGTCCTTTTTTTAGTACCACCTCAGCCGAGGTTCCAAGCGCGCCGAACCGTTACCAAAACGTGACGTGTAAACTCCGCTGGTCACCGATTGGCCGGAGAAAATCGTCATTATTGCGTCACTGAACTTGCGACACGAGACACAACAGAACCGCTATATTTAGAAACAGCCAGAGAAGGATCGGACGCACCTTTTTGTATTAACCAAAAATTTTCTTTGGCTGCCATCAGGTTCTTCTCCTTCGTCTCGCTGTTAAAAACATCCACATGCCGAGAATGAAGAACACCATGCCGTCGATATGCTCCATTGTTGTGTGTTTGTTTGTGGCGTGTTTACGATGATGTCACTGCAGTAGAGGCGCCGCGACTAAAACGACACGTGAATAATCCCGCCCACTCTAAAGCGTTACTAAACTGCTGTGGAAGCGCAAACTGAGCCGAACCGAAGTGAGCTGTACTGAACCGTGCTGTGCCGTACTATGCAGTGGAAAAGAGGCATTAGTGTGTTTGTATGTGTGTGCGTGTGTTTGTGTGCGTGTGCGCGCGGGCCATGCGATGGCTTGGCACCTTGTTCAGTACCATGCACCCTACTGTAAGTCTGTTGAGATAGGCTCCATGCCATGTCTGCTTTGGGAGAGACTTGGGGTACGAAGAACTGTCTGACTGTGCTTTGATTTTTGTGAGCTCTGTCATTGCGTGAATGCTGCTCTCCGGAGGCATGTTGTCGTACGTCTGACAGACCACCATGAGCCACAGAGAACACTCTCCGACAAATTGTGCAGTTGGCTTGATCAGTTGCAGTTGTGCATTTGGCTTCCGCTAACACTCTGCAGCCAAGTATTTGTTTCCTCCCACTGGGGAGGACGATTCCATTTTTTGAACAGGTGGCAACCCTAGGGCACCCCCGTGACCCTGTATAGAGGATTAGGCGGTATGAGTGAGTGAGTGAGTGAGTGAAAATGTATAAATATGTGCATTTACTGTACTCCATCACGCCCTCCAGTCAGTACAAGTACTTTAATATCTGCTAGTCAGCTGGCTAACCCCTAGTCAACTAGCTCACACTTTCACAGATTAACACAGATAAGATTACATTCTGTATCCACATCCGGATCATCCGCGTTTTCTGTGTAAATTTGTCAAAACATGATTGGCTCATGATTTTCTTTTATAACATCATAACACAGGCCTGTTCAGTACCAAAAGGTTAATTCATTCTGTAGCCTATACCAGCAGACTTTGTGCAGAAAATGGCGAACACACCGGACAGGGTGCCAATCAATCGCAGGGCACACACACACACCCACGGCCAATTTGGAAATTCCAAAGAGCCTAACCTGCATGCCTTTGGACTGTTGGAGGAAACTGGAGTACCCTAAGAAAACCCACCAAACGCGGGAAGAACATGCACACAGAACTGTAGGTGGGAATCAAACCCAGGAGGTGCGTGATCAACAACTAAGCCACTGTTCCACCAGTACTAAAAGGTTGTTTAATGAGATTATCAGTGCCTTCTTTTATTCTTTCCAATACAATTCCCATTAAAAGGTGGGGAAATATGAGAATATGTATACTGTATGATTGTGTGTATGGAAGCCTTAACCAATTAAACCCTCCACATATTGTGTTTATTTATAATTTTATTAATAAAAGTAAATAGTCAGATACAGGCACCATGTGAAACTAAATCTAGTCAGTTATGTTTTTTAAATAGGACTACAGGAGCAATTATTTTAGGGAAAAGAATATTGGTAGCAGATATAAAACTAAATAATTCAATATTCAGTCGAGTCAGGTGTCATTTTTCAACATCAAGTGCTGACTTCCTTTCAGTAATATAACTCCTGATCCCACCAGCCTGTTAAAAAGACACACACAAACAGAAGATTAGTCTTGCTTTGATAACTACTTTTAAGTTAAATGGGATTAAAATGAAAGATAAGGAATACTCACTGCCTGGGTGTCTTCTCACACCTAGTTTTCTTATTTCATCATAAACGAAGATCAGAATGCCGTACGGCACCGGCACAAACCACCACTGCACCCTGAAATGGAAACAAATCACTGTTTGTCTACCTTTCATCACATGTACTGTATAAGCAACATTCTAGAATATAAAAATGTATATAATATTAATAATGCTGGGGAAAAGAAAAACCTTATAGGCATGAAGTTGAAGATGTTTGGCATCCCAGGGCAGTAACACAACAAGTTACCGAGACACAGCTGGAAGACGATCGCAGACACAAGCACCTTGTTTCTGCACACATTATAAATAATTATCATATACTGTAATCATCATAACGTCTCAGCAGCTCTGATATTAATCAAAGGTTTATATTAATGGACTTGTTTTAATAGTGTACATAGTGTTTTTATAGCAGCATCTGATTCACTGGAACTTGTCCTGGGAAACGCAGCACCATAAATGGATTGAAAAGGTGAAATTGTTGATATAGTCTTCAAGAGCGGATAAAAAAAAAAAGAGTCTGGCGAAGGGGACAACTTTTATAGCAATTATATAATTCTTATATGTAATTTTAAATTAAATAAAATAGTTTGTGGTATAAGAAGAAAAAAACAAAATAGTAACAAAATATTCAACTTCATGGTGGTAACAGTGAATCACTCATGATTTTAGAGACCTAGTAACCCAGTGTAAGGATCTATCCAATGATGGAAACTGTGTACTGTACATCGCTCTGGATAAGAGCATCTGCCAGATGCCTAAATGTAAATGTAAACATCTCATGGCAGAAGCTTAAGTTAAAGCTGAGAACTAATTGGCTAAGACAGATTGGAGACTGATTTCGAATGGAATATTTATTATTTTTGGCCTGTTTTGTTGTACGTAGGAGTCTAGACTAAGATATAGTTGTCTTCTGTGTGTGCAGCAGTCATTCCTTATAAATGTGGGCTTTTTGTAAGGACTCACTGACCTGAAGAAGCCCTGCTGGAAGACAGACAGACGACGAGTTTTCCTGATTAACACATCAGAAATTTGGCAGACCTCAATACTGACGAAGAAGACGGTGTAGCAGGTGTACTCCTGATACAGACGCTGACTGAATGTCTGCCAAAGAAAATACACGTCACATGTTTTGTGGAGATCATCTAGATTAGACAGTGTGTTTAAGTTGCTGCTTTATATTAACCGCGTAGTTCCTGATAAGTTATAATGGTACAGTATAACATGGATGTAATGGGTGGGTTTAAGGATGGATTTACAGTTGGAGCTTGATGAGAGCAGGATGTAATGTGTGAATGACAGGGGACACTACAAATACCTACAATTTCAATTTATTTTCAATACTACGTACAATTTACACTTATTACTTATTGTTTATTGAAATTAGCTAAATAACTAACCTTGCCTTGCCATATCTTTTGAACTTGAAGTTTGAAAGACAAATGATTCTCAGAATGTTTTTAGTAAAGATTTCACTGATTTTAACCATAAAGACTAATCTTGTTCTACCGACCCATTCCTGTCCGTAACTGTCCTGTAGGTCCTGCAGTCTGACGTCTTCCCACTGAGAGCGAAGGCCCACGCACAGCAGGGGGTACCAGCCCTCCTGAGCCATCGCTGTGAAGTAATCTGTGAATCCTGCGAAGGACTGAATCGCTCCTGAACACAGGAAACGCAGCTGACATTGAGAAACACATACAGTTCAAGTAAAACTAAAACTGAAATAAAAAGATATTCGAAGCCTGGATACCGATCTGAAAGTACGAGTAGACGGCGAGCGCTTCGTTCACCAGCCGGTCCCTGCGAGGGTTCCTTGGTTTGAGATGCATGATGTCGCTCTCGGCTTTCTCGTAGGCCAGGGACACTGAGGGGAACTGAGAGACGAAAGGTCAGAGGTCAGAGTGAGTCATGCAGGACTTCAACATCACAAATGAAATGATGGTAGCGACAGTGCGCACTCACAATGTCTGTGGCGAGCTCGATGAACAGGATGGTGATACAGCCAAGTGGCAGGGGCACGCTGACCGTGATGTAGATGAGGTACGGGGTCAGCTCTGGAATGTTCTTTGTCAGAGTGTAGGCGATGGATTTCTTCAGGTTGTCAAAAATGAGTCGACCTACACGGCAGAAGGAGTAGAAATAAAGTTACTTAGTGGTTCATTGGTAAGGCGTTTGGTGTTAAAATGTGTGACAAAACCAAATTGTGGGAATGAGATGATCTGCTGTGGCGCCCCCTAATGGAAGCAGCCAAAATAGCAACTTTCAGTCATCAAAAAACTAAATGAATTAATAATCTTTAATAACAATATAATTAATTAGTGTCAATTATTGATCATATTAAAATAAAACTAAATATGTAAAATATCTATTTATTTAATTGTATACAACCAAATCATAAAAAAGTTAAACTGTCTTAATATATTAACATTTTTTTCAATTCATGGATTTTGAAATTCTCTATAATTAGGTGGTTAGTTTTTCCACCAGTTTTTGCACAACAGTGACATCAAAATTATAAACATAAAACATATGATAGACTTGGGAAAAGCCTAGGAAAATATAAATGTTAAATTTTGCCTTAATAATCAAGTACAATTACATAAAAGTGTTTCATTATAACACAATGTGCAACATAAATACATTTTTTTTAATCGTCATGCTATGATTCACATTTCCATGATTTTGTGCTAGCAATTCAGGATTTAATATTTAATAAATAAGTGAAATGTGTATCTACTGTTTGAAATACATGATGTCTATAATGAGTTTAAAAGGTTGCATGTTAACTTAATTCAACTTTATTCACTCGCTCATTGTCTATACCACTTTATCCTGTATACAGAGTCACGGGGCGCCTGGAGCCTATCGCAGGAGACTTAGGGCACGAGGCGGGGTACACCCTGGACGGGGTGCCAATCCATTACAGGACACACACACATATACATACAGGCACACACACATGCTCATTCACACTACGGGCAATTTGGAAACAGCAGGTAGCTTAATCTGCATGTCTTTGGACTGTTGGAGGAAACTGGAGGAAACCCATCAAGCACAGGGAGAAAAAGCAAACTCCATGCACACAGAGGATGGAATCAAACCTGGACCGTGGAGGTGCAAGGCGACAGTGCTAACCATTTAACCACCGTCCCACCAAATTTAATTTAATAATTTTTTTTTATTCCTTTCACTCACCCTGTTCAACTCCAGTTACAATAGAGGCAAAGTTGTCGTCCAGCAGGATCATATCTGCTGCGTTTTTTGCAGCATCAGAGCCGGCGATGCCCATCGCAATACCGATATCTGCCTTCTTCAGGGCCGGAGAATCGTTTACCCCATCTCCTGTTACTGCCACGATGGAGCCCTGACATGAAGAGTTAAATAAACCCCTTATTATTTATATCAACATGACTGACTTTTATTCATGATGAACATGTGCATGAAGAAGATCATGTGGTTTTAACCGGATGTATCTATGACAAGTATTGTAATATCCTGGTATTATTTTTAGAAGTCATGGATTATCTCTGGATCCTAAAGAGAACACACAGCGTATCGAGAGCGTATTGATGTAGATGGGAAGGACTGAGAAGGATATTTTTTGCATGAGGTGTGAAGCACGGCCATTGGTCTCACCAGACGCTGGCAGCTCTCCACGATGATGAGCTTCTGCTGGGGAGACGTGCGGGCAAAAACCATCTCTGGGTGATTCTTCAGAGCTTCATCTAACTCCTCGCTGTTCATTTCCTTCAGCTGACCTCCATTAATGACACAAGCACGAGCGTCTCTGTCGAACAAAGTGAGGATGAATTTAGCTAGATTTACTGGCAGCCTTAATCCTAACACCAATCTAATCTAATTAATGTTTTTATATCTGATCGTACTCAAAGCTAACAAAAACAAAAAGTCATGTCGATGAAATTGCGCTTCAAGTTTATGAACTACACATAGAACAATGTTTCCTTTAGGTGTATCCAGCTGGATCCAGGCTGCAACTCCAGAATTATTGGCACCTTTTAAGAGGAATTGGAAAAATATACTAAAATGAAAACACAAAAATAATAAAGACATCTTATTATTTTTGGGACCTTTACAGAATACTACAGAAAAATGTACAAAGCCATACATGGACAAAATGTTGGACCTGAAGTACCCAAGCTTGGGGACTGGGGTCAGAGCACAGGGGCAGCCATAAGGCAGACAGGGTTAAGGGCCTTGTGAGTCGTATTGTACTTTACCTCTTTTTAACCTGCTCTACAGGGATGCGCAGCCTGGTGGCGATGTCCTCCACCGTCTCGCTGCCCTCCGATATGATGCCCACGTTCGCAGCGATCGCCTTTGCCGTGATGGGATGGTCTCCAGTAACCATGACGACCTGCAAATGAAAGTAGTGTATAAATTGGCAATAAATTTTCATACATATTATACATTTCATATAATCATTTATTTTATTGCATAGAGTAAATAAAAAATATAATGTATGATATAATATACTGTACATTTATCAACATAACATGAAATTATGATTTATGATGCAGAACCAGTCGTACCCGGATGCCAGCCGTACGACATTTCATCACAGCGTCAGGGACGGTGGCGCGAGGAGGGTCGATCATGGAGATGAGGCCGACGAAGCAAAGTCCAGACGTGGGGAAGTTCATCTCGTCGGTGTCGAAGCTGTAGCCACGAGGAAACTCCTTCTCGTTCAGGTACACGTTGCAGAAACCTGATGAGTTTATAATAATAATAATAATAATAATAATAAATAATGTTTGGGTGGAAAATTTATTTCAAAACTTCAAGCAGTGTTTATTTATTTATGTGTGTAAGCATGTAATTTATTCATTTACTGATTGATATTTCCCTGCATGGAATTCAAATGTGTCTGAAAATGCGGAAATAAATTTTTGTAAAAAGTTTGATTTGTTAAAATAAATAATAAATAGACACTGCAAGCTCACACCTACTATACAACCTGTATACTGTACTTGAGTTTTCAAATGCAGTGGAATCTCGGATTACGAGCATAATTCGTTCCGGAAGTGGGCTCGTATTCCAAAACACTCATAAACCAAATTTAATTTCCCCATAAGAAATAATGGAAACTCAAATTATTCGTTCTACAGCCCAAAAAAAGAAATACATAAAAATAATTAAAACAAAATATAAAGTAAAAATAAAACAAATTAACCTGCATTTTACCTTCAAATAAATCCAGACAGATAAGTGTTTCCATTTGTGCACACAGGTGCTGTGTGTGTGTGTAAAATGTGCGTGCACACACACACACACACACACACACACACACACACACGCACACACACACACACACACACACATTAATGGAGAGACTGTTTTTAAAACCGTTTAAAAATTAGCAAAGGAACATCGCTAGTCACATTTGCGTGAGTGCATGCTAAGGGAATCACTGCTGTAAAGTAAAACAACAAGAACAAAAAACAAATGATTGTTTGAAAACAATCACGACAGAGAAGTTGCTGTGTGTTTGTTTGGGAACCTGAGAGAAGGGGGGGCTGTAAACACTCGCTCGCGTTTACAGCCCCTCTAGCGACTGTTTTCAAAGGTAAGGTGCTGGTTAATTGGTTTTTTGTTGTTGTAGTTTTACTTTACAGCAGTGATTCTGTTAGTATGCGGTCATGCGAGTGTGACGAGCAATGTTCCTTGCTAATTTTTAAACGGTTTTAAAAACGGTCTCTCCGTTAATGAGTGTGTGTGTGTGTGTGTGTGCACGCACATTACACACACACACACACACACACACACACACACACACACACACGCACACAGTGTGTGTGCATTCACCCAGCAGTGGAGACGATTACCTACAATTCCACAGCGCAAGGGAGAGAAAAACCGTTGGCTCATTTGTGATCACGTGACGCTCAGTGTCAAAACAAGAAGCGCATGTGTGATACATGATACTCTGTGCTCGTAAACTAAGACAATGCTTGTTTTTCAAGTCAAAATTTATAAAAAATCTTTGCTCGTCTTGCGGAACACTCGTAAACCGCGTTACTCGTAATCCGAGGTTCCACTGTATGTAAATGTAATATTTACTTTTTATTGGAAAAGCTCATATTTTCATACTACACCCTTTATTATAATAATAATAATAATAATTATTATTATTATATCATAAATCATACATATGTTATATATTTATTATAGTTTTAATGTTATTTTCTTAATTATATATTTATTAAACAGCCATTAGGATGTGATAGTAGGATAGTAATCAGACCGTTGAGTGAAATAAAACATTATTTGTTGTGCATATAAAGAAGGTCACACAGTGTGACCCTGAACCTAATCACTATGATTTATGATTATAATACAGTAGATGAGACTGAAGGCCTCGTCCCGCTCCGTCTCACCCAGCACTCTCTCTCCCAGTCCTCCCAGGTCCATGTAGGCGGTCTGGAAGGCTTCTTTCCACTGCTCGTCCAGAGGCAGCTCCTGGCCCTTGATCAGGATGGTGGAGCAGCGTTCCAGGATCCTCTCTGGCGCTCCCTTCATCACCAGGAAGTAGCGCAGGTCCAGAGGGTCCTCCAGCTCGTGTATGGACAGCTTCTCACCACAAGGGGAGACAATGAGATCGCAAATTAGGGAGAATTGCAGTAGATGTGACGTATTTGAGGTATTTAACGCTAAATCTCCCCCACTTTAGAGGACATCGCACTTGCATTCTGGGACCTGACCAGGAAATGTTGATTAATGTACTATAGCAGCAGCCTTGACAAGCAATAATTACATTCTAACATGTTATCATTTCTATTCTAAGCGTCTTGTGTTTATAGCTTCTTAGCACTTATTATAATATAAAAGCACTAGCTATAATATAAAAGCACTTATTATAATATAAAAGAACTTACTATAATATGAAAGCAAATATTATGATATAAAAGAACTTATTATGATATAAAAGAACTTACTATAATATGAAAGCAAATATTATGATATAAAAGAACTTATTATGATATAAAAGCACTTGCTATAATATAAGTGAGAACAGAAAAAAATAATACTACAGTGGTACAGAAGACATTTGGAACAGATTATCTGCATTTACATTATTTCCTATGGGACTGTGCATTTCACAATACGCCTCGTCATAACTCGCCTCTGGAACGAATTCAATTGTTATAATATACCAATATATACTGAGGTACCGCTGTAGATGGCTAATTACTGAGGGCATAAAAGGAATGAAAACACTTATAGGATAATAAAATCACCTTCAGGTAGTAAGAATAATTCTGCTTAAACACACCAGCCTGTCATTTATTATTTTTCTAGGACAGCATGACACACGCAGTGTTTCTGCACAATCAAAAACAAATCCGATACCAAACTGATCCCAAAATCATCATAAGCATGTTGCCATGGAAACAGTGATTTGCTGTAATAGACATATCTGAATTTTTTTCTTCTTCTAAGAATAATATCAGGTCATTTTTTAACAAGAATTGTGTATTATGCAGTATATTCAGACATTTTTATTAATAATGTTTTAAATAATATTACAACATATTTGACAATTAAGTGAAGTGGATTTTTTTTTCACCTTTTGGAAAGTAAGTTTTGATTGTAATCGTACCTGAAACTTGTTGGTGGAGTTGAACGGAACCTCACATAACTTTTTGAATCGTGCTCTGTAGTCTATGATGTTCCCGATGGTTAACTCTGTGAACTTTAACAGCGCTGTCTCAGAAGCATCACCCACCACTTCCCTCTGCACAATGGACGAGTTCATCATAATTTATATTCATTTTATAAAAAAAAAAAAAAGATAAACATATGCAAACTGTAATATGATTCAGGATTTATAATCAACATCTTGACATCCTGGTCATTAAATTAATCTCACAGTTGTTTATAATAATTACACTGATTGTGTATTGCTAAAGTTAAATCTCATTTGTTATAATAAAGAATAAACCTCATCAGCCCATTTAATATTTTGCACAAATCAAATTTATCACACAATATTTTCCTCACCTTCGGGATCGCCACTGTCTCCTGATTGGGTTTGAAAAACGCCCGGTTGCACAGACTCGCAACTCGTCCCAGTGACCTCCACGTCTCCGAGGACTGGTCGAAACTCTGACCTGGATAAACACAGTGAAGTGTTACTATATTGTTCGCTCCAGAATTACTGCACACTAAATAAAAGTAATTAAAGATGTAATCGGATGAAGACATTTTTTGACTCTGTAAGATTTTGGCGTGAACATGAAATAAGGCACTGTTTCATGATGTAATGATGATGCAGACATGAAAGTTAAAATCTACATTCAAAAATGAATCCAAAAGCACCGGTTAAGATTCATTACTGTGAAATTATCTCTTGAAAAAATCTCTTGAACTTTCAGACTGCTGCCCTTTGTGACCTTTACGTTAATTAGGAAATGTTCAGTGCCACTTTTCTTTCTTTATTGTTTGCTCGTGTCTCTTTTCCTAATGATTACATACTGTATGGTCACATGACTGAGCACGCCTTTCAGAAACGTTCAGAAATGTTTAAAAAAAAAATAGCATATTGTAACGTAGGCCTTAGAAGTTTGAACTTAGTTGTCGAAGCTTAGAGACACAAGGCCGAGAACAGAATAGAAACAACCTGATTGTAGTTGTCCCTGAATAAATGATAAGGTATGGACATCTAGTCTGGGGCAGATAAAGAGTCATGAGTTTGAATGTAGGAACTTCACGTACGGGGCGTTGATTATGTTAACAGAGATGTTTGTGTATAAAATAGGTCAGCTAGAGAAAGAGATCACCTTTCTCTATGCTGCAACTGTTTGCTGTATGAGACTGGTCCTTCTGCAGAAGTTTAAAATAAAACCTTTGTTACTTTGCTCTTACCCAGTGTATGGATTACTTGTCTTTATATTGGTTTCAGAATTTCCACCACAACTTGGCGTAGTCGGCAGTTCTCCGTGTTTGAGGAGGGCATTGGAGAATCCCGGGGAGGCGTAAGCGCTGACGCCTTGGAGGCTTTTCACTTCATCTCAAACGCTTAATTGGCAATCGAGCGTGAGAGGACCGGGGATTCACCATGTCACCTCAACACCGGAGTTAAAAGAACTAAAATAGTGTGGTAAGGAAATTTTTTAAGTTGTAAGTCTTTAAGTTGTAATTGTTAAAGTAAGTTGTAATTGTTAAAGTTAAAGTAAGTTGTAATTGTTAAAGTTAAAGTAAGTTGTAATTGTTAAAGTTAAAGTAAGTTGTAATTGAGTAAGAAGTGCACTTTCTCACAGTGGCTGGGATAGATTTAAACTTGGATCTATCACACGAGTCTGGGATTCGTGAAAAGTACCCAAAAAAAGTGCAAAGGCGCACAAAAGAGAGAGAGATAGGGTACTGGTTTCGCCTCGTTTCCGAAAAACTTGGCCCCGCAGCAGACGTGCTCGGTGTGAGGACCTCCGGAGGTAAAAGCAAGTCAGAGTGCAGGGTTGCAAGGTGCACACGTAAAAGTCAAGAGGACTTTACGGGAAAAACAGTCAAGGGGACTGTTGAGGTAAATTAAGGTAGAGTGTAAAGTGCACCGGTAAAGTCAAGAGGACTTTATGGCAGAGTGCAAACCGCTGCACCGGTAGCAGTCAGGGAGACTGTGAGAGCTCACTGTGAGTTAGTGGCACGTGTAAATTGACAAGTAAAAATCATGGGTAACAGCAAAAAAAAAAAAAAAAGATTGTTACGCTTGTGGGGTTCCTTGGTAAAGATAACATCTAAATTATGTTTGAGAAATGTGGAAATCCAGGGAAAACAAAAGAAAAAAAAAGAGAAATGTAGAATTATTAATTACTGAGATTGCTTTTGAGTTGTGGATGTGTGAATCATGTGTAGATAGATAATTACAATAACAAAAAGAATAACAAAGTAAACATTAATTGGGTAGGATTTAATATGTGGAAGGCAGAAGCAGAAACAGAAGAGAAAAACGCATACAACCTAAAATGCAAGCACAAAACATTGATCCTTTTCAGTGTGTTAAGTTTGTTTCAGATCCCGACCTGGACGGCTGCCCCCCACAACCCCCAGCTATTAGACAGATAGCCCCTTCAGCAGATCCAGTAAGACAGCATGGACAAGAGACTTCTCGGCAGGCCCAAGGCCCCAGCACAGCAAGCACGGCTCTGTCTCCAATTTCGTCACATACTCGAACCAAGGTTCAGCTGAATAGAGAAAAGGCTGATCGACAACCACCACCTGATGACAGCGAGGACGAGAGAGAGGAACTTTTAGGAGCTACAGGAAGTGTTCATCAAGTAATCACTGCTCCAATGATGGAAGTAGCAGGGGCGGATGGCACAGCGATGCTTGTTCACCGACCATGGACAATAAAGGACATCGAAAATACACATGGACAACTCCCAGACCCGAGAGAGGTGGGAGGACAGAAATTCGGTGATGAAATGAGCAGATTTTGCTCAGAGTTTCGCCTGACATCTTATGAAATGCGAAGACTTTTGGGGAGAAAACTAGGTGCGGACTTTGCAAAGATTAAGTATTCCTGGCCAACGGACAATGTTTTCGCACGGCGAGCTCAGGCTGATCATGAAGAAAACCAAGCATTTAACGGTTTTGTGGTGTGCCTTACAGCAGCGTGTAAAGAAACGTTCCCAGCAAAAATGGATATGACTAAAATATCAATGTGCAAACAACAACCAGGAGAGAGCGTGTCACACTATCTCACCCGTCTCACTGAGGTACATGATGTGAACAGCGGATTGGAGAGGCCTGCAGACATGTCTGTGGCAGCAATTTCACCGTATGAAGCACATTTGAGGAACAGTTTCATAAATGGATTACAGGAGGACATCGCTCAGAAGGTGAAAAACACATGCGTTGGATGGGACACTGGAAAACTTAGTCTCATTGAACAACATGCAATACACGCGGAAAAGCTGGTATCACAAGAACAAGATAAGCGCAACAGGAAGAGAGAAGACCAGAGTGACAATGCACAGCTGGCAGTGTTGCAGATGGTAAGACAAACTGCGGATGTACAGTACAGGAGACGTGGAAGAGGACGAGGAGGCCGTGGACGTGGACGTGGGAGAACAAATGGCTGTTATGCATGCGGAAGTGAAGACCATTGGATTAGAGACTGTCCGAGAAGGAGCAGAGGAGAGGAATGGATTAGGAGAGGTGAGGATCAGGGTGGAAATTGACAGAAAAAGGCCGGGGGCGTGGGGAGCAGACCCGAAGGAGAGGGTGAGTCAAAAAAAAAAAAAAAAAAAAATTATTTTTCCTACTAACACTTCTTGCTCTGATCGCAATGAAGAAAAGCTTGCTATCTTTTTCAATGATTCAATTCACATTTGTATCTTAGAAACATCCACACATGCTACGTATGATCTTGAAGTACAATATCAGTAAAATGCCAACAATGGAATTGCAGCTCCATGACAAACAAAATTCATTTTGCTACATTCCATGCAGGTCATTCAGTCATTAAAGCGTGTGAATTTGACAGTTTAGTGAAACAGAGTGGCAGATTCCTGAACTCTGTGGGCACTTCAGGACATGCAGCTGAAAAGAGCCTCATAAAGACAAGCGTGTGGCTTTTTCCAGGTGTACATGATGATAAATTTAGATTTTTTTTGCTCTTATTGCTGCCCAGTAAATCTATTGGGGTGAAGATTTCATATGTAAATTAGGTATAAATCTCTTGAGACTAAACCAGTATTGAGCCTGAGGATTTCACTCTTGTGAAATGTGATCCGTTGCCCCTGTTGTATGTGTATGAATGGAAGCTCTGCACTTCAACTGTGAGTTCAGTAAATGCTACGGTGATAGACAAATATATACCAGTAAACACATTATGATATTAGATATGTGTCACATATCTCATTTTTTTAAAGATAAGCTCAGATGTGTAGTCAATGTAGAGATAAGCAGTGTGCACATGAGAAAATGTAGCACAAGTGTCACAGTAATGTCGCTTAATCACAGTAGGGACACCCCTAATGTGTTATTGGATAAAAGTAATAAGGATGAGGAAAAAAATAACTAAATAAATAAATATTGGGCGTTTGAGTGACATGTGGTATGAATGAGAGTGATTGAGAATGAACGTCTTATCTGACATTACATTACAGCCACAGAGAAACAAATGCTGATGCAATGCTGAAAAATAATGTGTTAAAGTATAAAAGAACTGTATATATTACAGTACCTACAGTCACAAGACCTGGCCAGGCAGAAAAAATTAAGTTATCAGCATGCGGAGCTTTTTCTTTTCTTTTTAAAAAAAAAGAATTTATGTTTATCATTACTCACTAAAATGTATGGGCTAATGGGAAGCACGATGTAGGTTTAATTAAGGGAAGTGAACTGGCGGTGATCACCCCAAAGTAAAATTTAGGCCCTACAAACTTCATACTGTATCTACTAGTCTTTAACTGAAATAATTCCAGTGTTTAATTCTTTATTTTAAAGCTGTTGTCATGGTAAACATCAGCAACTTCTTATTGTCCAGCAGAACAAGGTCATAAAGCAAACCATATAAAAGCTACAATTCGCACATAAGTCATATCTTAGGTCAAATTGTTTTGGGACAAGATAAAACTTTGGATCCAAGTACAGTAGTAGTCCAAAATATTCTAAAACAAATAAGAAAATTGACGCTAAAGTAGAAATGTAAAAAGTAAAAGTGTTTTATTGCAGAACAGTTAATTTGATCTACGTATATAATCCTCGAGGCCCCAGTGAGCTATACACTCATGGGCAGGGCCTACTGGCCCACAGTGCACTTAGTTGAACTCCGGAAGCAAGAACAATCTTTAATTGAATCAAATTTGGCAGTATAAACTACTTTAATACTGGACATTTCAAATTATAAAAGGCCTTTTACAAAAACTGTTGATGAAAAGAATTGTTGCATGATTTCAGACTGGCTGCAGAAAAAAAAAAACAGAGAGAAAGAGAGAAAAATAATGAGATCTTTATCTCACTTGTCAGCCAAATCAGATCCTGTAGCAGCAGCATCACCCATGTGTTTATGTCCAGTACCAGAAGCTGAGAAGGCAGGTATAGAATAAAGATGTATAGTGGGCTACAGTAATTTGACATTTCTAGTTCATGAAGTTTCAGTATCTTTTATACAGAGAAGAATCACACTTATTTGCAACAGAGTGGTTAAAGTACAATACTAAATTATAAATATCAATGTGGAAAGATGTATAGTTCTAACCCTCTAACTCCTTTCTTTCACTGTTAAACAACTTTGTTCCACTAGGATTGATCCACAGTAAGCGCCACTACAGAATCCGGATATAAAATGAACGTGGATGGAACAATATTTTGTGATAGAGAAATAGGTGCTAACAGGAGTTTGTCATAGTTATAGCACATGAAATTTAAATAGTGTAAATGTAATGTAATGCTCAAACTAACAAATTATATTCTATTTCAGAAAAGCAGATGCAGCAGCGAAGGCCGTGGCCAAACTTCCCCTTTCCTATAACCATAACATGTGTGTGTCTAATGCTCTCACCCCCACAGCTAACCTTGAAGAGCTTCAGAGCTACAGTCACTCCAGGAGAGGAAACACTCTGGAGAAAAGTGGGATGTGTTTTGACAGAAGGGGTTTGGTACGACCCCAATCACAAGCCATGTCTACCTATAAAGCTATTTCTTTCTATGCTAAGTTGACACACGTGTAAGGACCATGTGTCAAAAGGGGGAATAAGTGATAGTATATGCATTTGTGTTACTAATAACATACTGTACTGTAGATAAAGGAATTAAGATGAAGCCAGAGCACACAAAAAGTAAAAGGACATTGTGAAGATGAAATGTTATGTTATTGTGCAAAACTCTTTGAGGATTTATTTTTAATACAGACCCACTGACAGTGCTCCTAACACCACAAAAAGAAGCCAAAGTAGTGGAAACAGAGATGGGGGTACACGCCAGCTACCCCAAACATGTTCCAGAACCTAAGAGAAAACAACACCGAGGTCACCAAGGGTGAACAGTGAAGTGCTAGTAACCTCTCCTGTAAACCCCAACAGACCTTCACCTGCACGCAAAGTGCATGGGTCAGAAGAACCAACGAGAGTGACAGAAACAACGCAGAACCACAACTCTCCACTCAAATTCATCGCAAGAATAAGTACACTACATTTGAGAACAACACATGAAGAAATTGTAAGGTGTCAAAGTAGCAGTAGTGACATATAAAAGTAATTAGAGTTAAAAGTAAGTGTTGTAACTAATGATAAGATAGAAGACTGATTTAAGGAAAAAATAATAATAATAATAATACATCAGTGACTGAGAGTATTCACATTACAGACATTGAATTGACTGGACTGGACGGTAAGAAAAATAAAAAATAAAAATGAGAAATCAATTCCAACAACACCCCAAAGTAATCTGGGTGGCCTTAGGAGTAATAATAGTTATGGTTATCCTGATATGCTTTACTGAGAACACTGAGAGAAACGGACATGATAAAGTCTATTTAACAAACTCAAGCCACATGCATTTAACTAGAATAAAGAGAAAAGACAGCATGATAAAAAGGCATAACGCTAATCTCAATAGATGTGTTGGGAATTGGGGATGTGCTCTATCATTAGACATTGCTGATAATATGACAGATATACACAATGGCTCGTGCTGGATATGATATGCCATGTCCTCGAACTGGGTAGCATTGCCCCTTAATAATGTCACAGCAGCAGAAGCAAATGCAGACAACACGCCTTTCAATGATGATCATCAGAATATCAGCAACATCATAAACCGCATGAAGAAGGCTTTGCAACCACCTCCCCAAGTAGAGTCTTGGATCTCGTGGTTAACGCAATTATGGGGAGGCTGGGGTTATTGGCTGGTTTATAGTGTTCTACCAATTGGGATTATAATCTTGTTAGGCCTCTGTATAACACCCTGTATTTGCAGATGTATACAGGGACTAGTTCTGAACACAGTAAATTATTAAATGTTAAGACAGACTGACAACATAGAACGGAAAACGGACTGGGACGACCCAACTTCTGACAGAGTTCAAAATTCCGGTGACTATCATTTTGAATGTTTAGATCATGATATGGAAGAAGACATAATGTAAATCTTTAGAGAAATGTCAAGCATGTATATTTAAGTAGGTTGCAAAAATTTTTTTTATGCTTTTGTGTCGGGGGTCTGGCCCCATAAAGACAGCTGTAGTGTCCTCTGTGTGCATTAGAGTGCTAGTGATGATGTTGTTAAAAACCCAGGTGGGAGAGAGAATATCTGATGAAATTTACCTAATGCATAGCTTATTAGTATTGTTTTGAATTGTAGAATTAAAATATTTAGGTTGTCATAGAATGACAAAAGGGGGAAATTGTAATGGAAAAATCATATTTTAATTATATGTATTAATTCTATTTGATTCTTGTAGTAAGTGTGTAACGTAGGCCTTAGAAGTTTGAACTTAGTTGTCGAAGCTTAGAGACACAAGGCCGAGAACAGAATAGAAACAACCTGATTGTAGTTGTCCCTGAATAAATGATAAGGTATGGACATCTAGTCTGGGGCAGATAAAGAGTCATGAGTTTGAATGTAGGAACTTCACGTACGGGGCGTTGATTATGTTAACAGAGATGTTTGTGTATAAAATAGGTCAGCTAGAGAAAGAGATCACCTTTCTCTATGCTGCAACTGTTTGCTGTATGAGACTGGTCCTTCTGCAGAAGTTTAAAATAAAACCTTTGTTACTTTGCTCTTACCCAGTGTATGGATTACTTGTCTTTATATTGGTTTCAGAATTTCCACCACAAAACATATCCAGTTTTCTCATTTTCTCATATTTATTTTTGGAGGATTTGTCAATCTAGACAAATAGTTTTTAACCAAATAAGCATTTCAATCACTGATCATTACACTGAAATTCTGTAATCATTTTCCAAGCATTTTAAGTAAAACAAAACAAAAACTATTTTTTAAATTGTAGTATAGAAATTATTTAAAGGTTTTTTACACCCTAACCTTTAAAATGTAGATCAGAGATTCCCAAATTTGACAAACCTGTAGCCTAGTTTGAGTGTGTAAGTCTAAGACAAAGATAGATGAAGAATATCATGTTGTTGATCAATGAAAAATATTATGTTGTTCAAATCACATGTTTTATCATTTCTGGTTCCTATTTAAATGGAAATACTTATATAAAAAAATTATTTTATGGAAATTTGAAAAATAATTACAGATTTGAAAATCAAAATCTTTTTATTTATTTGTTGTGAATCACTGCTCACTTGCAGTACCCCAACGGCCCACTAGAGGGTGCGCGCTCGCACAATTTGGGAAACACTGTTTTACTAAACACACAGTTATTGTATAGAAAATGCAAGCTGAAGAAGTTTTATTAATATTGTCAAATAGAATCAGCTGTATTAGGGTTAGGGTTAGCAGAAATAATAACAGCATTAAAAAGGATGGTGTAACCTTTTTTTTTTTTAAGGGCCATTAATCCTTTAACTCAATAATGTGTCAATAATGTCTATTAAAGAAAGTTCTATTAGACGATAAAAAAAATTAGAAATTAAAAAATACTATTATTAATAAAAAGGAAATTTTTAGACATATCTTTTTTTTTGTGTTGTTGTTAATGGTGCTAATACTTCTGGAGTTGGTTCTAGACCTCAGGGTTCAGTGTACTGTAGTTATGCTGAAGGCCTACAGTATTTTGAGGCTGTAATGACGGCGTTCCTCACCTGACTGATCCTCGGTTGTGTCCGCAGCGTGGATCATGTTGTCGAACCACAGGTGAGCCACGGTCATACGGTTCTGCGTCAGCGTTCCTGTTTTATCTGAGCAGATGACGGATGTGGAGCCCAGAGTCTCCACGGCTTCCAAATTCTTCACCACGCAATTCTTCCTGGCCAGACGTTTGGCCGTCAGGGACAGACACACCTTTTACACAGAAATACACTGTTTACACTGTAATGCCATATACATATATACATATCTAATATCTCAATTAGATTAATTAATTATGATACCTTAATTCGTTTATGAACATAATACCTTTTTATGTTCCATGAGTTTATATGACCTGCAGCGGTTATTTGCACTGTTAGCTGTGTAAATATTTACTGCTCATATTCGCATAATGGACGCAGTGTTCAGGACATTTTGACTTTGGAGTGCCAAGGTGAGATAAAGCATGATATAAAGAGACATTTTAAATGTGTGTTAGAGAAGGAACAGGACCTCCATCTCTCCTTTCTATTGTTTATATCGCTGTTACTTGGAGTTGAAAATGATGTGTATGGAGCAGTTATTAAAAAGTATTCACAATAAATATGAATTATTCAATAAAAATAAATACGAATATGATTTTGAAACAGAAGCACATTGACACTGGAATGGAATATTTTATTTAAAATCAGAAATTATTTAACAATTAAAAAAAACTATCATTAATGTCAAAAGCACAGTGTACAGTTTCGACCTACATGCAGCATAAAATGTTCCTTTGAACCTCCAGACCAGCAGAGGGCGCAATCATTTTAAAAGTAGACTTGTCTCATGCTGTTTTGTGGTGTCCAAAGAGTAAAACTAATCACATTAAAACTAATATCTAACAGTTATAAAACTAGTCATTCATATAAGATTACAAGGAAGCTATGGTAATCATACAGAGTTCCCTATGGGGATACATTTATTCTCAGACAAACTCAATTTGTCAGCTTTCTTGCTTCTTTTTGTTGATTTAATTGTGATAAAAACGTTAGTGGCGTATGTGTTAGCTACAGTAACATCTACAGTAAAAAGTGTCCAGGTATTTTTATTTTTTTTCCGTACTTACCGTAACAGTAGCTAACAGTCCCTCAGGTACGTACGCCACCACAATAGCCATGAAGAAGATCATGGCCTCCAAGAAGGCGTAACCGATAAACATGGCGACCACGAAGAAGGTGAAGCCGAAGAAGATGGCCAGGCCAGCGATGATGTCGACGAAATGCTCGATCTCGATGGCGATGGGGGTTTTCTCGTTGCCCACTCCTGAGGCCAGGGTGGCGATGCGTCCGATGATGGTGCGGTCTCCGGTGTTGATAATAATCCCGGTAGCTACACCTGTAGGGGGTTGTATGTTTTTAGTAATCACTTGATATGCCGCTCCTGGATTGTTTATGAGTAAGTCGCTCATTGCAAACATATAAAGTGCTATCTATCAAGGAACCTCTGTAGTCCAACTAGGGACTGTGGAGGACGGTGGTGACCATTGGATTCATTCCCATTTTGTCCAACCATGGTAGGACCTCTGGCAAATTTTGGAATGGCAATTAGCCTAATCTGCATGTTCCCGGACTGTTCGAGGAAACCTGAGTACCCGGAGGAAACCCATTAAGCAGGGGGAGAACACGCAAACTCCATGCACACAGACTCCAACCTGGACCCTGGAGGTGCAAGGAAACAGTGCTAACCACTAAACCACTGTGGCGCCATAAAATGCTATACACTGTGCATACCGCATACTATACGTGTTACCATTTGCATGTAATACACTGTAGGTTACCTTCTAAGCAGGTTGTGGAGAAGAAGGCGACATTGCGGGTCTCCAGTGGACTCTCGTGTGTGCACTCAGGGCTCTTGGTCTGAGGCTCCGACTCACCAGTCAGAGATGAATTATCCACCTGAGGACAGGAAATGAGTATAATGGGATGTTTTGTGTCTGCTTTCAGGTGAGATCTAAAATGAAATCCATTTTAAAATATATTTCCATATTATTTTGTTCCACTGTTGTCAACCATAACTGTAACCATAACTGAGTTCTTTGCAAAACTGGAAAGACTATGATTGGAGAAATGCTGCCTGGTGGGATAAATCTCAGTCTGTTCTGTGTCATGCAAACGGGAGGGTCAGAATTTGGGCCCCCAACCTGCCTTGTGTCATCAGTTCACACTGGTGGTGAAAGTAGTGCGGTGATGCTAAACTGGTGTTGGGAATATTTTTATTTTTGGGATTTTTCCCAATTTTCTCCCTAATTTAGTCGTGTCCTATTCCTCCCCGTCACTAGGGGGCTCCCACATTAAGGCTACTACAACCACTCAGTCGGGAGGGCCGAAGACTATCACGTGTTTCCTCCGAACCACATGACGCCAGCCGACCGCATCTTTTCGAACTGCTCGTTCACGCACTGTTGGGGGGTGGAGTAACACTCTCGGAGGACAGCGCTATCCGCTCCCTCCGCATGCGCGAGCTCATAGACGCCCCTGATTGGCTGTAGAGCCGTGATTAATGTGGGAGCACAAAGTACCTCTCATCCCTCCCCTCTGAGAGAGCCTGGCCAATCAGCTCCCTCTAGACCTCCGGCTGCGAGAGATTACAGCATCACCCGAGATTCGAACTCATGATCTCCGGATGATAGGGCGAGAACTTTAAAAAACGTGATAGGAAAAAGTAGTTAAGAAGAACTAGAAGAACTTAAAAAATAAACCTATCTGTCATGTTAGATACTTTAGAAGTCTTTTTTTTGTTTATTTTGCCCATGACCCAGTCCAGCTTTGCAGTGCAGTATTATTTCCAGAGTAGACAGGTCTGTTTTTATGTTTTTGTTTGATATTTCTTTCATCTCATACCTTTGACTTTTACTTCCTAATAATACAAAAATGTTCTCCCCAATCCATTTTCAGACATCAAAGTATCTCAAACAGTCTGATCAACCAAAATCTAAATAACAGTTAAAATGGGATCCACTATAATACCTGCTACTGTGATATACAGTATCAGTGTGTATCTTTCATTACATTTGATTTAATTAATATTTCATCAGTTTAGTTTGAAGGAAGATTTTTAGGCTGTACTTCAACCTGTATCCAACTGAGCTGAGAAGATTTAAGTCTCCTTCTGATCCCAGATCAGCATCCCAGACCCTCAACCCACTGAGCCACCTTTGCTCTGTTCTCGGTTTCTCTATAACAGTGTTCTAGCCACACACCTTACAACCCTGAGACGTAATGATACGGACATCAGCAGGAACCCGGTCTCCTCCTTTCATCTCCACCAGGTCACCCACCACCAGCAGGTTGGCATTGATCTGCGTCTTTTGGCCGTCTCTGACCACCGTGGCTTGCTGGATGGAAGGGAAAAAAAATACTCATTGGATTAGTTTTTTTTTGTCTCATTTTTCTTTTCTGCTCATGCACCTAGTTTATTTTAGAATCACTCCACCCTTGCCAAACAGGATCAGCTTTCACTATGACACTGTTCTTTAAAAAGCTTACGATGTTTAACACCAGATTTAACATCTTTGTGGTTTCGGTCATATGACAAGCTGCAAGCTTCTTCTTCTTCTTTTTTATTTTAACTTTTTTGCAGCCTCACCAAGAGATAAGTGAAGCTGCTCCATGAAGGTGTTACATAAACAATAACTGGCACATAGCTGTAGTATAAGACTTCAGGATGTGCTTTTATCTCACCTGTGGAACCAGGTTCTTGAAGCTGGCGATGATGTTGGTGCTCTTGAATTCCTGGTAGTATCCAAAGCAGCCGGTCACGACGACCACAGCGATGAGAGTGATCGCCAAATAAAGCTTCAGGGAGACAGATGAAGGAGTCGGATGAGCAGGAAGTTTTAAACAGACAACATCAATAACAGATTGTGCATTATTCTCTACACTATTATGCAACTATTCTCAGCTTTGCTATACATTTTTTTTTCTTATTAAAACAGAAGAAGGCTTCTACTGGACGAACAGATGTTATGAATCGTAAATAGTAAATTACTGTAATCTGCCCTAATAGAAAACTTCTGTTGCAAAAGCCAAGGCTTCAATTAACCGGCCATAAGTTGTTTTTTTTTTTTACCCAAACTACTGTTTCCTCTAAGCCAAGGCTTTGATAAAGTTGATAAAAGATTCTTTTGCCCAACAGGAGCCTTCCTTTTTCTCAAACAGTGGCTTTTCCTGCCCAAGCCTGGGCCTTTTCCCTCCAAACTGAGACTTTTTTTTATCTAACCCTCACCTAACATTTTGGGTCTTTTCCCCCTAAACATAAGTTTAATTGGCCATGCTATAAAAGGTAAAGTAAATCTGTCCCTATAGAAAACTTTGAATACCTTCTTTTGCCCAACCTGATGGTTCAAATTCCCAAAGATGAGGCTTTCTTGGCCAAGCAGAGGCTTCTTTTACCAAAACTGGGGTTTCTATCCTCCATATCCTTCTTTTGCCCAACACGAGGCTTCCTTTGGTCAAACAGGGGGTTCTTATTGTATCCCGAAGCATAAACTTCTCTAGTCCAACCCTAGAATTGTGTCTGAACTACTGTAAACCTATTTTGCCCAACCAGAGGCTGTTGTTTTCCAACCCAAAGCTTGTTTTCCTCAACCAGGGTTTTTTCACCCCCAACTTGAGGTTTCAGATGGTTTTTGGCCATGCTGCTCATCCCCTTAGAATACTGTACTTAAAATACCTCCTTGTGCCCAACTTGAGGGCTATATTCTCTAGAAATGCGGGATTTTACCCAATTAGAGGTTTCTTTTACCCAGACTAGTCTCCTAGCCAAGACATCACCCAGTATTCTAAGACTTCTGAGTATTCTTTCAACCAACATGAGGCTTCCTTGGCTCAATCAGAATTCTCCTCTGCCAAAGCACTGGCTTCTTTTTTTCCTTTTCAGCTCCTCGGACTGAGGTTTCTGTACCCCAACCCTAATACTGAGACTACTTTTGCCCAAGATAATACTACTTACAGTATGTAGGCGGCTACAAAATCTTCAACCAACCAGTGACTCTGAAATGTGCCGTGTCAAGAAAATCTGAGCAAAGTTTTTGTTTGTTTGCTCGTGTATTTACCTTTGATAAGTTCTGTTTGACTTGGTTATAAGTTACATAAGGACACAGGGATATCCAACACACTCTCATGTTAATGATTATGACCTTGCTTTGTCCTCTGAGCTTTGTATCTGACTGCCCACTTAAATTAAAGGAGTTCATGTTACTGTATTATTATAAATTGGGTATTACACATTTACATTTACCGAAATCAATATGAAATACACATCAAATTTGACCTCAATTAAATTTTTCACCACATAAATGTAAAATGTAGGTATAAAAAACATCAAGCTTAAAATTCCTACATTGTCGTAGCTGGCGATTTCACCCTTAGCGCACTCGATGCCGAAAGCGATGAAGCAGATGACGGCGGCGACCCACATCAGACACTGCAGACCTCCAGCCAGCTGCCGGGCGAACTTCACATACTCGGGCGTCCCTTTGGGTGGTTTTAACTCGTTGGGGCCGTCGCGCTCCAGAACTTGCTGAGCGGTTCTCGAGGTCAGACCCTACGCCACGGGACGACAGATCAGACAGGAGGGTCAGAGTTATTGACATACTGTAGTATTATTGATCCTGGGTGTAACAAAACGAGTGCCGGTGGGTTTAACAAAGGAAATGACATTAATAAAAACAAGTAAATAATACATTCAAGCAAATCCACTTTTGCACTTTTTGTGGGATCCAACCGTAACACTGGAGTCCATTAAAAATTAAATGTAAAGAAAAAGATAAGCCACATAAAGAGGTTTTTTTTTTTTTGCGTAGACACAGAATCAATTTTGTTCAGTGTTATTTATTAATTTAAAGATATTCTACAGTAGTAGAAATACAGTATACTCCAAAATTGTCTACTTTTAAATATAGTTTATTCTGACTAGCTGTTTAAATTTGAATAATAATAATAATAATAATAATAATAATAATATAGTTGTCCAACAGCTAGCGGTAATTTGAGGTGAACCTTACTTTCGTGATGCTCGTCGTGTATCTCGCCTCCAATTCCTCAATCGTGATCTCGTGATCGTCCTGCGCAAATAAACAATTAATAAAACATTTATATACTTTCTAATCTTGCACAGCAGAGACACACACATATACAAGTGTAAAAACCTCCTTCCACTCACAATGTCCATCTCCTTCTTCATGTTCTCCAGTCTCTCCTTTTTCTTAATTTTTTTCTTTTTCTTGATCTTCACATCCATGTCGCCATCCATTTTATCCATCTCCACAAACATCTCGTAGGAATCCTGTGAAGAACATAAGACACACACACACACACATTAGTCGGAAACATCTGCTTTGTTTAACAGCTACAACTTTGTTTCGTTTCTAAGAGTTCCTGCGTACCGTTTTATTCATGATGCTCAACTCGCTGTGCAAGTCGATCGACGTCCAAACCTCTAAACTTTTTTCAGCTGAAATTGTGAAAAATGTCCCGGTATCCCACAGACACCTTGTTCATAAACCCTCAAGGAGACCGCACAGGAGTGTGTTATCATCTGGGACAGGTTTATATAGCGCACCGCTGCCTCGTGTCCTTCACCGGCGTGAACCAGGCTGCGTTCCCAAAGTCACCCTCGGCTTGTCTCTGCTTTATCAGCAACTCTGATACTAAACCCATTCGCTTTTGTTTGAGTGCAAATGTTTTAGTTTTTTTTTTAACTTTCAACATGTGTAAGTAGAAGGTCATTGTGCACCGTACGACCAAGAGTTCACTTCCATTATTTATTTTTGTTTTAGTTTTATTGGTTCTGTATTCTCACATTGCAGAAAAGAAACACTTTTTCCAATTCTGTTTTTCTTTCTTATGGGTACAATCCTGAGGAACAAACCACTGTGTGTTTTTCTGTTACAGTAAATGGTGTGAGTTTCTCTTACACAAATATCACATCTTGAAGTGTTTTATTCCTTTACAGCACAGCAATTATATACTTTGTATTCATTTATCCAACAGTTCGTTCAAAGCTAACTAGCGTCTAACACAAGACTGAATCCCAAATCCCTTTCTAACCCCTGATCAAGGGCACTACTTGGTGTGTGGAACAAGGGATTGTAAACCTATATAGTGTACTAGCTTTCCATGTTACTGCTATACTGCTAAGTTACGTTAAAACCAAGCACACCATTGTTTTTCTTGTGAAATTCCCAATAAGTTTGATGTGTCACATGACCCTCTTCCTATTGAAAAAACAAAAGTTGGATCCAAAATGGCCGACTTCAAAATGGCCACCATGGTCGCCGCCCATCTTGAAAAGCAATATCGTACTCGAGGACGTGCTGTTGTGCTGAATATCAGCACGTGCTGATGATTAGAACAACACTCAATCGCTCACCAGCCTGTCTTTTTTTTTCTTCTTTCTCTTCACGTTAGTAAGACAAATAAATAGATAAATAAAGAAATAAACAAACAAACAAACACACAGCTTGTCCTGTTACCAAAGTGTGAACTCCTCTGTCTTGACATTTCACTTCGGACACTGAACTGAAATAAAAGTCACTGTGCATGAGCTGTGGTGGCGCGGTGGTGTAGTGGTTAGCACTGTCGCCTTGCACCTCCAGGGTCTGGGTTCGATTCCCCGGCCAGGCTCGATTCCCGTCTCTGTGTGCATGGAGTTTGCATGTTCTCCCCGTGCTTGGTGGGTTTCCTCCGGGTACTCCGGTTTCCTCCCACAGTCCAAAGATATGCAGGTTAGGCTAATTGGCGTTCCTAAATTGCCCGTAGTGTGTGATTGGGTGTGTGAGTGTGTGTATGTGTGTGTGCCCTGCGATGGATTGGCACCCTGTCCAGGGTGTACCCCACCTAGTGTCCGAAGTCTCCTGGGATAGGCTCCAGGTCCCCCGCGACCCTGAACACAGGATTAAGCGGTATAGAAAATGAATGAATGAATGAATGAATGCATGAGCTGTTGCTATAGAAACAATATCGTATTAGTTTAATAACACAAGCACGTTACTATTCATTCGCTAAGAAACCTAATTACTGTTACTCTGAACCCAGAGTTGATTATTTTTACGAAGATTTACCATCATTTACACATTTTATGTGTTTAAATCTGTTAATTTTATCTGTTATACGTCATTCTTTCATGATCAAAGCTTACGGTACAGAAAGCAAAAGTCATATTTTATTATATTTATATAAAATTTCACTTGAAACCTGGTTAAAGTGTTTAATGCATGCTTGAGGCAGTCTGAATTAGCTGTGTGTGTGTGTGTGTGTGTGTGTGTGTGAGAGAGAGAGAGTTTGCTTTCATAGTTAAATTGATGCAATCTGTGTGAGATAAGAACCGTTTCCCATGTACAGTACAGTAAGTGCTCATGGCTGTTGTTTGCTCTCGGCTCCAAGCGTGCGTAAGCTTCAGTACAGACGTAATTAAAGCCCACTGAGACCTTCAGTTCCTCTTTAGCGAATCTGTGTCGTCTCTATTATCAGGCGTTTTTTTCCTTCATATACAGTAATGCAATAAATGACACCACAGGGCTTCTGAATTCTCACATCAGAAAGTGTTACCAGTTCAAGATATCGAGCAGCTGTGAAACACTGGTTTATATTAAATGGATAGATTCTGTAGTTTCATTCTATAGTTTATATATAGAATGAAATATTCTACATTTCTATAATATTATATAATATACTATAATACACTATAATATTTATATAATATTTCTAAAATATTATATTTCTACAATATAAACTTTCATTCTATAGTTTATATATAGATATATTGTATAGTTATTAAATTAAAAATAAAATTATTTTCCATCAGAAGTTTTTAATTCTTTCAAACATTATATATTCATCTGCTTGCTATGGAAAACATTCTCAACCATTATCAATTCTCAATTTCAGTTCTCTAATTGTCACCCACTTCTGGATAGAGATCCCATCCCATGGGAACCACAAACAGCTGCTGAAGATGATAGAGCCATGTGTTCCGCTTACAGTAATACTTCCTGTTTCATATGACACCTGAGGACAGTTACAGTTACACTTAGTAACCACAATGAAGGAAGGCTTGGACTGTACCCGAGTCTCCAACAGTTGGTGACATCAACAAGTTGGATCTTATATCAACGGAAACACATTTCCTGTTAAACAACTGCACGTCATAGCGCACAATTATGGAAGGGGCATCTTTATGGTCTTGCTATCCGGTATCACTCAAATAAAGATGGTCTCCTGTTTGAGATTTTATCCTGAATTGGTGTTCCTGCAAACCTGGTTTCCAGTATGTCCAGTATTAAAAGTGCTCTACAAATAACACAATAGGGTGATTGTTGCTTCTCTGTTCAAAGTCTTGTGTTTCACAGGTGATTAAGGCGTGCTCTTACTGTACGTCATTGCCGCGCCTCATCCTGACATCTGTTCTTGGAAATTATCAACCAGGATTTGCATGTTTAAACTTTGAATAATCATTGCGTCCATTATATATCTGAAACAGCCTTGAGCAAAAGTCAACGAGGTATTGATTTCTTCCTCTCCGTTTTGTGTAGATGCGTAACATAAATCTTCATGAGCTCAGTGTGCGTCTCTGTGTGTGTGTGTGTGTGTGTGTGTGTGTTTGTGCCTTTGGGTTTTATGTATTATCGCTATGACTCACGTTAGGTCACATGACCCCCGTCAACCTCGTACCACTCTTTTCAGTTAAAAAATAATCAAAGAAAGGACCCGAGCCCTTCTCTCCTCTCTGTCCTCAGAGTTTAATTAAGTCCTATAGATGGGTGTAAGGGTTTAATCATTAACCTGTTTCACAACCAAAATGTAATATACTTATATTATAGTACTTTTCAATAGTCATTTTGTTCCATGCAGTGGCCTTTCAACAAGTAACATTTTCTACTACAACAAATAACCGTGACACAAACGTACAGGCTTAATTATTACAGTTTATCTTGTCGTAGAAAGAACTCCAGCCACAGACATCCATCCATCCATCCATCTATCCATCCATCCATCCAGCCATCCATCCATCCATCCATCCATCCATCCATCCATCCATCCAGCCATAAATCCATGTAGGACCTTCTATAGTCCAACTTGGAAGCGTGGAGGCCAATGGGGACCACTGTATACCCTATATATTCCCATTTTTACAACCCTTTTAGGACCCCTGGTCAACACACACACACTCATTCACACACTACGGGCAATTTAGGAACGCCATTTAGCCTAGTCTGTCTGTCTTTGGACTGTGGGAGGAAACCGTCGTCCCTAACAACTTCCCCTAATACTCTCACCTTCAGCATTGTTCACAGTTAGATACGATTCGTTATTCAAGGCAATTAAGGTTGAAATTTTCATGTAAGTGAAAAAAATATATTATTAGCTTCATTTTTTATGGGCAGTAAGTAATAAAAAAAAAAAGGATGCTTAAAATTAGCATGTTAGCGAGCTAGTTAAGCATGCTTGCCTTGCTTAACGTCCTGCGGCTGAATTTCCTCCTTCACAACTATTCACTTCCGCATACGTGATGATATTTTACGACTTTTTATCTGTAGTTTTTATATTGTAGCATAACTTGTTGTCTTGAATTTAATGCTAAATGTAAATTGTGTAGCATTGTGTTGTGGTGGTTTGTTTCTATTTCCTTTTGTGGTTTTTATTCATCACTTGTGTGTATCTCGGGAAGAAGAGCATCATACTAAGCTCATACTTCATGAAGATCTTGCAGATATTTAAATATATTTGCAAATGTTTGACAGTTTACACCATAATGAAATTCAGGGGTTTGGGGGCGGGGTTACAATTCGTACCTTTGTTTTTTCATGAAATCAGTTAAACAGTCATGTTTTTCTTTTTGTTAAAGTAAATTTGACAGTAACTGTTGAAATATACTGAAATATAAAATGAAGTATACAAATAAGGAATACACACCAAGTTGCCAGTTTATTAGGGACAGTGATCTAACAATAACAGACTGATGATATGGTATAATGATTAAGGATATAATAATTGGAGATGATCATATTATTAAACATTTGAATACAGGAACATGAACAGAATTCTAGCATGGATATAGTACAGGAACAAACGCATGAAGCATAAACATGCACAGTATGTTTATACAGGATATACAGTACAGGACTCGGCTGCCACTTCATATTTAAACGCTATTATTATTTGAGATGAAAGCAAATCACCTGGACATATAAAATGTATCATTATGCAATATAAAAGTTAATATTTTTCATAATCAATAATTGCATCTTGCTAAAGCTCGCTGGCGTTTCAGTCACCGTGGTGAAAATTCCCGGCGGATGTAACCGTGACGGCGACGATGATGATATAGATGATGATGAAGGCGATCCCGAGCCCTAGAGCGATGTTGTTCAGGAGCCGTGACGTTTTAGAGTTTCTCAGTGCCAGATCTCTGTTGCCGGTCAGGTTGGCGTCTCGAGTCTGTAAGAGAGAAGAGAGCGACGTCATGAGTCTTACAGGACCTGAATCTCTTAACAGGTCATTTTTATTCTTTAATTAATGCAACAATGTTATTCATATATCGTTTGTACATTTTCACTTGCTCACATTAAGAAACACACACACACACACATATATATATATATATATATATATATATATATATATATATATATATATATATATATATATATATATATAATCTTTTATTATTATTTTTTAACATTGTTGCATTTTGCAGACTTATTGGACACTTTTAAGTGCTGCCTCTTTTGATCCTCTTCTGCACTGTATAAGGACAGACAGCAGATTTAAGGCCTCAACCGTTTGGTAGAGCACATTTTGAGTCAGTCGATGATATTTAAAAATGTGTTGAATGTAATCTCTACTGTTTGGTAGGTCTTTTCATACCTTTTCTCAGGCACGTTGGAACATTTTTCAACATTTCTTTTTGGAAAAATCGTAAGTGTATTTTTCCGAACAATTAGTACACACAGTACCACACAATCTGTAACTGTAAAGCTCGAAATCTTTAGTCTGTCTCTTAAAAGTAAAATGTGTAACCAATGCATTTTTTTGTAAGACATCTATCTGTTTCAGACGTACAAAGTTACACATACTGTAACAGAAGAGATGCACGTCAGTATGATACAGATGTAGTGGATGACGTAATGTGGGAAACACCCCTTAGGCAGAAGTGTACAATAGATGCAGCGCAGGGTGGGGAATTACCAGTGGTGTCAAAAGTATTCACATTCATTACTTGAGTAGAAGTATAGATACCAGGGTTCAAAAATACTTCTTTAGAAGTTGAAGTATCAACCCAAGCTTTTTACTCAAGTAAAAGTGTAAAAGTACTGGTTTCAAAACTACTTAAAGTATAAAAGTAAAAGTAACGTGAGGGGGGAAAAAAGCATTAAGGTCTTGTGCTTTCTGATCATGTGACCGAGGGGGGGGGGTGATGGGGGGGTATTGTTGTGCGCGTTCTTATCATGCGAGGGGGGGGGGTTGCGCGTTCTGATCATAAAAATAGAGTAACGAGGCTATTTTTAAAATGTAAGTACAGATAACTGCTTAAAAATGTAAGGAGTAGAAGTAAAAAGTCGGCTGAAGAATAATTACTCCAGTAAAGTATACAGTAGATACCCAAAATTTCTACTTAAGTAAGGTACTGTAATGAAGTATTTGTACTTCGTTACTTGACACCTCTGGGAATTACAATGCATTCTTTCTACACCTCCTGATTTTCCTGTCTGTCAGGTCAATGATTCTCTTCCACATCACAATACAGCATGAAAAGAATCTTTTGAAGAGTCTAATTCGGCTTCTACAGCCGCCTACTCTGACGTTCTTACATTCTGTATCCAAGGCAGCCAGCTAGTTTAGAGAGCTGATTAATCTAATGCTTCCAACAACCCCTTCACTGGACAACGTAGAAATGTGGACGCGATTCTTCAATTTCAGACACATTTACAGAAAAATGTATAATGGAAATGATTAGAGAATATGCATGACAGATTATGATAACAGTTTTTAACCAGGTTAGGATCAGATTGATTAACCAGTACCCCCTCACGAGGGACCGGAAATGCACGGGCCATTCCCCGGGACCCCACTCTCAGTCGATCCCCGGGCCGTGTTTGCTCAAAGGGACGCCACGCCGTCCCTGTTTTTTATAGCGGACCTCCGTCCACTGTTCCTGAACTCTGTGGCTCATATCTGGGTTAGGGTTAGGGTTAGGGTTAGGGTTAGGACATGGAATGATGTGGAGGTTGCACAAGTTGTTTTTGATTCTGATCTGAGAAAAACTATAATTGCTTCATAGAGTACCTCAAGGAAAAAAGGGAACTAATGACTGCATACTGGAAGCATCGAAAACATTTGAGCTCTTCTGTGCAATAGTGGCCGATGTCCCCATTTAACAAAGCTCACAACGGCAGATAATGGCAAATCCTGGACTTGCCCCACTTTTGCACCAACAGGCTTCCTTGTGCTGTTGTATTACAACACAAAAAGATATACAGTATGTCATGTGAATTTTTCTGATATAAAAAAAAAACTATGTTTATTTGTATATTATTACTTTTACCATGAAGAGACATCTCAACCTTTTGGAAGAGGCCTTAATTGGTGTGGGTTAAAAAGTAAACAAAAAGGAAAAGGAAATACACAAAAACAAGTGAAAAAGTGATGCAATTATCTTGGTGCAATAATGAAACCAGAAGTTGTTGCTGGAGAAAACGATGAACCTGAGCTAGTGGTTTTTAAAATTGGGAAAGCACAGGGGTCCATTATTTACGTAACACCACACGAGCAAGAGTGCTGTTCTGCAAAGCTGGCAGAAATTGCTTTTATACAGGGGTTACACAAATAAGAAATGATTATGAAGTGACTGACCTTTTAGACTAAAATGTTCGCTCTAACACCGCAGCCACAGCTGGATAGAGGTGGTGTGTGTTCATTACAGTATTTTGCTTTGGCATTCTATTAAACCCTTTATTTTCTATAGCCCTCTATCAAACATAGGCCTCTATCAAACGGTTGAGATGTCGCTTCATGGTAAAAGTAGCATTTTCATGCATGTATACTTTGTGGTGGTGAAATGTTTCTGGGTATTATAAACAATAAAAAAGCAACTCAAATGGCATACTACTGAAACAGATATTTTGTTGCATCGCACACCTCAACCAAGTGGTAGAGAGGGCTAAATCAGGTAGGTTCAAGACATTTTTGATGTGCTCTACCAAACGGTTGAGCTGAATGTTAAAGGGTTAATTCTGTCTCTCCTTATACAGTAAATACTATAAGAGCAGCAAAAGACAATCCTAACACGTGCTAGAAAGCAGGTAATCAGCTAGCTACATTTGACTGACAGCAAGCTATTTAAACTTTAAAATTTTATACCAATCATTTATTTTTTTTTACAAAAATAAAGTAACAATTCATCCTGAGTGAGTAAAACTGTCCTGGACTCAGTTAGTGATGGACTCCTGCAGTTATGAGCGCTCTGTACTGTACGTCTGAATGACGCGAGTGTGTTTACTGTAGTTTTAGTGATTGACAAAGGGTTAAGAGAACCAATTAAGTTTTTTTATTATTATTTCTTTTATACAGAACACCACCCTTAAAGCACTCCAAGTAAAGCTGTGTGTCTAGGCGGAACCCAAAAACAACATATTATACACACACACACACACACACACACACACACACACACACACACACACACACACACACACACACACACACGTCAGTGTAAAGCATTTTTTCCCTCCCATTAAAAAAACACTCAAATCTGCTACAGGAAGCTGCTTCAGAGCTGTTTTTATCAGCACTGTGTCCACGACTGCAGTGAAATTATCTCATTATTTAAAGTCACTGAAATACCGACTTTCACCATGAGGGATGATTGCGTTAGTAGTAATTTGATTGGTGACGTTTAACTAAGCTTTAAAGAGGCCAGACCTCCTGTGTGGACTTACAGTAAGGGGATAAACTACGAATAGGAAAACAGTAATCATAAAACAAAACATTAAACATAAAAAACAACAACATATCTGCGGTAAAGCTGATATTTTCATGAAGCATGCTGTTATCTTTTCAAGAGGTTTTGCATTATATTGTAATCAGTCTACTATTGCACTTGCTCTAATGTTACATGAGCAAGAAATCCGGATAAATTGCCCCATTAACTCTTTATAGCGCAGTAAAGCAGACTAACTGCCAACACAAACACATGCTCATGATTAGCTAATCAGATAGAGGAGCAAAGAACATGGCTGTGGTTTTCAACTGATGGTTTATATTCCAGTAACCCTCTCTCTCTCTCTCTCTCTCTCTCTCTCTCTGACCGCACATGTCTCCGACTTTGCTCTTTTGTAAATCAGATAACTTTGGAGCTCGGTCAGTTCTAATGGAAGCACTTTTGTGTTCTGTCGCTCTTGTGCTAATCCCCAAACAAACAGACGCTTCCAGTATCCAGTCATGCATCCAACACTGACGTGGTCAGCGATTATTCTGGCCTAAATGCCAGGCAACAGGTGGAGGGGTCCCTTTCTTTTCACAAAAGAGACGGAAATGCAATACTATTGTGTTAAACCTATCATCCATTATTCATCTATTATGTTTCCTTTTATTTATTATTGTCATGTAGAGAATATAACTTTGTACACTGCATTTTTTTTTAAAATAAATCACACATTTGGGAAACTTACAGTCGGTTATGACACTAAATGACAGTAAAATAATGTTTTCCCTCCAGCCAGACATACATGTACAGTACACACACACACACACACACACACACACACACACACACACACACACACACACACGTGTCGTCTTACTCTGACTTCCTTACATCAAAACTCCACGGTGTCAGATTTGCACTTACTGTAGCTCTGCCTAAAGTCACGAGCTGATGGGAATCACATGCCTAAACGAACAGGTTATTTCAATCAACACCACAATGCAGCCCTGAACAGAGGACGTGACTCAGCATCTTAAATACCAGAACGGAATGTTGAAATTCAACCCTGGAACAGAACGCGGATGCAGAAATCAGCATCCGAAGAGAAATTAAACAGAGAAAATTACCATCCTGAACTGAAGGTAAAATAATCATCACATGGACGGACATCGTTTTCACATTTCAACAACAGTATATTAATGTTAAAAATGTCTTCATGTTTTGTTTTATCCTGACACTATTCATGTCTTTTATGTGATCAGACATATGGAGCAGAGGAGACTGGGTGGTTAACGTGTTGGACTGCTGATCAGGAGGTCGCCGGTTTGAGTCCCAACACTCCCAAGTGCTCAGATGGAATCGGGTGTCGAACAAGCAACCCGATCCTGTAAGAAACTCCCCTTAGAAGCGACATATACTGTACCGCCACATATCTGTGGAGTATCCGTCACCCGATGTGCTGGATGGCACATGGACAGACCCAACCCACTCGTCCTCTAATCATAGAAATGTTTCTATCGGCATATTAGTGAATCAAAATAACTTTGACTAAGACTGTTGTTCAGCCTTTACTTTGATCAGTGTTTTCATCTTTCTTTAAAGCTACAATACTTTATGAAGCCTGGGTGTGTAATCATGAAAAACCAGACAATTCCCAAACGGAGGGAAAATTCCCACTGGATTACACGCAACTAGTGTAAACTCTGGCCTCAAGGCTCTTTCTCTCTCTCTTTGCACTCTGATGTTTAGGGCGCTATAACGAGGCATGAGGTAGTAGGTGCGAGGAAGCTCCGGTGGCTACGTTCATTTCGTAAAACCCATCTTGCTCTCAGTTGTTCGCTCTACAATACCTACCTGTTGTTCAATACATAGACTAAAAACTTCTCCTGTCACGGGGTTGCCGTTTTTACAGGTTGCAGGTTTTACACCGGATGCCTGGGGCTAAAAGCCGGACCTTCAGATCCTTAAATCAACAACATGAAGCTTTATCCGCCTGAGCCGCCCCACCTTTCTCCTTATCACCATTTAAAAAGTGTTTTTTTGCATCACAGTAACCGTCCTGGACCTTCTCACACAGGCCTGATATACGAGCTTCCTCATATTCTGTTATCAGCTAAACGAGGATGGGTTTCCTGTCGAGGCCGGTTCTTCACGCTGTATATCATTTATACAGACTTCTGTACACTTTTCAAACCAGTTTCCATCATTTCTTCCACTCGGTAAAGCTGCTTCGTGAGCAGGTCCTTATTTCGGTGTTTGAATAAGAACTGAAGCTCTTCGCCTGTATCTGCATGATTTATACCCCAAGCTGGCCCTCATGTTATCTTCTGTATGTAATCACAAAATCGATGTGAAGCAGAAGAACAGGTTTGCGTTGACATGTGGAACCAACATCCAAGCAGAATATATATATATATATATATACATATATAAAAGGCATTTATTTTATTTGCAGCGTCACAGCACTCCATGACGTGATGCTTCATTAGTCGTCAAATCAGTTTGTCAAGTGGAGTGCAAAAATTTGTGCCCCCATAGGAATAAAAAAAATGATTTAAAAATGAAGTGAGAAGCACGAGGAAGTAATCGAGTTTACAGTAAAACAGTAAGTGTGTGCGACTGGTTTTAGCGATGCTCTCTGAGTCATCAAGCAAATAAGCTCAAGTAGTGCATTTAGTGGAAAAAACAACAACAACACTCAATTAAATAGAAACCCAACCCTGTCAGGGCATCAGAACAGGAATAACAGCTCATTGTGGTTTGGTGAATGATTTAGAGATGAATGCAGCAAATGCCTGTCTAATACAGTATAAAGGACAAAGAAATTTACTAATTACTCGCATATGATGAGGATCTGGATAATTTACCGCAGAAATATAACACGATATGATTGAGATGACTTGAAATTGGTGAAATGTCTATAAACAGTCTAACATTATATCACTTGAATCCTATAGCAGTGACAAATGTGAAACATTTTTATAATACAATACAATTCATACGCATATCATTTACAAATCTACAAATTTACTTTAATCTGGGATATTTATAGCATTTTGGATCTGGATGTTTATATTTATGGTGATAGACAGACAGACAGGGAGATATACAGTAAAGCCATGACTCGGTGTGAAGGTTTAGGAGAAAGTTGAGAGTTTGCAGTTCCTACTTACGTTGATGGAGTAAATGAGAGCGGCGATGCCGAGGGGCAGGCAGCAGCACAGCATGGTGAAGATGGAGTAACCCAGGTAATCAGGAACGTGGCTAACGGGAGTCACCGGGGTCACGAGGATCGTAGGCTGGGTGGTGACGGCGGGCTGGCCGGGGTACACCGGAGCTCCTCCGTAAGGCTGACCCGGGTAAGGCTGCCCTGGGTAAGGTGTAGAACCGTACCCCTGGGCTGGAGGATAACCAGGTCCTGCAGGGTACGGCATGTCAGCCTGGTACGCCGGAGGCTGATCACCCATTCGTGATTTCTCATTTGAGTAGACCGGATCCATTTTTTTATTCTTCTTTCTCTGATTGTTCTCTCGTTCCTGGTCCGGTGCCTCGATGAAGACTCCAGTCTCGTTCTACTTGATCCTGTGTCCTGCTTTTCATCATGTGACCACGCCTTCGTGTGGGTGTTTACACAGTGCAAGGCCTGACTTCTCAAACGAGGCTGAGGAATGGAATGAGGAACAAAGATAACAGCACATGCTGGGAAGAAGAAGAAGAAAAAAAAAAGATAATGTACTGATTCATGTCTGAGTGGACAAAGAAATGCACTAATCACTCGCATATGATAAGGGTTCAAAAGAAATACAACATAATATGTTTGAGATGACTTGAAATGGGTAAAATGTCTATAAACAGTCTAGCATTATATCACTTTAATCATATACTGTAGCAGTGACAAATATTAAACAGAAGTGATTATATGTGAAACATTTTATAATATATTACAATTTATATACATATTATTCACAAATTACATATTACAGTTTTGGCATTATGGATATGGATATTTGGATCTTAAAGATGAATAAGTATAACTGAGCAAAGGGTTCAAAGGAAAAGAAAAGAACACAAAGTCTTTTGAATTTAAATGAACAAGGCCTGGTAACACTGAACATCATCAGAACTCTTATGGCGCTTTTCCACTGCATAGTACGACACGACACGGTTCAGTTCTACTCACTTTTGGGGGGTTTTCCACTGGGAACAGTACCTGGTACCTGGTCCTTTTTTTAGTACCACCTCAGCCGAGGTTCCGAGCGCGCCGAACCGTTACCGAAACGTGACGTGTAAACTCCGCTGGTCACCGATTGGCCAGAGAGAAAATCGTCATTACTGCGTCACCGAACTTGCGACACGAGACACAACAGAACCGCTATATTTAGAAACAGCCAGAGAAGGATCGGACGCACCTTTTTGTATTAACCGTCGGCCTCTTTTGAAACAAACTCCTTCGTCTCGCTGTTAAAAACATCCACATGCCGAGAATGAAGAACACCATGCCGTCGATATGCTCCATTGTTGTGTGTTTGTTTGTGGCGTGTTTACGATGACGTCACGGCAGTAGCGGCGCCGCGCGCGTGAGTAATCCCGCCCACGCTAAAGCGTTACTACACTGCAGTGGAAGCGCAAACCGAGCCGAACTGAGCCGAACCGAAGTGAGTTGAACTGAACCGTGTCGTGTCGTTCTATGCAGTGGGAAAGAGGCATTATATACCCTGGGACTCGTGTTCTAACAGCCCTACACTACTAACCAATTAGCAGGTATAATTCTAACCTTATAAGGTGAATTAACTGATGAACTACGCTGCTCTCTGCTGCCTCTAAATCAAACATATTTAACATAATCAGCAAAATATATAACATTATATTGTGTCTTAGACAATTTCTTAAGAAGTGTGTTAACCGCAGACATTACACCTCTCAGAATGTAATCTTACTGACAATCAGCCTCGCAGTTGTCAACTGGTTCTCTGTCCACAGATGTTGCAGCGATGTCAGGAAGTGGGGTCTTTGCAGCATTTCCTCTCGCCAGAACTCCGAGCATCTTCCTGAACAACATGCCTTCGTTCTCGTCGAGCTGCGACTCTCCCTGCTTTGATGTCGTTTCAGCTTCACACATTACATCTCCTATAGTATAGTGAGCTGGGGCATCTAGTAACTTCTACACATTCCACAACAGTGTCTGAATACGTTCATCATTTCTTTTAATGTTGAAGTTAATTTCTATCTGATTGCGATAAAAACGTCCAATGCATAAACATCTCACACTGTGTACTTAAATAGTAAGTCATTTGATCCTGAGGGTTAAATTTTAAACACACGTCTTATTGCTTTTTCTTTTTTCCGCTCTCACGTGTCAGATGGTGTTTGACTTCGTGGAGTACTTGTATCACTTACTTACGTCTCCTGATGTCATTTCTACAACCAGGCTCAGGTTACACTTAAGGCAAAGCTTCATAAATGATTCATAAATTGCTAGTATAGTGAGAAAATCTACGATAAAATCCAATTTTATTGCATTTACAACATGCACTGATGCATTCTATGATGCAACAAGAGTGAGTGTGAACGTCCACACATGGCTCGCACAGCTAAACCCTTTCCATGAAAACGGATCACGCCACACAGCGCATTAAGCGTGGTGTGTATAGAGTATACAGTATAAATAAAAATGCTGGTGTTCTGCCAAATTATGCAGCCTTATCAAAAGAAGATACCACTAAGTGAATTAATACTGTAGATTGGCTCTAGACCTCGCACTACCCTGGATAAAGACGCTAGACAAAGCAACATGTACTGTACAGTAGAGTGCACATCTGGATACGAACACTAGCTACAGTAGGAGTGAGAGCTAATATTTGTATTTACTGTATGTTCAGTTACAGTAGTTAGCGTAGTTAGCGTAGCATTCCACACCCAAAATCAGTTTTTTGTTGTTGTTGTTAGATTAGATTGGTTCTTAGGTCAAAGTTAGAAGTTTTGTTTTATTTAATTTTCTTTAAGTTACTTTGAGCTCCGCTCTAGGCTGACGACTGTTTGCATGTATTTTGTAAATGTTGTTTGTTATTTTGTAAATGTTGTTTACTGTAACTAAGGGAGGCGGCGCGGTGGTGTAGTGGTTAGCACTGTCGCCTTGCACCGCCAGGGTCCGGGTTCGATTCCCGTCTCTGTGTGCATGGAGTTTGCATGTTCTCCCCGTGCTTGGTGGGTTTCCTCCGGGTACTCCGGTTTCCTCCCACAGTCCAAAGATATGCAGGTTAGGTTAATTGATGTTTCTAAATTGTCCGTAGTGTGTGAATGTATGTGAGTATGTGTGTGTGCCCTGCGATAGATTGGCACCCTGTCCAGGGTGTACCCCGCCTTGTGCCCTAAGTTTCCTGAGATCAGGAACTTCACATACAGTAGTTCATTCCCACATCAGTCATCAGTGACGGCCTTTATTATAATAACACATTTCGTTAATTTAGTTTTATTTTGTTCTGTTTATTTATTTATTTATTTATTATGTCAGGTTCCTTTTTCCCCAAACATCAATAATGAAAATAACAATGGGATTGTAAACCGTAACAAGGGGTAAAATAAAAGGGGTACTAAAGGGGTACTTTAACAGTAGGTGGAGCATGTTTTGATACATTATTATAGCAGACTGTGACCATATTGGAGAATTTAGGGGTAGCATATTCTGATAGACAAGCATCGCCATCAAGTAATGTTCTCAGTACATAATCAACTAAATAAAATGAAACCCAGGCGTGTTGTTCATGGCACGCAAATAGCTGTTAAGTAGGAAAAAAATATTGTCAGAGCACAGGATAAATATATAAAACATAACATATGTATTTAAAGTACATTTACTGACATCTGACAGAGTATCATTTGTATGCTATTGTTTTAAGTATTATTTTACAACATTCTTTGGCGCTGACTAAATCAGTTGCAGCAATTTCCGTTGACTGGAAATTTCAATGTGACTGTACGTTATGGAAAATCCACTGAGGTCACGGCCCAGAGGAGAAGACTAACCAAATTACAAAACTAACAGCTGAAAATGTCACATTTCTAATTACACAAGAGTTAGTTCTGAGCAGTGGTGTCAAAAGTATTCACATTCATTACTTGAGTAGAAGTATAGATACTAGGGTTAAAAAATAGACTCAAGTATCAACTCAAGCTTTTTACTTAAGTAAAAGTTTAAAAGTACTGGTTTCAAAACTACTTAAAGTATAAAAGTAAAAGTACCGTGAGGGGCGACAAAAGCATTAAGGTCTCGCGTTCTTATCATGCGACCGGGGGGTTGCGCGTTCTGATCATAAAAATAGAGTAACAAGGCTATTTTTAAAATGTAAGGAGTAGAAAGTACAGATAATTGCTTTAAAATGTAAGGAGTAGAAGTAAAAAGTTGGCTGAAAAATAATTACTCCAGTAAAGTATAGATACCCAAAATTTCTACTTAAGTAAGGTAATGGAGTATTTGTACTTCGTTACTTGACACCTCTGGTTCTGAGTAATTTGACTTGACAAGAGGCTTTTCACAAATGGTGAAATAGAGCATTAGCGTGTCCCAGGTGTCTCTGTCGCTGTCTCTGCACTTATCACTTCTAAGTCGTTCTGAATCGTCTCTGAACCGTCCGCGTTGTTCTGTTCAAGGCTAACACGAGCTACAGTACAAAGCTAACAAGCTTCTATGGAGGAACATTTTTCAAAAGGAATTGCAAATTGCAAATTGCAAATTTTTTAAAAATGTCCGGGATTTCACTCCGTAAGCTTCTAACACAGGACTGAATCCCAAATCCCTCTCTAAGCTCTGATCAAGGGCACTACTTGTACTATGGAACAAGGGACTGTACACCCACATAGCGCATTAGCTTTCTATTTAATTCTATTTGAGTTTTAAACCCAGACACCCAGAAGGTAGTTGATATATCTCTAATCAGACTAAGTAAAAATACAAAGAGAAACTCACGAGATTTGCAGGCCAGTTCACCACCTCCATGGTTTATTCTACTCACCTGCATGGCCACATAGTACCGGTAAGAATTTAAAGCTACTTTCACCCTTAATTTTAGACTAATTAATTAATTTTACACTAGTTAATTAATTTTACACTAGTTAATTACACTAACGGTCAGTTCCGCCAGTCAGGGAAGGATATGTGTTTGTAGAGCAAAATATCTGGTTAAATAAACAGACAAATCATAATCTGTTGATAATAAATGGCGGAATTGTTGTATAAAAGATATCAAAGTAACGTTCACATGATTGGCACAATCCGAGGGAATCACACTACCTCTGCCTTCTTCCCATAATGCATCCTGGTGCCATGTCTTCCCGAGATAAGCTTAATTGAGTATTTTATTCATTACTTACAGAACAGTACAGGTTGAACAAAATGTATTTAAATATATATATTTTTTATTATAGTATTATGTGAAAAAAGATATGCTAAAAATAAGAAATTGGAAGAGTCTTCGCGTCCTGTCTGTCTGTCTGAAGAGATACATGAGAGCAGAAACAGAGCTTCCAGAGACGCCATTAGATTAGGAGAGGAATAACAGCCTGAAGCAAACATGGTGATGTCATCTTCAGAAATCTAATGAGAGAGAGAGAGAATGAGAGGGCTTCAATCCCACAACATCCCCTTCCAATTCCACTGCCACCCTTTTGTTATACCAAACATCATTTCAGTGGAATTGATTTATGTTTATTTGACTGATTTATGTTTATGTATTTTTGATGCATCAAGGCCTGGACTTGGACTTCGCACAAAATCACTGAAGAAAATAAGGTTTACAGACACAAGGTGGTTTCTGGCACCAAAATTCTTTATGTCCTGTAAGTTCGAACTCGTCCCACAGGCTCTCGATCGGATCGAGATCTGGGAAATTCCATATCGTTCCTGAACAATGTGTGCGGTGCGTCACGTTATCCTGCTGAAAGCAGCCACTGCCCGCAGGGGACACACCGTTTCCATGACGTGGTGTCACTCGCTCAGCAACAATGTTAAAGTAGGTTTTACGTGTCAAAGTAACGTTCACATGACTGGCACAACCCGAGTTTTCCCAGCAGATCGTTGCCCAGAGAATCACACCACCTCTACCGGCCCGCCTTCTTCCCATAATGCACCCTGGTGCCATCTCTTCCCGAGATAAGCAACACACACATATATACACACACACAAACACACACCTGGCTATTCACATGATGTAAAAGAATCTTCTATTTCTCCATGGTCCAGTTCTGATGCTCACATGCCCACTGTAGGAGTCGGTTTTGGAGGACACGTGTCATCATTGGCATCCTGACCGGTTTGCAGCTACGCAGCCTCATACTCAACAAACTGTGTGTTCTGATTCCTTTTTTATTAAAACCAGTATGACCAAGAACTTCCTAGTACTAGAAACGGCATGATGTCATTTTTACATTCCATGTACCATTACCTGATGTGCTCGCCAGTAAGGCAGTACCATACTGGTTTGGGAATTACTCTAGGGGGGTTATTACTGCATTTACCTGTACTGTATCATGAATGTTCACCTTAAGAACTGAAATTTTGCAAGAAATAAACCCTTAGCGTACTGTATGAAGAATTCAATTCGGGAATTCAAGACTACGGACTGAGTACTAACGAAGTTAACCAGCTAAGTTGCGCGTATGTCCAGGATCCGTTCACAACTTGTTTGCGTCAGTGGAAAGCCAAGCAAAGAAAGTTTACTTCTTCTTTTTTTGTTTTCAGGATTTTGTGAAGACATATTGTACAGTAGCACTATAGCTGTAGGTCCCAAGAGTGTTAGTAAGAAGAAAATGGAGCCAATTTCAGTTTTTTTTAAAGCAGCCGGTGCCAAGAGGAATCATAAATTAAGGTTAAATGCGGTTTAATGTGTATTTATTTTATTTACTTGCCTTTTCTAAATGTTTTTCTATGCAAAAAAAAAATACGAGATTATAATGTTGGAAATTGGTAATACAGCATTGGTAATATTTTTGGGTGGCTGGAACAGATTATCTGCATTTAAATCATTTCGTATGGGAAAATGCAAACTTTCACCTTAAGAATTTCGTATGCCGAGGTACCGGTGGACTTTCCAACCTACTAGCAGGAAAAACAGGCAAGTAAATAAAAAAAGAAAAATAACATGATCTTAATCTTACTCTGGAACTTACTGTAGGATCGACTTCAGCAAAGACGTCAAATCGAAATATCTGGGAGTGTAAAAACAGCAGCACTTCTTACCTTAGAACAAGTATAGACACATATTAGCTTCAGACATGTTTACTTGTTAAATCTAGACCACAGACTAAACAGCAGGACAAAAACAACACTAACCACAGATAGCTGTCTATCTCGTTCCTACTGGAAATAAAGATACTGTAAAAGTCTAGGTGTTTGAATAGCAGAGCAAAAAGAGTTAACAATGTGTGTGTGTGTGTGTGTGTGTGTGTGACTGAATTGTACAATAAAGTACATAGGTTTTAAAGAGTTTAACACCTGTGGACCATCAGATTGAACATGAGAAAGATCTCCCGCTGTAGTCGTCACTTCCTCATTCCCTCTGTCAGCTATGGAGAGTTTCTGCTGTAAGCTCTCGGTTTCAAAACCGCCGAGTCAAATACACAAGCTCATACTGTACACATGGGAACATCATCAGATAAGACTGACATGTTGCTCTCAGCATAAGTAAAACAACCTACAAATAAAATAGTGGCATCTTTGAACAGTTTTTAATTATTATTCTATTGCTTTAATCATAAGGAAACAGCAACTAGTCAATGACTTCTTTGAATTATAATTATTTTCAGAAATTGACATGGTAACTTTTAAAATCAGTAGTTGTGTCTTGCACCTCCAGGGTCCGGGTTCGATTCCCACTTCGGGTTTGTGTGCCTTATAGTTTGCATGTTCTGCTCGTGCATGATGGGTTTCCTCTCACGGTCCAAAGACATGCAGATTAGTGTAATTGTTTGCAGATCATAAAAATAGGAATAAATACAACTGTAATCAATATTGGCCTCCAAGGTCGCTAGTTGGACTACAGAGGCTCCTGGATGGATGGATGGATGAGTGGAAAAAATGTTTGGAGGACAGAAGGATGGAGCTGTACTGAATGTAAGTATGAGGAATGAATAAATCAGAATAAACCTCAGGAAATACAGTGGTGTGAAAAACTATTTGCCCCCCCTCCTGATTTCTTATTCTTTTGCATGTTTGTCACACAAAATGTTTCTGATCATCAAACACATTTAACTATTAGTCAAAGATAACACAAGTAAACACAAAAAGCAGTTTTTAAATGAGGGGTTTTATTATTTAGGGAGAAAAAAATCCAAACCTACATGGCCTTGTGTGAAAAAGTAATTGCCCCCTGAACCTAATAACTGGTTGGGCCACCCTTAGCAGCAATAACTGCAATCAAGCGTTTGCGATAACTTGCAACGAGTCTTTTACAGCGCTCTGGAGGAATTTTGGCCCACTCATCTTTGCAGAATTGTTGTAATTCAGCTTTATTTGAGGGTTTTCTAGCATGAACCGCCTTTTTAAGGTCATGCCACAACATCTCAGTAGGATTCAGGTCAGGACTTTGACTAGGCCACTCCAAAGTCTTCATTTTGTTTTTCTTCAGCCATTCAGAGGTGGATTTGCTGGTGTGTTTTGGGTCATTGTCCTGCTGCAGCACCCAAGATCGCTTCAGCTTGAGTTGACGAACAGATGGCCGGACATTCTCCTTCAGGATTTTTTGGTAGACAGTAGAATTCATGGTTCCATCTATCACAGCAAGCCTTCCAGGTCCTGAAGCAGCAAAACAACCCCAGACCATCACACTACCACCACCATATTTTACTGTTGGTATGATGTTCTTTTTCTCAAATGCTGTGTTACTTTTACGCCAGATGTAACGGGACACGCACCTTCCAAAAAGTTCAACTTTTGTCTCGTCGGTCCACAAGGTATTTCCCCCAAAGTCTTGGCAATCATTGAGATGTTTTTTAGCAAAATTGAGACGAGCCTTAATGTTCTTTTTGCTTAAAAGTGGTTTGCGCCTTGGAAATCTGCCATGCAGACCGTTTTTGCCCAGTCTCTTTCTTATGGTGGAGTCGTGAACACTGACCTTAATTGAGGCAAGTGAGGCCTGCAGTTCTTTAGATGTTGTCCTGGGGTCTTTTCTGGCCTCTCGGATGAGTTGTCTCTGCGCTCTTGGGGTAATTTTGGTCGGCCGGCCACTCCTGGGAAGGTTCACCACTGTTCCATGTTTTTGCCATTTGTGTATAATGGGTCTTACTGTGGTTTGCTGGAGTCCCAAAGCTTTAGAAATGGCTTTATAACCTTTACCAGACTGATAGATCTCAATTACTTTTGTTCTCATTTGTTCCTGAATTTCTTTGGATCTTGGCATGATGTCTAGCTTTTGAGGTGCTTTTGGTCTACTTCTCTGTGTCAGGTAGCTCCTATTTAAGTGATTTCTTGATTGAAACAGGTGTGGCAGTAATCAGGCCTGGGGGTGACTACAGAAATTGAACTCAGGTGTGATAAACCACAGTTACGTTATTTTTTAACAAGGGGGGCAATCACTTTTTCACACAGGGCCATGTAGATTTGGAGTTTTTTTTCTCCCTTAATAACGTAAACCTTCATTTAAAAACTGCATTTTGTGTTCAATTATGTTATCTTTGACTAATAGTTAACGGTTTTTGATGAGCAGAAACATTTAAGTGTGACAAACATGCAAAAGAATAAGAAATCAGGAAGGGGGCAAATAGTTTTTCACACCACTGTATGACTGAATCTACTTGAAATTAATGGCAATGGTGCCACCTACAGTTGGACTTGTGCTTGCTCAGTCAGTATTGCAAATTGTATCATTTAAAAATAAAAAATAATGATAATTAAAAATAAAGTTTAAATTCATTTTTATCAAAACAAGATTACAATTTAGACAAAAAAGAAAATGCAGTTTTAACCAGAACCTGAGGAATAACAAGGATAAGAAAATGGTCAATAACAGGGAGGTTTGATGGAGTAATCAATACCTTCTGATCAATCAGAATCAGAGTGTAAAATATAGGGCATTCAAAATATCAATTACAAATGAATTATCAATTAAACTGTAAATGTCAATAATACTTGGCTCATGTATTCAATGTATAAAGAATATAAACAAAATCATTCAAAGCACTGATTCCTAAAAATTCCAGGTAGCTTCTCCTTCACTGGAGAAATAGCAGTGTTAATGAAAAGCTAAATTAACTCATAATAAAGTGAGCAGAAAGGTAAATTAAATTCTTTAAAAAAAAATCCTTTTCCTGGTTATTCAGAGCAGCAGGTGGCGCTGTAGGCAAACTTTAACTTATAAATAAATAATGCACAATATTTAATAATGAATGAGGAAAATGTCAGAATGAGAAATTACTAAATATGAATAACATAATAAAATGTAAAGTTTGCTTAAACATTTTTTTACTTTTAAAAGAAATTGTTAAAAAAAAAAGTTAAGTTTTTTGTTTCATCCAAAAATCCAAATTAGATTTTTCAAATTAATTACAATTTATTTATTTATATTATAATCAATTAAAAGTAAAAAAAAAAATAATAATAACACTTCAGTACCTGGTACTTTAGAAAGTGTCCAAATGTAAATGTGTTTAAACATTTAAAAGTAAAGATATAAAGAATATTACTGAAATTTCGAAATGTGGGGGGAAAAAAAACAAAATGAAAAAAAGCTTTTATGTACAAGTTTAACAGGTTATGTACAGGATTAGTGTTATTAACGTGCTAAGGAATATTGTAAATAATACTTATATAAATATATAAATAATTTGACAGAGTAAAAGTAAAATGTGTTTTAAATATAACTTAATCCAATTCAATAGAATTAAAAATAATGAAATGACCAAAAACCCGAGTAAGTACGTTGCATTAAACTTTTCAGATAGCGACAGAAACAAATAATTAAATATGCAGTAATTTGTAAGAGATTTATAAGACATGCTTGAAATCTTTGTTTGAAAATTAAAGTAATCAAAGTATTAAATTTGTTTAGTATAAAATTACAATAATATAGTAATATAGTATCAAAGTTGTAATCACTGATTCAAATTTCCTAATTATTAGTTTTTTCCTTTAAATAATTGTTTTCTATTTTTGGGTTGTTTAAGATATGAATATGTGTTTAAGGACAAGAGAGTAAGAAACATTTTGAACATGGACACTGGAAATAAATCACACTTCACACTTGGATAGTTTTAGCGCTTTAGTCTGCGGAGGACAATTTTCTTCTTAAAAAAATAAAAAACAATTAAACACACAACCTGCTAGAAACCGATTATTGATAATAATAATAATAATAATAATAAAATATAGGTGGTTATTAAGTCAAAATTAAACGTTTTATTTGTCAAACATTCAACTATAAAGCGTAAGATAACACTGTAGATTACATTAACAGCACTGACAGGAAAGAACACGTGGATAGATTGCTGTGTTCGTCAACTGTCATGTGACTAAAACTGATCATCTTTAAAAACAAACAAAAAAACTATTTTAGTAAACACGTTAAAAACACAAAAACTCACATTCTGGCGATTTCCGCACGAAGACAAGTTTTTTTGGTTACTGTTTCAGTTAGTTGCAATGAACATTTGACAAAAACACAAGAATGATTTTATCCAGACGAGGAGCCACGTAAGCAGCAAACAGGTAGAGGATAATAATAATAATAATAATAATTATTAAAAAATAACAGCATTTCTATAACAAAGGGCCCATTGTTTTGTTTTTCTGCTTGAAGCCAGCAGGATTGTGGTGGAATAAAGGTACTGCAGGATCTTCACTGTTCTCCGACACTGAGAAGTCCGACAGCAGCGTTTAACATTCACTGCCCCGAGCTATCGACAGAAAACAAGAACAAAATGACAAGAACTATTACAATGATTAAGACAGTTACACCACCAAGCAAAAGTTTATCAACTCTGTGAATTATGATACAGTATAGGGTTAAACTAGGGCTGTCAATATTAACACGTTAACCAAGTTTGACCGTAATGGCATCCCATAAACGCAGTGCGGGTCCCCGGCGGTGTTTAATAAGGGTATGTTATATTAACATGGATAATAAGATGATTGAGGAAACATCACCAGGTGTACTGAACGGCAAGCTTCATTATAAAAAGCTTCTAGATGGAATCTGAAAAACCTGAAGTTTTAGGAGAACGAATGCAAACAGCCATTTAAACACCATGTTTGCTTCGCTTATCTCTATCTCACACTGATTGCTCCAGAGTTCCTCAAAAACAGTCCTTCAATAGAACCTCTCCCTGACTGCCTGCTGACTCGATAATCCTCATAGTCAAACTAAACCTTCCCTCAGTAAAGCTTTAAATAACTTGAACTTCAGTCTAAAGTAGCACGTAGCTTCTGTAATGAGCGGCGCAGGAATTACGGCATGTGGTCAGCTGTCAGATGTTTGTGTTGACGACGGCCTGAGGGCGTCACCTAGCGACCGGTGTCGGGTCTGTTATAAAGGCTCATTTAGACGTGTGTGGCGCGGCCGGGGAGGGCACACGCCATGTCAGAGAGACCACATCAGGTTCCCCTTTTTTCAGAAGCTATAGTGGAAATATACCAGACAGATAATGATTGGAAAAATCCCAGGCAATGTTTTTCTAATGATCAGTCAGTTCGTGCCACGTGAACACATTTTCATTTCTCATGAGAACATTAAGCTCTTGGTCTGTATCTGCATCATGATCTTTAACGCTGAACTACATGATTGGCCGCCTGGATAACCGCACAAATGAACTGCCGAGTATCGTAAAGACATCCACTATTCATCTATTCTCTAATAAAGAAAGAAACATGCGCAAAGGGGGTGCGACTTTATTTTCTCTCCGCTCTACTCTAAAGCATGCTGTTCCTGTCGACGGACTTCAGTCGTAGCATCACATTCCTACTGTATAGCGGAATATTAATATCATTGCAGCATCTCAGTCATTCGCAACACGGACGAGCTCATACTGTAGCTACAAGAGGACATGCTACAGGATCGAAGCCCTGACACACCCTTTGTGTTGTGATTATTACCAGGGGTTTAAAGGTCACACAAATAGGGTTGTCAGGTGATATTTGATCTCACACACAGTATGTTCGTCTTATACAGGTATGTTTCATTTCTCAGGTATACACACACACACACACACACACACACACGCAGCAAAAGCCAGTCATCAAGGAAACTCTGCCGGGGCTCCGTAGGGAGAAGCACCATATGGTCGAGCTGGCTTTGTGTTTATAAAGGCTTTATGGGAGAAACTGGCAAAACAACACTCAGCAGATGGAAATCACACATAGGAGACGCGTCCACCCGCTACGACCGACTCGCCCATGTCAAAATGAATCCGGTTACTGCAGGTTATCACACACACACACACACACACACACAACATCATCATCGCTGCTATACCGTGAGCTTTTCCAACAATCTATGGAGTAGTCTATATCAGAATAATAAATATACACAGGGAAGGCAGATACACCTTCGGTATTAAACCACAGTACTTATAACTTATTCACAATATTTAAAACAAACAAACAACAATCAAAAAGAGAAAAAAAACAGAAGCATGAGGAAAAATATATTTCTCTTAGGGACAACTTTTTTTTTTAACTATACAGTGAATACAGTATTATTATTATTATTATTATTATTATTTATTTATTTATTAATTTTTTTACTGACAACTGAATTATTTAAGATAACTATAGTTCATTAATTATCTAATAATTTAGTATACATATTATATCGTTTACATTTAATAGATAAAATAAAACAAACATTACATCCATTATTTAAAAATATATATATCAATATTAAGCTCAAAATACTGATAAAACATTTAATAAAAGATAATAATAATATACTTATATATATATTTTACCATATATTTTATGCAGTATATTACTTAGCAACATTAGCTCAGCTAGCCATCTACACAGCACTGCATTAATGTTGCCTCTCCGGAAATATCTATGTAAATGTTTTAGCCAGTTTAGTTTGTTACCAAACCATAATAGCACATGTTTTAAATCCTGTATTTCAATTCAACACTAACTAACTAACTAACTTCAGCCTCTCACAGTGTGTACACCGCTAGCCAAGTGTGATAACGGGCTCGCTAACATTAAGCTAGCTGCCACAGTACGTTGCTGTACGCGTTAGCCAGAGTACAGAGAACATTAGGCTAATCTTTCTCAGGCAGCTCGCTAACATTAAACAGTTCTTGTGTAATTATACACCATTTCACCACTTTTTCCGCACTGACACAGTCCAGGAGTGTTTAGAAAAACTAATAAATAAGAAATGTGTATAAATTGTGTTTTTAATCAGCGTACCTGTGTCATTGAGCATCTGTTGGGCCGCTGCATTACTTCCTGTCCTCCTCCTAGATTCGGAAATAAAGTGATTAGCATTTCATCAAACACACACACACATACACACACACACACACACATGCTTGTGTGGACATTCTGGACATTCATTGACACCAGTGGACACTGCGCATCTGCACATTCGTGGACATTATTTATTTACACTAAGATAAGTCACTTTAAATAAGACACTTTCAGGCTTATTTACACACCGCTTGGACATTTCTATTTATATTCAACTTCATTCCCAAACAAAATTCCATAAATTCTATATTTTCTATATTGTATAGCTGTTTTTCTTATATTTTTCTTATATTGTATATTTTGTATTGTACAGATATTTTATTCCTTCTTAGTTAAATTTACTTTCTATTTTTCTTTTTCATATTTATTTCCTATGAATAGTCTTTTATTTTAAGCTCACGGGCAGTTGTCTAAGCATTTCACTGCATATCGTACTGTGTATGACGGTGTATGTGACAAATAAAATGTAAATTTGTGCAAGCAGTTTTTGGGGAACACATGCTGGATTCCAGAATGTGGGGACTCGTATTTCTAGCGGGTTTAGGAGCAAATGGACAACAGATGAATGTTCAAATTAAGTCCTGAAGGCAGCCGGCATCTATTTTAAACTTATACATTTAAAATGTAAATGTACAATCCTATAAAATATTTATACCCTGCCCGTTTGTGTAACATAACATTTCATGTCATGGTAAACGTTTTCTCACTTGTCTAAATGAGCTGAACACCCTCTCTAATATCTCCATAGGCTCCAGCATACACAGGTGCACTATGTGCTTAATCAGTCCACTACGCCTTTGAGCCAATGAGGTTCTACTCTATTGGGAATTCCCGTCCGTAATGAAACACTGAAAAACATACTACCTCATTGACTCAACAAGCAGTGAACTCATCCTGCTTGTTAACCAATCAGAGTTCAGCGTAGCCGGATTACGTCAAAAAGTGTGCTAACGAGTTGTTTTTACAGTCCACGGCCAGCAGGGTGGTTTACACGCTTATGAGCCGCGGCGCCGATACACTCGCACATTTTGTTACATGTAAATGTTGATATTGGGGACTAAGGAGATATTTGGGGTGGGGGGGGGGTTAGATATACATGCTACAGTGGTTAATAAAGTGGGGACTTTTTAGGTCCCCACTTTCACACAGGTCCCCACTTGATGGGTGTGTATTCCCGTCGATGTCCCCAAATTAATAGCTTTCCGTGTACACACACACACACACACACACACACACACACACACACACACACACACACACACACACACACACACACATCCTCATCAAAAGACATGTATCATACCTCTTGTCCTGGTTAAATTTGCATCTGCAGTGGCCACCTGTAAGAGAAACGTAACAGGTAACACATGTAATGCAGCACATTTTACAAAAGTCACACCAGAAAAAGAAATAATAATAAAATGAAAAAATTGCAACATTATTATTATATTATTAATATTAATACATATATGAATACACCACCTAATCGTTTCTATAGTAGCAGCTCAGTCACTGAGAGTAATATGGCATCTAATAGGGGGGCAAGGATCAGACAATTTGGTAGCAATTGAAACTTATCGAGGAAGCGGTCATAAACCAATTAGTACTGACAAAGATAGCGGAGACGGGTAAATGCCAGGCTTGCAAACGGACATACTAATTGTTTAAATATTCATTCGCATTCACGAATCATCATCATTTGCAAATTAATGGCATCCCAGAAATGTTTTTCCTGTTCAATAATCAAATACTGGCTATTTCCATCTTATGAATGTGAATGGTACAGTATCACATGGAACGCTGTGGCCTGCAATCATTTTTGGGGTATTGGAAAGATTTCAGTAAACAAACAAGCTATGTCTTATTAACGTCAAGACTGTGAAAAAAACTGTGCGACTTGTGAGGAAATGACTGTTTATGGCTATTCCATATAACTATAAGGTAAGAACAGGAACTAAGTTCCACCAGTGTTGTTGTAAACCTTTGTAAGCTGCATGAGTAAAAGGAAATAAAACACTTTAGGAGGTGCTGTCATGGAAAACTAAACCAATCAGCTCCATGATGGTACCAGCAGTGTGCATGACTGTGTGTGTGTGTGTGTGTGTGTGTTTGTCAGATAAACTCACTGAGGAGGATAGTAATGCCGATCAGACACAACACCGCGGCCATGATCAGTCCTCCAACACGCAGCTGGTGATAATCTACACACAGACATTTAAAGAGGCTGGTCAACAGAGAAAAAGTCACAATGCGCCCCCTTGTGGTGTGAACGGTTAACAAAAACGTACAGTATGTGAATAAATTAGGTAAATACTATAACTAAAGTGAGGAGAAACCTGCAGTTCTAAAGCATATTTACCTGGACCAGACAACACAAATAGAAAAAAACAAAAAAACATTGAAAAATCTAGATTACGATTGCTAGTCTAACACAGATTACGTTAAGAAACACTTTTAAGCCAACTTCACCCTGACTGTACTATAACTAGCTAATTCCTCCAATCATGCTAAAGGCAGAGGGTATATTAGGGCAAATATCCAAGTTAAAGGTACAGAAAACCTCCATCTACGTCTATTAATAAAGTTATCGTTACGTTTAGTGTATCTTTGCACATTTACTGTATGGCATTTGGCAGACACTCTTATGCAGAGTGACTAACATTTTTTAAATAAATCTCATTATACGTGTGAGTAGTTGAGGGGTAAGGGCCTGGCTCAAGGGCCCAACAGGGGCAACATGGCGATGCTGGAGTTTAAGCCTGGAACCTTCCAATCAGTGGTCCGATGTCTTAAGCACCGAGCTAACTCTGACCCATATAAAATAAAATCAGTGTCCACTCTGGATTGCCGAACGTAAGTGTTCCAATGCAAACAACAGAGTAATTTAAATAATTAATTAAATAGCAGAGTGAAATGTTTACTTACCAAAAGTGAATGGATCATCCTCTAAAGGAAAGAAAAACACAGAATCATGTTAATATCGCTTTAGATAGATAAACATAAATGATAATCTATAGAAACAAATTAAGTGGAAACACTTGAAATAGTCTACAGATAGAAATAACTATCGATAAAAAAAACTTAATAATATTATCAATTAAACTGAATTCTATACAAACAAACTATCCATAAAAAAAATCTATAAAAACAAACGCAGTAGTCTATAAGAGCAAAAAGCACATTTTATAGAAACAGATGAAATAATCCAGAAGAGAACTGGCGTACTTTGTTGCGGATCCTCTGCCAAGACGAGGGTGAAAACTAGAAATACAGAAAATCATCATTAATTTGAAGTCACAGTTATTTAAATAAAAGCAGCGAAGTACCACAATACAAGTCCTTAATTGCCCCCTTTTTATTTTACAAGTATTTCTGTGCAATGTTTGTCCTTGCTGGTGTTATTAATTAACTAATCACACATTTTGCATTACTATTTACTGTAATAAAAAAAAAAACATCCTGGATTAAATGTGTTTGTATACATTCTCACAATTAACCCACCTTTCTAAAAAAATAAAAAAAACTATAAATTATAACTCAATTTTTATATATATATATATATATAGAGATATATAATTTTTAAATAGTTTTTAGCAGAATGTAATGAGAACATAAATTTCAGATGTTTCTTCTTTTTCTTTTTTCCCCACATTCTTCTTCTTTTTTTAATATTGAATGTGAATTATACTGTAACTCTACAATCAACAGGTCACTGGCCTCATCGCTGAGGACACTAGATGGAGCATTGACACTCTGTGACTGATCTCACACACACACACACACACACACACTAACTTGATAATGACTCACATGTCATTAAGATGACTGACAGAATCTGTGCCATGGCGATGTCGCTTCACCTAAAAAAAAGAAAAGGAATTTTTGTTATTTTTTATTCTTTTGGAAATTGGGAAATTGAAAAAGAAAATTCCCCGTAAGCCGTGGTTGTGTTCTCTGATCACAGATTACACATGTTAATATTAACTGCTATCCAAATACAACCCAGAGTCCCAGTGTGTCGCGTAACCTCAGTGCTGATGGATCTCACGAGCCACTAATGCTCTAAATATATACAGCTGACCTTCAGGCCGGCCAGCGGCCTGCGCACACGCGCGCGGGAGATTATAATTCAATAACTTCTGACTCATGAGCCGATGTGATTGTACGAGGAGCAACACATCAGCGGCTAACGGGAAACAGACCCCACTGTAAAAATAGCAACTAAGTACTCATGTGGACGTTTCGCGGATCTGAAATCAGTGTAAACAAACACAAAAACAACTTGCTAACGTTATCTAATTATCCGTCTGCATCGTCGTCCATGTTTCTCAACTAGCATAATCGTCGATGATCTCTTAATACGTCACCATAACTAGCAAATAAGTGAACTTATAACAAGTTTAGTGTACAGACCGTTTCGAGGACATGATCTCGATGGAATTTGTTTAATGACGTCACTATACACTTTTATATGTAAGCACTCTATCTACTGTACGATTATAACATGAATCAGCTATACGCGGATTTATATCAGCATCTGGAAGGTCAGTCTGAAGACGGGGTGAGAGAAAAAGGAAGAGAAATTTTAAATAGAAGAAATAGCGGTAAAGTAAAATAAATCATTCATCATTTTAAATCTTTTTATTTTACAAAAAGTCTACTCTAAAAAAAATAAAATATTTTCTTTTTTATTTCTCATGCATTATTATTCTTGCTATTATTGATTAATTAATATTATTCCCTTGCTGTCACATTCATGTCGTATTTCTGCTATATATAAGTAGGTATCTAAGTAAGTCATGTGTGTGTGTGTGTGTGTGTGTGTGCGCGTGTAATTTTCCATGAGACGTAATTACCCAGTAAGGACGCCGTGTCTGATCCGACCCCCCGTCCAACCCTGTGTGTGTTTCTGCCTCCGTGTGTGAAAGGGAGGAATATAATAGGATCTCTGAGGACATCCTGAGCCGAACTGTTTCCCTGCTTTTGATCCCAGCAGGTCTGTCCTGAGCTCGCTGGAGAAAAGGCCAGCCGGTTCTTTTTCTCTTCACGGGTGGTGTTGAATTGAAGAGGTTCAGAGCTCAGGACAGTGTAACAAAGACGTGAATTCAATCTGACATCGGTCCGAACACAACAACGGCCTCATTGTATTTGTTCTGTAGACGCGGGCAAATGCAAATCAGCTTTTGTTTCGTGGGCCACGAGAGGAGCTAAGGTGTGATTCTGTCACAATGGAAACATAAGACCTGGCTCTGACGCTCTTTTGTTCCTCTGGGAATGAGGAAAGCAGCGAGCGCGGAGCTCTGGACCATCCAGGCCTCTTTCATTTCCTCTAAGGTCGTGCTTGCGTAAAAAGCTTTTTTTTTCCCTCCCAGGGCAACAGCGTAGTCAAGGATCCAGCTGCCGCGATTAAGACTAAGAAATCATTCCCTTAATGGATCCGCGCTACTGTTCGATTTAATGAGTTTAGCCTCAACATTCCTTAACCTCTTTGACTTCACCCTCCCAGCTTGTTATCCACTGCTGTAAATTATAAACCGGGCATTTAACTTGGCTCCGGTTCCCTGGACAAACACGCAAACGTCGCTGTTGGGACGCAGCAAATCTGTTTTATAATCTGGAAGTAGACATTTCAAAAATGTTAAAGCTTTCTGAATGAAATGTGAAGTATGCATATTAAACGCGGCTCTACGCGAGAGGGTTCTACATTTTACCCCTCGTCCTACCGACGTGCCACAAAATCAAAGTTTGTCAAAACAATAAGCAAGGTATAACACTAAAGTGTTGAATCAGCAGCTTTGAATCACACATTTACATTAATATTAATATCAACATTAAAGCATCTTACGCTGGGGTCTCCATACTAACAACTAGATATGTTAATGATTAACTGTTAACTGATGAAGAATGTAACAGATTAAAATGTATTCGCTGAGAATGTTTGTTTTGCGTCATGTTTCTCACTTGCACACCACAAAAAGACACACTTGCCGTTCAGCCAATGCGCGATACTCAACATTAATTTGTTTCATATACGTAACTAATTAGTTGGGATGAAATGTTTAAATACTGAGAAAATTACACTTATCCAAAAAAAACAAACACCTACAGTATAATTTTATTAATATTAATGAACAATGGTGAATGTTTTTTATGAATGTTATTGAGCAGTGGGTGGGTAATTATGAAATAGCAGAAGATAACATTATTCTTATAGACACACAAAAATCAACCGAATTTAAAACGATATGATATAGGACCTTGAGAGAGAGAGACAGATAGGCAGAAGGAGTGAGAGAGAGAGAGGGAGAGAGAGGGACAGAGAGAGAGAGAGGGAGAGAGAGAGATAGATAGGCAGAAGGAGTGAGAGAGAGAGAGAGACAGATAGGCAGAGGGAGTGAGAGAGAGAGAGTGAGAGAGAGAGAGAGAGAGAGAGAGAGAGAGAGACAGATAGGCAGAGGGAGTGAGAGAGAGAGAGTGAGAGAGAGAGAGAGGGAGAGAGAGAGAGAGAGAGACAGATAGGCAGAGGGAGTGAGAGAGAGAGAGAGGGAGAGAGAGAGAGACAGATAGGCAGAGGGAGTGAGAGAGAGAGAGGGAGAGAGAGAGACAGATAGGCGGAGGGAGTGAGAGAGAGAGAGGGAGAGAGAGAGACAGATAGGCAGAGGGAGTGAGAGAGATAGACAGAAATACAGCTTTATCACTGAGCAGAACACGGGACACGTGCAGTGCTGATAATGAGGCTGTTGTGGTGTCATGTAACACAATACTAGACTTGTTTGTGTGCCCTTGTGTAGTGTCGACTTTTGGTGTCTATTGCAGTGTTGTGTCACCTAGCGTAGTTCTGTGTACTCTTATGTCAACTGTAGTGTATCTGTGTGTTGTGTACTGTAGCGTTGTGTGGTGTAGTGTTGTGTACTTTAGTGTTATGTACAGGACTGTCAAGTTGTGTGGTGTAGTGTAGTGTATTGGTGTGTTGTGTACAGTAGCATTATGTGGTGTAGTGTTATTTAGTGTAGTGTTGTGTACTTTAGTGTTGTGTAGTGTAGTGTTTAGGTGTGTTGTGTGTGTGTTCAGTAGCATTGTGTGGTGTAGTGATGTGTACTGTGGTGTAGTTTAGTGTAGTATTGTGTAGTGTAGTGTTGTGTAGTGTTTTGTACTGCAGTGTTGTGGGGTGTAGTATTGTGTAGTGTAGTATTGTGTAGTGTTTTGTACTGCAGTGTTGTGTAGTGTAGTATTGTGTAGTGTTTTGTACTGCAGTGTTGTGTAGTGTAGTGTTGTGTAGTGTATTGTACTGCAGTGTTGTGTAGTGTAGTGTTGTGTAGTGTATTGTACTGCAGTGTTGTGTAGTGTAATGTTGTGTAGTGTTTTGTACTGCAGTGTTGTGTAGTGTAGTGTTGTGTAGTGTATTGTACTGCAGTGTTGTGTAGTGTAGTGTTGTGTAGTGTATTGTACTGCAGTATTGTGTAGTGTAGTGTTGTGTAGTGTTTTGTACTGCAGTGTTGTGTAGTATTGTGTAGTGTAGTGTAGTTTTGTGTTGTATAGAGTAGTGCAATTCTTTGTAATTTACTGCAGTGTTGTGTAGTGTAGTGTTGTATTGCTTTGTATAGTGTTGTGTAGTGTTGTGTACTGCAGTGTTGTGTAGTGTAGTATTGTGTAGTGTAGTGCTGTGTTGACAGTGTAGTGTAGTGTAGTGTGGTGTTGTTTTGCATAGTGTTGTGTAGTGTGGTATTGAGCAGTGTAGTGTTGTGTGCGGCAGTGTAGTGTTGTGCTGTGTTGTTTTGTATAGTGTTGTGTTGTGTAGTACAGTGTTGTGTAGTGTAGTATTGAGTAGTGTAGTTTTGTGCTGTGTACTGCAGTGTTGTGTAGTGCTGTGTTGTTTTGTATAGTGTTGTGTAGTGTGGTATTGAGCAGTATAATGTTGTGTAGTGTGCTATTGAGCAGTGTAGTGTAGTGTTGTGTACTGTAGTGTTGTGTAGTGTGGTGTTGTGTAGTGTTGTGTAATGTAGTGTTGTGTAGTGTGGTGTTGTGTAGTGTTGTGTACTGTAGTGTTGTGTAGTGTGGTGTTGTGTAGTGTTGTGTAGTGTAGTGTTGTGTACTGTAGTGTAGTGTAGTGTGTTATTGAGCAGTGTTGTGTAGTGTACTGCAGTGTTGTGTAGTGTAGTGTTGTGTAGTGTAGTGTTGTGTAGTGTGGTATTGAGCAGTGTAGTGTACTGCAGTGTAGTGTAGTGTTGTGTAGTGTAGTGTAGTGTGGTATTGAGCAGTGTAGTGTCGTGTTGTGTAGTGTAGTGTTGTGTAGTGTGGTATTGAGCAGTGTAGTGTTGTGTAGTGTAGTGTTGTGTACTGCAGTGTAGTGTTGTGTAGTGTAGTGTTGTGTAGTGTAGTGTAGTGCTGTGTAGTGTGGTATTGAGCAGTGTAGTGTCGTGTAGTGTAGTGTTGTGTAGTGTAGTGTTGTGTAGTGTGGTATTGAGCAGTGTAGTGTCGTGTTGTGTAGTGTAGTGTAGTGTTGTGTAGTGTAGTGTTGTGTAGTGTAGTGTACTGCAGTGTAGTGTTGTGTAGTGTAGTGTAGTGTTGTGTAGTGTGGTATTGAGCAGTGTAGTGTCGTGTTGTGTAGTGTTGTGTTGTGTAGTGTAGTGTTGTGTAGTGTAGTGTACTGCAGTGTAGTGTTGTGTAGTGTAGTGTAGTGTTGTGTAGTGTTGTGTAGTGTGGTATTGAGCAGTGTAGTGTCGTGTTGTGTAGTGTAGTGTACTGCAGTGTAGTGTTGTGTAGTGTAGTGTTGTGTAGTGTGGTATTGAGCAGTGTAGTGTCGTGTAGTGTAGTGTTGTGTTGTGTAGTGTAGTGTAGTGTAGTGTGGTATTGAGCAGTGTAGTGTACTGCAGTGTAGTGTTGTGTAGTGTAGTGTTGTGTAGTGTAGTGTTGTATAGTGTAGTGTACTGCAGTGTAGTGTAGTGTTGTGTAGTGTAGTGTTGTGTAGTGTAGTGTTGTGTAGTGTAGTGTTGTATAGTGTAGTGTACTGCAGTGTAGTGTAGTGTTGTGTAGTGTAGTGTTGTGTAGTGTAGTGTTGTGTAGTGTAGTGTAGTGTAGTGTTGTGTAGTGTAGTGTAGTGTAGTGTTGTGTAGTGTAGTGTACTGCAGTGTAGTGTTGTGTAGTGTAGTGTTGTGTTGAGCAGTGTATTGTTGTGTAGTGTAGTGTTGTGTAGTGTAGTGTTGTATAGTGTAGTGTACTGCAGTGTAGTGTAGTGTTGTGTAGTGTAGTGTAGTGTTGTGTTGAGCAGTGTATTGTTGTGTAGTGTAGTGTTGTGTAGTGTAGTGTTGTATAGTGTAGTGTACTGCAGTGTAGTGTAGTGTTGTGTAGTGTAGTGTGGTATTGAACAGTATAGTGTTGTGTAGTGTAGTGTAGTGTGGTATTGAGCAGTGTAGTGTTGTGTAGTGTAGTGTAGTGTAGTGTAGTGTACTGCAGTGTAGTGTTGTGTAGTGTAGTGTAGTGTTGTGTTGACAGTGGATGACCCGGGACAGCACACTCAGGACAATCAGTCGTTTGTATCTGTTGTTGTCGTATGTGCGTTTCTTGTTCTTTTGTGTTGCTGTGCTGTGACACGCAGCAGTTAATCTGCAGCCTCCGTATCTCCGTCTCACTGTGTGCTTTACTTATCATCTCACACTCTTAAACACATCCACACACCCCGAGAATAAACACCGTACCGCCTGCGTCAAAACAACCTTCAACATGGCAATGTACTGAACGAGGAAAGCGCTACACACAGCCGATGGGCATCACTACACAACCACAACCACAACCCAGATATACCCGGCTCTATGAGGATTCATGGATACTAATAACTAATTAACTAATTAACTAATTAAATATGTTAATAACTAGCTATGTGCCTGTGAACTTACATAACGTCACCATTACAAACACGATATTGTTCTAAATCACTAGAATTAGCAATCAGGCTATGTGTAAAATGAAATATTATACATTATACATAAAACAGGAAACTTCGCTGAATGATTAAGAACTGTATTAATATTTGTTAATCAGAAATATGATTACAAAAGCAGCTTAGCTCTATATTATTGCTTTTATACTGAGAGGATCTGAGGTTTCTGTTCAGCCCTCAGTCATCTCTGAAGACCTCCAAGTCCCAGTTGGGCACTTAACCTAAAATAATTGGTGCAGTCATATGCTATGAGTGTGTGTGTGTGTGAGTGTGTAGGGCGTTGGTTCCTGTGGAAGGTCATGGGTTCCTGTGCTCAGCTTTGAGAAGGATTTCAGAGATGAAAAGGATTCGACTGTGCAAAGTAAACATCAAAGCTTTTTGCCACGTCATGCGCATATCCACACCTGCCAGCACATGTCTGCGTATGTAGATAGTGTACAGTAAGTGTGTGTATGCAAGTGTTTACACATTTAGGACGTTGTGGGGACCCAAAAAAGGACTACAGGTCCTCATAATGATAGGACAGCGTCAGACGTCCTCAAAAAAAAAACAAACACAACTTTTTATTTGGTTAAAGAGGATTATTTTTCTCTAAGTACTGAGGTAAAGGTTCGGGTTGAGTGAAGCGCTAATTCACTAGCATTACATAGATGAAAGTACGAATATTTTGGATTCATGGATACTGAATAATCTGAATAAACTTGGCTTGAATTCTCATCAAGAACTTTATGAAATCTTCCACTAAAAGTTCTACTAACGTTTACTAAATGGACTGTTAATGATGAGACACATTCATTATAAAAACTGCAGAATATGATTTGCTTCTCGAAAACATATTCAGTACAAGTCGGCAAAAACATTCTACTAAGGAAAACAAAAACATTATGCAGCAGAGAGAACTTCAAAAAGACGAGTGGAAGAAGGAACGCTTTATAAGTAAAAGTCAGTGAGGCAATGTACAGTAGTTTCTGTACTTATTTACATTGTAGCAGAAGTAAACAATCATTCCCTTCATTGGCCTCTTTAAAATTTTTCTCTTCCCAAAAAACCCCCACAGAATGTCATTTTACCGATAAACCGTAAAAGCGTAAACTCCTCTGTGCTGAAGTGCTGACACTGGAGACTCCTTCCGGAAACATTAGATTACATCCGGCGTACACGAGTCACGAGTCCCTGTGAATGAGCTGTTACCATAGCAACAATAACTTATCAAAACAAGTGAAATCAGTAAAAACATGTCTGAGCGGCAAACGTAGACATAAATCCTGCACACCTTCTGACCAATCAGATGCAGGAGTTTAACCGTGCGTATCATTTGCACTGGAAGTTCATGGCGGTTTGTTAGCGAGCCTGAATAGACAGATCAGACTTTCAGGATGTTGCGATATGATTGTAACGGTTAACCCCTAGATGGCGCCAGAACGCCATTTATATTTATGTTGTGTTTTGAGTTGTAGTTTTGTTTTTCGTTCAGTTGGACTTCAGTTCCCAGTTTGCACCTCGGTCAGGTGACGTAGAAGCTCACCTGAACCGAGGGAAGTTAATTTGATGATTGGTTTATGTTTAGTTCTTTAAATAGCCTGGCTGGACTCCAGTCAGGCGTCTAGCAACCGTTACCGAAAGTAGTTTGTGTTGGAGTGGTTTTTGTTTATGTTTTGTGTAATTCAAAATAAAGACTTTGTTAACCGTCAGCTTGCCTCCGCGATCATGCCTCGCACACACATCCGACACAGACGTAAGGGGAAACGTGACAGATTGCTAGACCAACAAAGAGGCATGGCGGAGGATCCCCTCCTGAAGTTTTTTGGGGGGGGCGCAGTGGCCATCGTGCCCGAGCTGACGAACTGGCGGGACAGCGATGAGGAGTACTACGGCTGGGACTATAACATCGGGCTGGTAGAGGACGAGGAGGAGATGTACCGCAGCTGCGAGTACAGATTGCTGGAGGAGCAGGAGCACCTGCGAGAGAGCAGCGAGGAGAGAGAGAGAGAGACACCACAAAGCTGGGAGGGCTGCAGGCTCGCCATTCGGCGGACGCCATTCAGGGGCGACGCGGCACGGGGTCACGTGGTTCCCCGCACCGGCCGGAAGAGAAGGGCGAGGAAGCCCAAGTACGGCGGTGCCGAGGGGGAAAGAAAACCCCAGGCAGAGCAGCAGCAGAGAGAGGAGGAGCTCATGTGGTGGATTCCGGAGCCGGAGCGGGTGAGTGAAATGCTGGAGTATGTAAAAGAGCTCCAGCAGATGATCCTCCACTTCGAGGAGAACCGCGAAGCGGGCTCGGAGCTTTCTCCTCTCTCGCCAACACTCAGCAGCGAGCTAGCGTGTCAGCAGCCGCTGCCCGACGCACCGCCACCTTCCAGCTTCGAGGACAGCGAGCCAGCGTGTCTACAGCTGCTGTCCGACGCACCCGTCTTACTGCCGCCTTTCGGCTTCGAGGACAGCGAGCCAGCATGTCAGCAGCTGCTGTCCGACGCACCCGTTTCACCGCCGCCTTCCAGCTTCGAGGACAGCGAGCCAGCGTGTCTACAGCTGCTGTCCGACGCACCCGTTTCACCGCCGCCTTCCAGCTTCGAGGACAGCGAGCCAGCATGTCAGCAGCTGCTGTCCGACGCACCCGTTTCACCGCCGCCTTCCAGCTTCGAGGACAGCGAGCCAGCGTGTCTACAGCTGCTGTCCGACGCACCCGTTTCACCGCCGCCTTCCAGCTTCGAGGACAGCGAGCCAGTGTGTCTACAGCTGCTGTCCGACGCACCCGTTTCACCGCCGCCTTCCAGCTTCGAGGACAGCGAGCCAGCATGTCAGCAGCTGCTGTCCGACGCACCCGTTTTACCGCCGCCTTTCGGCTTCGAGGACAGCGAGCCAGCGTGTGAGCAGCCGCTGTACGACGCACCTGTTCTGCCGCCGCCTTTCGGCTTCGAGGACAGCGAGCCAGCGTGTGAGCAGCCGCTGTACGACGCACCTGTTCTGTCGCCGCCTTTCGGCTTCGAGGACAGCGAGCCAGCGTGTGAGCAGCCGCTGTACGACGCACCTGTTCTGCCGCCGCCTTTCGGCTTCGAGGACAGCGAGCCAGCGTGTGAGCAGCCGCTGTCCCACGCACAGGTTCTGCCGCCGCTTCCCGGCTTTGAGAACGTCGTGGAGCCGTCATTGAGCGCACTGCACGCTCCTACGCCGCTGTCGAGCGCACTGCACGCTCCCACGCCGTCTCCGAGCGCAGTGACCGCTCCCACGCCGTCTCCGAGCGCAGTGACCGCTCCCACGCCGTCTCCGAGCGCAGTGACCGCTCCCACGCCGTCTCCGAGCGCAGTGACCGCTCCCACGCCGTCTCCGAGCGCAGTGACCGCTCCCACGCCGTCTCCGAGCGCAGTGACCGCTCCCACGCCGTCTGCGAGCGCAGTGACCGCTCCCACGCCGTCTACGAGCGCAGTGACCGCTCCCACGCCGTCTACGAGCGCAGTGACCGCTCCCACGCCGTCTACGAGCGCAGTGACCGCTCCCACGCCGTCTACGAGCGCAGTGACCGCTCCCACGCCGTCTACGAGCGCAGTGACCGCTCCCACGCCGTCTACGAGCGCAGTGACCGCTCCCACGCCGTCTCCGAGCGCAGTGACCGCTCCCACGCCGTCTCCGAGCGCAGTGACCGCTCCCACGCCGTCTCCGAGCGCAGTGACCGCTCCCACGCCGTCTCCGAGCGCAGTGACCGCTCCCACGCCGTCTCCGAGCGCAGTGACCGCTCCCACGCCGTCTACGTGCGCAGTGACCGCTCCCACGCCGTCTACGTGCGCAGTGACCGCTCCCACGCCTGCGTCGAGCGCAGTGACCGCTCCAACGCCTGCGTCGAGCGCAGTGACCGCTCCAACGCCTGCGTCGAGCGCTTCTCCAGCTCAGCAGCAGCCGAGCACGCTTCCAGCTCAGCAGCAGCCGAGCGCTTCTCCAGCCCTGCCGCCGCCGAGCGTTTCTCCAGCTCAGCAGCAGCCGAGCACGCTTCCAGCTCAGCAGCATCCGAGCACGCTTCCAGCTCAGCAGCATCCGAGCGCTTCTCCAGCTCTGCAGCATCCGACCGCTTCTCCAGCTCTGCAGCATCCGAGCGCTTCTCCAGATCTGCAGCAGCAGAGCGCTTCTCCAGCTCAGCAGCAGCCGAGCACGCTTCCAGCTCTGCAGCATCCGAGCGCTTCTCCAGATCTGCAGCATCCGAGCGCTTCTCCAGATCTGCAGCATCCGAGCGCTTCTCCAGCTCAGCAGCATCCGAGCGCTTCTCCAGCTCTGCAGCATCCGAGCGCTTCTCCAGTTCTGCAGCAGCCGAGCACGCTTCCAGCTCTGCAGCAGCCGAACACTTCTCCAGCTCTGCAGCCGCCGAGCACGCTTCCAGCCCAGCAGCCGCAGAGCATGCCTCCAGCCCCGTCACCCAGCCTCCTGGATAGGAGGCTAAAGGTAGAACATTGGGTTGGGTGTCCGGGGCCTCCGGTGATGCTCCGGGAGGAGCATTTTTTAGAGGGGGGGTAATGTAACGGTTAACCCCTAGATGGCGCCAGAACGCCATTTATATTTATGTTGTGTTTTGAGTTGTAGTTTTGTTTTTCGTTCAGTTGGACTTCAGTTCCCAGTTTGCACCTCGGTCAGGTGACGTAGAAGCTCACCTGAACCGAGGGAAGTTAATTTGATGATTGGTTTATGTTTAGTTCTTTAAATAGCCTGGCTGGACTCCAGTCAGGCGTCTAGCAACCGTTACCGAAAGTAGTTTGTGTTGGAGTGGTTTTTGTTTATGTTTTGTGTAATTCAAAATAAAGACTTTGTTAACCGTCAGCTTGCCTCCGCGATCATGCCTCGCACACACATCCGACACAGACGTAAGGGGAAACGTGACAATGATAAACAACATTTTGTCGAACCGCACCGCACCGCACCGCTCTGGTAGATATGATACGGACAGATTCTTCCACTCACGGTCTTGCAATATCTAACCCTGAACCACGGGCATGTGTGGCATGCCAAAGCTCTATCTGCTATAGGAAAAGTGTGTGTGTGTGTGTGTGTGTGTGTGTGTGTGTGTGTGTGTGTGTGTGTGTGAGAGAGAGAGAAACTACAGCGTGTTCTGGAATGACCTTGTACGCATGTACAGCGGGGGAAAAATTTTTTTATTCAGCCACCAATTGTGCAAGTTCTCCCATTTAAATAGATGATTCCGCAACTATAGGAGAGAAAATAAGAAAAGAAAATCACATTGTAGGATTTATAATGAATTAATTGGTAAATTCCTCTGTAAAATAAGTATTTGGTCACCTACAGTACAAACAAGCAGGATTTCTGGCTCTCACAGACCTGTAACTTCTTCTTTAAGAGGTTCCTCTGTCCTCCACATGTTACCTGCATTAATGGCATCTGTTTAAACTCATTATCAGTATAAAAGTCACGTGTCCACAACCTCAAACAGTTACACTCCAAACTCCACTATGGCCGAGACCAAATAGCTGTCAAAGGACACCAGAAACAAAATTGTATAAGTGCACCAGGCTGGAAGACTGAATCTGCAGTAGATAAGCAGCTCGGTGTGAAGAAATCAACTGTGGGAGCAATTATTAGAAAATGGAAGACATACAAGACCACTGATGATCTCCCTCGATCTGGGGCTCCACGCAAGATCTCACACTGTGGGGTCAAAATGATCACAAGAACTGTGAGCAAAAATCCCAGAACCACACGGGGGAAACCTAGTGAATGACCTGCAGAGAGCCGGGACCAAAGTAACAAAGGCTACCATCAGTAACACACTGCGCCACCAGGGACTCGAATCCTGCAGTGCCAGACGTGTCCCCCTGCTGGAGCCAGTACGTGTCCAGGGCCGCCTGAAGTTTGTTAGAGAGCATTTGGATGATCCAGGAGAGGATTGGAGACCTGTTGTGTCATATGTCATATGGCCAGATTAAACCAAAATAGAACCTCATGTTTGGAGGAGAAAGAATGCTGAGTTGCATCCAAAGAACAACCATACCTACTGTGAAGCATGGGGGTGGAAACATCATGCTCTAGGGCTGTTCTCCTGCAAAGGGACCAGGACGACTGATCCGTGTACAGGAAAGAATGAATGGGGCCATGGACAGTATCACAAGATTTTCAGCATGACAATGATCCCAAACACATCGCCATGGCAACGAAGGAGTGGCTTCATAAGAAGCATATGATGAAAATTACAGGCCTTTCACATCTGTTTAAGTGGGAGAACTTTCACAATTGGTGGCTGACTAAATACTTTTTTGCCCCGCTGTATGTGTGTTGCTCATTCTAATCACCTTGTCAGATTCCCTTCTAGGCAACACTTGATACACACACACACACACACACACACATACAGATCACATGGCAAACAAAAGGATGCGGCATATGCGGAACTCAAGCGGAAATGAAAGCCAAGCTAAATTAGGAACAAAACTCTCCGTCACTGCGAATAGACCAGGAACACAAATACACACACACACACTTGAATAAACACACTTTGTCTACCCTGATGAACACTAAATGAACAGCTCGATGACAGAGACGTAGGAATTTACATCCACATCATTATCCATATTTTTCTATAAAGATCTATAAAGAATAAAAAATATTTAAGTACAACTTAATTTTTTCTTTTTCCATCAAAGGCACAACTTTCTTAAGGAGAAACTCCCAAACGCATGCTACTGCCATGACTCATGACTCGCATTGCTTTCCTCATAATCTCTTCCTCTCCAGAATTTAAGGAAACACTGTCTCATTTTTTTTTCTATGCAGACAAAAGCCTTACACAAGGCCTACTTTCGCTTAGCACAGTTTTGTACCATTGTACATGGACATAAACGCTCGGATGCTTGAAAACGTATCTCAAGATACAGACAGTACAAAAATAAATAATGTTTTTCAAATTACATATGAAATATGTTTGGACTTTTTATTCCAATGAATATCATGCCTTTCCTGGAGAATTACTCCTACTCCTACTCTTTGGTTCTCTTCCTGTCCTGAGTAATCAATCGTGATTTATTGTTTATTAGATAATTTTATAATAATAATAACAATAAAAAAAATATATATATATAATTATGTATATATTTATACAGTATATATATATATATATATATTTTTTTTTTATCGTTAATCGTGATTATTTGATTTGACTCGTCTCTTGTTAGGATAAAATAAATTCCTACTTTGAATAACAATAAATCAATTTTTTGGCATACACTATCAATAAGACTTATTTAAATGAAGAATATAAATAAATGAATATGATATGTAAGGTGGGGGTCCAAACTTTTGAACTTGTTAAAAAAACATGCTTTTTAAATAACCAATGAATTTATATAGGGTTTTTTATAACACAAAAAGATCATGCATTTGATATAAAACTATCACTCACTCATTATCTACTTGTATATTGCTTTATACTGTATACTACAGGGTCATGTGGGGCGGAGCCTATCCTAGGAGACTTGGGCATGAGGGGGAGTACACACTAGATGGGGTGCCAAACCATCACAGGTCTCACACACACACACACACACACACACACACACACACACACACACACACACACACACACGCACACACACACACACTATGGTCAAGTTGGGAATGACAATTACTGTATGCTAATCTGCATGTTTTTGGAGGAAACCCACCAAGCACGGGGAAAACATACAAACTTTAAAAGACCCAAGGCGGGTATCGAACCCGGACCCTGGAGGTGTGAGGCCACAGTGATAAACACTTCGCTACCCTGCCACCACTATACTGTAAAAGTATATTGAGTTCACATACAGTAGTTATTCATCAAGTGGTGTTATACTGCACTAATGAACACTCACAAAGGTTTGAATCTTTAAATCTTTGAATCTCTGTATTAATCTATTAATTTGATCTCATTCATTTATTAAAGCATGCATTTGTGTATGTATGAAAAATGGAGGTGAATAATGCAGCGGGAAGGTTGAGGTCAGACATGTGCTTGAGTGGAAATTTCCAGAAATACAGTATAACACAAAAGCTCCCATTTTAGAAGAGTTTTATGTTTTATTTTCACTATTGAGGAGTGTGTGAGGAGTGTGTGTGCACAATGTCCTGAGTGGTGCATTAAGCCCCGATGACATAATGCCTGCTGAGGAGGAATAGGACAAACAAGAACATCTGGACTTCATCCACTTCTGGAGCACCAAGAAAGCTCCGGGTTCTCCAAGTGCATCCGTCATTAGTGATGGAGGAGAGATTCGGCTTCAGAAACTGGATTACTGTACTGTATGTATGCATTAAAAATATATATATAATAATAATAATAAGTATAATAATAAATAAATCTGACACAGTCCGGGTGATCAGGTGTTCTATTAGATGTCTTCATGTGGTCTCTCTCATACTGTAAGCCTCCTAGTGCTCAGATCTCACCCATGCAGGCAGGCAGGCAGGGATCTGTGATCTGTACCTCCTGATATTATTATTATTATTATTATTATTATTATTATTAAAGTCAAAGGGACTTCATTAACGAGTAAGCAGAACTTTCTAGTGTGTGTGTGTGCTGCTTAGAAAGTGTTATAACGGCACTGAACACATCACTTAAACCATCACTATCTTGTATCTATATATATATATTTAAAAAAAAGGTATATTGCGTGTTTGATGTGTGGCAAAACAACAACAACAACAACAAAAAACCCGTTTGAATTAAAATGTCACGCGCTCGGACGCGGCAAGTCGTCACCCTGGCAACAGCTGCAGCGATCCGAGTTTAACGGCATCACATTTAAATTCGAAATTTAAAAATACAGCAACAAAAACAACATCAAAGAAACAATGTATCTATTTGTGTCTATGTTTTTTATACTTCAAAGGTACACTGGATTTAGAATTAGGACTCGAAATAAAACCAAAAAAAAAAAATATATATATATATATATATATATATATATAAATAGAAAAAATAAAAGATCTGACAGAAACACAAGACAAAGTTAAAGATTAAAGGAGGAAATGAAGTGCTAAAGCAGTGATGAGTTCAGCTCACCTCGACAAGCGCGCGCTGCTTTACACCGGAGAGACTCGTCTAACAGGTTTGAAAGAAACGAAAGAGCGGAATAAAGTCACAGCAACACCCTTTTTACCCCAGTGACACCTCAACAGGTCTCCGCATGTGTGTGTGTGTGTGTGTGTGTGTAGGAGTGGGCTGAGTTTTTGAACATGAACATGCCCGAGAGACGGAGATAATAATATTTCGTTTGTCATGAACGCCGACGCGGTTTTTCCCCCCCAGGAAACTGCGCAACAATAGACTTACTGTGTCGTACAGTACAGTACACTTCATGTGGTGACATACTGTACAAGCAGCTCACACACACACTGCGCTCACTTCCACAACATCAGTCCCTGTGCTTTAACAATCTGACTCCTGGATTATTTCTGGGGCATCAGGAAAGAAGAGAATCTCCATAGATGTGATAATCTGGTGATTCAGGTGCTCAGCTGACTTCATTTTATTGCCATGTAACATTGCTGAGCCTAGGCCTGAGCGATTAAAACAACCCCAGATCAAAACCCTGTAACTGTATTGGACCGTTTTCTAAAAATGCAGGATACGAAAAACATTTTTGCCTTAAAAAGTGAAATTTTGCAAGAAATTTGCCACATAATACGAAGCAATATCGGCATACGAGCGACCGAACCCGAGCCGGACTGAACGCTGAGGTTAAATGTTTGCTGATTGTTACAGAACTCGCAGTAGTACAGTACAGTGAATTTGACTGATGACATCAAGAGTGCTCTTTCATAACACCTACACCATTACATTTACATATCTGGCTGTTATTAGATTTTCATCTTTGCATTGTTTTTTTTCCCCCACAGAAACAAATCTTTAGTCTTTGTATATTACCTTTATTCATTCATTCATTTTCTATACCGCTTAATCCTGTGTTCAGGGTCGCGGGGGGCCTGGAGCCTATCCCAGGAGACTTCGGGCACTAGGCGGGGTACACCCTGGACAGGGTGCCAATCCATCGCAGGGCACACACACATACACACACTCGCACACCCAATCACACACTACGGGCAATTTAGAAATGCCAATTAGCCTAACCTGCATATCTTTGGACTGTGGGAGGAAACCAGAGAACCCGGAGGAAACCCACCAAGCACGGGGAGAACATGCAAACTCCATGCACACAGAGACGGGAATAAATTACCTTTAATAATGACTTTAGTCAATTATGTAACTTATAGATTTTACACAAAACATTTGCCATGATCCTATAATTATACAGTGTATGCGATATGCATATTAATCAATATGTGAAATATGAGTCTTTTTCATATGATATTTGCTGAAATTATAAATAGTAATATTGAAAAGTTGTTTTATTAAATGGCAAGTCTATGAATTATAGACAGAAGTAGAAAGATGGTGAAGATGAACATAATATACCTTTTCAGAGTCTCCATGTTAATCTTTCGGACATTTTATATAATAAGAATATAGCACTACAAATGGTATTTTTGTCACTGTTTAATAAAAGCTTGTTGCTTTTAAAATTTTTACATTTTCTATTTTTCTCTTTTATTATTAGATTCTTATTTCATATTCTTTATTTAAAATACTTTCTTTTTCTTTTCATTTTTAGGTCAAGTACAGGCGTTAAAACATTTCACTGCATATCATACTGTGTGGTTGTGTATGTGACAAATTTTTAATTTGAATGTGAATTTAAATGTTAATCAGAAATTGTGAATTAATTTGATACATTTTAGGTTTTCTGAAAATATTTTTGTATGTTACAGTGTGCAAAAGAGTCTCAAAAAATGGAAAGGAATTTAATATTAAATCATACTGCATGTTTATGTTATGTTACATGTCCCAGAAGCTGACTACACTGCATCTCTAAATGTCTAAACAATAAAACATTTCACTACTTTAACACCTCCATATCTAACCTTGAACTATTTAACTGAGCGTTATTATTTTCTTTTATAGGGGCATCAAAAGATGAAGACTCCATGATAATTTATTAAGTGCAAAAGCACCTGACTTAAAAAAAAACAAAAACAAAAAAACTTCAGAGTAAAATGTTTTATCCCTGAAAAAACCATCGGACTTCTCCCGCCACAAACTGCAAAACTTCCAGGTTCACAACCTGATGTCACGGCATGTTTAAATCTGACTGGTGGTGTCATCACTTTTCCTGTGAAAAACAGAAATTTAATGAAAATGAAAAGTTAGAAATCATTCAGAAGCATAGTAATGTACAGAAAAATGTTATGCAGGTGGATGATTCCATGATCTGGGTGTCATTTTTATGCCACTACATAATTCATGAATCCATTTAACCTCTCATCCTTTTCCATTTTTCCATGAGTTGTCCATTATACACTGTACATTTAAGTCTGAATACTTTGACCTCTATGAAATCAACCCCCCCCCCCAACCGATGAGAACTCACAGGATTGGGACTAAACAGCTGTGTGTCTAATTGTTAGTGAGACTCATCAGAAAAGGCTTCACTGGAAAAAGGTCATGTGACCTGGTGAATCCAGATTAAGCCTAATCCAGAGTGATGGGCGTGTCAGGGTTAAAAGGGAAGCGCATGAAGCGATGCAACCATCATGCATAGATTGTCAAAATGCTTGTCATATCCTAATGGCATTATAGTAATAAATTATTTTGTGTATATGATAATTCTGTGCTACTTTGACATTTTTTTATTTTTATTTTTTTTTTTTTGTTTTTGTTTAAGAAAACTGCCCCAAAATCATGGAATCATGATAAAATTTTACAAAAAAAACAAACAAACTACTATTTCAGCTCTGAAGTAAAAAATACATTTATCAACTCACTTCTTCCTGCCACATTTGTCATCTATGGGAGAGAAATAAAATGTTTAGCTTAGATGACAATGAGAAAAAGACGAGGAGCACTCAAAGAACCCCAAAAATCTTTAAACTTTAGAAATAAATCTAAGTAGTAGGAAGTGAGACTTACAAAAAAGCACTATGATGGCTCCTATTACGAGCAGGACTGTGAAGATGATTCCTCCAACCCTCAGTCTGTCGTAGTCTAGAAGAAAAATATACAAGAAACCATTATATATTATTTAGAGTTATACTTTATGTTTTATGCTGTATTTATGCTGTATTTATGATGTTTTGGTAAACATGTGATGCATGAAAAAAGATGAGAACTCACTGTAAACGAAAGGGTCTGTGCACAAGAAAGAGAGACACAAACAATAATGATGAATGTTAGCCACAATATATAAAAAAAATTAACATGTTTAATCAGTGTTTTTTGTTTTCAAATATGAAAAAACTATTCTGGTGCTAAAGTAGTTAGAAATAGTGTTGAGTGTAATAGGAAAGAGAGACGAAAAATGCATGTAGTATTTGCTTACTTGCTTCAGCTTCATTGCACAGTGCACTGAAAACTAGGAGGAAATAAAAAACACTTATATTTTAGATAGAAAAATATTAAATCACTCAAAAAATACAAATGACAAGCTTTGTTTTTAAAAATGAGTTCATAATTTCAGTAGAATTTCTTTTTAATAAATCAGATGATGTGACACCTTAGAAGTAGAAAAACAACGACAAAAAAAAACAAGAACAAAATATAGAAAAAGGAAATGAAAACATGCCTGACAATTCAGAAAAGGTATAAAATACATATATACAGTATTAAAAAAATAAACAGCAAAAAAAAAAAAAAAAACGTTTCCTGTTGTTGCATCTGAGAATGGTTATTGCATCATAAAATATATTAGCCAATCATGCTTCAGTATGCAAATGAAGGATAATTCAAATGTAGATATTCACAGAATTTGGATTTATTCCTGATTATTAAATGCTTTGTCTTGGCTGAGGATTATTAATTAATAAATACATTAATTATTACATTAAAATGTCTCAAGATAAAATAAAAAAAGAAGCATGATGTCATGTGATGTGACATCATGATCTTGATATGATAAGGTTCCACCTGCTGTTTAAGTTTCATAAAGATAGATGTTTTATTACAAAAGTCATTATTATTTAGAGATAGTGAGATTGAAAATGTAATTATTCTCAGTGCTTTACCTTATATTTTATTATAATTGATACAATCAATTTATTTTGTTTTATTTTATTTTATTTCTTTTATGTAAAACTGAGCACTTTTCTTTGAAGCTGCTTGTGTTCCAAATGTTTGATGTGTAAATGTGTGAATCCTAAACGGGATGTGTGGTGTGTTGATCTGAACACAAGAATTTCCATCAGACGTCCTTTAGGCCGTTGGGAAATGCCCTACACATGACCTTTGAACTGAACACTCTCTCTCTCACACACACACACACACACACACACACACGTACAAAAGAGGCAAAATATCCTGGTTTTCTTTGTTTTTACCTGTCAGGAGAACGAGCAGAGTGAAACGGGTCATCTTCCCCCGATCCTGTCTCCTGACATGAAGAGAACAAAGATGTTTCACGAACAATTTCACACAATCAAAAGGAAACCTCGATAATCAAATCGCAGTGACTAACAGCTAGTTTTCGAGTTCTTGTGACATGAACGCAGCCGACTGCTGAATGCAAAGTGTTTTTTGTTGTTGTTGTAATAATCTGAGCAGTAAGCGTGACGGGGATGGATGAAGGTTTGAGGAGTAAGGAATGTAGACACAGCTGCAGAGACAAGCTGAGAAGAATCAGCGCTGGTGTTTAGACAGTAAACATTAGATCCGCATGTCAGCGAGCACCAGGGTACCCTTGGCTTGCCCTTGTAGGCCAGTACGAGGGCTGTTTTGGAAACTTTCAGTCTCCCTTTGACTTGTTTAGCGTTAGCTTTTGACCTCCGCTGACTTTTATTCATATCGATTTCCGCGGATCTCGGCCGAACTGGAATATGAGATTTGAGGTTTCAGGAGCGTTTCATCGTTATTGTAAGTTTTTTTCCCTCTTTTTAAGAAATTACAATTTGTTTATGTTTTACATATGAACAGTTAAAAGAGGTTAAACTTTGCAGGGTTTGCACTTGTAAAAAAAAAAAAAAGCTGTGCATTAAAAGATTTATTTAAATTTAATTTAGATTTACGTAATTCAGAATAAAAAAGAAATTGCCACTAAAATAATCACGGCAAAGAAACCATCAATACATCAAGTGAAGTGAACATAAATATAATCTCTCTTTCTCATACACACAAACACACACTCAATCTCTCAATCTCTCACTTTTTAGTTTACAATTTTTTACATTTTTAAATTAAGAAATTTTACTGATTACTGTCGGGTAAATGTCTAAATAAACCCCCGAAAACACAAACATTTAGTCATTTGTATGAATACATATCACATTTCTACATGGCAATAACAATTCTATCACCTTATTTTACTGTTAGGTTGATTTTCAGTAAATGTCACAATTTTAATGAATAACACTCACTCACTCACTCACTCATTCACTCACTCACTCATTCACTCACTCACTCACTCACTCATCTTCTATACGGCTTTATCCAGTTTTCAGGGTCGCGGGGAGCCTGGAGTCTATCCCAGGAGACTTACAGCACAAGGCGGGGTACACCCTGGACTGGGTGCCAATCCATCACAGGGCACACACACACACACACACACACACACACACACACACACACACACACACACACACTAACACTCATTCATACTTTAATAAATGAAATAAATAATAATAAATAAAATTTATAAACAAAAATCCTACTCAATTTCAATACCGACATATTTTGTGGTCGATTTTGAGGCCTCACTTGTACACCACATCTGAAACATATTATAATAAGTAATTAATAAATTCTGGGAGAAATCGATCTGTTCTTACCTTTTCTGCAGGATGTGATGTCGTTCGGGTGAACGATGCCTGGAGAGGTGTGGATAGACGCGACACCCAGGAAGTGCACATAGACATATCTGTCTTTTGCTTTTTTACTTTGAAGAAAAACTCCTCCTTATTGTGTACATATAAAACACAGGACATAGACCTGTGTGTGTGTGTGTGTGTGTGTGTGTGTGTGTGTGTGTGTTATACGGTATAGCTGCCCTGCATCATCAGCAAACTGTTATGTCCAAAACATGACATATGTGTGTGTGTGTGTGTGTGTGTGTGTGTGTGTTTACAGCTAAAACAGCAATGTAAAAGTCACTCAGCGTAGAAAGTCGAATGGTGGAAAGTTTTTGAAAAGGATGCATGAATGAAAATTTGTATATCTTTATTAATGATATAGAAAATAACATGAAACGGATGCAAGTTAAACTGATGCAAACAAGACGGCGGACACGGTGAAATTGGCACCTCGAGGACTTTTAAGTGGAGCTTCGACGATCGTGTGATCTTAACATTATTATACACATCATACGCGATACAGTGCGATTACTGACTATTAAATACACCAGTGGCTGAAAAAGCTTTGAGGTAAAACGTGGGCGGAGTCAAGCATTAGTGAAAGTTTCGTGTTTTGCCACGATGTGCCATCTTTTCGGTTCAGGTCTGACTGGTACAGAACGCATGTTTGTGTTTATATAAGTAAACTATAAACACAAACGCAATTATTTTACCTACAGTAGCAAATAGGTCAGTAATACTTAATAAAAATTTAACTGAAATATTCACATGAATTTTATAATTATATTGTCCTAATTAATTTATATTGTTTTAAACACTGCCCAGCTAATAATAATAATAATAATAATAATAGTAATAATAATAATAATAATAATAATAATAATAATAATAATAGTAATAATAATAATAATAATAGTAATAGTAATAATAATAATAATAGTAATAGTAATAATAATAATAATAATAATAATAATAATAATAGTAAATGCCACTGCTGGATTTTACACAGTGAATCCAGTACTTAAGAGCCTCTTCCACTGGTTAATTACTACAGTGATTAATATCTTTAAGTCTTTTCATTCTAACTGATGAAGTCAGTAGATTCTCATTTCTTACACAACCGTGTCAGAAGACGTATCATGTGGTGGGATATGTGGCCTAGATGTTACTCTGTTTCAGAAGAGTCGAATTACTGTCCTGTATCAAGCAAAGAGAACAACTAAGGAGATTAATGAAACTACTAGAACTGGATTAAGAACTATAAAACACATTATTAAAACATGGAAGGAAAGTGGTGACCCATCATCTTCAGGGAATAAATGTGCTCGGGAAAATATCCTTAATGAGCCTTATGTGAGATCATCTTTCCTGATGGCACGCGCCATATTCCTGCAATAGTTCTGGGACTCCAGACCTTAACCTCTTGGCGAACCATTGAGATGTGCTGGAGAAGGACTTACAGTACACATTGGTCCGACTCCCACATCATCAATACAAGATCTTGGAAAGAAAGTAATGAGATAATAAATGTTGTAGTGTTGCATAAGCTTATTGAAACAATCGATGCCAATGAAATATTAGAGTGTGTGACTTTTTTGGGAGTGGGGGCGGGCAGTGTATTTTGTGTATTTAATGTATAATGCAGACACTACTGTATATGGCCAAAAGTATTTGGCCAAACCTGTTAATGATTAAATTCAGGTGTTTCAATCAGACCCCTTATCCCCAGTGAAGGGAATCTTAATGTGGTAACATTAAGGGGGCTTCTCTATTCCAACATGACTGAGCAACAGTGAACAAAGACTACAGTATAACAACATGGTTTGATGAGTTCGGTGCCCTGACCTCAACCCCTTCAACATCTTTGGGATGGACTGGAACTGAGATTGTGACCCAGGCCTTCTCGTCCAACATCAGTGCCTGACCTCATAAATGCTCTACGGAATGAATGGACACGAATTCTCACGGAAACCCTCAAAAATCTTGAGTGGGGGCCTCCAACAAGGGTGGAGGCTGTTAGAGCTGAGTGTATGTGTTTGGATACAATGTTGCAGGTTTGGCCAAATACTTTAGTCTATATAGTGTATACATAATGCCTGGTGTAAGTCTGTATAACACGATCGATCGAATGTTTTGGATATTTTATATTTTTAATAAATTTTTTTTATTACTATTTTTGTCTTATATAAAAAAAAAGAGAAATTAAGAGATTCTTATTTTTACACACATATTATTGATGTGCCTTTAACTAATAAGATTTTAATCTAAATACCTTAGAAATAACAATTATCCATGACTACAGTTTTTTTTTTTTTAATCAGTCCTACCTAATCATTATTTTGTGAAAACAGAGATGTGAAACAGCAGATTTCCGCCAGCCCCAGGCGTGGGAGAGCACTGACTCTTTGAAAGCCTGAAGAACAGATCACAGCAGTAGAAATATAAAAAAGGAGGGGAAAAGTATCAAACATCAGATTAACAGATTTACAGTTCTGTTCAGATTGTGGAGCTGTAACCTCTCATGAGGTCGTAACCCCTCTCACACCATGAGGGACAATTCAAGGAGAACATGTAGCTCCAGGAGGTCGTCCGAGTGTTCCACGTGCCTGAGCGCTGACACGTGCTCTCTTCTCCTTCTTTAAACTTTTGTAAATGTCATGCAGGCTGAATAAAGGCCCACCGGCTGACACGCAACCGGTGAGAGGCGTACGGGCCGAAAACACACCAGGACGTGACGTCAGAGTCAGAGTTCATAGGAGCGTACGTACATTTGGAATTTGGAATGATATTGTACTTGTCCACATTTACAAAGTAAAATGTGTGTTCTAAAAAAAAAAGTTTTTAAACACCCAGGAGCAAAAACTCCTTAAATTTTTTTGAGTGCAAAAGTTTGCGCCCTCTACGGTTTGCGAATGGAAATAACAACTATAATTGATTTTTATTTGATTTTACTATAAATAACCAGTTAAAGCTGACCTTCCCTCATTGCCGTCCTCATTTGATGATACGGGTGCACAAACATTTGCATTCCATCTATCTTTGAACTCTCTCAGCTCAATGATCATGCGGTAAAGTATAGACTAGATCTCAGATAATTTGAGAGTAAATTAATGATTTAAACTTTGAGTGTCATTAACTCAAGTTTTTTCATACAACATTTAAATGTTTAAATGTCTTGAGATTTACAATTATGCAAATTTTTCTCACTCTTGTAAAATATGTTATTTTGTTATTCCAAGATATTATCTCATTATTCATTTCTCTCTTAATTTCAACACGTCACTACAGTATACGGTGTCAAACTATTATCAGCATTATCATTTCAAAAAGTTAAATCATTATTCTGAGATATTATCTTGACACTTTTATGTTTTCTCTGGTGTTAATTCATTTAAAGATACGTCATCATGCCAAGTAATTATCTCAAGGTTTCAAATATTTTGTTATCTTACATTCAAAAAAATGAACATGGCTATCTGTTACATGTACTAAAATGTAATATGTGTTTTGTACATAATAATTTTATGTTTCCAAGCTAAACATGAATAAGTTATGTTGTATTTGCATGAAATTCAACAACTTAACATGTACTAGATTCAGAGAAGAGATTCAGAGAAGAGAACACAGTTGAGAAGACAAACGTTGGCGGGTCGTGTGGAAAAGGTCAGCAGGAATTAATTCCCATCTTTCTAAATAGAAACGAAATACTGAACATAAATGTCACCTGTTGTTTAGCGATGTTTAGTCACGTTATTTTGGTTTAAGTTATTTCTTGTATTTTTAATCACACTTAAAATACCGACGATTATATGCGCGTGCTTAATCTGCGGTTCGGTTCTGGTTCCGGTCTGTTCTCATGAGTTGTGAAGCGAGAGGAACAAAGTATAAATATTGTTCATTTGCTAAATTAAGTATCATGAATTTAAATTGAATATCTATCTCTGTATTTTTTCACAGGAGTTTGTGACTGAAAGTGTGTCTACATCTGACTTCAGGAGTTTCCTGACCAACGTATCTAACGGTCATATTTAAAAGTCATAACCTACAGTTATAAAGTACAAAACGTTTCTGTTTTTTTTTTTTATTAATACTTATTTGTGGTGTTTTATGTTTTGTACATCTTTTCAAATTGAGGCCTCATTTGTAAGTTGCTCCTGGTGTAAAATAAAAATATCCCTTTTATCCCGTTTGTCTGTTTCCTTCCTTCACAGAATTCTGTTGACCAGGGCTTGAAATTTAAATTTACTTGAGTTGGATCAACTTAATTTACAACTGAAAAATTAGTTGTACCAATCCTATTCATTTATGTTAACAGTATTAAATTATGTTGGACGCAGCTGTAGTAAATAAGTTAAATGAACCTACTGTAATAACATTACTTTGACGGAACCTAAAAGCATTAAGTTGGGACAACAAAATTGCTTAATGCTGAACGAAAGCCATTAAATCAGGTGGAAATTCTTTCCATAATTTAATTATGTTCATTCAACGAGTTATTTTTTTGAGTGTAAAATATATTGAGTGTAAGTAAAATATAAAAGACATTATTTCAGGATTCTAGGTTTTCCTTTTTGACTTATATACTTGTCCTACAAACATGACATTATTTCTAGCTGTCAGTTCAAAGTATAAATTTTATAATATTATATTTAAAAAAAACAATAATATGTAAAATTGTGAATAATGACAGATCTTGAAATAATAATTTGAATGAAAAAAGTACAATAGTATGCTATGGTTTTGATTCGTGAATTAATTTTAGGATATGTTACTGCAGAGAATTCTCTTGAAATTAAAAGATTTGTCGTTATTTCAGGTTTATTATCTTGTAAATTGTATATTATCGTTGTTTTAAGATATTGCTATTATTACCTTGATGTTCCAAAAAACTGTATTAATTTATTATTTAGAAATATCATCTCGTTTTTTTTTTTAGATACACTGTTATTTCACTGTAAGGTCTCATTAGTTCAAGATATTTCATTGTATCATGTTCCTGAGCGCAGGAACTCTGAACGCAGAAATTTTAAAATTATTTAAAAATTTCATGTTTGAGTTATATTCTTTTCAAGATGTTATTATTTTAAGGTTATATCATGGTTATCTTAAGTTTCTTTAAAAAAACAACAACAACAACATGACACATCTTGAAATAAGTAAAAACAAAGTGTGGTAACTAGAAATGTGTATTACTGTCCATTCAAAATCTAAAATTAATCTAAAATGATGAGATACGAAGTTATATTTTTAAGATAGCAACAATTTTGCCAGTTTGCAGGTCAGGGCTTTAATTTAAGTTTTAGAAAAGTTTGGGTTTGTATACAAACAGGAACTGATTCGAGCAGACTGGTAGAAAAAATATTTACAAATTTATTTATTTTTTGCAATGAATTTTTATTTACTTTTCGAACATGGACATTTGACTTAGGAAGGAAAATTAAGATTCATGTCAGGTTTATTTTAAAACATTAACAGATTTAAAGGGAAAAATTACAATAGATATTTTTATACATAGCCATTGATTGACCATAAAACCCTATTTTTTATTGCCTTACTTCTGAAATGGTGTTGTATGTGGAGTTTACACTGCTTATGTGTTATACCCTCCTGTATGTCCTGAGCCATACGTAATGGAAAAGAACACATTTGCATTTCTGCCTCAACAATCCAAAATGATAAATAATAAAACTATAGATCTTTTGCTTACATATGGTAATTTACATATTTATTGCTATACATGTGGTGTGTGTATATGTGTCCTGACTGGGGGTATAAATTAAGAGGCAAATTTTGTTCACAAATTTGATTTCACACTTCGACTTTCTGCTCCTTGTTACTGAGACAACCATAGTGACGAACTCTTAATGAACTGCAGTCTTTGGGTTCTGATGCTGCTTAACATTATTTATAATAAGATGAAGGTATAGTGCAAATATTTCATTCAGATAGATAATTACAGACTCTCTCTCTCTCTCTCTCTTTATATATAATATGTCTATAGCGTATGTTCTTTAAATATATAACATATATAAATTATTTACAATTTACATATTTTGAGTGCAGTAAAGGCATAACAGGTATAATAAATAACAAAAACCCCAACTATACCACATACTCTACTATTCTATTCTATACAGCATCTGTTCGATTTTATATTTAATGTAAACAAAGTAACCTTAATGCACTTTCTCTACATATCCATAACGAGAAGCATGGAGCATCCCTTCTTTTGCAAAATCTCACCGATTCGATCACAAGCTGCATTGAGACGGGATAATCGAGAACATGAACATGAAACAAGTCACTAATCTCTGATGCTCTCTTCTTCCACCCCACCCATGACATCGTCTTCGGGTTTGCCCTCTGAAAAAAAAGAATAATAAAAAAAAAATGACCATGGAGCAAATCCATAAAATAAACTGTATATATTTCCAGAATTTCCCATTCTGTACCATCCCCAGGAGAATCCTGGAACTTACTGAAACACTCCTGAAATTTTTCCGATCTTTTCATGGTGACGTAAGTCACACTGAACACGATTAAGATCCCGAAAAAGCCGCCCATGACACAGCCAAAGAGCATCAGAAAATATTGACTGGTACCTGGCAGGAACCAAAATAAATAAATAAATAAATAAATAAATGTGCAGTGTTCATATGACTGCAGTACATGATGTCTCCATAAGATCTTTATTTAAAAGGGATTAATTTTATATTCTTACAATAAATATTTTTAAGAATAGTGTTTAAAATGAAAACCAAAGAACTACACAAACAGTGCTTGGTGGTTAAGGAGAATGTGATCAGTGGTGATCGGTGAATGGACATTTGGAACAGTGGTGATTAATGATTGGGAATAGCAGTGATCAGTAGTTCATCTATAGGAACAGTGGTGATTAGGGATTGGTCATTAGGAACACCAGTGATCAGTGGTTGTTCATTGGGAATAGTGGTGGTGATTAGTGATTAGTGTTTAGTCATTAAGGATCAGAGATTTGTCATTAAGTGGTGATCCCCATTCACATTACTAAACTGTTCATTAAAGCTTCTCACAAAGTGGCTTAGAGATGCTAGTAAGTTTCACTCTTACTTCTTGAAGGTGTTTGTACTAAAAACCTACCTGTAATCCAAAGGTATCCAGTTTGGACAGGAAGATTGCCGGGTGAACATATGAAGGTAGAGCCATTAACGTCACTGGCGATATTTGATATTTTCCACGTTGCTGTAATTTGAGCAGCACTAGAGTCACAAGTTCCATACAATGACTGGAGGAGAAAAAAGAGACCAGATTAGGGTTATTGTTAGAGGTTAGGGTTAGTGGTTCGGGTTATGGGGTTAGGGTTATGGGGTTGGGGTTAGGCGTTAGGGTTAGAGGTTAGGGTTAGGGGTTAGGGTTATGGGGTTAGGGTTATGGGGTTGGGGTTAGGGGTTAGGGTTAGGGGTTAGGGTTAGGGGTTGGGCAAAAGCATGTCTTAGACAAGACAGATATATAAAAGCTGTATATGAATTTTGAAGTTTGTGCCTTATGGTTCCTTCATTATTGCTAGTAATAAAAATGGACAATTGTTTGAAGCTAAGATCAATTTAGACAACTGTAATCTCTTTATTTTGCATCTTTCAAGCTGTTTTGCTCTTAATAAATACAACATTGATACTAGATAAACTGACACACCTCATATTTAACATCTTAAAATAGTTTCAGTTGTTGCTATTTCATGTGTTTGTACACGTGACAAATTTATTTACCATTTTAAAATGAATTGAAATTGTAGCTAATGATTTTATAGTTAACGTACGTTCAAGTCAGGTTTCACATCCAAGCAAATATATACGTTTTTGATAGTGAGGTGGGTGCTAAAATTTATGCTCAAGCATTGGCTTAAGATTGTTAAAAAGCGAGTGGGAACATTTATAGGGATAAATAGTAAATTTCCAAACCATGGAGGGCAAGTTGATGTTTGGTCCGGGGCACAGCAGAGTGTAGATGTTTAGAGGGAGATGTGCAGTAAAGTTCATCGTCGTGTTTCCTGGCTGGACGGCGCAGATGAAGCTGGTTGATTTTCCCATGCTTACAGTGGTGTTTGTTGGGTAGCTCATATAGTTCTGTCCTGTATGATTAAATAATTGCATTTTTAAAGAAACAACACAATATATCAATATCATGATTTTGAGCGTCATGATACTTACAGTATTTAATGGTTTTACTGGTAAAAAGTTGTAGCTATTGAGTAAAGTCAGTTACATCCATTGCTAGCAACTAACATCTACCTCGATTGAAAGAACTTCCTAAATGGCTTTTTAGCTACACAACACATAAGGAAGGTTAACTAACTTGCTACAATGCATTGATACATTTTCTAATTTATTTCAAATTAAAAACTGAACATGTTTAAGACCAAATGAAATGAACAAATTTTTATATCAATCATTTTATATGCTTACTACTTTAAATTTGTAATTATTTTCTTAAAATTGGTTTATTCTGTTATAATAAAGTATATGTAATAAAATGGAATCAACAAATGTGAAAATTAGTGTTATGATCTCACTTTTTTGTTTTTAAAAAGTTCATTGCGATCGCACTAACAATGCATCAAGCGCTAATTTGTGTTCTGTGCAATAAACACTGATGCAAATCTGGGTCGTTTAATCTGTAAATATTAACCACAAACTGAATCTGGAAAGATTAAAAACCAGCAGATTGCTAGAGCTTGAAACAGATCCGGGAATTGTAAAGACAAACTGCCTGTTAGCTAATGATTTTATCGTAGAGTAAAATGTTAAAAGTAGTGTACAGTATACACTGGATCAAAAGTTATGAATAAAAAGCATCTGTTTATTCAAATTAGGTTAAGGTCATTAACAAGTCTGCATTAAACTGATTTTAAAAAAGTAATAAAAAATTAAACATTTAAAACTGTACACTGTAATTGTCAGATTATACTGTATATTTTCGAGTTATCAATTTATTTATGTTTGTTTGCTTTTTATTTGCAGAATGATTACCTTTACATATCTGCTTTACTATTTCACTTGATATAACATGATACATTTAAAAAAAAAAAATTTTTTTATTGATAGATAGATTGATTTACTTACTTAATTTTACTGGGTGTCAATATCCAAATTACTCCATTGTACAAATTCTGAGAAACCAAACCTCAAGGTTTTTCAATTAAAAAAAAAAAAAGAAAAAAAAAAGAACTCTTTGTGCGGGCTGTTGTTTCAGTGCCTTTCACTTATTTGACTAAGAAATGTGCAATTTTTTGACTATTCTAATCTTCTGTCCTCATAAACAAAACCGTCCCCGGTACACACCCTTGCTGACGCCAGACAACCTGCATTGTTTTTGCTGGAAGGAATATCATTTACTTATATATACTTATATATCCTTATATATGTTTAGATATTTCAAAAACTGCACACTGTACGGACATTTATGTCATTTTAATAATTTTGTATGGAAAAAATGACAGACGTTTATATGTGCATTTCTCAGATTTTAGCATTTTTCAGAAATCACCGAAACCTGTGACGTGGATGGCTGAGCAAGATTTCTGTAGAAACATCACCGTCTCACTATCATCACAGTTTTTTTTCCTGAATGTAATCATATCACTTCTACATTCAACTACAGGGTTTTATAAAATGTTCCATACTGTCGATTGGGGAAGGTACCTTCTTAACAAAGTCTTCACACAATTCCTAAATAAAGACAGACAGTGCTATCTATCTATCTATCTATCTATCTATCTATCTATCTATCTATCTATCTATCTATCTATCTATCTATGTATCTATCTATCTATCTATGTATCTATCTATCTATCTATCTATCTATCTATCTATCTATCTATCTATCCATCCATCCATCCATCCATCCATTTTCTTCCGCTTATCCGAGGTCTATCCATCCGTCTATCTATCACACTTACTGTATGACGAACACATCTTCTGTTATTGCTTAATTACGCTGATTTCCTCTATGTATTTCAAACATTTCTTTTGGGAATAATAGACCATGTTCCACAGAACAAAGCAATTCTCTTTAATGTAACAAAAGAAAGAAATACAGTAACATTTCCATAAAATAAACAGAATGTTGGTTAAAATCTGTAACCCGCTCAAATGATGTGGTGAGATGTAAAACATTAAATGTACCTTGTGCAGGTGGAACAGACAGCAGCACGAAGCAGATGAAAAGCCACATCAGGCTAAATGTCCCTCTGGAGATCACCATCCTTCCTTTTTCCATCAGAATCTCTTAGTGGGAACAATACCGAATACAAATGTGCCACTGAGACTAAATTGAAAAAATCAACAACAACAAAAAAATCCTTTTTTTCTTGCTAAACAACAGTCCCGGAGCGGGTACGCTGCACCTCGGTCAGCACTCACTCTCCTCCAGCAGATACAGTGGCAAGCAAATTGAACTTCTCATTTGCAAGTGCAGCATCTGAGAAGACTTCCTCGTACAGGCCGAGCAGGCGCATTCCGCGCTTTCCAGTATTTTGACGAGTGTGTCCTGGGTGTTCCTTTAAACTCAGTTTTGTTGGGTGGTGCAGGTTTTCCGTGTTTCCCCAGTCAGTTCACGTGAGTGCTAAGCATTTTACTTCCAAAGTACAGAAAAAAATTTACATGGATTTCAGGTTAAGGAGACAGCAAAAGGCACAATATACAGCGATTTTAATTATCATGAGGGAATCCTGGAGTCTGGGTGATCAGTTCGTCCTGGTTATGAGTCAGGAATAATTAGATATAATATAAACGCTTCATTTTCATTGCGTACAAATCTCTGATTATATTTACCTCTTTAGATATTTGGATAAAATTACAATTCAGATATTTGTCTCATGGATCTTATAGCGCATTGAAGTGATTTATTTTAGGGGGCTGGGATCAGAGCACAGGGTCAGCCAGGATACAGCGAGCCAGGAGTATGTAGGGTTAAGGGCCTTGCTCAGGGCCTCAACCCTAACCCTAACCCAACCTTCCATTCAGGGGGCTTAACCCAGAGCCTTAACTGTTTGAGCCCTACAAGATTGACCTTTACATCTTATCCTTATTGTCCCTTTTATAGACGTTACACCTGCAGAGACGTGTCAATTCAATTCAATTTTATTTATATAGCGCTTTTAACAATGGTCATTGTCTCAAAGCAGCTTCACAAAAAATTTAAAAGATTTTGTTAGAAAGGAAAATAATTGGAAGTGTGTATGTGTGAGAAAAATGTGTTTAGGTAATAATGAGATGAATGAATGATGAATGAAATGTCTCTGATGAGCAAGCCAAGGGTGGCGGCGACGGTGGCAAGGGAAAACACCCTGAGATGGCATTAGGAAGAAACCCTGAGAGGAACCAGACTCAACAGGGAACCCATCCTCATTTGGGTGATAACAGATAGAAATGATATAACATCATGTGTGTTGTGCAGGTGAAAGTGCAATATGACAGAAAATCATTTAAATTAACATGAAGACCAGTTCAGCATAGGGATGAGCCAGTGGACAGATGAGGTGCAGAGGGCAGATGAGGTCTGGATCACTGGAAGCACAGGAGCAGCATGTGTAGCTCCAAACCATCATGAAGCAGAATCCAGCTGGAGCTGGTCCTTCTCTGGACGCCTCAGGAACCTCGCAGGGTCGGTCTTTGTCTACTGAAGCTGGCAAAATCTCCCGATGCCTTGGGATGGGTAGAGAAATACAGAACAGATGGGGAGAATTAGCGTGGTTGCCATTCAGTATAGGTGTACTGGAGTATGAGATTATGGGATGAGTTATGTGTATGCCAGATTAAAAAGATGCGTCTTGAGTCTACTTTTGAACTGGGAAACCGTGTCTGCTCCCCGAACACTGTCTGAAAGGCTATTCCAAAGCTTTGGAGCTAAATATGAAAATGCCCCGCCCCCTTTTGTAGATTTTGAAATTCTGGGAATTACCAGAAGTCCGGAGTTTTGTGATCTTAAGGCGCGTGGTGGATTGTAGCGTATCTGAAGACTGGTTAGGTATGTGGGAGCTAAACCATTTAAGGCCTTGTATGTAAGTAATACTATTTTGCAATTTATTCTAAACTGAACAGGTAGCCAGTGCAGGGATGATAATATTGGGGTTATATGATCATATTTTCTGGATCTAGTGAGAACCCTGGCGGCTGCATTTTGGACTAACTGAAGCTTGTTTATTGAGGATGCAGGACATAAACCTAGTAATGCATTACAATAGTCCAGTCTGGATGTCATGAATGCATGAACTAGTTTTTCTGCATCAGATACGGATAAGATGCTCCTCAGTTTTGCAATATTTCTAAGATGTAAAAAGGCTGTTTTTGTGATATTTGAAATGTGATTTTCAAAGGACAAGTTACTGTCTAATATTACGCCCAGGTCTTTTACTGTCGAGCTGGTAGTAACAGTACATCCTTCTAACCGCAGGCTGAATTGTGAAAGGTGTTGTGTGCTGGTTTTTGGGCTGATGAGTAATATCTCTGTCTTATCTGAATTTAGTAAAAGAAAGTTATTGGTCATCCAATCTTTTATGTCCTGGACACACTCAGTTAATCCAGACAACTTAGATATTTCGTCTGGTTTGGTTAAGATATATAATTGGGTATCATCAGCATAACAATAGGCAGATGATTCGCTGTGGCAACCCCTGAAAGGGAACAGCCGAAAGACAAAGAAAAAGAAGATCATCAGCATAACAATGGAAACTAATCCCATGTCTTCTAATGATGTTACCCAAGGGAAGCATGTATATTGAGAACAACAGAGGTCCTAAAACTGACCCTTGTGGGACCCCATATTTCACTGGCATTACACCAGACGGTTCTCCATTTAGATCTACAAAATGGTATCGATCAGACAGGTATGATCTAAACCATTTTAATGCCTGTCCCTGAATACCTATGTGATTTTGTAAGCGATCTATGAGAATATCATGATCTATCATGAATGCAGCACTAAGATCAAGTAAGACTAGTATTGAAATGCAGTTTGTAATCTTAACTAGTGCAGTTCCTGTGCTACTGTATGATGGGGCCTGAAACCTGACTGAATTTCTTCAAGGATGTTGTTATCCTGCAAGAATGTGCATATTCGAGCTGATACTACTTTTTATAATATTTCTGATATTAACGGAACGTTTGAAATCGGTCTGTAATTTGTTATTTAATTCGCGTCCAAATTAGATTTTTTAAGAAGCGGCTTAATAACTGCTAACTTGAAAGGTTTAGGGACGTGACCAAGATATAATGAATAATTAATAATGTTTAGGAGTGGCTCTCCAACCGTAAGCATCACTTCCTTTAAGAATCTGGTTGGGATTGGGTCTAACAGGCACGTTGTTGATTTAGCCGAGGTGATAAGTTTATACAGCTCTTCCTGTCCTATACCTGTAAAGCACTGAAAATCTAAATGTGAAGCTATAGGCTGAACTGGATCATGAGATACTATTAGAGGTTGAACCTCCGTTATTTTCTTCCTGATATTATTGATTTTTTCATTAAAGAAGTCCATAAAGTCTTCACTTCTAAACTGTGATGGGATACTCTCTGCGGGCATCTAAGGTTTTGTTAGGCGAGCCACTGTACTAAATAAGAACCTGGGATTGTTTTGGTTTCTTGCTATCAGTTGGCTAAGATGCTCAGTCCTAGCAGTTTTTAGAGCCTGTCTGTAGCTGCACATACTGTCTTTATACGCAATTCGAAAAACTTCTAATTTAGTTTTTCTCCATTTTTGCTCAAGGTTACGGGTTGCTCTCTTTAGGGCGCGAGTATGACTGTTGTACCACGGTGCCAATGTTTTATCTCTGACTTTTTTTAATCTGATGGGAGCAACAGTGTCTAATGTACTGGTGAAAATAGTGCCCATGCTATTAGTCACTTCATCTAGATCATCTGCATTTAGGGGTCTAATAAGAAATTGGGACAGATCGGGCAGATTACTTGTGAATCTGTCTTTAGTAGTGGGATTCATATTTCTAACAGATTGATAACGTGGGGAGACACAGCTAATCTGTTCTACGGGTAGAGTATATATCAGGAGGTGATGATCTGTGATATCATCACTTTGAGGTAAGATCTCTATATTAGAGACATCTATACCATGGGATATAATTAAATCTAGCGTATGATTAAAGCGGTGAGTTGCTCCAATTATATTTTGTTTAACCCCAACAGAATTTAGTAAATCCATAAATGCGAGTGCTAAAGCGTCGTTAGCATCATCTACATGAATGTTAAAGTCTCCTACTATCAACACTTTGTCAGAGTTAACCAATAGGTCTGATAGCAGATGTCCAAATTCTTTAAGAAAATCGACATATGGCCCCGGGGGTCTGTACACGGTGGCCAGGGTAAAATATAGCAAGGGTTTATTACATGTGTCATGTGACTTGAATGTCATATTTAATTTTTAGTAACTTGTCCTCATGAAGGTAATGGTGAAAAGTTCTATGCACAGGGTGTCACTCTTAGCGAACAAAGTACAGTATAGAGTAACTGAAAATCACTTAATTACCAAAGCATCCCTTAGAGACCCCCTGAAGAGCAATTATTTTATTACTTCATACAAGGAAACTGCAAAACTGTACAACCTTTAAAATGTTAAAGGGTTCTTTTGTTCTCCTTCTGAGGGAATCCCTTTATATGCTATACAGAACTCTACAACTGATACGAGTGCATGATCATATGAAGGAGTTTCAAGTGGATATCTTTTGAGGATGGATGCCCACTTACTTAAATATCAAATGAACCATTAAAGAACCCTCTGAGAACCCTTGAGGTTACTTTTTACTTGTCCCTCTCTGGGAATCCTTAAAATTCTATGCAAAGGAAGGGATCAAAGGAACCCTCAAAGGTTGTAGGTTTCACTTTCACAAGGTTAATTAAATATAAATAATATTTACCTACAACTAATAATACGTAATTAAGTAATTTATTATAAAAAATCTCTTATAGAACCCTGAAAAGTTCCTTATGTTCTTGTTTTGAGAGAAACTCTTCAATAAACACTGAAATATATTTTCCTTAAGGCTTTTTTCATTATCTTAAGGAGGGAAACTGTATCTAAATGTAGAACTGTCAAACAAGTGTTCCTCTATTTGAACACCAAGATTAGTGGAGTTAAAAACATGAAAATGGTTCCTTAAAGGTTCAGGTTCTTTGGTATCAGAGTTCTACATGCAATTAGAACATTTTAAGACAGTTGAGGCTACAGTAGCTCCACGTTTGCAGTAACATCAGCCTTTTTCATTTCCTCAAATCATTTCCTGAGGAATTACTAAACATCACAATCAGGACAGCGATTTTAACAGTTTTGTCGTGTCTGATTTTTCAGAACCTGCTGATCTCCTTAGGATTTTCATACAAACCGGTCTCTAGAGTTTACAAAGAGTGGTGCGAGAAAAACAAAACACATCCAGTAAGAAGCATGGGAAAGGTCAGAGGTGAACAGCCAGACAGGTGGAAGATGATGGGATGGTTACGGGGAAAAACCACACAAATAACCACTTATTACAACCAGGATGAGCAGAAGAGCATCAGCAGATTAAATCTTGAGCTGGATGAGCTACAACGGCAGAAGACCACATCGGGTTTCACTCAGCCAAGGACAGGATTGTGAGGCTACAGTACAGTCTGGCATGGGTTCACCACCATCATCTGATCGTTTTGTTCATGCATGCTTTTCTCCTCACTATGTCTGTAAACAGCGGTTATTTAAACCACAAAATACTTTCTGTCCGATTAAACCAGAGAGATACATAGATTCCTAGTTATATATTTAAAATATGTATGGACATATTTTATCTTTCTTGGCTTTGACATTTTAAACTCAACCTGAAAAAGTGATGAAAATTTGGTTTCTAGTTCACAAATCCTTTACAATAATAAAGGAAATATGTTTAAAACTGTAACTAACTTCTTTCATTCATGATTAGTATATTCAGGAAGTGAAACATTAGATGCCTTTAAAATACAATGTTGTTTAATTGAAATGTTTTAGCTTTTGTTATTTAAAATTTAAGGTTAAGTTCAATTCAATTTAGAATAAAGTTAAGTGATATTAAGTTTAATTGCGCTGGCATTAAAAAGAAGTTTCATTCGCACAAACATACTACCATAGCAGTCGTTTATATATTAATTAGACTCCCTATTATTACAGCCATGGCCAAAAGTTTTGAGAATGACACTGAAAATAATAACAATAATGAAGATATAAATTTTCACAAAGTCTCCTGCATCAGTGTTTTTAGATCTTGGTGTCAGATGTTACTCTGGTATAATTACAAGCATTACATACTGTAAGTGTCAAAGGCTTTTATTGAACTTTTTATTGAAAAAGTCAATATTTGCAGTGTTGCTCCTTCTTTTTTAACACCTCTTCAATTCACCATGGCAGCACTACCACGAGTCCTGTGTCATGCCAACAGTAAAGCATCCGGAGAACATTCATGTGTGGTGTTGCCTCTCAGCCAAGGGAGTGAGCTCACTTATAATTTTTCCTAAGAACACAGCCATGGAGAAAAAACGGTACAAAAACATCCTCCGAGAGCAACTTCTCCCAGCCACCCAAGAACAGTTTGGTGATGAACAATGACTTTTCCAGTATGATGGAGCTCCTCGCCATAAGGTAAAAATAATAACTGAGTGGCTTGGAGGACAAATCAGCAAAATCCAGTCCATGTCCAGGAAACTCCTCAGACTTTAATCCCACTGAGAACTTGTGGTTAGTCCTCTAGAGGCGGGTAGACAAACACAAACCCACAAATTCAGACAAACTCCAGGCACTGATAATGTACAGTAAGAATGGGCAGCGCCATCAGTCGGCGCAGTGGCCCAAAAGTTGATCAACAGCACAGCTGGGCGAATTGCTGAGGTTTTGGGGGAATAAAAGAAGGGTTACTGCAAATACTGACTCTTTCCATAAAGTTAATGTACAGTATTTGTCAATATACATTAAGCCATTGAAGCTTATGAAATGCTTGTAATTATACTTCAGTTTATCAGAGTAACATCTGGCACAAAGATCTAAAAACACTGAAGCAGGAGACTTTGTGAAAATTTATATTTGTGTCATTCTCAAAACGTTTAGCCACAAAAATGTTATCTTTACCCATTTTTTTTTTTTTTTGCTTGTTTGTTTTGGAATTTTTTAAAAACTTTTTTAATTCAGCAACATGACATCATTATGATGTCATACGATCATAATATTTTCTAAAGTGGTCCTAAATAACCAGAAAACAGAAATAACAGAAGGAATTGACTTTAACCTTCCATAAAGTTCCATTTTAGAAATTAGAAAAACATTGAACATTTCAGTTTTAAGTCAGTATATTTAAAATTATGACTTTATTTTAATGCCCATGGATGTAACGTTTACAGTGAAAATGACAAAAAAAAAAAACATACATGATGGTAAAAACATTATAATCAGCAACTTAAACATCATTAAAGAGGTACGCAGTTTAAATTTCAGTCATGTACAAATATCGACATCAATTTTGAACATTCAACATAAAGGAAAGAAAGTGCACAGTATGGTAGGTCTAAGAAAACAACGAGGGCTTACAGGATATCTTACACGGATCCGCCTTAAATATAAAAACTCCGGCGGAGAATTTTACATTTGTTTTATTCGGTTTTGTAAATTTCACTTGTAAATTATATTAAATATCTACTGTAGGTATAAAATAGTGGCTTATAACAATTAAACATTTTATTGCATAGGAGGAGATTTGTACTGTATATTTACAACAACAAAGACAAATAACAAGCGAAAATACTGACTGCCACTTTAATACTACTGCGGCTAAATAAAGCAGTCTTTGGCTTATATTACTGCTCTTCCACAGCCTTTAACAGAGAAATCAACCACAACAACGATAACATTAATAAAGGAAGACGGCACATATTACATTTTTGTTTGTTTGTTTGTTTTGTTATATCAACACTATTACACAATAATGCAAAGTCTAGACTAATAACCAAAACATCAAAAAAAAAAACTTTACTTTATAATGTGCAGATTTAAGAAGGTGCTCTGGTCGGATGAGACCAAAATAGAACTTTTTGGCCTAAATGCAAAACGCTGTCTGTGATGGAAAATGAACACTGTGCATGGTGGTGGAAGCATCGTGTTGTGGGGATGCATTTCTTCAGTAGGGACGGGAGAAACTGGTCAGTGTTGATGGGAAGATGGATGGAGCCAAATACAGGGCAATCTTTAAAGAAAACCTGTTAGAGTCTGGAAAAGACTTGAGACTGGGACGGAGCTTCACCTTCCAGCAGGACAACGACCTATCATCCGGAGATCGTGAGTTCGATTCCCGGGTGATGCTGTAACCTCTCGCAGCCGGAGGTCTAGAGTGAGCTGATTGGCCAAGCACTCTCAAGGGGGGGGGGGGTTAGAGGTACTTCGTGCTCCCACATTAATCACGGCTCTACGGCCAATCAGGGGCGTTTGTGAGCTCACGCAAGTGGAAGGAGCGGATAGCGCTGTCCTCCGAGTGTGTTACGCCGTCACCAACGGTGAGCGAGCAGTTGGTAAAGATGGGGTCGGCTAACATCACGTGGTTCGGAGGAAACGTGATAATCTTCGGCCCTCCCAACTGAGTGGTAGTAGTAGCCTTAATGCAGTAGACTTAATGTGGGAGCCCATTTATCCTTTTCCCTTCACTTCGCATTCTCAACTCAACTGAAAACAAGAGACAAAAAGTCCTGGAGAAAGTCCTGTTCCTCAAGACTAAATTAGAATATACAGGACTGTCTGGCACTTTTGAAACAAAATATGAAGAAACGAGGGGGGCTCAAGACTTCTGCACAGGATCAAAGGATTCCTTTTGTATTAAGGATGTTATTTATTAAGGAGATTTATGTGGCAACTAGAAAACTGAAATGTCCTGTTACGTAGAATAATTCGCTAAAAATTCCAACATCCAGGTGAGACATCTTTTAGTCACAGAGGCTCCGACCACACGGACTGTAAACCCTAAAGCATAACTTAAATAATTACAATTAGTTCAAATGAATAGACCTTGATGAGTATTTAGAACTTTTTGGTATTTATGAGTTTGTAGAAATGGTACTTTTCAAGTTAGCTGAACAAATTAAGTAAGTAACAGTAACTGTCACCTTTAAATTTTCACCAACTTAAAACCTTTTGGATTAGCGATTTTGTGTCTGATGTCATCAGGGCAGTAAGGCACTGGTGGCTCAGTGGTAGGTGTTTCACCCGCCATGCGAAAGGCCCGGGTTCGATTCACAACACCTGGATGAAGTGTCTGTCCCAAGCCCAGATAAAAAAGGGGATCTGGTGTAAAACCTGTGCCAAGCTTGTGTGCGGACTGGATTGTCTGCTGTAGTGACCCGTTGCCGGGAGCAGCCGACAGACCAACAACAGTTTATTTGAATAAGTACACCAAACTCAAAAAGTCATAGTTCCGTTTACTTAAAACTGGAAACATCATTACTTAAAAAAATTGATGTAACTGATTTTTTTGAGTTTTGCCAACTTATTCGGGTTTACAGTGCAACAGTCGTGGGCAATTAAGTAATTTATCTACAGTATTGTGTAAATATCTCACAGGCCTTGTGTAGAGTGATATAAAACCTGCATAAAAACATATAGCTACTACTATCATATAATATTTCCTGTTAATAAACAAACAAATAGTAAAAAATAATTCACATATACTGTACACTCTTAGGAATAAAAAGGTACTTGATATAGCCGTGCCTCGTCACTGGGGTTCCTTTAGTATGTCACTTCACTTCAAAGCTTAATGTCAATGTTATTATGGAATAAAAAATATATATTTTCTTTCCCATTTCCAGGTGAAATAACGCTAGCGGAACCAAGCAAAAGCAGAGGTGCCAACATTTATGGTTTGTCCTGCGTATGTTGCATGTATGTAAAGACAAACCAGTTGTTCTGTAATTTTAATGATAATAAAAAAAACTGTATTGTGATGAATCAAAATACAAATACTGTAGAAAGGAATGAATTTAACTTTTTAAAGCTTTTATGCTGTCGCTCTAAAGAAACTAATCCTGTCAAAATACCTTATAATAAATATCTGTAATTAATTGTATTATTATTATTATTATTATTATATGGATATGCACTTATTATAATTTTGTACAAATTACATGAAAAAATAAATTTCACCCTCAACTGGTCACTAATGAATCCAATTATTATGTTGTTTAATATCACTACTAATATACACTTATTCTGTGGTCTTCTTCTTCTTGGCAGTGCTATCACCTCTACAGATATACGAATCAGTACCTTTTTGTCCCCTTTACCCTTGTGAGTGTATAAAGTCTGAATATAAACACTGCTATAGACGTTTGTGTAAATCCCTCCTCTACACCGGGGCTTTTAATAATTACAGAATTACAGCTGCTGCTTGATATCAGCCGGTGAAAATTAAGGTTTGACTGAAGGGTGTCAGTCTGAGCTGCGGCGAGGCACCAGGCTTCTGTCTGATCGACTGGGTTTGGTCTTGGGGACTCCCGTCACGTCCATCGCAGACCTGATTCTGGTCTTTTTTTCCAAAGATTCAGGAGAGTCTCAGACGGCCTACGCTGTGGACGCACGAGCCATCTTATGGACCCCGGGGGAATTTTCATAAGTCTAAACACACACACACACACACACACACACACACACACACAGAGTGGGATGAACAGAAATCAATTCTGCAATAATAATAATAACAATAACAACAACAATAATAATGAGTCCTTTCTTGCACGTCAGTGTTTCACCTTCCGTATTTGATTATAAAATCCCAAAATGTCGTATTTAGTGAGGATCATTTGTATAAAGTCGGTGATGCCGCAGTTCCACCGCAGGCTCCGCCCCCTCTCCCTCCTCACCCAGTCATGCGCACCTACGTCATGGTTTGCACCAGCGCTCTGTGATTTACGTCAGTGTGTGTGTGTGTGTGTGTGTGTGTGTATATATATAGTCCCTGATTTCCCTGTTCGCTTTGCAAAGTTTGCAAAAATCAAATAGTTTTTGTTGTTCTTGGAAAAAGGTGTGTGTGTGTGTGTGTGTGTGTGAAGGGTGGGCTGTCGAACGATTGCATAATGAACAGGATCATAAATATTCCTTCTTGATTTGTGTTTAATGAAAATGAAGTAATTACACAGGAGTTATTGCTCGAGAATTTGTCATCATTTGTCTATGATTGTACATCTCTACTGTTTTAATATTTTTTAATTGTCATCTCCGGTTTGGTCTTTTCCCTCATTTCTTTTCTGTTACCACTTCTACATGTATAATATTCTATTTGTTGTTTTATGAAAAAAATAAATAAATAACGTGTTTTAAAAAAAAATCCCAAAATAAATAATATAAATAATTATTTAAAATTATAATGAATTCATTTTAATGATCATTATTTACATGGATCATTATATTTTCATGAATAATTAATTATGGTTAATAATGGTTATATATGACTTAATTTCGCATCAATTCCTATATAACGATAAATGACAGTTTTGTCATGTACGAGCTCCACAGATAATACTGACCCCCCCTGCAGGAGTAAAATGACTGACTGTGATCTGTTTCTAGCTTTATGAAATACTGCCAATACGGGGGTGGGGTCTGTGGGGAGGGGTCACCCAATACGATATTGTCACGACCTCTGGCTGCTGATCCGATTTGTATTGCGATATCACAAATGTTGCATAAACATCCCGATTCAATATTAATATTCCCAGATTTCGTTACAATTCTAAATAAGCTACGCGAACTGCCTGCCAATGTGTGAATAGTTTGGAGGGCGCCACCTGTAGGATCATAGAGGGACTGCAACAATTTACCACCTCACATGCAAACTGTATGTAGTGTATATAAATTAATTGATTATTTAAAAAAAATCTATTTGGAATCGCAAAACTAAAGTATAGCAGTACATCACCTCCAGTCGTAGGACAAAGTATTGGCACCGCATTCATCAAACCCCAAACATCACTGAAATAATATCCGTTCAGCAGTCATCCTTTGTTTTTATCATTGATGGACAGAATGGGGCGCCAATACAATTGTGCAGAGCATCAAACAGGCAGCGATTTGATAAATGTGCACCGATGCGATGGATCTGATAGACTCATGTGTACATACTGTACTGTAAGTCAGCAAATCTATTGCATTTCTTTCCTGCTGGACAATAACAACAGTCAAAAATACATTTAAAATAATAGAAACCCTGCACACAGGAGCATGAAGAAGAGGTCGGAGGAGAAGAGAGAGTTTCTGGCACATTGTGAAATTTCCCTGTAACAAACCAACACCATTAAAAAGACCAAACAGTCTCTCCGCCGGTGCTGCTGCCAGCCTGAGATTTGCCTGTAAAGCCGAGTGCAAAAGCTGGAAACGTTCGAACTGTGTGTGACCCTGAGCATGGAAATCTTGGGCCACACCCATAACTGAGATCAGTGTTCTCTCTCTCTCTCTCTCTCTCTCTCTCTCTCTCTCACACACACTTATCTGACCGTACACATTTGCAAATGATGATTTATAATAAATGCATTTGTTCTAACATGTTAGCGTTTCTATAGTAACAGCTCAGTCTCAGGCGCTTATGGAAGGAGTCTCCAGTGTCAGTCGAAGCTGCATCGTAAAGTTTCCTGACATCATGAGAACAGAGCCGTTTACGCTTCAGTGTGGATTCCCAGAACCATGTTGAAGGTGCGTGTCTGGTGGATGTGATCTGCTCACCCTCATGGCGCTGGAGATCCAGGGCAGGAAGCGAGACACTCGGGTGTAGACGCCGGGTTTCTTCACCATGGCGCAGCCCGTCCCCCAGCTGACCACGCCCAGCAGCCTGTAGCGGCTCGTCTTCGACAGACAGTCGGCCGCCACGAAGGGACCGCCGCTGTCTCCCTGCAGTAAACGTACAAACAAGAAGATTTCAGTGCAGAGTTATGATGGCTCATCGCCGCCCTCTTGTGTCCTGAGAGCGCTCAGGCAGGGATATCTTGTGCTCATGATCATTTACCTGGCAGGAATCTGTTCCTCCTTTCTCGTAACCGGCACAGAACATGGTGGTGGTGACCTGGTTGTCGTAGTAATCCGGGGCGTTACAGATGGCGTCGCTGATTATGGGAATGTGGGCCTCCTGGAGGATCGTCGCCTGCGTGCCTGGGAAGGAGGGAAGGTTTCAAATGAAAGGGGAGAAATAATATAATAATAATAAAAATTGTATGTTTTAGCCAGAGAATGTAAACAGAAAAGTATTAAATGACAAACTGCGCCAAATCTACTGCACAAAAATAGGAATCTAAGGTGTCTTTATTTTTATATAAATACAATAAATAGTATAAATATAAAGATCTAGATCTATGAATTCTCTTTTATACATTACGCAGAGCTTATTTTACGCTGACAGAAAACATTACTGTACAAAACGCACAATACCAACGTTATGAGTTACAGTCAAAGGAGGAGTCAGTGATTTTAAATTCAGATTTTTGTTGAATTCAATAATTCAGGCCATTTTTGTGACCTGTAACACACGCCGACGTAACAGCAGCACAAGATATAAAACACGCAATACAACACAACAAAAATACAAATCTGCAGCTTTTAATGTATCATCTTCACAAGTGTCATAAAATAGCTTTCTTTCTCACTCACTCACTCTCATCGTCTATACCGCTTTCTCCTGTATTCAGGGTTGCAGGGACCTGGTGCCTATCCCAGGTGACTTACAGTACAACACACACACACACACACACACACACACACACACACACACACACACTCATTCACACACAGAGGTGTCAAGTAACGAAGTACAAATACTTCGTTACCTTACTTAAGTAGACATTTTGGGTATCTATACTTTACTGGAGTAATTATTTTTCAGCCGACTTTTTACTTCTACTCCTTACATTTTAAAAATAGCCTTGTTACTCCTATTTTTATGATCAGAACGCGCAACCCCCCCCGGGCGCATGATAAGAACGTGCACAACGCCCAACCCCCCCCCATCCCCCCCTCCCCTGTCGAATGATCAGAAAGTTAGACCTTAATGCTTTTGTCGCCCCTCACGGTACTTTTACTTTTATACTTTAAGTAGTTTTGAAACCAGTACTTACTTAAGTAAAAAGCTTGAGTTGATACTTCAACTTCTAAAGAAGTATTTTTGAACCCTAGTATCTATACTTCTACTAAAGTAATGAATGTGAATACTTTTGACACCACTGTTCACACACTACGGGCAATTTGGGAACGCCAATTAGCCTGACCGACATTAGGTTCTTTGGACTGTGGGAGGAAACCCACCAAACACGGAGAGAACATGCAAACTCCATGCACACAGAGACAGGAATCGAACCCGGACCCTGGAGGTGCAAGGCGACAGTGGTAACCACCACTACACCACCGTGCCGCCAATTTATATTATTTCCTCTGGGAAAATTCACCTTAAGAACTCGCCTCTGGAACGGATTAAATTCATATGCCGAGGTTAAACTATATTACGATATGATATGTGTGTGTTTTTGTCACACTGGCGGGTGTTAGACGGCCACTTAATCAGGCTGGTGGTGCAGATACAGTTACAGTTCATCTAAATGTTATAACTAATTGTAGGAGCGGACAAAATGGCAAATCAGTGCTATTACAGTAGGTTTGAGGGTGGGGCTAATTATTGGCAATCAAAAATATATAATCATAAACATCAAAACCCATATTCTGTTTGATCAAATAGTATATTTTACTATAGAGTTGTATATATGTATGATGTACATGATCCTTTTATGGATTTTATAGTTCATAATCTACGGATTGTCTGTACATACTGTAGTTTGGCTGCACTGTGTGTGTGGAGGATGACTGACCGTAGTACTCGACGTTCCCCCAGCCCGTCACCGTGCCGATCTGACCGTCGACCAGCCGCTGACCGTAGGTGGGCAGACACACGGGCTGGATGTAATCTAAAAGAAAAAACGTAACAGTGAAATGTAACAACTAATAACAGTTCAATATGAGTACATTTATAATTAACGAGTAAATAACTATTTGCAACTATATCATTAATTGAGAAATTTGTAACTGGATAGGATTTTAACTGAAAAATTTGCTGTTTATTATATAGTGTACTGAGACCCTAAAAACTTTGTTAAACTTTATATTATAATCCCCGGTACAGCCTCCTCAGCTCCAGTCTTTATTTCAGATCAGAATTATATCTAATCTAGGAAGTTAGCTATTCTGTAGTTAGCCAGCTTATACAGCACTAGCGAGGACGAGGTGCAAAGCATTTCTCCTGTGATATAAGACGAGCATGAACGTTTAAACATGTGTTAAAACAGACTAAGTGTGTGTGTGTAATGAATCCTGTACATGCAGAGATTTTGTTCGGGTTATAAGGGGGCTGATGGAGGAGCCGCGATTGCACCCGATAGCACTAATTAGATTGACGTCTTTGTTCAGGAGCTCATTAGTGTAATCGGAGGTTTCGGGTGGAGCGGATCTCTCGCGTCACGGCGGCTCTTGTTAAACGGCTTCAGTCAGATGGACTGATAAACCCAGATGACTGATTACACAGAGGCTTTAATCGATATTTCCTTTGTAGCTCTCGCCAGTCAGTATCGTGTTATTCGAGTTTTCAGGAGCTCAGGACTCGAAATCTCCTGAAATTCCACGACGAGTCCCGAGTATCTGTACGAGAGCCGAAAAACTGCTCCATCGTGGCACCTAAATATCCACATTTCACAAATTCCTGCTTCGAGATTCCGGACTTTTCTGATAGTATTGTCTTTTGTTCAGGCCTGAGATCCTGAGAGAAAACAAGGCGGCTTTGTTCTCTGCATTTCCTGGGAACCTGAAACCCGGAGGGAGGAACTACAGCCTACGACACTGCGGTGTTTCCTCAGAATCAAACCCAGCCTTAGAATCTCAGGGTCCTAACACTCTAACCAATCCCTGAACCTCTTAATCCAAAACAAAAAACACTGTAGACACAATGCTTCACACGAAAGTGTCATCTCCTTGTTTTTGTTAAATCGCTCCATGTTCGTGTTCTGCACATGATGGTTCGTGTCCCATTTTCTAATAAATGACGAAATGCCAGTGCGTCCGCTATTAATAAGTTCAATATAATAACAGACGCTTTTCTGACGCGGTACAGGCGCAGACTCACCGGTGAACTGCAGAGGCTTGATGAGGGACAGCACGGCGATATCGCGGCTGTTATCGTCGATATTAGCGTCGACGAAGGGCAGGTAACTGCTGTGGTAGACCACCGTCTTTACCTCGGCGATCACCACGTTCTTATGGATGGGCGTGTTGTAGATGGAACCCATGAGAACACGCCACCTCGACACGTGACGATATCTCCTGCTTACACACAAAAACAAACTGTGTGTTCACAATGTGGGGACAAACCAGTATATATCACTTTTTACTTCAATATACTCATCATTAAGACGAGGGCTTCTTTATATATGGACAAAAGTATTCGGCCAAAACCTGCAGTGACCCAGTACACACACGTCAATATGGAGTCGGTCCCCCTTTTTTGCAGCTATAACAGCTTCCACTCTTCATGGAAGGTTTGTACACGAGATGTTGGCGTGTTTCTGTGAGAATTCGTGTCCACTGTTGTTGGACGAGAAAGTCTGGATCGCAATCTCCATCAGTTCATCCCAAAGGTGGTGCTCGATGTAGTTGAGATCAGGGCTCTGTGTTAGGTCCGCTCGAGTTTTTCCACCCCAAATTCATCAAACCATGTCTTTATAGTACTCGCTTTGTGCACTGGGGCGGAGTCATGTTGGAATAGAAAAGGGCCTTCAATAAACTGTGGACACAAAGTTGTATAGAAGCATCGCACTGTCCAAGATGTCTCGGTCTAACGCTGAAGCATTACGATCGCTCTTCACTGGGGATAAGGGGCCTGATTGATTAAAACACCTGAACTCAATAAATTCAACAGGCTCGGCCGAATACTTTTGTTTGTATAATGTTTAAAACAAACCGTGATTTTTTTATTTTGTTATTGAACCCATTATAGATTTTGAGTCTGTGTGTGTGTGTGTGTGTGTGACTCACTCAGGGAAGCAGTGTGCAGCACTGACGATCCAGCGGTCTGATATGATGGATCCTCCACACTGGTGAACTCCATCATACTGCAGACTGACCTGCCACGGCCACGAGCCCTGTCGCGCGTCCACACCTCCGACAATCCGCTCCTCAGGGAGCATCCGCCGCCCGCAGTCTACACACCGACACGACAAAACACTGAGACACTTACGCTGCATATACTGTATACAGGCAGGTGTGTTTGCACACTAGAGCATAATACTACTAGTAATAATAATAATAATAATAATAATAACCATCATCATCATCATCATCATAATCATAATTTGTTTCTATAAAAATGTTTATGTGATCTTACCTTGACAAAGCACTTGAACAATTTGCCCTTTCTCACATTTACTGAAACACAGACATTACAAAATGATTCTTTATAGTGATTCGAATCATTTCAGGTCAGTACACTAAATCTGTGCCCAACTGATTCACTCAGAACAAAAAAAGACTCAATTACAGTTGTTTATTTATTTTCTTTACTCATATAATTAGTTTCTTATTAAGGTGATAAATAACACTGTATCCAGATTGGGAAAAAACATTTCTATGACATACTGTACTGTATGTGTATCATGATTTTTGGGTTTGCTCAGAAATTTCAGCAAAGCAGCAAGAAAAAAATAAATAAAATAGCGAGACAAATCGGGTTTACATAAATCTTTCAGTAAAAGAGTGCGGTATTAAACAAATAGTGATGTTTAGTGATAATTATTATCATTATTATATTATTAATAATCAATGTAACACTGACAAGAATGAGAAATTCTGTGCAAAATAATTTACATAATAAATAATAATAAATGTATAAATTTAAACAGATTTAAATATAAATGTAATAATTTTAATAATAAATGTAAAATAATACAATATAATTAAATAAAGCATTTAAAAACATCTGGAACAATTCATAAAACTGTGATGTCATGTATCCCAACATGGATAACACGGTCTTATTGCCGAGCTCGATGGCGTCTCACCAGGGGTACAGCGCGGTGCCGATCTTCTTGCCGTAGGTTAACTCGCTCTCTTTGATGCAGAAGAACTCGTGGCTGCTGCTGCTGCCATCCGGAGCGCATGTGATGGAGAAATTTATCGCCCTGCAAAAGTGAAAATAATAATAATAATAATAATAATAATAATAATAATGTTTTATATTATATATAATAATGTAACGTCACCTGACGAAGCCCATCTCCTCACAGCTGATGGCAGCGAGCAGCTGGTTCGCACTGGACGTGCAGATGTGTCTCCACCGCCGCTGGGCGGAGTCAAACACCCGCAGTCTCTGGTCCGCTACGCTCACCTGCACTGTAGCGAGGAACAAACGAGACGCAGGCGGCGTTGTGTTAAACAGCAGATTGTCCTACAACTAAAATGTTGTATCTCCAGGAATTCAATGTCATTCTGATATTTTCTTACCGTCATATAAACCCGTGTCTTCTGCTGTCTTTATGTACGTCGCTGCAAAACAAACACGAGTTGTGAAATCATCACCGTATCACACCAGCGCCAAGAAGAGATCAATATACAGTATGTTATGTAATATATATGGATTATATACTGTAAATATTATAATATAATAACTTATTGATCTGATGTGGAAGGTGAATAAGTACGTTTACTTTTTTACTGCATTAAATAGTGTTTTTTTTTTTTTTACTTTAAATAGCTAAGGGATATTTTTTACTTTTACTCCACTACATACACATATCTGTACTTTCTACTTCACTACACTTGTGTACAGCCTGACGTTACATAACCACAGTGGTGTGTTAATAAAACATGCTCAATACATTTGATACTTAAGTAAAGTTGAAGGTAAGTTGTTTTTTTTTTTTTTTTGCTCAAGTACAATCGTAAATGTAGGACTTCTACTTTTACTTTTCCAGGACTTTTTATAACCTCTCAAAATATTCTTATTACTTTATTTTATAATGTATTGCCGAAAGAAGAAGAAGAAGATTTATTAATAGCAATAATGACCAATTTTTCACTTTATTTATGAAGAATATCTTTTTATAAGCGCAATGTCGTAGTAATAAAATAATTTTTCTCAACTTTCTGTCAATGTATTTGTTCTTTCCTCCATAATTAATATGGTTATCATATGTTTATTCCATTACTTTATACTTTATATAGTTTATTTATACAATTCATACCCTTTTTAAAAAAAAAAAATTTATACTGTATATTTCCATTTTATACTTAATTTTATTGTAACAAATTACTATATATTGTAGACTTTATATCTTTACATTCTTTTCTATTGCCATTTCCCTCTCTTAGTTTCTTTTTTTAGGTCACAAACAGTTGTTGTAAGCATTTCACCGCATATCATATTGTGTATGTTACAAATAAAAATTTAGATTTTTTCCCCTTTCATTTCTTATTCTGATGTCCGCTAATTGTTTAAAAAGATTAGTTGCTTGAGTCACGTGATTAATTTGAGTTTTGATTAGCATGTACAGTATTTAAAAGTCACATTCTTCAATACTGTAGGTCAACCATTCAACATTACCACTTTATTGAAATCACCCTAGTGCTAAAAATAAACCATCGAATTCAGGGTGACCCTGTGTCTTCATATCACCCTGTGGTTTGTTATTTTACCGTAACAGCACAACACACAGTCGTTTACTCCTTACTCAGCACACACGTTCCAGCCCAGACTCACCCAGGGCCCAGATTGCGGCTCCCAGTCCTGCCAGGACCACAGCGGTCACACCCACGGCGACCACGGCTCGCCACCGGCTACATGGGGTCATCCCTGGTGCTCCTGTCAGACAGACAGACCACACAGAATAATCACAACTTACAGACAACATCTCGTAATCTACATCCTAAACTACTGATATCATATCATTCTGGCATCAAAACGCCCCTACATGACATGTTGTAAGTGATCGTAACATGTTATTTACGGCATTAACACGAAGACGCGAAAAGATTTTGCCAAAATCCAGCGCGAGACAAAAAAAAAAAAAAAAAAACGAAGCGCGACGACAAGTGTGTGTAGAGAGATGAGAGAAGAATGAGATCAATAGTCCAAAGTCAGCACGTCCGTGGACACAAAGTAAACTGGGGACTTAATACTAGTGCCATAATCTACTCCCCTCTCTCTCTCACACACACACACACACACACAGCGTGAGTGTCACACTGTCCCGGGGCTGGATTCGTCAGATCTGACCATGAGGTGGTGATCTGTTGCATAAAACACCACGTGCAACACGCGTGCCAGAATCTTTATTACAATTTCAAATAAATCCTGAAAGCTCCCCGAAAACTTCAAGAAAAAAAGACAGCGACTTGATGCACTTTTAAGTATGAACTTAATCAATTCAATTACCTTCCAGTCATTTTTAACTAATTATATACAGTCAGCATAATTACAGCACACTTTATTCCACTTAAATCTTGAGTTAACTCTAGTTTGAAATGGAAAATAAAGGGAATTACACCAAGTGTTCGCCGCTGTAAATTACATCGTGTTTTACTGAGGACAAAAAGGTCTTATTCAGTTTGTCACATCTGGTTTATATACAGTAACATATCGGGAATAAATGTCAATGGACATCATGGAGAGATGAATAAACACTTACACAGTATGTGTCTAAAATTTTGGAACCAGTCCTGAGACCATGTCAAACCCGAACACAGAGAAAAATAAGAAATATACAGTATACTACCATAAGTCCAGTACGCCTCACTGACGGTTAAAGAGTTTATAGAAACAGGTAAAAACTTCAAGCGAATAATAATCTGCTGATCTTTAATGTAATCAGTGATATTATTATTATTATTATTATTATTATTATTATTATTATTATTATTATTATTATCTGAGGTTGAAGTCCACGTATGTGTACGTGTGTGTTTCTGTACAGCAGAACTCTCTGTCTAACTTATTAATAGACAGAAATGACATTCTGTAAGGTTGAGTATCTGACGCCTTGTTTACACTAAGTTGTCCTTCTTTGGTGCTCAGACAAATACACTCCCTGTTCGGTAATCGGAGAGAGAATCACAGATGAGAAATGGAAAAAGTCGATCAGATAAAGATGAAGTTTTGTCTTAAAACGACTCCAGCGTGTTAAAATTCACTTATACCACTTCAGTGCTGTTATTTCAGACAAAGTGAAAATATCAACTAATCCCAGTCAAAATATTCACTTTATCTTTTCTAATTAATATCTATTGGTGCAGGTGTTTGTTTACACTGAGACAGTAGCGTATTAGTAAATTATTATACAGTAGATTATTAAAAGATTTAGATTTCACTTATGGTGCAGGTTAAACCTCAGGCAGAGATCTAAGGACTGCAGAAGATTCATCAAATTCTGTCCAGCCAGTTTTGAGTGATGCTGTGACCAAATATGGCTGGACAGACATACAGACATTTTTCTGTGGCTGGTTTCTGGTCTTCCAATGTATAAAGCGTGAAGATATCATTAAAAGAACGAGTTCTGACCAACGTACAGACAAAACCTTCATTCATAAAGATTCAGAAGTTTAAAGGAACTAAAACATCTAAAGCTCCACCTTCCTCAACTTCCTATGAATTCAGATGTTTTTAATAAATTCAGATAAATTCAACCCAAAAGTCTTTAGTGGAAGCAGAACACGTCCAGAGAGCTCGACCAGTGTTCCCCTCCGTTTCCCACATTCATGAGCTCTGATATTCACTTTTAAAGGATGTGGTTTGTACATTTTAAATATAATCTTTTATCTGTTGAACACAAGTTGAACTGTTACAATATACAGTATAAGGATCGGGGCATTTCACATGTTCCTGTTTCATAACAGCAGTGTTTGGATGTTGAGATGTTTTCCAGTTAGCAGAGCGTGACCTTGGAGAAACATCTTGCTAAGGAAACTGCATGCTTGGAATTTGTCACATAGAGCGAACACCATGACCAGGAACACTGCACGGGTTCTACTGCGGTGTTTAACCTTGACACAAAATGAAAAGGAAAAAAAAAAATCCTTTTCAGGGCAGTTTAAACAGGATGGGGTTATTTCAGGCCATGACATTTATTTATGTGATTACATCATTCATGTAAGGAACAAAAATGTTTTGTTGCCTAAAAAAACAAAAATTTTGTATTCAGCTCTATTTAGAGGTTTATATACAGTAGTTCACAGGTTTCTATGTATTTTCTTGAAATTAAAGTCGGCTCCATGTTGTTTTCCTGGGCTTTAAATAAAGGAAACAGAGCGACACTTCTTGGCCAGTCTCGGGTGCCCTGAGCCCTGAGAGCGTCCGCGGCCGGTTTGACCCATTTCACCACTGAACAAACACCACTTTTGTGTCGCACCTGGAAAAAGTCCTGACACTGCGATCTGTCGGTGCACACGGCTCCCAGTTTCCCCACTTCTGACTTCCACACCTGACTGCCAACAACGTCTTATACGTTTAAATAAACTGCGTCTGCTGCCAGTTCAATTCTGCGTAGTGAAGGAAAAAAGATATTGTAGGTTTACACGGTATATACTGTATACTGTACACGTACGGGATTGTGATTTCCTCTTGATGATCACAAAATGTCTACATAATAACAGCACAAACTAAATATCTGATAATAAATAAACATTTATCTCCTGTGTGATTTCTTTTCAACAAAGATTTATCACCAGAATCATTCATAATAACAGATACCAATAAGCAAATTAGCTAATTAAAGGTACCATTAAAGGTAATTCATCAAAAGAAATCAATACCCGGAATGATTTAAAGATTTATGTTTTATATGTTCCAGATCGATTTCAGCTGAATAAAGCCGAAATATTTCATGCTAAATTAGTCGCTTATTTATTTACTGAATAGTTTAATTCCTGATGTTATAAATTTACCCTTTTCAGAGATCTGTCATCTTTATTAACTCTACACAATAGACTTAAAGGAGAGTCACACAACAATTCAGTGAGTTAATCAATAATACTATAAAAGTCACTATGTACACTTACTACACGGAATCTAATTATCACATTGTAAACTCTTTGTACTGCATAAGTGTCTAATGGAACATAGAAAATATTAACTAATTACATGAATTTAATACATAATAATATACATTTTTTCCTCTTGCACGTCACTTTTATTTTCTTCTTTTTGTATGTTTAATTAATACTTTTATATAAAATGTTAAATTAATCACATGGATGAGTTTGCCCATGTAGTTGCTTTTAAAAGACATCAATATTTTTTTTTATTGTTACTGCACAATTCATTTAAACACACAAAATAATACTTTTATTACGTTCTGTCTATCTGGTGTGATTTCTTCTTGTTTTATTCAATGCTCATTATTACCTTGATTTTTATTTTTTTTAAGGTGCTATAGGAATAAAATGTGAACTCAACTAAATAGAACTGAATTTAATCTAATAACATTGCAGATGCCGTGCATGATTGACTTGGATCTGATTAAGCCGAATAAAATCACACAGTGGCTCCATAAATCATTCGCTGAAAGTGAAGAAGAAGAAAAGAATCACTTTCCAGCAGCCTGAACTGAATGAAATACAATTAAATTAATCCAACAAAGTGAATTTAATCAACCTTACTGAAATCAAACTGAATCAATTGCACTGTGGCACCCTGAATTAAATCATGGATAAACTAAACAGAATAAAAAAAAAAAACTGTGAAACTGAAGTTTTCGAACAGAATCAAATTGTGGCACCCTGAATTAAATCAAATTGAACGAAAGTGAATTAAATTAAACCGAATCAAATATAAACACATTCTATCTTTCTGGAACGATTTCTTCATTTAATGTACGTAACAGCTAATATTTTTCGAACTGAATTGAATCTACTGTAATAACAGTGCAGAGCTGTGGATAACTGACTTGGATCAAATTAAGCTGAATCTAAATAAAATCACATAGCAGCTCCATAAATTAAACAGAATCAAATACGATTAAACTTTGGAACCCTGAACAGAATCAAATAGAACTAAATCAAATATAATTCCACAGTGGCGCCCTGAATTCAACTGAATTCATCAAACTGAATCAAACAGAATCACATTGTGGCATCCTGAATTCAATCAAAACTGGATTCAACTGAATGTAATGAAAAGGAATCAACAAGACGCACCGCGTCATCGCGAACTGAATCGAATTGAAATAAACCGAATGAAACCGAAGGAGGCGCGGTGGTGTAGTGGTTAGCACTGTCGCCTTGCACCTCCAGGGTCTGGGTTCAATTCCCCGGCCAGGCTCGATTCCCGTCTCTGTGTGCATGGAGTTTGCATGTTCTCCCCGTGCTTGGTGGGTTTCCTCCGGGTACTCCGGTTTCCTCCCACAGTCTAAAGATATGCAGGTTAGGCTAATTGGCGTTCCTAAATTGCCCGTAGTGTGTGATTGGGTGTGTGAGTGTGTGTATGTGTGCGATGGATTGGCACCCTGTCCAGGGTGTACCCCGCCTAGTGCCAGAAGTCTCCTGGGATAGGCTCCAGGTCCCCCGCAACCCTGAACACAGGATTAAGCGGTATAGAAAATGAATGAATGAATGAACGAATGAAACCGAGCAAACTCTCCAGAATCAAACTGATGTTAGATCACATTATCTTTAAACTAAATGAAGCTGAATCATGAACCACTACAGTTTGGAGGTGTGTGATTTGCGGTACACACTCCTGCACGGGTTCGAGTCCTCGGTGAGTCACGGCTGTGAGTCACGATCTCTGCTGAAGCTGTTTCCAGTAAAACAGCTTAATGGTATTACGCTGAGGAATGCACTCGTAGCAGACTGGATCAGTTCCACGTGTCTCCCGGAGACACACACATCGCCGCTCAGACGGGGCATTTAGTATAAATATCCATTATTTCTACTCGACAATGAGCGCTAATGCAGCCGCGCTGTAACCCATAATCATGATGTCAACTATTGTATGCAGAAGGTTATTAAGTGTACGGTGTGTACTGTACTGTATGTGTGTGTGTCGAACTCGGCAGACTGTAAAGGATGATACAGACACACCTCTGAGGTCAGGTTACAGTCGAGCGGGCAGAGACAAAAAATTTACTCCTAGTGGCATTCTAACAGTTTTTTCACCCATCGCTGCGTTTCTCTGAGGTGAGTCTGATCGGGTTTAACCAGAACACTTCGAGATGATGCTATCTGATTTAAAGCCTAGAGACACACACACACACACACACACACTGTAACTACAGTAACATCTGTGTGGATACTGAAATGACATGTTATTCTGTGCAGGTTTAATCTGTAGTCTTCTCTATTTTATACAAATGATTACGTGATAACTGAGTCTGTTCATACTATTTTGTCAGATTACTGTACAGACATATATTTCTAGAGATATTCTGCATCAGGTCTAGCCACAACGACGTTAAATTCTGGATGGGTCACAGATGGTGTTGGTTTATTTTCTAAAACAGCAGCCTTGACATTATTGAACATTAATATTAATGTGCTTATTCTAATATTGGAATTAGAAGTAGAATTCTAATTCTAATATCGTATTGCTGATACTGTAATAACAGCTCAACATGGGGACTATAGAAAGGGCACGTCACATAAACAAAGTAAAAACGTGTGTAAATTTCACATTTATTGAAGGAGTCTCAATAAAAAACGGAAATTATGCAGGTAATGTACATACTGTATTAGTCTAGAATTTATGTTGAGGTTGTCGATAACTTAAGAATTTGTTTATTTTTTTGCATATAAATATTGGTAAACATCCGCTTAATGAGAGTATTTGTCCCATTATTTGCTCTTAGCCAAGGTAAATATGTTTCATCATCCTATTCAACTTACTAGAGGCATTCGAGTCAAACCGGGACTTACTGGTGAATGAAGGCGTAATGTAAAAGGGGTAGCTCAGTGGTTAAGGCATAGGACTACGGTTCGGAAGATCACAGGTTCAAATCCCACAACCACCAAGTTGCCACTGTTGGGCCCTTGAGCAAGTCCCTTAACCCTCAACTGCTCAGATGTGTAATGAGATAAAAATGTAAGTCACTCTGGATAAGAGCGTCTGCCAAATGCCTATGTATGCAAAATGTAAATGTAAAAGCGATTAGCATTTGAACGGAGCAAAAGTTTAAAAGAAATCCATACTGAAATATCGCCTGAGGTGGCCCAAAGCCCACTAATCCTCAAAAAAAAAATAGACAGATAATTTGTCACCAACTTATGAAGTTGCACTTGCACATTACAGGAACTCGGCTGGGAGTTATTGTCACATCCCCGTACAGTCCTGAACTCGCTTCAAGCCATTTCCACATGTTTAGAAAATTAAAGGAGTTCCTTGGAGGCCGGGGTTTCAGAATGAATCAGACAGGCAGTCTGATCATGGCTTTGCCGTATTGAGAAAACTTTCTACCTTGATAGTGTTCAAGCACTAATGAAACACTGAGATAAGAGAGTTAGTGTAGCAGGAGATTATATAGAGAAATAAAGGGTTCTGTTATTCTGCACAATCAAAAGTCCTGGTTTGACTTGAACGCCTCTTGTATTAGTTAATAGTTCTTCACCAAGAGCATGAAATACACTGAGAATATTTCATTCCGTTAATGGATGATAGGGACGGGTCTCCAAAGCTCTATAAGCTTTGGAGAAACATTGAAAATACATTCTTATCTTATAAATGTTTTTCTAAATAGTTTGACACGCAGCCCTGTAGTCTTTCTAACAGTAATTGTATAAACCAAAAGAAAGCACACTCTGCTGAATTCCTGAGAATTTTGTATTGATTGGAAATTATTACAATGTAAAAGCAACCGAGCTGAATTAAAAAGATAACACGTCCCCTTGAAAAAATCTCAGTTTGTAGCAAGTGTGAAGAAGTCAAGTGTGGAGTTACGCAAAAAACGGCATTCAAATCTTCACTTCTTTGTCTCTGCCATGGTCTGACACTTTTAATGCTGGGATGGTGTTGAGTTCAAATAGACATCAGCTGGTCCTAACCTGCAGCTGTATTCCATCCTGCATTATACAACAGTTACAGTAGGTCTGAACCAGTAATTTGATTGGACGAGAGGCATTCAACGAGTGGTGGTGATTTGTGTAGCATTAAACGAGCGTACGACAGCACTGGAATGTTTAACTATACGTGTCACTACATATCAGGTGTTCTAATAATCAGAATTACGCTAACAGTAGGTTTCTGCATCGATGAATTTTAAGTCTGTACAGTCCGGAGTACTGAGGAGAGAGAAGCTGCCTGCCAAAACCCACATTCACAAACAGTAACATAAGCACTTTCAGCAAGAACACACAACTGATACCTTTATGTCGTCTTAAACAACACGCCATCTCCTTAATAACTGCTCTGAATTTCATTCATCTTGTTTTATTTATACCTAAGGTGAGCTACAAGACTAACTTCTAACACAAGCCTGAATCCCAAATCCCTCTGTAACCCTAAATCAAGGGCTCTACTTGGTGTTGTGACAAGGGATTGTACACTCTAGCATGCTAGTTTTCCATTTATTGCCCATTTGGGATTTAACCCCAGAACCTGGAGCTGATATTCGAAAGTGAAATAAGTTGAAATAAGTGTTTCAGCATCATGCGTACAACCACATCACAGCCATGCTGATATTCATCACAACAGCACTCACTCTCGCCTGTTATTGCTTAAAGTATATAGTCTGCGTAATGCATGAACATGATGCTTATAAACGACGCATATAGAGGCTATAAATGTATAAACACTAATGTTATCCACCATAAATAAGAATATTTAGATCAGGTTATACATAAAACAGTAAGTGACCAAGCTGAACAAATCATATGAATTAAATCAAATAAAAACTCTGAAGGTTTCTTAGTTCCCTTATCACTTTAAATAAAGTTCCTTCCTGCAATTGATTCCTACTTACTGTTTAATGTACAAAAATAGAAGAAAAACACTGAATTTCTTGTCAACCTTTCGTCATTTCCTAAAGTGGTTTTGGGAGGCGTCACGATATACAGTGTGAAAAACTATTTGCCCCTTCCTGATTTCTTATTCTTTTGCATGTTTGTCACACTTAAATGTTTCTGCTCATCAAAAAACACAAAATGCAGTTTTAAATGAAGGTTTACGTTATTAAGGGAGAAAAAAAACTCCAAATCTACATGGCCCTGTGTGAAAAAGTGATTGCCCCCCTTGTTAAAAAATAACTTAACTGTGGTTTATCACACCTGAGTTCAATTTCTGTAGTCACCCCCAGGCCTGATTACTGCCACACCCGTTTCAATCAAGAAATCACTTAAATAGGAGCTACCTGACACAGAGAAGTAGACCAAAAGCACCTCAAAAGCTAGACATCATGCCAAGATCCAAAGAAATTCAGGAACAAATGAGAACAAAAGTAATTGAGATCTATCAGTCTGGTAAAGGTTATAAAGCCATTTCTAAAGCTTTGGGACTCCAGCGAACCACAGTGAGAGCCATTATCCACAAATGGCAAAAACATGGAACAGTGGTGAACCTTCCCAGGAGTGGCCGACCGACCAAAATTACCCCAAGAGCGCAGAGACGACTCATCCGAGAGGCCACAAAAGACCCCAGGACAACATCTAAAGAACTGCAGGCCTCACTTGCCTCAATTAAGGTCAGTGTTCACGACTCCACCATAAGAAAGAGACTGGGCAAAAACGGCCTGCATGGCAGATTTACAAGGCGCAAACCACTTTTAAGCAAAAAGAACATTAAGGCTCGTCTCAATTTTGCTAAAAAAAACATCTCAATGATTGCCAAGACTTTTGGGAAAATACCTTGTGGACCGACGAGACAAAAGTTGAACTTTTTGGAAGGTGCGTGTCCCGTTACATCTGGCGTAAAAGTAACACAGCATTTGAGAAAAAGAACATCATACCAACAGTAAAATATGGTGGTGGTAGTGTGATGGTCTGGGGTTGTTTTGCTGCTTCAGGACCTGGAAGGCTTGCTGTGATAGATGGAACCATGAATTCTACTGTCTACCAAAAAATCCTGAAGGAGAATGTCCGGCCATCTGTTCGTCAACTCAAGCTGAAGCGATCTTGGGTGCTGCAGCAGGACAATGACCCAAAACACACCAGCAAATCCACCTCTGAATGGCTGAAGAAAAACAAAATGAAGACTTTGGAGTGGCCTAGTCAAAGTCCTGACCTGAATCCTATTGAGATGTCGTGGCATGACCTTAAAAAGGCGGTTCATGCTAGAAAACCCTCAAATAAAGCTGAATTACAACAATTCTGCAAAGATGAGTGGGCCAAAATTCCTCCAGAGCGCTGTAAAAGACTCGTTGCAAGTTATCGCAAACGCTTGATTGCAGTTATTGCTGCTAAGGGTGGCCCAACCAGTTACTAGGTTCAGGGGGCAATTACTTTTTCACACAGGGCCATGTAGGTTTGGATTTTTTTTCTCCCTAAATAATAAAACCCCTCATTTAAAAACTGCATTTTGTGTTTACTTGTGTTATCTTTGACTAATAGTTAAATGTGTTTGATGATCAGAAACATTTTGTGTGACAAACATGCAAAAGAATAAGAAATCAGGAGGGGGCAAATAGTTTTTCACACCACTGCATGTGTTAAAACCGCTGCTCTCAAATCACAACTAAAAATCCTGTTATTAAGTTTGCGACAGAATCGTGATGAACACGTACACGTCAATGCCGACTTTAATAAGGAAAATGTGTTTGTCGTGAGCAGACTGAGTAATCGTCACTAACAGGACCGTGCAGTGAATCATCAAGTGCTATTTCTGTGCTTGGTCCAAAAAAAAAAAAAGTAATTCTTAACATAGATCTTAACATCTTGATGTGGACAGCTTGCCAGCGTTGACTTTTCACCTTGTTACAGTACTAATAACGAGCTATTACACCAAGTTTGAACAAAACATGTCTAATCCGCTTCAGTCTAACCTTATTAATGTTTAACAGATGTCTAGCTCCATGTCAAAACAAGACTGTGTGTGTGTGTGTGTTTTCTGGAACTCACCTATCTTTTTTTCTGTCATCTCCCTTCAGAAAGAAAAAAAGGAAACCAAGAGGATGCGGGTCTCCCCCAGAAATAACTCACTTCACCTGCCAATCAAACATTTATCCTTCATTTATTTATGTTCAGAATGATCAGAAATTTCATTTAATCAGCACATGAAACAAACTCCGGCAGCTGAAAGAAGGGTTAAGCAAGTTAAATAAACCAAAGGGCAAACCGAGTTCTAGATCCAAGTGCCAAAGATTTGCGACATTTATGAGGATTCGAAGGCAAAAGAAAGAAAAGAAAAGCCGTTTGAAACGTTTAAAATATTTAAACAGTTGATGTCTTTGAAGTGTGTTTTGTTTTAAATAGAGTACAGTTGATGTCTTTGAAGTGTGTTTTGTTTAGGTTATTATTTTAGCAACTGACAGCAACAAACATCAAAGCGCCAGGTTTGAAACTTTTACTAAATAAACGACTGATTTCTAAAGTCGCATCTGATCCGCTAAAACACGCAGCTTTTCTTTTTCTGTTTTTCGAGAATAAAACCTCTCACCTTGTTCCTCAGCAGCAGGTGTCTTTCTGTATGAAGTCCTACAGAACATGAGCAGATGTCCCTCACCGCGTCCACTCTGACATTTAGCTCGTCCCTGGAGTCAGCAAGCTTTCCTTTTATTCGGGTAAAAAAGGAGCTTTTTCTTGGACACCCGGGACAGACGCTGTTCCTCTCGCACTCCCCTTTCCTCCCTCTCTCTCTCTCTCTCTCTCTCTCTCTCTCTCTCCTTCCGGTCAGTGAAAGCCGTCCCCGTGGGCCAGGTGTACTTAAAAGGAGGGGCTCAGGTGCTCGTGGCTGCGTCTCAAACCACACACTATTGTACTACACAGTGGCCTAGTCTATGTGAAACACTAGTAAGGACGCACTGTTTAAGTGCAGAAGTGCAATTTGTGATGTACTGTAGCACATCCAGGTGGTCTGCACAGACTGTATACCTTCTACGCATGAGACACACACACATACACACACAAACAAGACGTACAGTAAGTAGGCTCATAATCATGAATTTTATGATTAAATGCATGCACCACGGTGCTGTAGTGGTTAGACTGTGGCCTCGCACCTCCAGGGTCAGGGTTCGATTCCTGCCTCTGGTTTGTGTGGTCGCGGTTTGCATGTTCTCCCCGTTGCTTGGTGGGTTTTCTCCGCATACTTCGGTTTCCTTCCACAGTCCAAAGGTTAGGTTAAGTGGCGTTCCCAAACTGCGTGTGTTGCACCGTCTCGTGCTCTAAGTCTCCTGGGATGGGCTCCAGGCCCCTCGCAACCCTGTACACAGGAAAAGCAGCGTAGATGAAGATGTTTATGATGTATGCACCAGCATTTATCCTCATTATTGTACGTTAAGAATGTCTTCAAAAGAGACCAGATTGTTGGTGAGCCTGATGGTGGACTGTCTCCGGGAGCAACAGCTAGGAAACTTGAAATAACAGAATTATACTCCAATTTAAAGAAAATGGCGAAACATCAGACGAGATGGGCTTCCTTTTAAAACGTCTTCATGCTGGTCGAAGTTAGGTTAAGAATGAAGCTCTCGTTTGATGTCTAGTCACTAAAGAAACGTCAACAAACATTAATCATGCATTAATAACTAAACCATACTCGCTCAAACATTTTAGTGCATACAACTGATCATAAGACTATGAAGGTCTATTTACTCCTACTTATTTCCCAATTATAGCACATCCTGGATTGTTTGATTCCCCTTATATTGTAAGTCGCACCTCCAATTAAAACGGTAATATTGTTTTCATATCATACAGTAAATTTTCTCCACTTATTGTTAGATTCAATGTTGTAGAGCATCCAGTATGGTTACTTCTTGCTCTGAGTAACGGTCGTTTCCCCCTCCTTAGCCACTCCTGTGGTACAGTTTAGTACCTCAGTAAAGTTTATGGGACAGACCATAATGATATGGTTTGTAACCAGGGAAACATGCTACAGTCACAGAAACAAGTGGAAAAACTGCTAGATGAAATAAGGTTGATTTCCTCTAACAAGGAAAATGAACACACACACACACACAAGGGTATAAAAGGAAGTAAAACAGTAGACTCACTTACAACACAAACCTCTAAATACTCTTCCTCTATTTTTCAGACTTCTGTAAGATCAAGATGGACAAGTTGTCCAAGCGTTACTTTGAGAACAGATGCCTGTGGACATCTCTTATTATTTCAGGTGAGCCAATATAATTAATTGCTTGCACTATTGTAAAGCGCTATTGCTGTTTTCTGAGTGTGTCTAAGAAATTGGGCTGCAGTGTGGCGTTTATGGATCAGCATCCCTTAATGTTACTCTAATCAATTCCAGTAGCCAACAAATGTCAAAGTCAAATTCTAGGTAATGGTGACGATGAGTTTTTTGCAGGATCATTTTACATTTACTGAGTTTTTCATTGACAAATAATGTAGCACAAACATACTATACATAGAGACATTACAACGGAATGCATACACTTGAGGAAGTTTATACTGTTGCTAGCTAGTAGAATTACCATGCTGTGCTAATTGGAGAATAAAGTGAAGCATGAAGCTGTATATATTATCATACAAACATTCGGGCACGCGTGTACTGTTTACTATAACACTGTGACCACATGTGTGTGCGTACAGCATGTTTATTATATTTTGTGTTTGTACAGCGTGTGTGTAAAGCAATAGCAAGTCCCATTAGAGAGGTTAAAGATCTATTTTCTGCACAAGGCTTAGCCTACTCTTTGTGTCTGTGTCCGCTCGCGTCATTGGACGCCACACACACACACACACACACACACACACACACACAGACCCCTCCTACTTTCGCCTTCACACACACACACACACATACACATACATGCACACACACACACACACACGCACACACACACACACACAGACCCCTCCTACATTCGCCTTCACAGACACACAAACACACACACACACTCTTTCTCTCTGCTCTACACAGAAACACTGCTCTGTCGCGATTCTTTTCAAAGGTAAAGTGCAGGTTAATATTTTTACTTTACAGCAGTGATTCCGTTAGTGTGTCCCTCAGTCGAGGGTCATTAGAGAGATTTCTTGTTTATTTTTCAGATAATCAGTGTTTCCGTTGTGTGTGTGAGAAAAGAGTGGAGGAAGGGTAACTGTGTAAGACAAGAAGGTGGAGAGGGGAGCTTACTTTAGATTCACACACACACACACACACACACACACACACACACACACACACAGCATCTGCGCGCACAAAGGGAAACACTTATCTGTCTGGATTTATTTGAAGTTTTTTTTTAAGTTAAAGTGCAGGTCAATTTGTTTTATGTTTACTTTATATTTTGTGTAAATTTTTTTTATGTATTTTTATTTATTTTTTGCTGTGGAACGAAGTATGCTCATAATCTAAGGTTCCACAGTACTGTTGTGTTGTCACATTGTCACTTTGTCGCTCGTGTTTGCACATTTGCACGTCCACTTTATGTTGTCTTTTTTGTATAGGACTTTTTTTTTATTATAGTTTTTCTGTTATTTTAAAATATCAATCTGTCTTGTCTCAACTAGCCAGCTAATTAGGTTTCATAGTTAGCTAGTAAGTTTTTGTTAAATTATGTTGTTAATTTATGTTGCATGGACAGTAGCACCTTGGTCCTGGGGGAACGTTGTTTCGTTTTACTGTTTACTGAACTACATATGGTTGAAATGACAATAAAAGCCTACTTGAACTTGAACACTGATCAATGCATTATTTGATTTGATAGAGACAGAGACTTATACTGTATCTTCCTGCTCTTCTAGCATTCCTGTCTGGAGGCGTTCTAGCCGGTGATTGGGTGGTCCATGTTCCCGTGAACCCCATCCTGGCCCCTCAGGGCTCCACATTGATGCTCCCCTGCACTTACAACTTCCCCGATGAGTCTGGATCACGTCAAGTGCAGTCCGAGATGTGGTGTCTGAACCAGAGCCTCTGCATCACACCCACCTACGTGTACCACAGTGCCAACATCTTCCCCGAGCCTGTGTATCAGGGCCGGGTCCAGTACTTGGGCTCGCTCGGCTCCAAAAACTGCTCTCTCAGGATAAGCGACCTGAGGATGAAGGACAGCGGCGTGTATGTGTTCCGCTTCATCACCAACCACCCTGTGAGCAAACTGCCTGAGCAGAGGGGTGTCACGCTAATAGTGACAGGTCAGGAAACTTCACCTAATGCTCTTCTGAAAACCTTGATATGTGTAACCTTTACAGTTAATTTTAGAGAGAGAGTACACAGTACATACATAGTACATATACTGTACGATATACAGTAAAATACTGAAATAAATATAGAATAAAATAAGCAATAATACATAGAAAAACATTAGCTAAGGAAAATATAGATATAGAGGATAAATAAAAATATAAAATACAAATACAGAAAAAAAAAATTCTGTACAAATATAGAAAAATATAGAAAATTATATTGTGAAAATAAAACAAAATTTAAACAGAAATGTTAAATAGAAATATGTGCAAAGGTGCATGAGTGTGCAGGTGTGCAATGTCCATAAGTGTCCACGGTGTCCATGAATGTCCAAAATGAGTGCAAAAATGTATTTACATTTAAAATTTCATATTTTTCCACTCTTGCAACATTTTTTACCTTTTATTTTATCTTTTATATTAACAATAACAATAATAATAACAACTCACTCATCTTCTATATCGCTTTATCCTGTATTCAGGGTCATGGGGACGGAGTCTAGGCTTAGGGCACGAGGCAGGGTACATGCTGGACAGGGTGCCAATCCATCGCAGGCCACACACACACACACACACACACACATACATACTCACACAATCATTCACTTGTGATCCCTGTGATCCTGTCAAAAGATGAATGAGTGAATGAATGAAACACACAAATTTTCATTCATTTATTATATATATTTATGATAATTTTTCACATTGCACAGTATGTTAGCTCATGTGCTTCTAAGAGCATGTATATAATTATTATTATGCAACTTTTATTGTATAATAATATATATTTAATTATTATATAATTATTTAGATTTTTGTGCAGACTGGATTTAATCTTATGCAAATCCTGAAGGGCATACAATACACGAAATCTTTTATTTTTATGACACATGCCAAACATTTCCTCCCGTTGCCGTTGGAGACTCGGCGGCTTCCTCCTGTCTGGCACAGACATCTTGACTTTAAAAGGAAAGAATGTTCCTTAAGTAAGTTTAAAGGTCAGACATTTCCTCAAAAAGAATGTTTTTTTCCTTTTACTGACCTTAAAGAGGTAGTGAAAGTAACTGAGTGAGCAGACTTATACACTCATATTTATCCATTCAAATGTTCAAAATGGGTATTTGATAACTGTTAATTAATAAATGTTCTTAAGCACATTAAGTTCTACAAATTAAGAATTCTAGATTTGGTGCTTCAAAACACCCGAGAATGTTCAGAGTCTTGGGGAAACTCCTGAGGTTTTTATAATGTTCTTCATATAAGTAAGAAATAAAAAACTCCATGTGTGGCTGCTAAGAAAATAATCAATGTAATACATGTGAGTTAAGATTGACACCTTAACGCTGATTAGTTTTCTAGAATATCATGAAGTAGTTGATTCCTTTCATGCAACTAGAAGTTTCATTCATTAAGGAATGACGTACATTTTATTCATTATAGCTACATTTGATGTTGTGGAATGTCTGTGAAATTTGAAAATGAAACAGGTGCTGAAGACTCTTTCCATAAAAACCCTGCAAACATCCTGCAATCCACTGTACTGTACGTGGAAATATCTGAGTCAGTTCAGAGCATCGGTCCGACCTAAACATGCTACAGTGGTTCCATTGGAAAATGTTTGTAAGACAAGTGTCTGGATTTAAGATTTGTACATGAGACCGATAAGACAAGAAAAATTATTATTGTACAAAAACAAATCAGCTGTAATTCAGATAATAGAGATTTATACAGTAGTTCTGAGTCCTACGGATTGTAGCCTCTGATTCACACTGATTGTGTTTTTCAGTATAAAATCATCTTCATTTTAATTTTAATCTTAGCTTCTGTTCCCCTATTGTGTAATGATACGTAAATGGTAGAAATGTGGGAAATATGACTGTCTTTAACATAACAGTAAAATAAAAAAAGATAGAAGCTGGATTATTAGGATTTGAAATGTTACAAAAGATGCGTTCCTAAAACAAAACCCTGAGGAACACCTTGATTTACCAAACAAGCAAAACGATGTCTGTTTTAAAATGATGTACAGTTTGTGTATGAATTCCTGTTGATAACAAATGAAAGAGTAATGAAGCACAATCAGAGATTTATTCATAGCCTAAACGTCAAACATGTCCTCAGCACTGGCTAAGACAGGAGGTGGGATTGTTTCTGACAAACAGTAATATGTGTTTACATGTATATTAACTGTGTGTGTGTGTGTGTGTGTGTGTGTGTTTAGCAAAAGGAAGCAGCTCTGCCGCCACCATTGGCATTGTGCTTGGAGTTCTCCTCCTGCTCACAGTAATAGCCACCATTTTTGCTTGTTCCAAAAGGTAAAGATTGATTTTCTTACAATGTACTTCACAAAAAGCAAAATCATAGAGATCGACAAATTAACTCTGAAACATTATTTCCTTTCAGACATGCTGCCTCAAAATCCCTTCAGCCAGTGCTTAACGATGAATGCAACCTGTGATTGCTGACAGATCAACAGCAGGACTGTATCTTCTGTATTCAGATTATATTTATTCAATTTACTCACAGTGTCAGAAAAGCTAGCTGTACAAATATATCAGGTTATGTGTTTCATTAGAATGTAAAGTCTTTAAACATGGTTATAAGTTCATGATGTACTGTAATAACAGGGCAGTCTTTGTGAATTATATATATATTGTTTTTTTATTCGAGTAAATATAGATTTCTTTTTAATAATAAGCCTCCTAACTTCTATCCGAGTGTAGTATATTTTTGAAAGTCTAATGCATATCTTTGTGAAGATGATAAATAAATGATAAAACTCAATATATAATCTTATCATTGCAATAATACTCCAGTGAAGTTTATTCAATATGAATTAATGAAACAGAAATGAAGTAACAGCAAAGAATCAGCCACAGCACATCACATGACCCAGTCACATGTCTCCTGGACAACTTGTTATTTTTTTAAGTTAACATTTGCACCCTAATTTAAATTCCAGGATTGGAGTGTTTTGTTTTGTGCAATCTTGCAAAGTTACACTTCCATCCATTCATCTAAGAACCTTTATAGTCCAAATAGGGACCGTGGAGGCCAATTGTTATTACTATTGTACTTCTCCCTATTTTACGACCGTGGTGGGACTTCCGGTCAACACTCACACACTATGGGCAATTTGGGAACACCAATTAACATACATTGCAAATCGGTGTATGCAGAGGAAACCCTCCATGCACAGGGAGAACTTGCAATCACTGTGGCGGGAAATGAACTGGGATCCTGGAGTTGCAAGGCGACAGTGCTAACCACTAAGTCAAGAGTTGCACTAAACAAGCGAAAATTTATTATTTGTACTTAACCAGCAACTTGTCAATAGCTACATTTTCATGTGTTAAACATTAACACCTTTTTTTTTTTTTATCCATTTCTAGTTACATTTATGGTGAAACAAGTTCTTACTTACAGTACATTATAGCTGCTATAAACATTCAATCTCTCCTCAGGTCTATCTCCTGCATATGTCTCTTTCTTGAGGTTAAATAATACAACAAAAAAGCAGTAAAAATATAACGTCCTTTGTCTTGTTAAGGTTGCTGATCAGACTCTTACAAAGCACAGACACTGGAGACTCCTTAAATCAATGTTAAATAAACATCTCACGTGATTTGCTTGTTTTAGGAGGCATGGTGGTTAGCATGGTCTTTTGGCACCTCCACCTTTTTTGGCTAACTGGTACCCCCCCCCACCACCCTACAGGATGAGCAGTATGGAAAAAGGGATGGATGGATATTTATTATTCTTTGGTATCCATGTGAATCAGTCGTTGTACAAGAATAAGCAGTTATTATGGAAACAAACAAACACTATAACTAACACTATAACAAACACAAGTTGTGATTTTGAAGCTGCACTACCATCAGAGCTGCTGTTATGGAATATTAATCAACACACTATCATACACACTGGACTATGATGTTTTAAAGAGCATAGTTTAATTGAGAGAGTAGAAACATCAAGTCGAACCGAGTACAACAAAACATCTGTTTTACATCAAGCTTCATAAGGATGATGATCGTGTTAACTTTGAACAGTGACATTAAAATCGGTGAGGATTTCTCACAGTAACAATCTCCGATTAATACTGGAAGACATCTTAGTAGATTTTAATAAATTCTGAACAGATTTAGGTAAGATCCAGGATATCAACCATAACATTAGTGCCTAGAGCTTAGACCAGAGATTAGATTTGAAAACTTTTTTGGCAGTACAACAAACATAGTATGACCTCATTTTAATGATGGATGATATTTGTTTGATTAGATTTAAGATTTGACCTAGAACGGCTACGTTTGGATCATGGTATGCTAAACCTGAACATTAACCAGTCACAGTGTACTGTATTTTACAGTACATTAGCATAGCAGGATCCAGACTATGGTTACATTTTATAGCGATTTATCTCAGGATAATTAAACATACAAGGTCAGTTTGAACACTGAAACATCAAGACACAGTTTTCAACAGTTAGGCTGTTTAGCCAGGACAGAATAAACAACACTGTGGCTGTCTTTAGGCTCCTTTGCGGCGCCAGCTTGTGGAAGGTTTGTGACCTGCACTTGGTCTCGGCTGAAAAAGAAAATAATAATTAATCCACAACATTTCCTTTTTGTGATTAACCAAATTGATCTTTTTATTTATTTGTTTATTCTTTCCATTACCTGCAAGAGTGTTTATATTAGTCTAGGATTAAATGTCTAACCTTGCTGTACGAGAATAATGCACAGTGACGAATTTGACTTTTCCGCCCTCGCCGCCTTTCTCATCTGTCCAGGGTTTCTCCACAGCTTCCTTAAGGGGTACAATGGAAGGGTGAAGGTTGTCATGAATGTCTTCTGGTTCCTCCTAACACAAACATCAAACCTTTCTTTAAGCTGAGACACTTAATCACAGTGCCGGGTAACACCATACTATCTAAGGTGTTCATAAGGCTACAATACAGCTACTCCACTCTTTTCAGAGTTATATTTAAACCTATATGAACATTTATAAATGTTTATTCCAACATGCATGCCAGGGGGTCATGAAACATATCTGAGTCAGAGTTAAGTTAAAAAGAGGAGTTTCCTGGCCACGGACACAAATTTTTGTTTGTGGCATGCCAACAGTAAAACATCCTGAGAACATTCATGTGTGGGGTTGCTTCTTAGCCAGTGGAGTGAGCTCACTTACAATTTTGCCATGGAGCACCTTGCCATAAAGAAAAATGATAAGCTCGGGAAACAAAACATCAAATCTTTGGGTCCATGGCCAGGAAACTCCTCAGACTTTAATCCCATTGAGAACTTGTGGTTAATTTTCAAGAGACGGGTGGACAAACAAAAATAAACAAATTCTGACAAACTCCAAGCATTGATTATGCCAGAATGGGCTCCATCAGTCAGGGTGTGGCCCAGAAGTTGATTGACAGCATGCCAGTGAATTGCAGAGGCCTTCAAAATGAATGGCATTGACTCTTTGCATAAACTTAATTGTCAGTAAAAGCCTTTGACGCTTATGAAAGGCTTGTTCTTATACTTCAGTATACCAGAGTAACGTCTAACAAAAAGATCGAAAAACACTGAAGCAGGAGACTTTGTGAAAATTAGTATTTGTGTCCTTCTTTTCTTTGTGTTCATGGAGCTACACTGCAGAGACGCCACTCTTTCGAATAGCAGAAATACATTTTAACCTATACAAATGTTTATTCCAACATGCATGCCGAGTAGTCATGGAACAGCTCGGAGTTAAGTTAAAAACTGGTTTTGAGTTGTATACAACAAATAACAAATGTACAGTCACTAAAAGAAAGATATTTTTCTTTCTTTTGCAGCTCTTTCACACTTCTTTCAAACATTAACAGCTCAAAGCTAATTCCGGGAAGCATGCTAGCCACTTTGCTAGCTTGACCCAAGGCTAGTTTGGTTCATTTGCTAGCAGAAAGCAGATACTTTGCTAGCTGCTTCACTTTTATTCACTGGTCTACTATAGTATATAATAAACTTTAACACTGTGGTTGAGCTCCCAAAACAAGAATCTTAGAAAATAAATAAAAATACAGGTAAGATGAGGCCAGTTAGCATTAGCTTCATTTTACAGCTAGTCTGGTCTTGTTTGATAGCCGTTTGTCCAGCTTGTCCAAGCCCTCATTCACACTTTCTCATTCATCTGAACTGCTGTATAATGTTGCTTTCATTTACTCTTTCCTGTAGGAATACACTACTGTGCAAAAGTCTTAGCAAATAACTGCATAAAATATAGTCTCAGGTACAGTGTGTGCAGATGTATAAGGAAATTAGCTGCTTTAGTTTTACTGAACATCCTTCAGAACCAGAAACAGTCCTTCTTTTTTCATGTAGCAAAACCCAGACGCTTTCTTTCCAGTTTTTTTTTGTCTGAAAATAAATATATTTTTTGTACTAAATTCATAATGAAGACATAAAATAAACATGTGTAGCAAAAACACACAGTTCCTCACAAGACTTTTGCACAGTACTGTTAGGATGATGGAAATTAGGATATCCATCATCATCATCATCATCCTCAACAACAACAATAACACCAATGAGCTAACTCACTGGGATGTCTGCCATCTTCGAGCTCCGGGGCTGATACGTTGGTTGAGGACATTCATAAAAAAGCGTGTCGACTTCCATGGGAGATCCGAGCTAAAAGAAAATGTTCTCGTTAGATTCTAATGCATGCAACCTTTTAACACCATGTAAGAGGTAAAATGATAGTGAAAAGACCTGCTTATCTATTTCCAGTGCTTCACTGTCCACTCTGTGCATGTTCTTACTGCAGAGGAAATATTACATTATAGTGTACACAACACTAGCAATAATAATAATAATAATAAATATATATATATATATATATATATATATATATATATATATATATATATATACAGTGGTGTGAAAAACTATTTGCCCCCTTCCTGATTTCTTATTCTTTTGCATGTTTGTCACACTTAAATGTTTCTGCTCATCAAAAACCGTTAACTATTAGTCAAAGATAACATAATTGAACACAAAATGCAGTTTTTAAATGAAGGTTCACGTTATTAAGGGAGAAAAAAAACTCCAAATCTACATGGCCCTGTGTGAAAAAGTGATTGCCCCCCTTGTTAAAAAATAACTTAACTGTGGTTTATCACACCTGAGTTCAATTTCTGTAGTCACCCCCAGGCCTGATTACTGCCACACCTGTTTCAATCAAGAAATCACTTAAATAGGAGCTACCTGACACAGAGAAGTAGACCAAAAGCACCTCAAAAGCTAGACATCATGCCAAGATGCAAAGAAATTCAGGAACAAATGAGAACAAAAGTAATTGAGATCTATCAGTCTGGTAAAGGTTATAAAGCCATTTCTAAAGCTTTGGGACTCCAGCGAACCACAGTGAGAGCCATTATCCACAAATGGCAAAAACATGGAACAGTGGTGAACCTTCCCAGGAGTTGCCTCAATTAAGGTCAGTGTTCACGACTCCACCATAAGAAAGAGACTGGGCAAAAACGGCCTGCATGGCAGATTTCCAAGGCGCAAACCACTTTTAAGCAAAAAGAACATTAAGGCTCGTCTCAATTTTGCTAAAAAACATCTCAATGATTGCCAAGACTTTTGGGAAAATACCTTGTGGACCGACGAGACAAAAGTTGAACTTTTTGGAAGGTGCGTGTCCCGTTACATCTGGCGTAAAAGTAACACAGCATTTCAGAAAAAGAACATCATACCAACAGTAAAACAAAATGAAGACTTTGGAGTGGCCTAGTCAAAGTCCTGACCTGAATCCTATTGAGATGTTGTGGCATGACCTTAAAAAGGCGGTTCATGCTAGAAAACCCTCAAATAAAGCTGAATTACAACAATTCTGCAAAGATGATCGGGCCAAAATTCCTCCAGAGCGCTGTAAAAGACTCATTGCAAGTTATCGCAAATGCTTGATTGCAGTTATTGCTGCTAAGGGTGGGCCAACCAGTTATTAGGTTCAGGGGGCAATTACTTTTTCACATAGGGCCATGTAAGTTTGGATTTTTTTTCTACCAAAATAATAAAACCCCTCATTTAAAAACTGCATTTTGTGTTTAATTATGTTATCTTTGACTAATAGTTAAATGTGTTTGATGATCAGAAACATTTTGTGTGACAAACGTGCAAAAGAATAAGAAATCAGGAGGGGGGCAAATAGTTTTTCACACCACTGTATATGGTTTTACTTTACAATAACTTATATAGCAAAATGCATCTTAAAATCAAATCACATACACACACAAATATATATATATATATATACAGTATACACATACATACATACATACATACATACATCCACACATATGAATACATGTAATATACACATACACACACGTTTGGGACACACGAGTGTGTCTACTTATATATGAATGTATAAAGAATGTCTGCAATGAATGTTGTGCAAAAGGCAATTATGTGCAGTATGGAATGCATAAAGTGTCTTAGTGACTATAAAGTGACAGTGTGAAAGTGACAGTGTAGTGTCTGTGAAGACTTATTGGTCAAAGCAAAAACAAATCTGGAAAAATATTTATTAATGATTTAATAAAGTGACTGTAGAAATTGTAAAATAAAAATGTATAAAAGCAATGAAATAAGCAAAAAAAAGTAAATATCTAATTGTGAACCTGATCATGACAGCAACTGTCAGAGTGATGAGTGCTACAGAAACACCGACTGCAGACGCCAGAGCGATGACCTTCAGCCGACCTGTCAATCAAACACAAACTAAATTTAAGCGCAAACTTTCACTTTCACAGTTTCACACATTCATGCACACATCATCGTGACATTTAATTGACACCTCATTCTTCCATTTAAGTTCTATTTGTGTCATTTAGTTTACTGTAACTAAAAGGGATGTGAACTCGACCCACATGACTGAGAACTGAGAACCTCTGGGTTCTGCTTTGAGCTAAAGAGAAGCAGACATAACAATACTAACATCTGCCTAGACATAAAGTAGAGAAGGGGAAAGAGCAGCCGCATGACATCTCGTTCCCAGATCAGATTTAGAGTGTAAAGCTGAACGACAGGCAGTATGTGAGGGTTCATTACAGGTTAAGATGATCTTTAAATAAAATAATAACAAAAATCCCCTAAGATGTGAAAGCAGAACAGTGGTGCCTGTGAAGCTCACTAACCTCGCACCCTGACGGTGAGGACCGGAGAGTTGTGCACCCCGAAGCGGTTGCGGGCCTCGCAGTAGTACTGGCCGCTGGCTCCGGTGCTGACCTCAGCGATGGTGTAGCTCTGGCCTGATCGTGTTTCCCAGGAGTCAGCGGCATTGATCCGGTGCCAGGTGTAGTTCTCCACTGCCGGGTTCGCCTGACTGCTGCAGGTTAGGGTCAGGGACCCGCCTGCCTCGATCACGCTGGACGGACGAGCCAAAACCGACGTGTTCTTAGGGGCATCTGAAAGACAAAGGACAAAACGTAAGAGCACACAAGACAAGACGTCAAGAGGAAGGACACGTGAGGGTTGGCAGGAGCGAGAGATTGATTGATTGATTGGGTTTTCAAGGACTAATAAAGGTAGCAGCGTAGTGATTGTTAATTCACTGAGAAACCTGACCTGGCTTTGATGAGAATGACTTTCCTACGTCAAGTAGCTCTTACTGTATGTTATAGAACATTACATCTCGCAATAATTTCTTCGTAGGATCAGTTAACACTGGCATAATATCAGTGATGAAAATTAATGTGCCGGTTGTATTTTTTTCCTGAACGTTGATGGAAAACATAAAATAGGGAGCCAAACAAAGCAAGGTTACATATTTTTGTGTATTTTTTTTTTTGTAAGATTTTAGTGAAGACATACTGTAGCACCCTGGGTCCCAAGAATGCAAGAACGGTAGCAAGAAGAAAAGGGAGCCGCTTTCAGTTTGGTTTTTAAAGCAGCCGGTGCCAAGAGTCAGTGTCATAAATTAATGTTAAGTAAGGTTTAACGTCTATTTATTTCATATTTCACTTCATTTACACGCTTTTCTAAATGTTTCGATTGTTTTTATATGCAAAAAATATTATTCTGTTTTTGGAAATACTAATAATGGTAATATTTTTGGGTGGCTGGAACGGATTATCTGCATTTACATTATTTCCTATGGGAAAATGCGTTTCACAATACAAAATTTCACCTCAAGAACGGATTCAGTTTGTATGCCGAGGTACCGCTGTATTTCTGTGCATAAATTTTGCGCGTGTTTATTCGCTTGAGGCATCTTTGTACATTTTTCCAGCCCTGAAATAAGCTCCGCCCCAAATGTGAACAACTGCTCAGCTATGCTGCCCCCCCCCCCAACCCATACAAGCCAACTTAAGTACAAAGTATGTGACTGCAATTCACCTCCCTGCCAGCAGGTGGCTCTGCACATTACATCAACACAAAAGAATAAACATACAGTACACTTACACAGAACAGAAAGGGTGACAGGTGGAGACAATCCCATTCCTAAAACATTCCACACGGTGCAGGAATACTGCCCGGCGTGGTGAGAGTGCACGTTGGTGAAGGTGAGGTTCTGCGAGGAACCTTTGGCCCAGGGTTGACCTCCGAAGACCTTGTACCAGGCGTATCTGTTCACTGGTGGGTTAGCATTGCTGATGCAGGTCAGGTTGACTGTGTGGCCCTCCATGATGTCACCTGTGGCGCTGATTAGGACCTTCGTGTTCTTGGGAGAATCTGAGAAGCAGCAACAAGGTGACGCAGTAGAGCATGATGACAAGATGCACGTTTTGGAAAATGACTCACTCATCACAAGTTTACTGGATTATGGTCTAAATTTGTACATTTAAATCTGAACCTCGTGGCCTTGATGTACAGAACTATGCCAGTGTGACATGATGTTCTGCCAAAAATACAAATATTACACAAGAACCAGTGACCTAATTTTACCTTTCTGTGGCAGAAACACTGAATCAGAGGCAAGAGAGACAGAAAAACACAACGCTATCAAGTGTTAAAGTTTAAATGTCTGGGACGTGACCTTTAGTTTCCTCATAAGCGCTGAAAGACAAGAGTAGACGTCTAACACGTACAGTACAAGTTAGCACAACTTACAGCAGCAGGGTATAAACAACAATCTTAGTAATAAGATTTATTTTCTCCAGTTAGTCTTTCTAAAGAGATGGTTTTCAAAGTGGGGTCTGAGAATCAAAGTTTTCTAATAAACATCCATATCTTCTATATCTAAGTTACTTCTAAGGATATAGTCCAACCTCTGTAGTCCATCTAGGAACCGTGGAGGCCAGTGGTGGCCATTGTATTTATTCCCATTTTTACGAGCGTGTTAGGACCTCTGGCCAACATTACGGCAATTTGGGAACACCAATTAGCCTAATCTACAGGTCTTTGAACTGTGGAAGGAAACTGGAGAACCTGGAGGAAACCCACCAAGCACAGGGAGAACATGCAAACTCCATGCACACAGACCAAGACCCCACCAAGACCCCAAGACCCCACACAAACTCCAGCTTTTTGAGGTCCAAGGCAATAGTGCCCCCTCTAATAAACAGCCAAATTTTGTACGTTTTTGAAAGTCTGTAAATATGAGAGCTCGTCTTCTGGGTAAACACTTGTCACACAACTCTGACATTTTGACATTGAGTTTCATTTCTGAAATTATTCCATATATCCACTCTTTAGAACCCCTTACCATCCAAAGAACCCTTGAGGAACCAAGCGAGGTCAAAAGATTCATCTCTGTTTTAAGAGCATTTGAGGTTACTCAACTGAAGGCTATGACAAGTTCTTACAGGTAACGTTGACCAGGACGGCTCTGGAGCGTTCGGTACCGATGGCGTTGCGGGCCACACAGAAGTACTCTCCGTGGTCTCGGTAGTCCAGACTCCAGAGTTTGAGTTCGGGTTTGAAGCTGTCAGGAACGCTGCTGCCCTCCCCCTCTCTGAACCAGGCGAAGCTCTCGATCGCCGGAGCGCCTTCGCTGCCGCAGGTCAGAGTCACTGAGTCACCTTCTGTAAGGGGACCCTGTGTACTCAGCAGCACCGTGGTGTGACGTGGAGGATCTGAAAGAGCAGAAGAGGACATTAAAGGGGGCTACATTATTTTTCAAGCCTGCTGCCACCTGCAAGAGAGGCTGAATGCGAATTCCAGTTGGTATTGTGCACTCTCTGTCCACTGCAGACAGTGCAGGCTTCTAGCGTTAAAAAAAATAGATAGAAAGAAAGAAAGAGAGACTAGAGACAGATAGACAGACAGACGGGGGATCCAGTAGATCCAGAGCTGATCCTGCACAAATAATTCTTACGGCATATAGTTAAATTAAAATAACTTTATCATACTTTATGCAGGAAGAATTTTAGGTGTAAGTGTAACATAAGGATAAGTTTTGGCACCCACGTCCCACAGCCAGGGTGATGCTGGACGACTGGACGTTCTGCGGTGGAACGGGTCTGCAGTAGTACGCCCCGGCATGCTGGCCGCCGAAGTTGTAGATGGGCGACGCTTTGTCCGAGTAGCCCAGGTTCACTCCGTTCCTGTAGAGGGCGAAAGTCTTTCCCGCTGCCGCACACCCTCGAGCTACGCAGCTCAGAAACACCGTCTCACCTGATGCAAACATGTTGGAGACTCGTGCAGGATGGACCTGAACCTGGAGCTCTGTGAGAGCAAACGCGGCAACGTTAACACACTTGGTGTATATAGAGGATGCTGGATCCTGATTGGTCAGGAGGTGTTGATGAGTTTTCTATAACAGCACCCCTGACAATGGTGCAGCTGCACATCAGAGTGTTATATTAATGTTAATATTAATGCACTTGTATCTGGTAGGTTATTGTTTCTGTAGTAACAGCTCAGGGATGCTCTAAATGAATGTATTTTATGGAATAGATACGTGGAAAGATTTGATCAAGTTCATTATTATACGTTTATAAATTATCATCCTATGATTGATATTACTTTAAGAAATCCATGTAGTGTAAGAAATGACAACTTGACCTTTGACTGTTACAAAGCACTGAAACTGGAGACTCCTTACATCACAGAAATCTTCATCATATCATTAGAGCTGCTTTTATATTCAGTCAAATCAAGCAAGATCTTCTGACCAATCAGAATCCTAAATTCGACAGCCTTGTGATGTAATAAGCGTAATTTGTTTTAGCCTGAACGTAATGTAATGCAACATACCCGTTACTGAAAGATTGATGGAGTCTGGTGAGGTCCATCTCCCCTGCTGCTGGTCCGTCTCGAACCTGAAGAGGTATTGACCGGCGTCGCTCAGCTTTACACCCGTGATCTGCAGGCTGCACCTCTTGGTGCCGCCCACGTACTTGACCCTGTCCCTGTAGGACACACTGGCCAGGTTGGGGTCCGTGTGGTAGGCGAAATCCCGTTTCCCGTCAGCCGTGATGTGGAACCACATGACCCGTGTGGCACTGTAGGGCGATGGATAGTCGTAACGGCAGGGCAGGATAATGGTGGTCCCGACCCAGGTGCAGATCTCCGTCCTGGAGAAGCTCACCGTCCATCTGCTGCACCACGATCCTGCGTTAAAGGAACTCTATAATCAATAACTATAAAAATACCCTGCATGCACCTGCATCCAAGGACACCTGGGTAACTTTACACCTACGTAACCGCATGTTATGTGAAAGCACAGAGTTACCTGGTAGAATGACGATGACCATCAACACTGTCACAAGCGTCCACATCTCAGACCTGAGGAGGAAGAAGAAGAAGAAGAAGAAGAAGAAGAAGCAGAGACCAGAATATCTGTTAAGATGTTTTTTTCGCAGGAACAGTACCTGAGCTAATTGATTCAACTCTCATAAATACACACACTCACACACAGACACACACACACACACACTCACACACTCCGAGGACCATCAGGAAATGATGACTTGATGGAAGCTGGTGTATAAATGTACGAGAAGAAAGGAAGTGCGAGTAAGGGAAAGGTGACAAGAGCTTGGCCATCCCTCCATCTCTCCCTCCGTCTCTCTCACTCTCTCTCTCTCTCTCTCTCTCTGTGTGTCTTCAGTGAAACTCGACCCTGCCTCGTGTGCAGAGGGCAGCAGCACCACCGAGCTGCTTCACCTGGACCGGTCGATATTTTGAAACTTTTTTAAACATATGAAACGCACACATTTACAGTATTGTCACAATGTGCTGATTTTCACATGACTTTTTTTTTTTTTTTTTACATATTTTTTTTATTGTCACATAAAAAGAAAAAATAAATTATGGTTATTATTATTTTTATTTATTAACAAATGACTTTTTTCTGTTTCATTGATTTGAGTCATTTATTATCATATTTTATAAACTCCCCCCCAAAATAGTTATAAATTAATTAATTAATTAATTTTTACACATGATATGAGAGGGGTATCAAACTGTTTCGAGGTTAGCTCTGTTTTTTCATTGTACGTCCTTCCTCAGACATCTTAAAACCTGGCAGTAGACTTTGCTGTTGAATATTTAAAAAGACGATGCTCATTCACTCTGTCTCGCCTTTTTCGGTCATAGAGATGACGGGCTCTGAACCTGTACACCCACATTTGGGCAGTGGTAATGATCCTCGATCCTCGAGTTCTTGTCAGATTTCGACGTGATGTTCCATCTGCTCCTGGATCAGCAGCCTGGGGACGAACATGGCAGCAACATGGCACATGTTCACATCACATGTGAAGATCGCCTGAACTGGTCCGTATGACCCCCTGACGACGGCAGCAACGTTGTGGATTGTTCTCGGATAAACATCATGCACAAGTTGACAAAGGGTTTCGGCATTTCTGGTGTTGAGCTCGTTGAAGGTCTTCCTGATCGCTTCTCATCTTCCAATTATGTTCTTCTGGTCTTGAAGCGCGCGTGCCAATCAAAATACCTCGAATGACTAATTGCAGCATCGCCATGAACTTGTCGAATCGTCTCTGTGGCACAAAATTTCACGTTCAGTCTTTGCTCTAACTTGCTGTTCATGATGAAATAGCAGCCGTGGTAACGCATGTGGTGAGAATAGCGCCAGTAGCACAGCTCCCGATGCACACAGGACGATGTCTTTTGGCACACTGACTTATGAAAGTTGGTGCTGACTGTGACTGTGCCTGCAGCCTTGTGTTGCTATAGTTTATTTTCTCATTTTTAAACATTTTTTAAATTTAATTATTATGTTTTTTTATTGTCTTTTTTCATTTCTGTCAGTGGCAGCTTATTTTACTGATTATTACAATATGTATTTAAGGACAATTATTATTGTTGTTATTTTTCCCCCCAAAAAAACAATCAAATGTGACCTTCAATTTTCATCTTGGTTCCTTTATTTCAGTCCGTATAATACCGCTCCAGAACAGCAGGTGGCAACAAGTAACAAACAGCGTTATCCCCGATCTAACACCACGGATATGTAAATTTGTGGTGTTTAGAAATGATAAAGTTGCCATATTGGGTAGGGCAACTTTAGCATTTCTGAACACCACGTACAACTTGTTTGCTGACAGGATGCCGAGCTTACACTTAATCATTATGTTCACATGCATTACATTAATTCTGGCAATGTTGTGTAAATTCACTAAATCTTAACAGAGTCAACAGTCGCGTTATTTATTATCAGCGCAGGTCCACCCGCGATGCCGTACGATAGAGCTCTGCCCTTTCCAAAATGGCGTCACGCAGCGTAGCGACGGTTGCTAACGAGGGCGGCTAATGCGGCGTCTGGTGTTTCGATGCGCGTTTAGACACGTTATGAGGAGGAACTCGTGATTCCAGCGCAGCTGGCGAGAAAATGAGGATGTAACCGGAGTGTTTAGACGAGTTTCGTGTGAAGTTTCGAGCAGAATCGGAAGACAGAAATGCTGAACTTAATCTGAGTTCCTCTACAGTCAGTTTGTCGTGTCATCTCAGCAAGGTAGGTTTGCTTATAAAACAGCTCTTCTTATAAAACAACAGCGGAGTTTTTAAGTAGGTTTGGTTCGGAAATTATTCGCCTAAAATCAGCGTCTCCGATCAGGTAGAAGTGTGAAGTGCATAATATGTCATTTTTGCTATGTATCTATTCACAAATGTTCAGAACAACATTTTTCATGAATTCAGTTTGCATTAAAGTGTATTTTCACTTTATATTTTCAAAGCCAGATTTTTAAAACAAATTAAATCCTGTTTTCCGACAGCACAGCGTGATGTTCGTGTTTCTCCTGTTATTCCTGCTGCAGCCAGTAGAGGGCACCAAGACCAGAATCTCCTGCATTGATGACCAGGGGAAATCAGTTGATTGGTTGGTTCAATAATTATTGTCTTTATTAATTAAAGATTTTATCTGTGCATTGGTCAGAACTCGCTTTCAACATCTGTTCGCTTTATACATTGGAGGACAGGAAACCAGTCTCAGAAAATTGTCTGTCTGTCCACCAGATTTTGTCACAGCATCGCTCAAAACTGTCTGGACGGAATTGAATGAAACTCTTGCAGTACTTGGATATCTGCCTGACGTTAAACCTGTGCTATAAGTGAAATCAAAATGTTGAGTAGAAGTGAAGTTATGAGCAGTTTTGTGCCAGATTACATCACAGCATCTAGCGCTTTTCTTGTTCGTTGTTCCGGCAGGAAGTTTGTCTCATGTGTGTCGCGAAATCGTGGTGTTAATAACAAGCAGTCCTGTGAAGAGCAACTATGAGATAAAACACAGGTCGTTCGAGAAAATAAATCCGCAACACTCTGAGGTGAAGGCGTGTAAAATACCTGAACTGAGAGCCCAGTGTGATGCGCTAAAATCTAAATGTTGAGTAAAAGTGATATGAACAATTATGTATCGGATTTAATAATCTTATTAAAAATAATCTACTAATGCACTATTTGGTTAATGTAAACAAACACCTGCAACAATAGATATTAATTAGAAAAGATAAAGTGAATATTTTGACTGGGATTAGTTCATATTTTCACTTTGTCTGAAATAACAGCGCTGAAGTGGTATAAGTGAATTTTAAGTCGTTTTAAGACAAAATTTCATCTTTATCTGATCTACTTTTTCCATTTCTCATCTGTGATTCTCAAGGTGTCAGATACTCAACCTTACAGAATGTGATTTCTTTGTATTAATAAGTTAGACAGAGAGTTCTGCTGTACAGAAAGACACATGGACGTGGACTTCAACCTCAAATAATAATAATATTATTATTATCACTGATTACAAGACCATCCTGAAGCGCTTTACGACTCTGTGTATGAGCTGTTGCTATAGTAACCCGTTGTTTTCTCTCGTCTGTAGGTTCTACCTGTACAAACTGCCGCATTCTCATGAGCAGGCCCGAGAGGAGGGTCTGAAGTACCTGCTGTTACAGGAGCAGAGCGAGAGCTGGGTGGAAAGCGAAGATGTGGTGAGCAACACCACAGGGGCTCTGGGGCGGAGCCTCGGGCCGCTCTATGAGGTATGCTAAACCGCGCGGCTCGCATTAAAAACTCGTCCTGCAAGTCGATACCGCTTTCAGTCACGCTGTACTAGAATGTGCTGAAGTCGAGCTTCACTTCCTTTAATTTTAAATGCAGCTGAATGTTGTTTCATTTTCTGCTCGTTTAACTTCCTCGGGTTTGCAGCTGCACACTTTAGGGAGAAGTGTGGGGTGTGTACAGTGTGTGCTGGATTCTGTTTCTGAATAAAAATAAAAAGAATTTACCACTAAGGGTGAAAACCATTATTTTAACATTATTATATTTAAAATGTTATTTTAAATATAGGGTGGGCTATCATATTTAGATTTAATGACCAACAATACACACACACACACACACACACACACACACACACACACACATATGTTTTTATTAATATTGACAAAATGCTACAAAATTTTTCTCAATAAAAAGCAATGAAAGTAAGTTATATTCTATGTACAATATAAATATAAAAATAAGAACATTTTAATAATTCAAATAAACAAGTGCAGCACATGAATGAAATATATTTACAAATTACACAAGAGCTGCTTCGAGTCAAATTTTAGTAAACTAAAATATTTAAAGATGGCACAATACATAGAATATTGATTACAATTTGTGTAATATTATGTTAATGTTTTTCATATTACACAGTCTAGTTTAATAAATATTTTAGCATCTATCTTTTTTTTAACAACATTCAGATGTTTTAAGACTTGTTGTTTGACTTTTTTTTTTTCTATGACACGCCCATATCTCATTTTTATCATGTTTATTTTACTGAATTTGTAGATAAACTGTTTTGTCTTTAGTCTACTATAGCAGTGTACTGTACTGATTTATGTGTGTGTGTGTGTGTGTGTGTGTGTTACAGGGTGGTGAACTAGGGTACGTCCTGTACAACGATCAGCCGCCGGAGTCGGGCCGTAGTACAGATGGCGCTAACAGGAGCGGAGGACACACCAAAGGTGAAGGAGCAGCGCAGAGCCAAGAGATTCTGCATCAATGCCGAAATGCAGACGTCCGTCTCTCTCTCTCTCTCTCTCTCTCTCTCTCTCTCACACTTCCTCACCATGTTTTACTCAGAACTGTTGAGTTCTACATTCTGATTGGTCGAAAGCTCTAGGTCACAGGTTTCTGATAAGATTAACGTCAGTGGCACTGGATCTGATACGGCATCGTTTCCATAGGAACAGGTCTAAGAGATACTGAAAACACCTTTTTTTTTCTAAATCCAAGGTAATTATGTAATCGAGTTTTAGAAGAACATTTGATTAACCCTTTTTAGAATTAATTACAGTGGAACCTCGGATTGTGAATAACCCGGTTTTATTTAAATCCAAGAATCAAACCCCGCCCCTGGAGTGACCACAGTGTTGACCACTACACCACTCAGGAACCTTTCTTTTCAAAATGAGAACCTTAACAGGGTTATCACTGTCGCCTCACAACTCCAGGGTCGGGGTTCGATTCCCTTCTCGGGGTCTGTGTGTTTGGAGTTTGCAGGTTCTCCCCGTGCTTGGTGGGTTTCATCCGGGTTCTCCGGTTTCCTCCCAGATTACTTTAATTGACGTTCCCAAATTGCTCGTGACGTGTGTGTGTGTGTGTGTGTGTGTGTGTGTGTGTATGTGTGTGTGTGTGTGTGTGTGTGTGTGTGTGTGTATATGCTTGCAACCTGTGATGGATTGGCACCCTGTCCAGCCAGACTGTTCCCCGCCTCATGCCCCAAGTCATTGTGATGTGGTGTACGAGGAATAAAACATTCCATGGTGTGAACTTAAAGGGAAACTATCTGATATCAACATCACATCTGAGTTGCTCTATCACTAACCCGGTTCTCTCCTCTCCGTCACAGGTGTGGTTTTGTTCGACAGCGAACAGGGCTTCTGGTTGGTTCACAGCACTCCTCATTTCCCGCCTCCTAGAACCGAGGGCAAGTTCTCGTACCCAGAAACAGGCATCCACAACGGGCAGAACTTCATCTGTGTCACCTATCCTCTGCGTTTCTTTCACACCATCGGTAAGGAAAAGTCCTACCTTTAAGACCGCCGGAGTTACATGTGATCATCTATGTTTTAAAAGTTCTTCAACTCTGTTAAACACTTTCTCTTACCCCCCCCCCCCCACTCTCCCCCCAAGGTAGATGCCCAAGGTTCCCTATTGGGTCCTTAAGAGTTTATTGGATATTTAGCGTTCTTAAGCTTCCACAAGGGTTGATTTCGGGGTCTTTGGATGTTTAAAAGGTTCTTCACAGAGGCTTCACTGGATAATACCATGATTTCATCAACAGAAGCTTGACTATATACTGTTAAGTGCAAAAGTTTTCACCCCCTGGATCATGAATTTTACAAAACTCGTGATGAAAATGCAGCATTGCATGGTTTACAACGTTAACACATTTTTATATTACATATTCAAAATATTTTGTAACCTACAGTGTGTGTGTGTGTATATATATATATATATAAAAAAACAGTGTTTGGCTCTTTAAGTATTAGAAATGCTGCCTTGCTATCTATGAAGGCTTGTTTTGTCTTCCTCATATCGTCGCAAGGGTGTGCAAACTTTTGCATTCACCCTCAGTGTGAACGTGAGTGCTTTTAAGCCACTCCATCCCGAACGGAAGGCTAGCGAGAACGATGAGGACGCGCGATAAGACCCCCATCGATCACCTTAAAAGCCAAATCAGTCCTTGTTGCCATGGTTACCATGAGAATAATCCATTTAAGTGGCAGCGTAACCATAGAGACGGTGTCGTTCTTATTGTAGGTGATGACTTTGTTGTTAGATGAGGGCCGTTGTGTCGATGGCACTTCAGACCTGTGCGTTGCCGTGTTGCTGCGATCGCGAGCTTTCAGCTGGAAATAATCGCGTCCGGTAATTACGCGAAGCCGAAAACACGTCCCTCTGGTGGAGTCGAGTTTATAGTGTAATAACATAAACCAGAGGAATATTGTGTAAGGACGGTGCTCGGAGGTTCATGATGCACTGTACAAGTGTGGGGAAGTTCCCAAAAGAGTACAAGAGTAAACATGAATAAACACATGAATCATCTTCAGTGTTCCTAATGAAATCCTCCGCAGAACCCTCTTCCTGTATCTCTTTTAGGAGAGAACCATCAACTACCCAAAGAACCCCTGGTTGAAGAGCTTCTGCGTTCCAGAACGGGTTTCTCCATTTTGAGTTTTAATGGTTCATTGGATAATTCAGCGTTAGCATCCCAAATTTTTTATTTTTTTTATAAAGGTTCCTTAATGGTTTGTTGGACAATTAAGGGGGCGTGGCTTCTAAAGAAAAACTATTTTTTCAGCTTTCCTGAAGAGTCTTGCAGAACAACAACAAAAAGAAATCATAAGTAGGTGCCTGGTTTATTAAAAAAAAAAAAGTTCTTGTTCTAGTTGCAGCAAACATTTCAGGGTGTTTGAAAAGGTTCAACAGTTTCTGGACTGCACTGAAATCCTGGAACTGTCTCCAGGTCCATGGGTTTATGACCAGCTTCCTCATTTGGGTCCTGTGTTTCTAAATACTGTAGGTTCTACTTGCTAAAAGCGTTCTCAGATTTCAGAATTCCTGAAAATGTTCCCCGAAGAGAGTATGGTTTATGAAAGAACCCGGAGTACATGTAAAGGTTTGTGAGTTCTTTAACAGGTTCCAGAGTTGCTTAATAGGTTCCAAGGCTTCCGTGAAGGTTTGTAGGATGCTTGATTAACAGTAGTTTTTAAAGTCTTTTGAGAGTTTCTGGGTTCCAGAACAAGTTCCAAAGGTGCTGAAATACTCCTAAATGGGCCTTAATTTAGGAGAAAGGCACGGTGTTCCTGATCGGGTTCCTCAGGTCTTGATTCTGCGATTATAGTCGATTCTTGTTGACTGAAAGTTCCCAGGAGGTCCTTTTGTATTTGACTGTCGTAGCTGACGATTATTTGAAGAGGTTACTGGGTTACTAGACGGATTCCATAGTTGCTAAAAAGATTCCTAGATTCTTCATCTACTGTGAGCTTTTTAGAAGTTTTCCAAATGTTTTTTAAGGAACCACTTTAATGATCGAATCTTGTAGTTCCTTCATAAAACGTCCCGATGTGTTCCACAGGTGAGCAGTTGAAAATAAATCAGCCGCACGTCTACGACTGTGACATTCCTGCGTCTCTGGCGTCCTCTGTCCCCGCCATGGTTGAGCTCTGCAAACACCGACACCTACAGGAAAACTCAAGCCTTGCAGATGGTTCCTTCTCCACACCCAATCGCAGCATCGCTCTGCTCTCACTAGCTGGAAACGAGTTCATCAGCTTTGCAAAAGGAGCTTCCTTTGACAACGGTAAGAAGGTAGTTAATAAATATTTTAAGGAGAAAAAAAAATGTCAGTGCTTTGAATAAAATAATAAAAGTTCATGCTCCTGATAAAGTTCTCGGAAAGGTTTCTGGGCATTTAAAGAGAATCCTGAGTTGCTGAAAAGTTTCCTCAAAAGATTGAGTTCCTTGAAAGGTTATTTGGTTCTAGCTGCTGAAAAGAGTATTGGAGAGAGCTTGAAGAAATCTTTGGGTTCCTGAAGAAGTTCCAGTAGAGTTTCTCGTGTGCCAGAATAAAGACAGTGGGTTCCTTCAAATGTAGTTGTGTTCCTGAAAACAATTCTGGGTTCCATAAGATTCCAAAAGCTTTAAGTTATCTGGGTTCCTTAGGTTCGAGAGTGGGTTTCTATAGTAAGTGCTAAAAAAAAAATTCTAGGTTTGCAAGTGGAATCTTCGAGGTTCCTTGATTGGTTCCTCTGGTTCGTCAGTTTGTTCCTCAGCTGTATTAGTAAAACAGTGTAGAACTTTATAGATAGTTTAAAAATGTGCTGATGTTTTTGCTCTGATCATGTGCTTGTACCTCCCCCGTGTCCTCCTGCTCAGAGCTGTACCACTCCTGGGTGGCTCCCACGCTGCAGACGGACCTTGTGGTGCAGTTCTGGCGTCGCTCCACCGGAATCCTCCAGTCTGACTGCACCCTCAACTGGAAGGTCCTGAACGTGGATCAGCTCTCTCCAGGCGGCAAGGTGACCTTCAAAGCCACAGAGGATCACTCCAAATGGGCGGCGAGTTTGGGAGGACGCGGGCGGGGGGGCGGGGCCTGGGTGTGCGTGGGAGATATAAACAGGAACGAGGCGGAGGAGAAGCGCGGGGGCGGGACCGTGTGCAGGAACGATGTCGCCGTGTGGAAGGCGTATCGCGCGGCGGCGCTGCAGTGCGAGTCGTGTGCGGGTGAAGTGGAAGACTGCGAGAAGGCGCGGCTTTATCTCTGACGTGCAGGAGAGTGCACAAACAAACAACAACAAAAAGGTTTAGGTGAAGAAATGATACTTTTTACAGTACAAGTGATATTTTTATAAGATAAATTCTTTTAAAAATACCTGAAAGATTAAATGGCTTTTTTCCACTGAGATTTCTGAATCAGATTTGTCTCCATCATTCCTTTGTCTTTTTGTCGGTCTCATGTGTTTTCCGGATTTTTATTTCCTTATTTGCTCGAGGTGAAGCTGCTTGAGCTTCTTTAAACTTTTCATGTCTCGAATAAGTATTAAAGTCACTGTTAAATTCGGTAGATTAGATTAACGTGCAATGTTCGGATAATGCAGGGGTGAAAACTTTTGCACTGACTAGTACACTGGGAAACAACACAACAATGATGCTGTACAGAATAACGGTACTGAGTAGAACTGGGTGATGTATATTTCTCCACACTGAATAATAATAATGTGAAATGAATTTAAGGGTTTGGGATTTTGAATCAGGTCGTGGTTGCTGATCATATGCACTTTGCTTTTTAGTGAAGACACTGGAGCTACTGTACATAATTATTCTTTTTTAATAGCCCTGATGCTCTAAAAAAGTTCCTTAAAAATTCCTTTTGTAAGAACTTCTTTTTGAAGTTGAAGTTGCCAGTTTTCTTCTCTCTCCCTTTACTACTGTTTGTCTGTCTGTCTAGTCAAGACTATCATGAGCTGTTAATGATTCTGAGTCTTAATAAAAAGTTGGAGCAAGTGCAATCTTAGAATTTCTTTTTTTTTTTAAATTAAGGTAAAATGTTCTTGATAACATTTAAAACACCATTTGATTAATCTCACAGGATGGAATAAGTGGATAAAGCCCGCCTACTTTTACAGAATGTAACCAATCACGGAGCAAACCTGAGATTTTCTCATATGTTTTATTTTAAATAAAATATTAAGAAATTAAACTTTCTTCTGTACTTTTTCATTTAGAATTTGGAAATGTCGGAGTATTTAAGATGATGAGTGTATTTTGGACACTTGGTCTATTTACTGAATACATTTACATTGTTACTGTTCTTATGCAGTTGAGTGTACTTGAGTAGTTTTATTCCTGGATACTTTTCATTTTCACTGTAGTACTTTCTACAACAAATACCTGTACTTTCTACTTCACTACATTTCTGTGTGGTGGTGTGTCACATGACCAGAGTGGTTTGTTGAGGCAGGAACATCTCCACCTGCTGGTTATTATATATAATTAATGTAAATGGTTTGCCTTCCCTAATCATGTAGCAGGTGTTTGAAATGTGTACAGATAGTGACAAAACACCATGTTCACAAGTTCTCAGTGAGAGACAAAAATATATATATTTTTTATGTGATGTAATATAAGCTTGGAGCTTATAGTACTTAAGTAAATTTCATGATGAGAACTTTTGGACTTTTGCTCAAGTAGGTTTGTAAATGGAGGACTTTTACTTGAGTCATATTTTACTTGAAATACCTTTCCTCAAGTACAGGTTTTGTGCACTTTTCCCACATCTACTTCATTCCTTACATTCACCTGCCCCCCTTGTTTCAGGATTTATTCAGGCTTCTCTGGAACCCTCTTGGACTTGGAAAGACTTCGATCAGACCAATTTTGGGCTCAAAATGTCTGATTCTGGCTGGAACAAGGTTGTGTGAAAATTACCTAAACTCACAAAAAGCTTAAAAAAGAGAAGAGTTGAGGATAAAACATTTCTTCATGAGCTTCTGGTTGGGATCTGAACTCCCCATCAGCACACACTTGATCTTTTTCTTGTACCTCACTTTGAACTTTAATATGATAAAAAAAAAACAATAATGCAAACATGCATGAAGGTATAATCGTATACAGAACATCTGCAATAATAAATCTTCAAACGCAAAGAAAAACTTCAAACGCAAAGATCCGATATGTATCAAAATGAAAATTTATTGTGTACAAGAATAGTTGGTGCACATAATTTTTGCATAAACCCAGCTTTTCTCTGTACGGAAACATGAACGTGTAACGTCAGCTCATCCTGAGCGACATAGCAGAAGCGAGAGAGCACCTGATGATCACAAGGCACTTCACCACGACGGCGGCCCAGACGGCGGAAGTGCTCTTCCACCCTGCGCTGATCCGAGAGTTCGGCGCTTCAGTTCAGACGAGACTTCAAAAGCATCGTGAGCGAACTCTCATCAGCGGCACAGGGTTCATCAGAGCTCGACAGACAAGAGAACCATCATGTTGACTGTACATGTGTATACGTATAACAGACATCGAGACAGAGATATATTTATTTCCTTAGTGTTAGATTTCTCAGGGAGCGTCGTGCTCTGTGCATTTAACATCCTTTATATATATATATATATAAAGGATCACAAGCTGAATCGCTGCTCAGGGTCGAGATCGGGAAAGTGGACAGTGTTGTTGAGATTTAGTCAGAACCTCATGTTTGCATACTTGGTTACAAAGTGGCAGTGAGAGTTTGTTTTTTTTTTGTTTTTTTCCTTAAAGATAAATTACTGTGTGAAGTTATTGTGCATCAGTACCCCGTAAGTGCTACACGGCATTCAGTTGGAGTTTCATAGTCGTTTATCATCGCTGATAATTCAGTGTTTTTCACAGATTAGCCGAAGCTAATGGGGTTATCAGTCCGTTCGAGGTAGAAAGCCGTAACACGGGCGGCGTCGCGTCGCCGTCGCTCTCGTCGCCGTCTTAGTTGAACTTCTGAAATGCAAAAAAACGAGTGCAGCATTTAGCTGATTCATTTCAGCCCACATTAAAGCCAGACTCCGATGAGGTCGACCTCACACTGCGGGATTACCCTGGACTATAACAGCTCACCTGTAACGGAAGTCTAAAGGCGGCTGTTTGAAGTGTCCGAACAATGAGACACACATGATGGAAATGCTCTCATATGACTGGTGTTTTAAAAAAATACACTTTTTTTTTTATTGCTGAAGGGTAGTTTTAATGTCTACCCTTAGACTTCCATTACACCAAGGGGTGTTCAAGTCAAACTGGGATTTTTAATTGTGCAGAATAACAGAGAAATTCACGTGTCCACACGTAGCTGGGTATTTCCTCGGTTTTGGCCTTTCGTTCACATGCAAACGCAGATTTTTATCGTTGAAATCTGAGCTTTCTGGAAAACTCTGTCTAAAGTGGAGATTTTTTTCAAAAACATCGTTTTCAGTGGTGTTGTGTGCACAGGGGAAACGGAGGTTTTGGCTTGAGAGGTGCCTAAATGTACTACAGTACATAGCTCACTGCTGCTACATACATACAACTCTGACGACACAGACCCCGCAGACAGAAGTGGCGGTTTTGGACGAGACCCGTCGGACTTCTACATCTACCGGAACCGGTAATGACGTTTTTGTCTAGGCTTCTGATTGACCCCCTATTGATTAGGGACGCTCCTAACGGCACTTAACAGGGTCCTTCTCCTTTTCATGTGGACAAAGATATTATTAACACGTACAGTAGGTCGTGTCAGAGTTATAAAAACTAAATAAAACGAGGTAGAAAAATCTTTTCAAACCACTTTTCAAAAAAATACCAATACCTGGCTACGTGTGGACATGTGGTCTTAGAGATAAAAAAGCTCTCTATATAATCATACATAAAGTCTCTATATAATCTCCTGCTGCACTACTAACAAGTTTTCTCTGTTACGCCGGAGCCACGATCAGGCCGCATGCTTCACGTCTGAATCGCCGGCCTCCCAGGAACTCCACAAACATGTGGAAATGATCATAACTGTACGGGGGATGTGGCAAAATCTCCTCCTATGTTAACTCGAGTTCCTATAATGTGCAAGTGGTGCTGTGGGCGGGATGAGCTTGTGCACTGTCCTGCCAGAAACAGAACGCCTTTGGTGATCGAAACATCAACAATTAATTAATTTATAACCAACTTAACAGTAAAGTAAAGGGCAATTAAAGGAGTTCCTGGGAGGCCAGTGTTTCAGACGTGAAGCAGGCAGGCAGTTGGATTGTGGCTCTGGCGTACTGGGAAAACTTTCTACCTTGGTGGTGTCCAAGCGCTAGTGAAACACTGGGACAAGTGCATTAGTGTATCAGGAGATTATATAGAGACATAAAGGGAGTTTTTACTCTCATACATGTTGTTCTGCACAATCAAAAGTCCCGCTTTGACTTGAAGGCCCCCCGCGCTTAAATCGGGAAGTGTTCTCGCCCGTGGTGATCCCACAGTAACGACAATAAAGTTGTAAACGGAGATTAATATTAAGTGTTTCAACACTCCATGGACGTTTATTTGAAACGTTACTCCGCTTGTTTGTCTTTACTGAACTGAAACGTGTTGTGTTAAAAGAGTGTTCGGACCAGTCTCCGCCCCTTGGCCTTGATTCGTGGAAAAGTTGCGCTGGTCTCATTGTTCAGCGACGGTGATCCCACCGGCGTGTTTCCTCCTCGTCTCCTCAACAGGAAGTCCGTGCTGGCTGAGGTCATGGCGTAGAAGACGTTTCCTGTGGCGGGAATTGTCAGCTCTGTCCGTTGGGGAAAAAACAAAGAGGATTCCGTATTAACAAGCAGATTACGGGCTGGACATGTCTGCGTGTCTGCGTCTCGGTTTCTTTATAATGACAGGAAACAGCATGCGTGAGGTGTGTCAAAAGTTTGCACTCCCTTTTCTGCATCTGATGAATATTCTCCAATCATAACTCGTACTGCGATGTTTACGCTTTACTTTACCTTAAACTCTCAGTTATAACCTATCTGTAAAATAGACCCAAAGTGTATACACTCGCTGGCCACATCATTAGGTACACCTTAGAAATATTGGTTTCTACCTCCCTTTCCGAAGCGTATCTGCAGTTCCACTACGTCCCAAAGTCAGGTGCAAGAAACCATTTAAAAATGATTTTAGTTTTGTGACTTGGCGCATTTAAACCATGCTTAACTTAACGTCCTAAGCAAATGGCGCCAAGAAAATCTCTCCCACACCGTTACACCACAATGGAGCCGTGCTTTCATGCTGTTTATGCCAAATTCATTCAACATTTGTTCCAATCTTTTGTTGTCTAAATTTGGTGAACCCATGTGACCTGTATCCCCAGTTTCCTTAGCTGACAGGAGCGACGCCCCGGAATATGGTCTTCTGCTTCTGTAGCCCATCTGCGTCAAGGTTTCAGAGATGCTCTTCAGCACACCTTGGTTGTAGCGAGATGCTACTACTGTAGCTATTGTAGTGAGAACAGCCATAACTGGATGTTTCTTCTTGTATCACACCATTCTCTATAAGCCGTAGAGATGGTTGTGTGTGTAAATCCCAGTAGATCAGCGGTTTCAGAAATACTCCCACAACATCCACTTAAATCACCTTTCTTTCTCGTTCTGATGCTCGGTTTGAACTTCAGGAGAACGTCTGTGATCCTGTCTACATGCTGAGTTGCTGCCGTGTGATTGGCCAGTGACTGTATTATTGTTTTTTATGAATATATTAGTATTATTTTTTCCTTCTTTATATTATATTTTTGGTCATTGTCCCAGATTTTGCAAATTGGAAACAGCGGTACATTTTCATTGCCTCCACTAGGGGGTGTAAGATTCAGGCTTCCAGAAGACATTTCATAAGGGCAACGACCTATGACTAACTGAGTTCAGAATCTGGTGTACAGTAGGTCTACTGATCATTTATACCTGATGATGTAGAGCGGGACCTTTTCATCAAGTCATCCTGTGACAAATTAATTAAATCATTTGAATTGAATGATTTATGCATTTTATGAGATAAAAATATGTGAACAAACTTTTTATATGCTTATTGATTTCCTATCTTTATATTTTAAATCGATTCAGTGATCCAAATCATCTGATTATTTCCCCTTTTAGTTTTCATACAAAATCAATGGGGAGTACAAACTTTTTACCCTCGACTCACAAATTTTCCTATTATGAAAAAAAAGTGCTTTTATTCTTGGATACACGATGTTAAGGATGTACAGGGTGAGGAACAGGTGAGTGAGTGAGTGAGTTACCTTTTCCTTCAGGAAGCAGCTGGATGAGTTCATATTTGGAGGCCTCTCTGGGATCCTGGTTGTGTTTCTCTAACGCCGAGCTGATCACAGTAGGACTTTTGTCGTTGCTACTAACCTGAGGAGACAAAAATTAAACAAATTTTAAAAGCAAAAATTAAAATACAGTAAAAATAATTAAAAATTTTTTTTTGCTATACGCTAGTGTCTGTAATAGAGAGATATTATTATAAATGTAGTTGATCACCCAAGTTGTGTTGTTTGATGTCTGATATTTGATGCAATGACAGATACTTAAGCACTTTTGCAAATGTAAGTGTTTGGAGCTATAAGAGCAATGCAGATAAAATAAACAGAAATCTCTTTCTCTTAATCAAATAAGCATTTGCATTATGCTAAACTGGTGAGTATAAGTATCTCTTATTTGGTAGTTATATTAGCCTTGTTAGCACCATTGCAAACATACTGTAGCAGTAGATTTGCATAACTGTAGGCTGACTCCAGGTTTATTTTAATCTACTGTCAGTGAAAAAAATTTGAATACCAGTGGTCCTCATGCAGAGCCTTGTGGTACACCTTAAAAATATGGATGTGTTTTAGAGACATGCTTAGTCATTTGAACATTTACAACTTAGTTGTCACCAATGTCCTGTTTAATCTGAGCAGGGTTGCCAGATGTACAGTAAAAAAATCCTACTTATAAAGCAATATTAAAGGATAAGTTTTCCTTGATATTTCATTTCAGCATTAAAACACTAAGTCGTTCACATGGTGTAAGTCCATTGACTATAAATGGATCTAAAATGTTAGCTACATTAGCCTTGTATGTTAGCAAAAAAAAAAGGCTGACGCCATGACATGTCTTGACTACAACAGTGTTTTCTGAAGGATTCAGTGCTGTGGTGGTTATGATACGGTACCAGAATGCTACGATACAAATTCCCGTCACGTAAATCCATCCGTATCTTGACAATCCTCATATCTGGCCCCGCCCCTTGTGTTTGATTGGGCGGAGCATTGCCGCACGAGACAGAGCGCCGATGGGTTCTTGACATGGTATTGGGCGTGGTCACAGCAGTGGGGGTGGGTTCACTGGGTTGTGGAGGGGACGATTCGACATCCAGACAGGAAACGGAAGGGGATTTCATGTGCTAAAAAAAAATAAAATAAAATAATGGTGGTGGAAATAAGAGGGATAATGAATAATCATACTTACTGACATCATAAACAAGAATTTAAGGAGATCCATGGAGATGCGAGGAAAGAGGAGATAAAAAAGACAAGGAAGAACATAAAGAGTTAAAGAATTCTGCTCTGCTGGGTTGGAATCTAAAGTCTTCCTTTATCAAGCAGGGAAAAAAAAGTGCTGAGTTGGAGATGGAATGATATGAGAGTAAATAACTCAATGGAGTGACAGAATTCAATCACCGTGCACGCTCTGGTCTTTACCTTGGCAAGCCTGGAGAGCAGATGATTGACAGGCGAAGGGAAATCAAATATTCCATCAGCATCCATGCCTGAGCTTGTCACAGCAGAGAGATCACTGATGGAGAGAGAGAGAGAGAACGAGAGAAAGACAGAGAACAGAACAATCTAATTTGTTACAAACTGCTCTCGGGGAAGCGTTGCATCAGCGTGTGGAGTCTTTGTGATTTATCCTGAACAAACAGAAGAAAAAAAAACGTGTGGACTCCCTTGACAAAGTGCTCTAATAGCAGAAAGGCTTTAGAGACCACACACACACACACACACACACACACACACACATTTCTGCATAAACTGCACTGTAGAAATAGTAACCTTTTGTCCTAAAATGTTTTATGTGTTTTAACTTGTTCTGGATGTATTATTCTATACTACAGTATTTATACTTATATACAACAGGGTGTTCAAGTCAAACCGGGACTTATGATGACAACGTAAAAGCGAATGAAGTTTACAGAAGACATCAAGCACAGTACGGCATTATTTGATAAATATTTGAACGGTGCAAATGTTTTAAAGAAGAAGTGGTTTGAAGCTCACTGCAGTCGTTCCTGTGAACATTCAGGAGTGGGACGCCTGATCCTTAAAGTCCAACACCACTTGAACATTACAGGAACTCGGTTGGTAGTTATTGACCCGTACTTCGTACCGTCCTGACCTCACTCCAAGCCATTTCCACATGTTTGGGTCATTAATGGAGTTCATGGGAGGCCGGCGTTTCAGACGTGAATCAGAAAGGCAGTCTGATCGTAGCTCTGGCGTACTGAGAAAACTTTCTACCTTGATGATTTGTAACAATCACTACTGAAACTCTGGGATAAGTGCATTAGTCTAGCAGGGGATTATATAGAGAAATAAAGTTTAAATTTTTTACTGTCATAACTGTGTTTTGTTATTCTGTACAAACCAAAAGTCACGGTTTGATTTGAACGTCCAACTTACATTGAAATACATTAATTTATTTGTATTTTTTAAAATTAAAACAGGGATAAACCTGTATTCGTTTTGTTTTGTGATCGAATGCAGCTTTTGTAACAATATCAACTTAATAATAGTCACAAATGGCCTGTTTCAATTTGAGTAGAGTTGCCAGATATACTTTACATAAAAAAATAACTCCTACAGATAAAGCAATCTGAAAGGATCAGTTTTCCTTGGACGGTTCTCTTTTACTATAAGAATTATGACACTGTTCACATTATGACACAATTACAAAACAAGTGTTTTATCAGCAGGAAAACGACACACCTGGCAACACTGCCCATGTCCACATACTACTAAGCAACACATGCTGCATGATGCTGATTTAAATGTGCTTTTGGGGGTGGAAATACAATATCTCTTATGTGCAGTCCATCATTTCCAGTAGTTTTGTAGCTTAAATATAACATATCATCTTCTGCTATTCTTCCTCAAATGCTCATACAGGACAGAGAGAGAAGTGCACTCCTGAGTGCTGCTGAAAGGAGTCGCACATCTAATGTAATTCTGTTCAAGCACAGAATGCGGTCTAATTATGCAGAAAAACAGACTCACAGCCCAGTACATCTAAAGTGTGTAAGTTTGTGTGTGTGTGTGTGTGTGTGGGGGGGGGGGATGCTTACTCGGGACACTGTGTGATGATTACGGTGGGATGGGTAGCACGTCCTGAACTCGGTTCCACCTGAGGCTCGATCTGATTGGACAGTCTGTAGCTGCAACAAAAGATCACACATGACGTCGTTAAAGATCACACATGACGTCGTTAAACGTAACCACCAGATACTGCGTAACCACACAACACACACAACACACACAATGGTACAGTGACTAACCCAACCCATTGGGTTCTTATATAAGGTAGGTTGAGTTTCTCCGAGAATCTGAAGACTAGTCAGAGGCCCAACCCTCAAGGGGCGGAGGGTGCCAATACTTTAATCTTTGTGAACGTTGATACAATTTAGCAACTTCTTTTCTGTGCCTTTCGAATATCCGTTCTGGTGCATAAAGAAACTGGAATCCTGGTAAATCCCGCCCTCTGCGTTATGATTGGTTATACAAATCCAGTCTCATCCATTAGACGCTTTACTGCAGGTAGAATCTGAGCCAATCAATGCTCCTCTCTAGTCCATGACCTAGTTAGTGGATAAAAGGCTCCATGCTAAAATGTTGTTCCTGGAAACTCGTCACATCACCTAAAGTGACACCCATGTGAGACAAACATGTATACTGCTCAAAACAATTCAGGGGACATTTAGTCCCAGTTTGACTTGAACATAGATCTATATAAATAAAAGAAAGGTTTTGTCTGTACATTGGTCAGAACTCGCTCTTTTAATGATATCTTTATGCTTCAGACATTTGTTGACCCGAAACCCATCTCAGAAAAACTTCTGTCTGTCTGTATATCTGTATGTCTGTCTGGCCAGAGTTTGTCACAGCATCACGCAAAACTGGCTTTACAGAACGTATTGAAACTTTGCCAGGACTTCGGTATTCGTCTGACGGTAAACCTGCACCATGAATGAAATCAAAATGTTGAGTACAAGTGACGTTATGAGCAGTTTCGTGCCAGATACGTGATGTATTTCTGTTTTTATTGGGCTTTTATTCTGGTTATTAGGGGAATATTAGGGCTCCATGTACAGTAAAAGCCGCTAGTGATGAGACAGAAGCTCAACGTGCTGTAATGTTCAGTAGACGCCATGCTCTACCCTGAGACAAGCGCGTGACCAATCGATGATCGGCACTCCTTTGAGCTCCGCCCACACGTTCCTGTTACCCAGTGATAAGAGAAATGACGTGCTGATGTGCAGTCAGAACTACTTCACAGTGTTAATTGAGAGAAGGCGTTAGCGCTCACCTTTCCTCCTCGGTCAGCGTGGGGACGCTGTGGTACCAGTGCAAGAACAACTCGTCCGATCGGAAGCTGCTGTTCCTGCAGGACGACTGGAGGAGCCGGATTTTGGCGAGAACCTCGAATTCCTTCACAGATGAGAGACAAAGTATTTCCGCACAAGATATTCATTTTAAAGTAACGTTAAATGCAGAAATAATGAAAAAGACAACTCACCCGTCGCCGTTTGTCGAAGTTGATATAGCCGTTCTGAAAGATGGAAATATATAAAAATATTAGTATTTGTGTTTAGCATATATGTATATTGATGGATTGATGTTTAACGTAGCGTCCGGTAGTGTCTCACCTCTAGTCTGTCTTTGACTGCGGCGTCCAGCATGGTGAGGTCCGTCAGGAAGATGCCCATGTACGGCACGGTGCCCTGCGTACTGGACTGAGGAATAACCAAACATCATATTGTAGTTTAACTCGTTTCTCGTTGCTTTAAATGCGAGAGATTCAACCTTACTGGGATTATCACTCACCATGTGTCTTCTGTTGTTGGTTCTAGTGTCTACGTTGGCGGATTTGGGGGTGCCTTCCTGTCCAACACAAAGGTGGATTAAACAAGGGGACGTGTCTCATACGTGTGTGCGAGTTATTTCTGGATTCTGATTGGTCAGTCATTTTGTGTCAACAGGAAACTGGAGTGTCGTCGCCGCCTTAATGGATCGATACAGAAACTGTCCACCGTATGCGGAAACAGTCTGCACCGTCAGCTCGTACTGTAAATACTAAAGCCACAGGGGGTTTCTAAATCCGCTGATTATTGCCGCTCACACACGTCAGCATCTAAACGCCTTTAGTGTTTCTACTATCAGCTCTCTGATCAGCAAAAAGACACCGTTTCATCTGCCTGTTATTCAACCACTCACACAAACACAAACACACTCACACATACAGTACACACACACACACGCGTGTGACATATGCGTGTCCGTCCCTGGGTTTACGCAGATCTGTGTAATGTGTGAATGCCAGCCTTTGTGCCCGTGTACATGACTCACTTCTTTGAGCAGCTCTCGGCTCTGCGAGTAATTGTCTTTCTCCGAGAAGATGGACGCCAGCTCCTCGTAGCGCTTCATCGCCTCCCTTTCAGACACACACACACACACACACACACACACACAGCTTTTATTCCTCCTAATTTCAAACCACTTCACATTAAACGTTCTGCATGCAGGAATAAATAAAAAAATAAATATGTAACCCAAGTCATTTTGTGTTACTGTTACATATTGGAAACTCTCTTACTATTCAGTTATTCATGTTAAAGCACATTATTTAGAAGCTCTCCATGAATTATTCAACAGCTACAGTAAAGTTAATAACAGTCCGGAGAATAAGGATTGTTCGGGAAAATCGCCCTCATAGTTCAAGCATGAATTTAAAACTAAAAGAGGGCCGGCTTTTCATGTTCTAACGATATTGCTACATTAAAAATCAGCCTTGGAACATAAATTCCTTTTCATCTTGTCAGTTCAATGGACTTTTATCACTTGCTTTAATAACTTTTTAATTATAGATCACTCAGTGATAAAATCCTTTAAAAATAAAAATAAAAAAACTTATCTGGAGCTACTGAGAAATTTCACAACTTTTCTGCTGTAATCCATAACCCTAACCCTAACTACTTTTTTCTTTTCTTTTACTTATGAAATAATATCTATTTCTCTTTAATCCCTTTGATCCTATCAGGTAATTTCTAATTAATTAATTTGTACTAAATAAACAATAAATAAATTCTGCAAGATTATTTGACTTAATTAATTAATTATTGCACTATATTATAATTTCTTAAAGTAAAATATAAATCTGTACAATTACTAAGTATTTTTATTTTAACAATCGTTTTTTTTTAATGATAAAAATATATATTATTTGACATTTTCTAATAATTTACTTCATTTAAATGTTGGACTTTCTTATATTTACAGTGTCAATGTATTTATTTATTTATTTTTTCTACCGAGGGTGCCAATAATTCTATTCAATAATTAATTTATTGTGCTTATAAATGCTATTTGTATTTCAATACTTTTCCAAAAACGTTTTGGCCACCGCTGGTGTAGAGCCACTAACAGCTCCTGAGATACTGTTGTGTAGTTCGAGGTTAAATCTGTAGGTTGAAGGAGTTTTTGTCTCGCGTGTGATCAGAGACGAGACACTCACCGGTCCGTCTCCTGCCACGTCTTCCTCAGCCTGTGGATGGGGTTACTCTGCAGCGCTGACACGATGGCGTACAGTGACGAGAAGTTCTTCTTGATTCTGCAAACCTGCACGGAGGACGCCAAACAAACTGGTATGAACATGAGGAGATCAGATGAGCGTCCGAGTCCTCACGGTTTCCTAGGCGGATCACAAAGCTAACGCTAAGTGAAGAGGATCTAGAACAGAGGCTTTTATCTGAATGAACAAATCAAAGCATCTCCTTCGACAAGAGTCCGCAACCGACCAAAGAAACCTTAGAACGTCCTCAACTTGGAACATCTGCTCAGAAAGGTCAAGTTCAGCTCGTGTGAGGTCACGGCAACATGGCTGCTCACACCATCAACGGTAAATAAAATAAAACTTTATTCAATCATCACAGACATTAGTGAGCAAAACAAGTCATTCTAAACGTCATCACTGATCCTAACCGATGCTAACCCCAGCTAGCTGTGCTGTTAACATTACACATACTTTCATGAAATAAACCCACTGCTAAGTAGCGAACAGGAAAACCGATCATTAGAGCTTAGAAAGGTCCGGAACCTCGGCTACGCTGATCCATTTCTCCAGAAAGCGTGTCCTCTGCTGGGTCTTCAGCTCCGTCTTCCACAGGCACGAGGCTGTAACGGCGTTGGCCAGGCGGTTAAACTGACGCACCGTGGCTCGGACTGACCAGCACTTCCCCTCATGGCCCTTCTTGTCTCTCTGGGACCAGAGCGAGCCCAGACAGTGATACGGCACCAGCTTCAGAAACAGCTCCTACAGGATCAGATTCATGCTGTAAAGACACTTCACATTCACATTCATCAGAGTTTGTTCAACTCACATTAATTATCTAGCCGTAGTTTCATTCATTCATTCATTCATTTTCTATACCGCTTAATCCTGTGTTCAGGGTCGCGGGGGACCTGGAGCCTATCCCAGGAGACTTCGGGCACTAGGCGGGGTACACCCTGGACAGGGTGCCAATCCATCGCAGGGCACACACACATACACACACTCACACACCCAATCACACACTACGGGCAATTTAGGAACGCCAATTACTGTAGCCTAACCTGCATATCTTTGGACTGTGGGAGGAAACCGGAGTACCCGGAGGAAACCCACCAAGCACGGGGAGAACATGCAAACTCCATGCACACAGAGACGGGAATCGAGCCTGGCCGGGGAATCGAACCCAGACCCTGGAGGTGCAAGGCGACAGTGCTAACCACTACACCACCGCGCCGCCCATAATAATAATAATAATAATAATAAAACAAGAAAGAAAAAAAATGCACGCTATTCATCAGCGTTTAAATGGAAAGACTCACAGTCTCGATCTTGGTCAGCTGCTCGGCGATGACGCTCGAGGGAAAAGCCAGGATGTTGGTTGCTTCGAATTTCGAAGGGTCCGGAGATGACGGTTGGAGAAATGCATTTGCCGCATCTAAAACACAGCAGGTGTGTTTATCCGCGCTGATCAGAAAACCATGTTTAAATATAATATTGAATACTTTAAAGTAATTCAATTGAAATAAAGATGAATATGCATTGGCACAGTATACTCAAATTTAAAAGTCTGAAAAACTGTGATGGTGTCCATCAAACCAGTTTTACATGGTACAAATTATTGGCACCCTCCTTAAATATATAAAATAAACCCTAGGTGTAATGAATGATGGTTTGAGCTGTAAAGTGGGGGTCGGTTGCAATGTATGATAATATGATATTTCCACATGTGAAATTATACGTCCTAAATTATCTCCTGGCAAAGGTTTAGGAGGAAATCTCCTGCCACTATAGTGCATTACACATCCCAGATCACTCGCTGTAGTTTTAATGCTCATCTAGAGGACGCCACTTATCCGGGATTCAACAGTATGGTTATTTTATTTGAAGATTCTAGAGTAAAAAATATGCATTTATGTTGAATGTGTGTAAGAATAAGAGATGCCCATTAACCTGCAGAAGGGTCAGGAATGAGGGATTTTTCGCTGAGCTCCTCTGCAATCTTCAGCAGCCGACTTCTGACCTCTGACCCTGTCTGGTTTGGCATGAGGGGTGCGAGACGGAGCAGGCGTGAGGGTTCACCCAGCGAGTGGAAGTCCTCCGGGTATTCGTTCAACCACGTGCTGAACACGGTGCACACGGCCCTGAACACAGAAAAACCAAGGTGTGTGTCAGAAATCTCTCTCTTCCTCTCCATACACATGCACACACACACACATACAACGAGTGTGTACTGCAGCACAGTAAAACAAAAGCGCTTACTTGTTGAAGGTCTGACGGGTGGGACTGCCGCTGTCTCCTGGTGGATCTCCCAATCTAAAAAACAGAACATGCTAAATACTAAACATCCATGCAAACGTGTCCCGAATCAGAATATGTTAATCTTTGTCAGAATCTGCAAAATTCTTTACCTGTCTGTCAAGATGTCCAGCACCCTTTCGGTGGTGGTGAAGGAGCGGTAGGTGGAGAGGAAGATGGAGATAAAGGATGTGTCCTCCATGGAGAAGGAGTGGAGGAGGTGAAGGACCAGCTTCTCTTCTGTCCCGGCCTTGACACACTGCGAGCGGTGACATGACGACTGGAACAGAAGAGTGTGTGTGAATGCATGGTGTAAGGTTTAGGATCGGATGTTGCAGCTTGATTCTAAGATATCTATTGTAAATAAAAAAGTCCAGAATGTGAAAGTGAAACCCTTCCTGAAATTCGAGCTGAAACTTTCATTTTGCACAAATGAAGTTTGCTTATTTTGTCTCAAGGAGCGTCAGAACGGTGGCTTAGTGGTTAGCACTGTCGCCTGGCACCTCCAGGATTCGGGTTCGATTTCCACCTTGGGGACTGTGTGCATGTTCTCGCTGTGCTTGCTAGGTTTCCTCCGGTTTCCTTCCACAGTCCAAAGACATGCAGAATAGGTTAATTGGCGTTCCCAAATTGCCTGAAGTGTGTGAAGGAGCGTGTGCAGTTTGTGTATGTGTGTGTGTGTGTGTGCCTTGTGATAGATTGCCACCCTGTCTAAGGTGTACCCCTATACGTTGCCCTAAGTCTGCTGGGATCGGCTCCAGGCCCTCCACCACCCTGTATAGAGGATGAAGCGGTGTAGATGATGAGAGAGTGAATGGACGAGGAGCACAAACGTGACTTTAACAGTGGAAAATAAGTAATTCAATTTCTGGAAAACTATGGCTCAGGAATTGCGAGGTTTGCATATCATTTTGCATGACCAAGAAATCTGAACGAAGAGCTTAATTGTCAGTTAAAGATTATTGATGTTACTGCCTCAGTTGGTTTGGTTTGTGGTTCAGATGGGTTTGTGGTCTGTAACACCAAGCGCAGGATGACAGATGGTCAGTTTTAGTGTTGCGTTTGGTTTACCTGTGCATTGGGGTCACTGTGGTTCGGCTTCACAATCACCGAGTAAATGATACCGTCCTCCTCCTTCTCAGTAACAGTGGACTGATAAAGAGACAGAGACAGACGAATTAATGATAACAACAATGATAAGAATCCCTTCAGGAAACACGAGCTCACAGACCGCGTTTAAAATTAAAATCCTAATTGAACCTGTAACTTTATTCCTGTGTAGGATAACAAACTGTTAAATATTATTTCAAGCAGAGGATTTTTAAATATGTATGAATATGAATTTGTAGAAGCTCCTCTTTCCTTCTTAAATTGCCTAATTTTGTGACTAAAGCTAAAACAAACTTAGCTAGTCAACTTACGTAGCTAGCTAGCGCTCAGTGATTACAGACTTTACTGTCAAAGTCTCAACGCACTTTATCTATTTACGCATGATATTTCACTTATACACCAACCTGTCAGAAAAAATAGTTAATTGCTATCAAAGTCATGTTTTTTTTGTTTCTAATTAGCATTAGCTTCCTATTAGCGCCCTAGCATAAACAATCAAAGAGGTCACACTTAAACAAAATCTGTCTAGAAAGATGATGCGATTTTGACCAAACACAACCAACGTATAGAATCAAAGTCAGTGCACTAATGGAAATAATAAATTTTTTAAAAATAATAAATAAATAATTTTTAAAAAAGTTTTTTAGAGAAAATGGCTGCTGGAACATTCTGATATCATCGGATCAGACGTTTGATGATGCTCCGTGCTTTATGTTTGTCAATTTTAGTCCTCACGGTTAATAAAGAAAAATATTTAGCTTTGAAAAAAAAAAAGGGTTAAACAGTCATGTGTACAGAAGGTTCTTGTGAGGAGAGAAACGTGGGCTCACCAGGTTGAGTGGACAGTACCAAGTGGTTTTCATGGGGGACGCCTCGACCTGAGGAACACGACAGAAACGGACGTGGTTGCGATTAAAATATACTGTACAGCGGGACCTCTTGAGGTGAAATTTCATAAATGCAGATAATCCGTTCCAGCCACTCAAAAATATTACCAATATTACCAATTTCCAACTCTATAATCATATTTTTGCATATAAAAGTAACCAAAACATTTTGAAAAGACATGCAAATGGAGTAAAATAGGAAATTAATAGACATTAAACTAGGGTTGTTCCGATTCCGATACTGGTATCGGAAATGCTGCCGATACCACAAAAAAATCTGGCATCGGAATCGGCGAGTATTTGAGTCCACGTACCGATCCGATACCATTTTCCTAAACATAACCTATTTATGCCCGCTAGCTTTGCTAGCTTAGCTTACTTACAGAGTGTCACGGCGTGCGCCCAAATTGATATCGCTCCTCGCTCACTAGTTAGGCGGCCTCCCCCCCCTTTAGGTATGTGAAGGAGCAGGGCCGCAGAATCAGGCAACGGCCCATGAGCTATCGCCGCTAATGATCCCGGCGCTATAAAACACAGCGGGGAGTGTAGCTCGGAGTCTGACTGTTGGGAAGCTGGACTTTGCGACGCGGTGGATTTTATGAGAGACAGTGGCACAAGAGCGGGGCGATGTGATGCACCCCAGAGACTTTAAAAAGGGGGGCGCCTTTGATCTCCGCTAGAGGAGCGCGTGAACGAGCCGCGAGCTCCCGCGGCACCTTCACTTCCACGTCGAGCCCGCCTTCGCATCCCTGCCGCCGAAGTGGAAAAGACCACATAGAGCCTTTAACCCTTTCCTTACCCATTTTTCTAAATAAATGACCCTTTTTCCTGTAAGACCTCGCCTCGTGTCCGTGTTTCATGGTGTCGCCCGTGCACTTAGGGTCGGGTCGAACCCGTTACACAGGTCTATATATAGTATATATATATATATATATATATATATATATATATATATATATATATAGTATATATACACTGTACACATACACACCCAAGTATCGGAATCGGTATCGGGAGGGAAAGAATGGTATCGGAACATCTCTACATTAAACCTCACTTAACCTTAATTTATGATTCCTCTTGGCACTCCTTTGTCTCCTTGCTATCGTTCTTTGCTACCGCAAACAAATATGTAAATTCACTTTTCTTGGCTTTCTAATGATATAAACAAGTTCTGAACGGCTCCCGGACGAATGCGCAACAGTGCTTCGTATGTAGAGGAAAATTTCTTGCAAAACTTCAGTATTCAGGTGGGTGTTCGTATGGCGAGGTACCACTGTACTTATCCAAAGCTCAGGGGTGCAGCTGCACATCACAGGTTTATATCATTAATGGAAGGAGTCTCCAGTGTCAGCAGTAAAGCTGTAAACTATTTAAACTTTAAACTTTGCATCTTTTTGCTTTTTTTTTTTTTTTAACCTAATAATTTCAATAAAAGAGATGTTGGGAAAGAAATGACTATTTATAGCTGCTATAAAAAGAAGAAGTACCAACCAGATTGCTGTTTTCTTTTTCTTTCTTTTTTTTAATGATAATGAATAAAAGTCAAAAGTTGTCATTCTTTAAACAAATTCCTCTTCATCACCTCGCCCCATTAATGATGAGGCGATTCGTTCTACTGTACAACATGTCTACAGTTCTACTGTATGTCACTGTGATCCTATTCGTTTAATTTGGTAATAATTCAGCAAATCAACACCGAAGTGTGAAATTCCTCTTCAGGCATTCGAAAATCATTTTTGCCGCACAACAGCTGGTCATTGTTCACAAACTTGAACCCACAGCACAAACCTTCACAAAGCTCTGAATGTGCCCTAAAGCGCAGCACGGTCACACCGAGCCTCACAGAGCCACAAAGCGCCGCTTTCATTCACACAATTCCTGCTTTCACCCTCAGGCGAGAACGAACAATGGAAAACTGTAAAGCGTTTAACATGGAGGCTCCAAGCAAGTGTGTCATGTTTTGGAGGAAAACGTGTTGCACGAACCGTTTTCGTGTTCCGCCTGCAGAAAAAAAAAAAAAAAAAAAAGGAGTAAAAAGAAGCAGGACTGTAGAAACGTGGTCATGTATTATTCGATGGTTATATCGAGTGGCTCCGGGCACAGGACAGGATTTTCCACCATGAAGAATTCATGAGACGCAAACATCATGACATCACTTGGTGTGGGCACGGACACACACACACACGCACACACAATCACAAGCGCTGATAAGGTTATTAGACAGATGTTCAGTACAGTGTCTGTAATATACAGTACCACGACAAGTTAATTATATACAGTGAACAAACTGTATTTTTAAAATGAAACAAATATTTTGAAATATTTAGAACATTTGCTTCCCTTTGAGGGAAACTGCAGTGTGTCGCGTCTATGTAGAACATTACGAAAATATTTTGGCTGTCAGAACCAGATTATCCAGGAAGATCATTTTTTAACCCTTTATTATCAAACAAACCTTAATACAACCCCTGAAGAACCTTGTTTTCTAGCATTAGTACTAGTACTAGTATTTAGAGACGGGTCCAAGTAGAATCTTTTTTTTTTTTTTTTTTGGGAGCTGAGAACGTTTAATTATCCAACCAATCCTTCACAAACACTTTTTCTTTAAAAAAAAAAAAAGTGTACCCACTATTAAAGAATGTCAAGCAGAACCTGTTTTTTTTTTTTTTTTTTTTTTGCATGAGTCCTCTAAAAAAACACCTGAGGAACTTTTTGTTTTTATCTTTTATGAGTGAACAGAGAGAACATAGGAATCGAACCTGGAGCCGTTAGGTGCAGGTGCTAAGCACTACGCCACCGTGCAGAGAGTACTGTATGTGTATTATACAGTATAGGACAAACTATAAATTATTGCATTTTATTTCTTTTAAGTAACTCCAGCCTGTGAGGCAGCTCTTTAGTACTTGGTACTTGGGATCTTCAGGTGTTCTTCAGGAGGTCGTGGCTTGAATAATGATGATGTCTTGCTTCCTACTGTAACTCTTCAGTCTAACAGGATTGATGCTGCACTTTTAAAGTTTAATTCAAAGGAACAAAGAAGTACAAATGTAATGTTTTTAAATTGGGAGTGGGCTATAAAGAGCAGTAAACAAACAAAAAAACAAACCAAACAAAAAAGAATCTAATTATTTAGCGTTACAACGTGCTGCGGTAAAACTGGATCGCTTCTTTCCAAGTTGTTCTGCTTCATCTGGGAGAAACTTCACGGTTCATTTAAGCGCTTTGTGTGTCACTTTGCATCTGTTTTTAGAGGTAAATGCCCCAGAAGCGCTTCCATGACTCTTACAGTAAATGTCTTTTTTTTTAAATGCTCGTCTAATACTTGAACTACATACAAACTCTATATCAGTTTATTTTAAAGGGAGAAAAAAAAAAAACATGCTATAAACTGACGGTCTGTTTGTAATCAAATCAATAAACGTCGCATAATGTATTTATCACCATGTAATTCAGGCCAATGTCCAAAGTGCACCATAGAATGAGAATCTCTATTGGCTGGTATTCACACTGAAAACACTGAATCATGTATAAGCATATTTAATGTCAGCGCAGAGTTTCCACTCAAGGAAAGTTGAACGAAAATAAGTAACAGGAAATTAAAAAAATATGGTATGTTTAGGTTAAACAAATGAAGTAGAATAAGTACATTCAATCCTTCAATTATTTTTTACTAAAATAGACAAATCAATACATAGAAACTAAACAAAACAATTATCATTTCCTTAACTGTTTTAGCATATTACAGCCCAATGATAATCAAAACCATCTAAAACCACATGCTCTTCACACGTTCTTCAAAGAAAGGGCTTCCAACCAACCTGCGCATGAATGAACCGAGAAGAAACCAAACAGATCCCACACCTTAAAAATGCACAAGCTTCTTGACACGCACCATAAAATGTTGCCCACGGCTGCGTTTTAGCTCTTACGGCCACGAAAAACGGGAAGGCTGACTTACTCAACAAGCCCAGACTGGTGAAGATCTGCCAACTTCCTGGAAATCCTGCACAGCCTGTGAGAAAAACAACGCTGCCTCCTCCTGAGTCTTGCACCAGCTGAATGAATGAAACTCGCTTATTCTTTTTTATCTTTGTCTTTTCTCTCTGCTGGGAGTTCTTTGTCTCTTTTTTCTACTTTACCACTAACATTCACACCCACACGCACACACACACACACACCCCTTCAGTGTAGAGCTGTACAAATACACCTGAGCTGGTAGCTAAGACAACCCCCTACGTTCACGTCATAAGAACACACCCATAACACACACACACACACACACACACATAAACACACAGACTCCTAGGTGGATAAACCAGTTAGACCGGAGCAAACGGCTCACAAAAGGCAGATTATTCTTTTTCGAGACATCATATTTCTGCACCTTTTCTTCACAGTGATGTCCTTGGTGAAACAATAACACAGGACGATCGTTATTGTTTTCCTTTTAAAGCAAACCCTGTGATCATTCATAAGCCGACAGCGTCACCTCTGGCTTACGCAATAATGATAATAACATTAATAATAAGAACAATAATAAAAAAGCCTGTTAAGCCGTGCATATTGACACAGCAGTCATCTCTGCATGGTGGTAATTTGCACGGCTGCTGCGTCTCTGTGAGCTCGGTGTTGATAACACTTCACGCAGATGTGAATACACCAGGTAGGGCTGTGAACTAATCATTTTTTAATCAAATAATTAACACCTTAAACTGTTACTGTTAATTATACAGGGGGGGGGGGGTGTTCAAGTCACAACGGGACTTGTAATGTTATTCCTGGTGACGTAAAAGCCACTGATATTTATAGAAGACTTCATGCAGTAAAACTTTTGAAAGGTGCAAACGTTTGAAAAAGAAATCTGTAGGTCTGTAAATGACGATCCCGGCCGAAGTGGCTCGGAGCACGATGCTCGTGAAGATTGAGCGGGTGGATCGCCTGATCCTTAAAAATTGACTTGGCTTGTTGCCGACTTATGGAGGTAAGAGACGCATCTGAGACACACAATCACTCACCAACACCACGTGCACGTTACAGGAACTCGGCTAGGAGTTATTGCCACATATTCCAGACTCCCTCTGCCCTCGGGACCTGTCTGACCCATCCTGGTGCCCCGCTTCTGCTTGGAGATCTCGTCACATGGATGCACGCTGTATAAATGCAGATAATTTCCTGCTTTCTGTTTCAACCAGATGAGGATGGGTTCCCTGTTGAGTCTGGTTCCTCCTCTATTACCATCTCAGGGAGTTTTTCCTTGCCACTGTCGCCCTCGGCTTGCTCACCAGGGACTATCTGAACATTTTGATTCATACACATTCACATTCCATACAAACTTAAATCATTCTTTTGATTGTGTAAAGCTGCTTTGAGACAATGTCAATTGTTAAAAGCGCTATACAGTCCTGACCACGCTTCAAGCTAATTACACAAGTTTTTAAAATTTAAGGAGGTCCTGGGAGGCCAGAGATTCGGTCGTGAAGCAGAGTGTACTGAAAGAACTTTCTACTTTGATGGTTTCCAAGCACTACTGAGAACTGTGTTCTGTTATTCTCTACAATCAAAAGTCCTGCTTTGACCTGAACGTGTCTTGTACATATCATACTGTAGTTCAGTGGTTCTCAAAGTGTGTGGCCCCACTAGTGGGGAATACAGACATGACAGGTGGAGCGCAATGAACAGGAGGAAATAGGAAATAGAAATAGAAAATAATAGGAAAGTACCTATTCTAATTCATGCTTTTCTTTATTGATAATGAAGAGTGTACTCTCAAAACTAAACAATCACACACAAATAAATGGATCATTAATACAAGTAAATTGAATTGAAACCTGCGCGAGCCACTGCGCGACTCTGACAGAAATAGACCGCGCCGACCATCAAAGTACATTTTACCCGCTGGGATGCGCACGTACAAACTAGGCATGGCAAGGCGGAAACAATATTAAACAGTCCTGACATTTTAAATAAATTGAGTCGCGCAGGTTTGTTATTCGAGCGGCGCTGCGCAATCCACCGGGCTGCGCAAATAAACCAGATCAACTCTGCGCTATCCAGATAGTCGCGCTGCGCTGTATTTGCGCAGATATTCGGTTCAATCGGGTGCCGCGGTTTCGTCCCACTTTTGATGTGTTTGGCTTCACATACACTTCGACAATGGAAGAAGACGCTGCAGTAAGAGTTTGCTTACATGTGACAAAACCGACAACGAGGAGATTGTAAAGAAAAAAGCTGCATCGTCTGTGTTGTGGAATTGGTTTGGGTAAAAGAAAAGTGATACGAATGAGATGATCATGATTTAGAAGGTACACAAGTGCACTGTTTTAACAAGTGGTGGAAACACGTCAAACCTTTTCTATCATCTGAAATCCAAGCATCCAAACGATTATGGCCAAAGTAAAAAAAAATGCGGCAAACCTCAGCAATTCACAGTTTAAATAAAATTACATTATGTAAAACAGTTTCTTTGTGTTTGAATTTTTATTTATGTATTTTAAGATACAAATTGCTATATTGTGATGTATATCATTATTGAGGTAGAACATAGCTTCTACCGTGTTAGAAGATTTTGGTTATATCGCCCACCACTAACGAAGCCTATCTTGAGCTTGGATTCATGGTGGGGATGGTGGGGGCAGAAGAGAAACCCGTACTGTGTGTTTTGTGTCTTAAACCGCTGGCAGCAGACCGCATGAGACCCAACAAATTAGGAAGACACTTAGAGACAACACACTCCAGTCACGTTAATAAGCCGCTCGACTTCTTTCAAAGAAAGCTGTCAGAATACAGACAACAGGAGAATCGCATGGTAAAATCTGAATCAGTGGACAGCAAAGCACAAATGGTTTCATTCAAAGTTACATACAGAATTGGCCAGTGCAAAAAAACTACAAACGATTGCTGAGCAGCTAATAAACATGGGATCAATTATGCAAAGATAAGTGACAACGTAAGCCTTTTATAACAATTGCACGTGTATTTTATCTATTTTGAACTTGGTGTTGTTTGATCTTATTGGTTTAGAAATTGATATTTCAATAAACAGTAAACTTGGCCGATTTCGTTATTATTTTGTTGACAAGTGGGGCTTGAAAATTCGCTCACCCCCTTAAGTGGGGAATGACAGAAACAGTTTGAGAACCACTGCCATAGTTTGAGGAATAAGCTCAGACTTTAACACAGCAAAGGTTTTTGCTACAGATGACTTTAAATTCACAAAATTCTGAGCATGTTATCACAAGCCTAAAGTGATAGCATGCTCAATATTTAGGCTCTGTATCCCATAAGGGGACCATACTTCCGGTCGGCAGACTTTAATGTGTTTTGTGTAATGTTTGCTGATAAGTTGTGCATTAACATCCTCACGTACTGTAACATCAGCTAGTTAATGAACAGTGGGTTTAATCATTTTATGTCAGATCATTTCATATAGTATGGCTTTGATCTTGCATTAGTTCACCACAGAGCTTTGTGTAAGTAACCAGCGTTATCTATTACTCTACTGTACCACATTGTCTGCTTTTTCTGCATCTTCATGTAGCGCTGGTGTATTTCGTCTGACCCCTAAGCTACGTAGATATTAGACCGTGTTAGATCCACAACAAGCCAGAATATTGAAACTGTATTGATTTGCGTCAAAAATTGTAAAAGTGAAACTTGGCGTTGGTTCTTGTTCCAAACATTTATTAGCTCACCAGCCTGTTATCTCATTTGAACACACACAAAAATTCCTGTGAAAAGACTTCCCTGTGCTAAGTTTTTTCACCACAGCAAACAAAAACAGCCCCATTAGCAGGAAACGTTACCACAGTACAAGATTTATCTATAGAGATGAGCATAAAACATAAATAATCCTAATAAATTGGGTTAGCTAGCATACCTCGACTTGCTAATTCTTTTATATAATCCATAACCTATATATATATATATATATATATATATATATACAAACAGTATTTATGCAACACAAGTTTTACACACAACCCCAAGTGTGGGACTACTGATGGCTATTAACTACTAGCTAATGACTCAGGCTAATACTTATAGCTAGATAGCAAATAGATGGTTTACAAATAAATGGCACAGTGGTGAGGAAAATTAGACAAACTGTGTCAGAAATATCAACACTGTCCTCAAATCTTGTTGAAAAAACTACTACTTTTGTAAGATTTTTAGAACTCTTTCACATGTTCTGTTCAATCAACGCTAGCAAATGATTCCCAATATACTGTATCTACAGTATGTAGCTGACGCTTAACCAGTAAGTCTGTAAGATTAACAAATCGCACACAGTGACAGGGAAAAATGAATTTCAGGAATGTTAACATTTCCCTCAAATGTGAGGGTAATTACAGGGTTTTCCCAAGAAAAGTTAGCAAATGACTGAAGTTAGCAATAGAGCTAACTAGAACATACCGTAGCTAGTAGCTTGGTTTTAGTCTTTTAAACAAACAAGTCACACAGTAAGAGGGAAAATGGGACAATGGGTAATATCAGTTATATCAATACTTGATGCCATAAAACCGGGCAGTAGAATACGTTATTAACGGTCTGGCCCCTGGGGGCGAATTCTCAATATGGTCGAGCTGAGGGCCTGCCTCACCTTTTCAGTCATGGAGATGATGAGCTCTTTCACTGTGAAGACTGTTGCTTCATCTCGGGGTCGTACCCGTAAACCAAAGTTTCGCCAATTTTCCGTACATTTACATTTGGCAGACGCCCCCTTATCCAGAGCAACTTACATTTTCATCTCATTATACATCTGAGAAATCCTCCAACAGTCCAAAGACATGTAGGTCAGGTTAACTGGCGTGCCCAAATTGCCCGCAGTGTGTGAATAAGTGTGTGTATGTGTGTCCTGCAATGGATTGGCACCCTGTCCAGGGTGTACCCCGCCTCGTGCCCTAAGTCTCCTGAGGTAGGCTCCATGCCCCCTGCGACCCTGAATAAAGCGGTGTAGACGATGAGTGAGTGAGTATACATCTAAGCAGTTGAGGGCTCCTGGGTCAGCAGCCTGGGGATGAACTTGACAGCAACATGGCGGATGTTCAAATCACAGGTGAGAATCGCTTGGACCGCTCCGTATGACACACCAATAACGGCAGCAGTGTTGTGGATTGTTCTCTGATGAGAATGGTGCACTCACCCTGGACATTTCTATTTCATTTCATTTTGCACGCTACTGGACATAAAATTTTCCATATTTCGCATATTTGTAAAGCCATTATTGTGTATATTTTGTACAGCTAGGTTTTTAAAATATTATATATGGCATATTTTATATCTTGTTCTTTTTCTCTGCAGCTAAATTTTAGATATTTAATTCTTCATTTCATTCCCTACTTTATTTCTATTGATAATTCAGATCTTAAGGTCACAAGAAGTCGTATAAGCATTTCACTGTGTATGACTGTGTATGACTGTGTATGTGACAAATATTTTGAAAAAAAATTTTGATTAAAATTTGAATTGATCATCATGCACAAGTTGCCGAATGGTTTCAACATTTTTGGGGCCTGAGCTTGTTGCAGGTCTACAGTCCCTGATCTTTCATTGCCTTCAAGCGATGTTCTTCCACTCTTGAAGCGCGCGTGCCTCGAACATTGCAGCATCGCCGTAAACTTGTTGAATCGTGTCAAACGTCTCTGAACTCAGAATATTACGTTCACTCTTTGTTCTAACTGTCCATAATGAAATGGCAGACGTGGTAATACACATGGTCGGAATAGCGGCAGTTGAACAGATCCCGATGTACACAGGACATGTCTTTTGGCACACTGACTTGTGAAGTACTTATGTACATCTGTTGGTGTGTCTCGAAACTTTCTGTTCTTCTGTTCAGAGAAATGCTTAGCTGCATGATTTTCATTCATTCATTCATTCATTCATTTTCTATACCGCTTAATCCTGTGTTCAGGGTCACGGGGGCACTAGGCGGGGTACACCCTGGACAGGGTGCCAATCCATCGCAGGGCACACACACATACACACACTCACACACCCAATCACACACTACGGGCAATTTAGGAACGCCAATTAGCCTAACCTGCATATCTTTGGACTGTGGGAGGAAACCGGAGTACCCGGAGGAAACCCACCAAGCACGGGGAGAACATGCAAACTCCATGCACACAGAGACGGGAATCGAGCCTGGCCGGGGAATCGAACCCAGACCCTGGAGGTGCAAGGCGACAGTGCTAACCACTACACCACCGTGCCGCCAGCTGCATGATTTATTTAAAGAAATGTAAAAAGTGGAAGTAGATCAACAGGGTTTTTCCTTACAACCCTTTTTAAAAATAATAATAATAATAATAACCCCTTAGACATCATGAAGATTTCCTTACAGCACACTCCATAGCAATATGTTCATCATGGAATGAATGATGAACACTTAAGCACTTTCTCTTTTATTAGTTTTCTTATTTTGTTCTGCATTTATTCCTTGTAGGTCACTTCATGTTACACCATGTAAAGTGCGAATCCAGTTAAGTTCAAGACTGAGGTTTTTGCTGTCCATGTATGCTCCTGGATTAAAATATCAAAGCATGCCTTTTAAACCTGCTTATGAACAATTAAATCTGTCATGGTGAGACACCCACGTCCACAGAGGTGTACATTTCACTCTGAGGTCCTTCTAATTGTGAACGAATGTCTCCACCTGCCCTGAGTTTGTGTACATGGTGGATACTGGCACACTATGTTGTGATATTTGAGGAGCTTATGTCATTATGTCATCATTATAAAGGTTCTTCCTCTTGTATTGTCGAGTGATGATCAGGGATATGACATTTAGGAATTTCATTCATGTGACTAAGTAAGATTTCCTTATGAGTTGTACTCTGTTAGGCTTACTTGCTGTTCCGGTAATTTAACTTTACTTTTTCAATTTTTTACTTTCTAGTAATCTATGTTTATGATTTTCTTTTTTTTTTTTTTTTTATTAGAAAAGGTTTCATCCCAATTAATATAAAATCACTCAGAGTGAGAGTTTCCAGGGTGGAATTTGTCATCAAGTGCTAATAATCAGGTGTGCTGCTGGTGGCGATGTAGTGGACAGCACCCTCATATACTGTAGCATTACATTCATACTGTAACACCACTGACTCCATGGGTGTCAAGACCATGAAACCCACATTCTCATGTCAGGTTGCCATTCATGAATTCAGCATCTAAACCGAAGGAAGTTTCAGTTTCATGCTAACTATTGTAGGTACAGTAGCCTAGTTTTATATGAAGGTTTTTTTTCTCTCTCTACTCGTTGAACCTGAATCACCCTTATGTTAAATGGTTTTATCCAAGCATTCACAAATCCTTTTATTCAAACACAATGGTTAAAGAAAAGAATTTTACAACCTAATCTATCCACACTAGCAGCATATGTGTAATGAACAAAACTATTTTACATGATTTAAAGTTGCTGTTGTCTATCTTAGACCAGTGGTCTAGTGGTAATGGACAAACCTTTTAAATGAATGAACCAGTTAACGAATCAAATTGTGTATTTACAGTGTTCCGGTTCCTTTTTTGTAATGATTGAATTTTTAAGATGCATATAAAACCAGTATGTAGGCCCGACTGCATTACGTATTTATTACAGGTATAATTTCTCTAAAGCAAAACCAAGTCCATGCTAATTGCAGGTCAAATAATGACATTGTTTACAAATTTATCTATTGTCTGCTTCCAGTGTGAGTTTCACCTTGAATACAAGTCCCACTGTGCCGAAACAGCCTTGTGCGTCTGTCTCAGGCTACAGGAAGTGCATAATAATGTGTGGACAAACACAGGAAACAGGACATGATGTTGTGTCATGGTGCCTATTTTCCCTCCTCTCTCTCTATTTCACACACACACACACATAGCAATGACAGTCATGCGTTTTTTTTTTTCCTTTAGTGCTGATTGTGTTTTAAACATCACACACATGGCTATTTACAGATCCTCTCGCCATCCATCTCTCCATGAATCCATTCCCTTTGTCTTGCTTCCTGTTTCTTAAGGCTGCTTTCCTCTGTTCTCACACTGAACTTTTCCCTAGTTTTTCTAGCTCGCTCGTTCGCTCGCTCGGGAAATCTGAGTAATGGTCCCGATCCAGGTTTCGCGATCACATTCTTTAATATTTAATCGCTGATTTGCATTAGGAAAATTCTAGTGGCCTCGCTTTGAGAAGCGCAGATGCAACATGGTGCTTTCAGCTTGATAGAAATCACCTCTTTTCATCAAACTAGCGTCTTCCTTTGAATGATTTCTATCATCCTGTAACATAAATTTTGCACAATAAGAAGAGCTTTTTAAGGTCTTTACAATTAAAATAAACATGTAGGAAAACCAAATGACTTTTGAAGTTAATAAAGCCTAGTAAATGTATGTTTTTCATGTTGGGGGATAGTTTTATTATTTAATTAGGCTATGAAAAATTAAGTAAGACATACGATATACTGGATACCTAGATATTTAGGGTATATACATATATATATATATACTATTAATTAATAGGAAAGTTTACCAAAACTGTAGCATGATTTGCGGGATCTGGATTTATTTATCCCTCCATCGCTTGAGTCCAAATTAGAATTAATACAAGATGTCTGGCCAGGGGTAGCTCAGTGGTTAAGGCATTGGACTACGGTTCGGAGGATCCCAGGTTGCCACTGTTGGGCCCTTGAGCAAGGCCCTTAACCCTCAACTGCTCAGATGTATAATGAGATAAAAATGTAAGTCACTCTGGATAAGAGCGTCTGCCAAAATGCCTAAATGTAGATGTAAATGTAAATGTCTGGAATAACAACCATTACACTGTGAGACAGTTTTTAATTAAGCGTTTAAATCAGCCTAAACAGTAATAAAGTTCCTTCTGTCCACTTTCCTCTGACATCATTGCAGTTAACCAGAACTGCACATACTGTACTCATGGTGACACTCAAGGACACCCTGCAAGCCCATCTGGGTCATAAGCTGCCTGTTTTTAGCCAAACCGGGGCTCTAGATGTACATACGAATAACCTGGGGCTTTCTTCTACACTACATGTCTACCATGGCTTTTTCCATTAAAGTCTGAACCGTGTTATGCGGATCTGGTTTCAGCATGATGACTGTTCTAGTCCCTGACTGTGTCATCTGAGTATGCTGCTTACAAAAGAGCCACTGTATTACACACCGGACCCCATTGCTTTAGACCCATGAGGCAGCGGGTCACGTGACCAGACAGAAGGGAAATGGCTGTGGCTAAGTCTCCGCACCGAGTTAGTGTGACTTCTTTTTTTGGGTTGTAGAATCAAAGTGTTAAATTAGCTCTGATGACGAGAGGTAATGAACCAGACATTGTAAACTGGAACAGACAAATGCTCTTTAGTGATGTGTAACAACGTTTAAAGCAACTTGAACCTCTTAGACTTTTCCTTCATTAATGAGTCTGCACATGAAAGCTTATTATTCAGTAATTACAGTGAATTGTTGAGCAAGTACAGTGATACGAAGACATTAGCACTTATTAGACATCCTTACTCCAAAGTATTACAATATCTTCCTTAATAAATAGGTCTGAGTCTAAGAAATCAATAAATGTATGACTCCTGCTAGGAATTAGCACCACCGTTTTTAATTAATAAATAGAAAACAGTTGTAATTCCAAAAATTACCAGTGTTTAATGTGAAAAGAAATACAATATCTGCACGCCTAATTCCCCCAAACAGACCTACTTCAGCCAAAATACAAAGATCTCCATCCACCACAAAATGGTCCTAAAATCCTAAAAATCATCTTGACTCCACTGAATTCCTAACAGACATGACAGAATGCACATGAACTTTCCACTATTGTAACATGTATCGCTTTAAAGTTCACAGCGTTTCTCAATATTGCAGAGACGTATAGAAATGTGTTTAGCAATCGATGCTAAAATGAAAGTACGTCTAATTACAGTCATGTGGAGCATTTTTTAAATAATGAACCAGCACATCTGAGGTAAATGTTGACATTCCTGACAAACGTATATAATTTTTATCATCACCAAGCCTTTATTTTCTTTATAAAAGTCTTAAATACAAGTTACAATGGCGACAAGGGCTAGCTAACAATTATTTTTTTGCTAGTTTATGATCTCGATTTAAAATTTGCAACATGTGGAACATACAGTAACGATACTCCAATTATAAACATATGGGAAATTATTTTAATTTGAAGTGTTTTATAATTTTTCCATGTGCAAAAGAAACAGCATAGCCTAGCCTCTTGCAAAAAGAGTTCCTCGTTGGAATATACCAAAAATATTCAAGTTAATTAACAGGTAGCAAAGATGAAACTCTAAGAATTTCAGCTAATGTTAATAAAACTAATCTTATGTTCTGTGATATACAGTAGCTTGTCTTTTGGGTTTATGATTTAATTTCTTGACTGAGAGCTCAGCAGCTGGGTTATGAGCAGAAGAACCAGCTCGCTTGCCTGAGACTGATAAGATCCATACGGCCACATTGATACAGACAGAGAAAGGAAAAGGCAATAAACAACAAATAAGGGAAAAAAGCTCAGTTTGTGTAGCCGTATGCTCACGACATGAACTTCCTGTCACGTTCTTAACACAACACAGTGGAAGCTAACATGGGCTGGATCATGTTCTATGCGGTTCTTGGAAAGTATTGTACGTTATTGTGCTCATTTTGAAAGAGGCTGGCTGCCTGAGGCTTTCTGAATGCCAGCAACTACAACTGAGATTTAAGGTGCAGTTCGTAGACCTGTAACACTATTTTTTTCAAATAATGCAATTTGGGGTTTTGTGCCATGGTATTGTAAAAACGCTCATTTTAACCTGGTTCAGGTTTTTAACCTTATTCTCGACGTGGCTTGGTTGTGTGCGCTAGTAAGCATTATGACTTACTAAAAACAACTTATAGTGTGAAAATACAGTAGTGTAATCTCTGTATTATCAAAGAAACTTTGACTAACAATCACAATATTGCCATGCGGCACATTGGATAGCTGTTCTTTCATTTTACGTTCCTGTTTTGCATTTTTCTGACCCTGAAATTAGCTCTGCCCATCCGCCTAGTCTGAACACAGTTGCTCAGCTCAGCTCATTTTCCATTTGAAGGAAGCCAAAAATGGCGTGCGTAGATTCAACAGGGTGGTCGTTTTCCCAAAGTTTTGAATCAGCATTGAAAGCAGCAAGGGGGACTAAAAGTTACAAATCGCTGCTTTAATTGGGATCACCTCTTATTTGGCAGAACTGAGTGACTAATGATAAAGATGATGATGACAACATTTCAGTCTCACCTGAGAGGAGCATTGTTCTCTGGTATCCGCCTCCTTCGCCCACTGACCAGGAGGACCGCTGGCATCTGGTGGAAGGGGACGGTAGCCGATGAGGGGAACGTCTTTCGACCCCATCTCGGGTAGCTCCACCCCAACTGTCCTCATATTCCGGTTGAGCATAGTCTTAGCGGCTGTGTCCACAGAAACACACACACACATGTTGGTTTAGTAAGGAGAGCTCAGACCGTGCGTGATAAGCCAGCGGGGCTTAATGGATCATTTGTTTACATGATTTACATTTCCCTCCGGCAGGCAGCAAGCTTACAATTTGAATTCCGACCCCTCCTTGCTTTTGCCAATTTCCTTCTCTGGTGTTTTGATTACGGTGCAGATAGGGACCGTTGGGGAAGATAAGGATGCACAGACCGACCTCTCGCTTGTACATTTCTATGTGTGACAGCCAGTGATAAATACTGAACTAACATACAGTACAGTGACCTGTAAGCACATTTAGTAAAGCACATTCGGTCTTTTTTTTAGCCACATACACACATCTGTTCTTCACATCTTCCTGTTGTATGCATGACTTGGCAGCACGGCCGATATCCTAAGTTACTGAAGGTCACACCCCAAATGAATGTAATGTCCTCTTTGCAGGCTCACAGAGGTTCCTGCTGAGTTCATGCACACGGGAAGTTACAGTATGCAAACTGTACAGTATACTGTAACGCTCTTATGGCAAAAAACAGTGACTGACACAGAGCCGGTCTGTTTACAGTATATGGCCGTGAGAAGATCAAAGCAGGGGATATTATAATCACACACACAAAAATCAATAAATCAATAAATGAATGCACACCAAAGAGATCTCTTTGTTCCAATTTGATGTCTATAATAAATTAAGTCCAAGCATAAATGTGTATAAAGATATGAGATATGAAATACCTGCTATTGTGGGAGCACTGAGTCCATCTGGTGTGTTATTCTGTAGTGAAGTCAGTGACTCTGAGCCTCCATATCTCCCAGCTCCTGATCAGCTGTCAGTGTGTTATCGTCTGACTGCAGCGGGGAAGTGAACGTCGTGTTGAACAGAACACATACACACACACACACACACACACACACCCTCTGGCTGCCATAGTGACGGGGCACTTCCGCTCTGCTGCGCTCTTGGCAACCAGCCGGCGAATGAGCAGCTGCGGCGCGCGCGCGCTCACTCGATACTTTGTAGCGAATCAAAACATTCGAATCGATTCCCGGAGCCGTTAATAACGAACTATTCGCGCGCATTAGTTTAATCAGGAGCGCTTTTCTATATAAAAAAAAAAGTCATAATAACTTTGATGTTGCTTTGAACTGTTGAAATGAGCACTGAGTCTAAAAAATATATCAGGGTTTCATGATACCATGGTTATAATCGACTGTTTAAGGAAATATTCGGGTAATATGACCCTGAACACAGGATTAAGCGGTGTAGAAAATGAATGAATGAATATCTATTTTACTTATTTAAAATCGTACAGGAAATGTATCATTATTTTAATTACATTATTTTAAAAACATGGTATCGGTGCTAAACAAAGTGCAAAACAAGGTGTAAAATTTTAGATCATATCATATAACACCATTTTTCACAATACTTAATGCTTCTTATCTCCTGATCCATGCTCCGTCTTTTGTACAGTATATGCATGCACATTTCTATGTTTATCAGATAAAAAGTAACACATTTGCTAAAGTGCCCTGTCTGTAGTTTTTGTCTGTAGTGTCTGTAACTTTTCTGAATTAAAATTTTTCAATGATCTCATCTGTCCTTCAGAGAGAAATTTGGCCACTTTGGATTTCACATGAAAAGACATAAACCTGAAAACGTGTATTATTTTAAAATGCTAAATTGTTAGGATTTGACACGGTTACAGACACAACAGATCATTTGAATTTGTTTTGCATTTGAAATTATTATTGTTCTTGTTACAAATACATTTTATAACAACTAAAATGTAAACTGTGTATAAATTATGCCACAATCTAACCAGATTTCTGCCATTACTACCTCAGCATACAGTCCACCCAGGTGTTTAATCCAGTCATTATGACTCAATTTACTGAATTGATTCTACTGACTAATTAATTTAAGCGAATCAAAACCTTTGATTTATTCTCACAGTCGAATCGATCGTACTGACTCAAGAGTGGTTTAATTGAAAGGCTCATTTTCAAATCACCCACTTTTTATTGTATAGGGACGATTTTGCTCGATTAAACCTCCAGTTTAAAGTTAGTCAGCATGTAAATATTACTGTACATGTCTGTGTTGAAAGTGTTTCTGTTGGCTGTTACGATTCGCTTTTTATTCACCCGAATCTACACTTTTAAGGTTACACTTATAGATTACACTGTACAGTCTATAGTGCACTACTGTATGTTTCTATTCATCTTAATCCATGGGCTATGTAATAATTGAAATCTAGACAAGATGACACTTTAAAGCTCACAATTCTGATTAATTTCGAACAGCTTGCGCCTTCTCAGTGCATTCTTGCCACATGTACATCAACAAAATCATTCAATCATACAGTTAAAAAAAATTGTGTAAAAATCCACACATTCTCGTTACAACATTAAAAGAGTTTTTGTTTTGCCTCATTGGAGGTTTGAGTATAAACTTAGTATGAGTCTGACTCACCTCAATCCAGGCTGAAAAGCAAGCCTTCTTAAAATGTGTCAATCCTTCGTTGTACTGCATGTAGGATTAGCACACGGTCTCTAAACCCAACAGAAAGCCTTTTTAAATCTGATTTTTAAATAAGTCAAGGAAACTCCAGACTTGGTGGAAGGTTTACTTGCTGATCTGGTCTGAAATGCTTCATACGCATGACCAATACATCTAAACGACTTCATGACAGGCCGGTTTACCAGCATTATATGAAAGCATGCGAGCCCTACCTGCTATTGTAACTCTAATATCATACTTGTTATAAGGTGTCAGTTAGCTGTCACAGGACAACTCGCCCATCGAAAGGTTACCAAAATCCCTATAAACAAGTTTAACCAAGACCCAGGACACATCTATTCACTGGTTATAATGGAGGGTGGAACAGGACGAGACAATTTCATGAATTCAATTTGTACAGTATGATGGTACATATACAAATAAATATCCAGTCAAGTATTAAATCTCTCTCTCTCTCTCTTTCTTCAGAACTTAAAGAAGCAGTTTATCACTTTTTTCGTCATAGTCCTGTCACTAAACACACACACACACACACACACACACACACACACACACACACACACACACACACACACACATACACACACACACACAAATTATATGATTCTATGAAATCTATTATTTGCTAAATGAAGTTAGCTACCTTATTTATTTTGAAGCTTTACTTTATTTACTTCTGGTCCAGAAATAGGCCCTGCCCCATCCAAAGCTCACCATCTTGGCTCCCTGTTAAAATTAGATATGGAGAATAGAAAGGCTTGTTAATATTTTCATTGTAAGAGAAATTCACCTTATGACCAGCAGAGGTCTGTAAAATAACCAACAGCTCCTTTAAGAGATATTTAGAAGATAAAAGACATGCAAAACATGGAAACATTATAAGACACCCTGTACTATTTGTGTCTGGTGTGGAATATTGTTTATTGTTTATTTATTAGTTTTTGTGTGTATGTGAGTTAAATTACTGATATATTCATTTTTGCATTAGAAGAAAAAAAGGAAGGAAAGAAAGAAAGAAAGACATTCTACATTCTTTGAGACAAAATAAAAACATAATATTTTTAATTGAAAGATTTTAACACTTAGGGACATTCATTAAATTTTAATGTATGAATGGGATCCCTAGATGTCACTTCAATATACAGTATATTCTATCATGTTGGAAAACATATCAGAACATTTGAGGGCACATCAACCTTTTCTTCCATGTACATACGGACAGGCTAGAGGCCAATACAAAATGTTTTCTAGGGGGCACCTTTGAGGGCACTTCAACATGAAGAGGGCACTCCAACTTGTTTTCCAGAATGTAAAGGCACCCAAGAAGTAAATTTTATATGTTTCCTAGCATGCAGGACCACCATAGAGGGCATGTTTTCTACAATGTATTGGCATCCTAGACTGCTTTTCAAACTTTTTAAGGATGAAGGGGACCATAGAAAGCACAGTAACATGTTCCTATCATGTAGGGCACTAGATTTCTACAGTAGCATGTCCTATAGGGCACTTCACCATGTTTTCTATGGGCACCCTTGTTGGCAAATCAACCTGTTTTGTTGCATACAGGAGCATCTTTGAGGACACTTAAGAATGTCTTCTACCATGATCCTACTGTAGATGACACTTTGACATGTTTTACAACATGTTTTCTAGCATGTAAGGACCTATATTTCTAACATTCCCTAGAGATCACTTTAGCATGTTTTGTAGAAGTGTCCTTGAGGGTACATTAACATGTTTTCTTGTATGCAGGAGCATCTTTGATAGCACTTTTATGCACTTTTCTAACATGTGCACCTGTTAGAAAGTGGACCTGGAGGGCAGTTTAAAAGTTTTCTAGCATGTAGGAGCATCCTAAAGGGCATTTCATTAAGGACAGTCAAGTTTGTTTTTCCAGTTTGAGACACATTAAAATACATTTTTACTAAAAACACAGTATGGGCATTTTAGAGGCCACGTTTTTTATGTTTTCCACCCATGCAGGCACAACCCTTAGACTCTACCCCTGAGTCCACCAACTTGTCTTATGTCTAGGATTTTCCCTAAGTGGAGAGCTAACAGAGCTATTTGAAACTGTAATGATCTGTGGTCTTTGGAAAGTCCCAGTACCTTCAGGGTAAATTCTGCTCCTGAGCTCTACAGTTCCACTAATAAGCGCCTTTACACTTACAGGATTCCCCAAGATAAAATGCTGAGGGAAACCGGCACTGAATTGAGGCCAGCACCAGGTATCTAAGGTAAAATTCCTTCTTCTGAGGACGTGTAGTGTTCATGCCCTCTGGTGTGCTGTGGGAGAACTGACACTCCTGCTGCCCAGGGGCCATTTTGAATATCACAGCATGAATATCATGGAATTACATACATTCTGTTACGATAAGCTTACAGATTTTTATCTTCGCTTCTTTTTTTTTTTTTTTTACTGAACCACTGTATGCACAAAAGAAATCAGGTGCATCTTTTATAAAGCTCACAATATCAATATACAATGTCGGAAATAGTTTATCAAAATATTTAACAATACTACGAGTATATAAAGCAATGCAACATCAACAACAACAACAACATGCACTTATTCTCTGAATGTGGATAGGTAAAATGTGCAAAATAGTTTATTTGTAAATGTTTATAATAAAAAATTATAGTAGGTTTATAGTAAAAAAAAAATGACTGATTACTACTCACTCACTCATCGTCATTATTGCTTCATCCTGTATTCATGGTCGCGGGGGGCCTGGCGCCTTTCCCAGGAGACTTAGGGCACAAGGTGGGGTGCACCCTGGAGACAGAGTACCAATCTATCACAGGACACACACACACACACACACACACACACACACACACACACACACACACACACACACACACACACACACACACACATTCATTCACACACTAAGGGGAATTCGGGAGGAAACCCGCCAAGCAGGGGGAGAACATGCAACCTTCATGAACACAGACTCTGAGGTGAGAATCAAACCTGGACCCTGGAGGTGAAAGGTGACAGAGCTACCCACTAATTACTGAGTACTATTCATTAATAAATAATTATAAATAGAAATTATAAATCACTGTTATAATAACACATCTTAGAAGCTATATTAATTACAGTATATACAGGAAAAGGAAAAAATAGACCTAAGTTATAAATGATAATAACAAATTTAATAATAATAATAATAATAATAATAATAATATGGTTGCAAGTAGAATAATTGGGCCCAAGCACCTGCACATTGTGGCCTGGGAAACACAGTGGGAAGAGTGGGCACATGCATTTAAAGGGGACATACTGTACCAATACCATTATGACATAATTTTATGTTAAGACCTCCAAAAAGCCCCAGATGCTGGAATTATATCACTCAACACGATATCACTCAGGAAATTATTAGCAGATTTTTAGGACAAGTTTAAGCTTAGGTATAATTCTTTTTACCAAACTTCTTCCTTGTTGAAGACACTGATTGAATATATAGTTATCAGCTACAGTATGAATAAAGACAGTCAGGAGATATAAAGTCATTAGAAATTGCAATGTACAGAACAGCAGAGTGTCAGCAGGATATACAGTAATTCATTCATTTTCTATACCGCTTAATCCTGTGTTCAGGGTCGCGGGGGACCTGGAGCCTATCCCAGGAGACTTCGGGCACTAGGCGGGGTACACCCTGGACAGGGTGCCAATCCATCGCAGGGCACACACACATACACACACTCACACACCCAATCACACACTACGGGCAATTTAGGAACGCCAATTAGCCTAACCTGCATGTCTTTGGAAACCGGAGTACCCGGAGGAAACCCACCAAGCACAGGGAGAACATGCAAACTCCATGCACACAGAGACGGGAATCGAGCCTGGCCGGGGAATCGAACCCAGACCCTGGAGGTAACAGTGCTAACCACTACATCACCGCGCCGCCTATATACAGTAATATATAATAATAATAATAATAATAATAATAATAATAATAATAATAATAAAAGCTATAACATAATATTTAGTGTCAGATTTATGTATAGACATAAACAATAAGTAATAGAGATGGGGAAAATTAATTAGTGATCTATCGTGATTCCTTTGTCTGGAAATTAATATATCTCCACACTGACTCCAAATTGTTGTTATTGTTGTTTTTCTCCTTCTTCTTCTTCTTCTTCTTATTTTATTACATATTTTTAAATGTTTTTTTTAATTATATCCTACAGGTGGTGCGCTGTAAACTATTCACACATTGGTATGCAGCACAGCATCCTGTGTAGTAGGAGCCAATTATTAATTGTCAATTAATTGTTAGTTAATTAATAATCTTAAACAACATTTAATTGGGATATTTATAAAATTGTGATACTTTTAGAATTGCAATACAAATCAGATCAGCACCCAGGCGTTCTGATAATTATCCCTGGAGATTCCCATGTCTAATAATAATAATAACAACAATTAACAAAAAGATATAGATAATAATAAGAAGTAAGTGCTCCAATCAGAAGGCAGTTAGGACAGTCCGAAAGTTTAGCTAATTAGTTTTAGAGCGCGCGCGCGCGCGCACACACACACACACGCGCACACACAGAGCGAGAGCGCGAGAGAGGTGCGCGCGCGCCTCTGAGGGACAGGAGATCTCCTTTAAACCCTGTGACACGCCTCCGGCATCTGCGGGTCGCTGTACAGATGTGAAGAGGTGTTCACACACACACACACACACACACACAGTCGGGGCCGTCGCGCTCCCTCCCACTCCGTTATCGCTCTCCGTGTTTTATGTCTGCGTCACAACAAGTCGCGGGAGAGAGAGAGAGAGAGAGAGAGAGGTGGAGATGATGGCGTCTCTGGCGGGCTGCACTGTCTCTGACAGCCGCGTTTAACAACATCAAAGAGGGGGGAAAAGAGAGAGAGAGAGAGAGAGAAAAGAAAAGAACAGAATGACGAAACGGCGCTCGCGCAGGACGGCCGGCGGCGACACAGACGGACGGACCGAGCGCGCGACCGCTCACTGACGCGTTCAGGTGGTGTGTGTGTGTGTGTGTGTGTTTGGGGGGTTCTAATTAATTGTGTGTGCGTCCATCATAAATCCGACAGTAATTGCGAGGCGCGGCGGAAACATCACAGCGGGGAGAAGAAGAAGAAGAAGGTCGGACGCGATTCATGCCCGGTGACCCCGCGCGACTTTCCAGGTTACCACCAGAACCCCCCGTTCCACCCCCCCCCCCCCCCGCCTTTTTTTTTTTTGATTAATTAATTGGTACACAGTGTGCATGCATCCAGAGTTGCATGCATGGATCAGAGCACGGATCGTGGATTGCATGCATGTCTTTCTTTCTTTCTTTCCTTCTTTTCTCTGTTATTAATCTGCATGTTGATGATAATAGTGATGCGTTATGACGGCTGTGTGAGCCGCGTGCACTACAATAGGCTGTTGCATAAGGATGAATGCATTTGATCATGTGTGCCACTGCATAGCTGATTGCCTCAGTGCAGCTGCCTCAGTGCTGAATGATGCTGATCATTCAAACACTGTCCTGTCGCCATGCACGCGTCTCTCTTTCTCTCTCCCTCTCTCTCTCTCTCTCCCTCTCTCTCTCTGAGGCAGTTTAGTACTCTAGACTCTCAGAGCACAAGTGCACAACTTTACTCCAGTTTGCTGGGATCCACAAAACTTCTCAGCAATGCCCTCAGGTGTGCTTGAGCTGAGAAACTGCACACTTTTTTTCTATTTTTTTTTGGGGGGGGGAGAGGTCCTGTGGCTCTGAGTGTGCACTTCTCTGTGAAGAATAAAAAAAAAAACATCTCAGCCGGCGTTCTTTCAGACTATTGCTATCGGATATCCCGCTTTAACCTGTACACAGGGTCGTGGGGGGGGGGGGGGGGGGTAAACCCAGGAGACTTAGAGACAAGGCGGGGCAATCCGTATTAGGGCACACACACACACATTCACACACTATGGGCAATTTGGGAACGCACCAAGCACAGCACAGCACACAGAGGGAATCGAACCCTGACTCCGGAGGTGCAAGGTGACAGTGCTAACCTCTAAGCCACCGTGCTGCGAGAGTTTTTAAAAAACGAAATAAAATCTCAAGTGCCTTCAAGTGTCCGTCATGAATTAACTCATCGTGTCCAACAGCACTGCTGAGTCCCGGACTCCCCTGATTCGATTGGTCAGATGCCCTGACAGTAATCACAGGTTTATGTGAATATTAATGCACCGTTTCTAATATGTTATCGTTTCTATAGTAACAGCTCATTCACAGGGACTTGTAGAGCAGATGCTCCACTAATAATAAACAGATTAAAAATAATCAGTGATGTGGGGACAATTCGCCGTCTCCCCTTCTCCAGTCCACTAACCGGTCCATGTTACAGTCAGTCAGAGGAGATCAAGGCTAAGACGGGAGCATGGGTTCGGAGTTACTGTCACATTCCAAAGCTGACATCTGACACTCTAAGCTGTTGGGAAGAGGGACCTTTTTTTTTTTTTCTTCTTTTTTTTCTTTTAGAAAATGTAAACTGAAAATAATGCAAATTCAATTTCTGGATTTAAACAAACACAAAAGATTTTTTTTTTGCTGTTTCTGGTTGTATTATCTGATAAGTGTGGTACCAATCAGCGTCTCCTCTTAGAGACAAATCCTTCCGTTGTATAAAGGCGCCTAAGAAGAGTGACATTTAGCAACTGGTCCTATTTAAGCTGAGCACTCCTGTGTCCATCACATATTAAAACCTAATGAATATAAACTGTATAGAAGCCTGGGCTCTCGTCTCTGGGGCGTGATCTGATGCCAAAACTTACACCTCTGCTTTTGTCATCACTTTCCTAAGATTTAATGAGATTTCCTGTAATTCCCAATTTCAAAATTATTGATGTCCCAATCCGGGGTGAATACTTCATCACACATTTGTCAAGCACTTTGAGCAACATTTAAAATGAAGAATAAGTGAAAGCTGTTTATATTTACGAAATAAAGTAGTTAATAAAGTTCTTTTGTCTACAGGGTGGAATTTGATAACGTATTTACAGTAAGTGAGAATATGACGAAGTATCATGATGAAGCACCAATTAAACAAAGAGCGACACCCTGGACGTTCATTCTTCTCGTTTTAATACAATTTGGATATTAGAGGACACTTTAGGGCTTCATTTGGGACAGAACCCTAATTCCCAAGTGGACCTCCTTGAACCTTGCTCTAAGGGCCGCCTCTAGACTGTGTCTGTATGAGGGTGTGTGCTGACCTGCCTGTGTCCATGTCCTCACTCAGGATGGGCGTGGTCACTGAAGGAGAAGACGTCTTAGCAAGATGGAGCGATGGACTTTTATACCTCGGCAACGTCAAAAGAGTGAGTTTCTTCATCTTTAACATTTGTATCCTGTTCTGTCCTGTTATTGTGTACAGTATTAAACCCCGCTCTGTTACTCAGGTAGACGTCGTTAAACAGTGCTGTTTGGTCAGATTCGAGGATAATTCAGAGTTCTGGGTCCTCAGGAAAGACATTCACTCATGTAAGTGATGAAACTGCACGTGCTGGAAGCGGCTCTTTTTTTCCCCTTAATTTCACTGAATTTAGTTTGCAAAACTGAATGTTAATAAAGTACATACTGTATTGCAGGTACACACTTTTTCGATATCAAAAGACTTTCTTAGGATGAAAATAAAGCACATGTTTTTATTTATTTATTTTTTTTCCTGAAGAGAGATTACATTATTCTCCATCCTGGCTGTGATACATTTATGACTTCACAGTCTTTCACCAGTTTGTTAATGTGCTCATATGCACAACAAGAGGTGTAATCTTTGGGTGGTTACATTGCGTAATTATAATAATGTAGTGCCTGAGAACCAAAAGGAGCTTTCTAGGAATTGTGTTGTATTTAAGCAAATTAGTTTAAAAAGGAAAAATGTAAAAAAAAAAAAGGAACTTGCTTACTTGCGTAGGGTATAGATACAGAAACATGTCTTATAGTAAGACTTCTACATTTCCATTATATAAATTGATTAATTTTCTATAACAGCATGTCCTAAACTGGTTTAATCCTCATGTGCTACAGCAAAAAGTCAAACAACTTTTTTTGTTGTTGTTGTTGTTATTTTTAAACAATGCTTTGAATAACCTTTTCCTCTTTAATTTGTAATTAATTTTGTGAAGATTGTTTCACTTCCTGTGTCCTTAACATATTGTAAAACACAAAGTTACAGCTTCACCTTAAAGTATTTCAAAGTTCTGATACTGGAGACTCCTTCCCTAAATGTTACATTAACCCATTTCTTCTTATACTAGTACTAATTACTGTATTTTAATGTCTTTACTTTTATTATTGAGTTTTTAGTCTAGAAATATTAATATTAAATGAACAACAGACAAGCTGCTGTGATAGGCTAAACCCTTCGAACCGTTCGGAAGGTATAAGTCTAGTTCACTGTAGTTCCCTGGAGTAACACATCCTACATTACTTTTCTCTCTCTCTCTCTCTCTCTCTCTCTCTCTCTCTCTCTCTCTCTCGTCAGTCTCAGCCAGTGGAGAGGAAGTGTGTTGTGTCTGTGACGGTCCTTCTCTTAAAGAGCCACTCGTAATCTGTCTGAAATGCCGCCACTGTAAGCAAACATTGTCTTTTTTTAAAAAATATATGAATATTTATTAATATCTTATTATTTAAAAGATAAAAACACTTGACAGGATCCATCAGTGTGTCGTGTGTCATAATTTCTTATTAATAAATACCATTTGCAGTTACTGTAGATGCTGAATAATACACTGAGTTTAAGGGGTAAATATTGATCAGAATGGAATTTTGAGGAAACCTTCATTAACTTCATTTGATTACATTCATATTAACATATCCACTAATTTCCACTTTATTACTTTTCTATTTGTCATTTTAAAAAAAATCTAAAATATTTTTGCTCTAATGTTAACATTTTTATTTTTACATCATAAACCTTCCACAATTAGAGACTGTTGAAAGTTAAGTGATCTCTATAGTGAGCTGTGAGTTTTGTTTACAGATTGTATCGATCAGAAAATAAAGGCTGGTCAAGTTTGTGAATTATTTATTAATTACTAAGTACTACAGCTGTAAATATTTAGTGTCCTTTAAAACGTTAAGGGCTTAGAAATTGGAGAACATAAATGTTCCTCAAGGGTTGCTTTGGTTGTTTGATTAGGCGTCCTAAAATACAAAGCTTAACACCTTTAATTGTTTGTAAAAAAAAAAAAAAAAAATTAAAATGTTCTTGTTGTTGAAACTGATGCCCAGATAATGCATTAGGTCAAAATAACTGCATAACTCTTACTTGTGATGATAAAGAAATGTCTATAATACCTGATAAATACATGTTTTATTGTAAATTAAGAATCATCACAGTAAATTTGGATAATGTCAATCATCTTTCAGATTTTTTTGTGCCTACTCTTAAACTATAGTAAAATATGTCACAAATAGCTTTATTATGTTTTGTTTACTCTGTTTTTATGTTAATCTACCTGCAAACATCATTCATTTGAAAGTTAGCAACTTTGAAAAATCTCCACCCAATTCACACACACACATCATGTAACATCTCTCTGAACACGTTGTTCCAGGATGTATATGTTAAACTATGATTCATTGTGATATATTTGCAAATTTCTTAAAAAAATCCATATAGATCCCGCTCAGTAAATTAAAAAAAGTTTTTACATGGCCCATATTGATGAAATTGTACATGGTAATGCCTATGCCTATTTAAAAGAATATTGCAAAATAAAAATGCTAGTAAATGTTGGAATAATTAAAGATTTTGTACTCAAAATTTGAATAAAAATGTCGTTTTCTTGACAAAACCAAGAATATGATATTCCCATAAAACCATCATGTAAAGCATCTTCATGTTAAATAATATATATTAAAACAGAAAAGATAAAAAAATATATATTTACATGTATACATATTTAATTAGATAAATCTCTTTGCATACATGAATGCAAATTTAAGGAAAAATGACTGATAAAAAAAATGTTTTTTATTAAAGTATATATGTAAGTATATCAACCATCCACTGGCAAGAAATTATTGATATCTATCTATTATTATTAATATAATAATAATAATAATAATAATAATAATAATAATAATAATAATTATTATTATTATTATTATTGTATGCTCGTACTGTTTTTGAATGTTTTAACGTTTTATTCTATGGGTGTACAAACTTTTGCACTCAGCTTCAAATGAATTAAAAGGAAGATTTTATTTCCGTTTCAGGTTATCATGCTCAGTGCCATACTCCGGCCATCGACCCTGAGATGGACAGCGACACCTGGATCTGTCGCCAGTGTGTCTTTGCCGTGGCCACCAAGGTGGAGTTTCGGGTTTTGCTCCATTTTGTAGCTCACAGAACTGAAAAGAAAATTCCTGTCACGTTTCAGCTTTAAAGCAAATTTAACTTGTGGATGTCTATGAATTACTTATGCATCTCTGCATGTTTTTAGGCAGCTTGTGATGGCTGCGAGTTCTTTAATCTGTCCATCATCACTTGCATTTCACACTCACACATATTTCACACTTACTATTTTTACTCACGTGACCTCCGCTCCCAAAAATATAACAACTGAACTGTTCCTTTACCAAATTCAGTCTGAATCTGAGCTCTACTTCCATTTCTCCAATTGTAGAAAGCGGAAGTCGTTGATTATTTTACTGTACCAGCATGCCCTTGTTGCAGCTTGCACATGACATGATGTTGGGCGTGTGCTGTGTTTCATCATAGAGAGGTGGAGCTTTAAAACGAGGACGCTTCGCTCGACTCATGCAGTTGATGAAGATGAGGCTGCCCTATCAGCTTTCCACTCTGGACTGGGACGCTCAGCATCTGACCAATCAGCAGCAGTGTTACTGCTACTGCGCCGGACCAGGAGAGTGAGTCACCATCTAGACATGTGACGTACGATTCAAAAACGTGACATGGGGAATACATTTGAGTGGAAATATGAGTTATGAAACTGTTATAGCGTCATAATGTGGGAAGGCCAATCAGGTTCAATATGCAAATTACAAGGAAAAACAAACAAAGAAAAAAGGAATTTAGACTACTTATTAAAATAAGATTTCTAGAGATCTTGACTGCTTGTAACCTTAATCAACACGATACTTTGATGTTAGCAACACATTCTAAAACATACCGGTCGGTGGCTAGTTTATTCATTCATTCATTCATTTTCTATACCGCTTAATCCTGTGTTCAGGGTCGCAGGGGACCTGGAGCCTATCCCAGGAGACTTCGGGCACTAGGCGGGGTACACCCTGGACAGGGTGCCAATCCATCGCAGGGCACACACACATACACACACTCACACACTACGGGCAATTTAGGAACGCAATTAGCCTAACCTGCATATCTTTGGACTGTGGGAGGAAACCGGAGTACCCGGAGGAAACCCACCAAGCACGGGGAGAACATGCGAACTCCATGCACACAGAGACGGGAATCAAGCCTGGCCGGGGAATCGAACCCAGACCCTGGAGGTGCAAGGCGACAGTGCTAACCACTACACCACCGTGCCGCCGGTGGCTAGTTTAGTGTTCATAATATGTAAAATGTACTAGGCTGCTAGCCTTGCATACACAAGCGTATACAGAGCATATCTTACAGACAGAGCATATCCTACTCCAAAAAAAGGCAAGTACACTATAAAAACTGAACCTTTAAAGGTGATATCAAGGAAATATCAATTGTTCCTGCAGGAAATTTAAAACCAGTTTGTCCCATACTGTACAGATATGTTTCAAAAACGTGCTTTAATAACAAGGAGTAATGTGAAGCGCCACTAAGAGATAAAACATGGGTCGTTAAAGCAAACATTAGTGCGAGGTGATGGCATGTAAAATACCTGAACTGAGAGCCCAGTGTGATGCGCTTAAATCAATAAAGATAAAGTGAATATTTTGACTGGGATTAGTTCATATTTTCACTTTGTCTGAAATAACAGCGCTGAAGTGGTATAAGTGAATTTTAACACGCCAGAGTCATTTTAAGACAAAACTTCATCTTTATCTGATCTACTTTTTCCATTTCTCATCTGTGATTCTCTCTCCGATTACCGAACAGGGAGTGTATTTGTCTGAGCACCAAAGAAGGACAACTTAGTGTAAACAAGGCGTCAGATACTCAACCTTACAGAATGTCATTTCTGTCTATTAATAAGTTAGACAGAGAGTTCTGCTGTACGTTCACTTCAACCTCAAATAATAATAATAATAATATCACTGATTGCATTAAACCGTATCAGATTATTTTTCAGCTTATTTTAAATAAAATAATGAAAGCTAGTCGTATACGTTTTGTTGTGTCATGAGGTGGAACCTGAAAATGCTGCAGTGTGGCAGTTGTGGCCAGTGGTTTCACGAAGCCTGCACTCAGTGCCTGACCAAACCTCTGCTCTACGGGGACAGGTTAGCATCGTGTTAGCATCATCATTAAACACGTGCATAGTTTTTTTTTCTTTTCTTTTTTTTTACATTTTACATTCTGGTCTTTTTTCTTTAAGGTTTTATCACTTTCAGTGTTCAGTGTGTACGAATGAACCAGAGACCATTCAGAGACTTCCAATGACCTGGTAAGCTCCTCTTTCCCAATCTTTCTTCTCTTGATATAAATGAACAAATTATCACTAATGTTTCCCTTTTTTTTTTTGTTTCGTAAGTGTTACCGTTTTGTGATTTTGTTCCACATATCCAGGGTAGATTTGGCTCATTTGGTGCTGTATCATCTGTCCCTGTGCTGCAAGAGGAAATACTTTGATTTTGATCATGAAATCATGGCCTTCACCAACGAGAACTGGGATTCGTTGCTGTTAGGCACGGTAACGTGAACATCTCCAGCATATACGGAAATTCATTATACATTATATTATCTGGCCCTTATGAGATGTTTCTTTTTTGTTGTTGTTGCCTCATACGTAGGTCATTACTGCATGCATAATTTTCACTATTGGTTCATGAGCTGATTATCACCAGCAGCTTCCCTCAATCACACACTGCTTCTACGACATCTGCTTCTGAATGGCTCTAAAATGACTGACTCTGGTGCAGGTGGTTCCTGTGTTCACATGCGCCTTCTAATTATTTGCCTTCTAATAAATAATTATATTCAAATATTTTTCCAGGTCTTATCCTGCTCCCACATAGTGACAGTGCTGTGAGGATGTATGATATCTGTACTTGTTTCATTTATTTTTTTAAATTTACCATTGGCTGTAGTAGAGGAGCCAAAAATATACTCAAGTAAAAGTAGCTGTACTTCAAAATAATATTACCTAAGTAAGAGTAAAACGGTATTTGGTGAAAAGACTACTCAAGCACTGAGTAACTGTTTCAATAGTAATGTCCGTTCTTTTTGAAATTATAATAATTATAACGAAATAATGAAGCGAAACATGCTTTGTATATGATGCCAGAGATGCATCATGTTTTGTGGGATGCATTAAAATGTACAACACACGTGTTGGCATTACTTCTGTAGTGAAATACTTCTATATTCAAAGACTGTTAAAGTAGCATTATATGTACAATTAAAGTTAACATAATCACACAAACATGAAAAAAGCATTCTATACTCACCGCAAGATTGTGCACAAATCACACTAACCTGATCAGATAATGTTTTAGCTTTAACAGCGCAGATAAAGCAAACAAATGTATCCATTGGATAAATTTAATTTTAAAATTTTTTATAAAATCTTTTACATTTTAAATTACTTTTTATTTTTTTATTGGGCGTTCTGCAAAATTAGCGAAAGATGCGGAAACTTTTATTTGTGCATGCGCAGCGAGCGCATGTAGGACGGATTTACAGGTACAATGAATTTTTAGAACACTGGCTGAAGACCTGACTGGTCAAACGGAGTCATGTGATCATTGTTGCTGCGTCTGATTGGTGAAACAATTTGTTTACGTCATGCAGTAGATCCAGCGGCTGCATGTGTAGAATGAATGGTTAGAAAAGTAACGAGTCGAGTGTAGACGAATGTAGCGGAGTAAGAGTAGCGTTGCTTCTTTGCAGATCTACTTGAGTAAAAGTAAAACGTATGGTGCAACGAAACAACTCATAGAAGTACATTTTCTTCCAAAAAGTTACTCAAGTAAATATAATGGAGTCAATGTAACTCGTTACTACGCACCTCAGGCTGTAATATACGACTAATCAGACTGCTGATATTCAATGAATAAGACATGAGAGTAGAAAATGGTAATAATGTACAGCTGTGAGAAACTGAAAGTCCATCACGATTATCAAAAAAAAACATGATTAAGGATTTAGGATAAACACATGAATTGATTTAGTACGGTGTGTAGAAGCTACCATCAAACTTAATTAAAAAAATGGCTTATAGTCGAGAAAATACCAACCCTGGAAAAAAAAAATTTTGGTCGCAAACTCTAATATTTCACCTCGACCACATCCATTAGTGGGAACCAATTGATGTGTGAAAAAATCTTGGAAAATGTCCGTCCCATCAGGGAAGAAAACCTCCATAGATGTGATAACCTGGTGATTCAGTACATTCAGGTCGTCAGCTGACTTCATTTTATTGCCCCATTACGTTGCTGAGTCTCGACCTGAGCAACTCAAACTCCAATCAAAACCCCAGGCACCGTAAAGAAGTGTTAAATGTACGCAACGTTTTCCAGAGTCTGTCTTTAGAGCAGCCCTGTGTTAGATGTCTTCCACTGAAGATGTTTTTCTGCTTGGTAAAAGTTCCAGACTGGTGCTGGACACGATGGACAGCATTTTGTTCAAGGTCCTCCTTTCCAGCACTAGCTCCAGTGAGTCCAGTTTAAGCCAACCACAGATTCTGACCAGTATGTTCAATCGAGTGGCATCTCTTCATTTAAGGTTCCCATTGATTGAACGAACATCTGCAGGAGGTTCTTGCAGATTCTAAAAGTTTCATCCAGAAGAACATCCAGCTGTGACTCTGTACATCGCTTGATGTGCTTCCCTTCTTACCCTGACACGCCCATCGCTCTGGAATAGACTCAATATGGACTCATCAGGTCACATGACCTTTTTCCATTTGCTCCAAATTGACACACAGCTGTTTAGTCCCTGTAAGTTCTCATCACATTGTGTATGTATGCCAATGCGCTTACTTTCACCATTAAACACAGCTCTGATTTCTTCTCTCAGTTTTCATATATGATGCAACTTCACCAGTTGTTTAAGTGATCTCCATTCATGACTTTTCCTTTCATGTGGATGCCAGTTCAGCACTCGCTTTGCATCAAAAAGTACTTAACCCAACTCCTTGTTGTTTTTTGCTTGATGCGGGTTGAAAAGGTGACTTTTTTCCCGGGAATGAGTATTATACTGTCCAAACGTGAGATACATTTAAATCGATTATCTTTAAAAATTCCTTTTTGCTAAACAGAGACTTTTTATATAATCTAATCCATGTCTAGGTGAATTTCAGGCACAAGTTTTTCGTTTAATTTATGTATATGTGACATTTTTCTCCGTCTTCTTAGTTGTCAGATACGCCCAAGCAGGACCGCTGTCACAATCTGCTCAATGCATTGAATTCCCACAAGGACAGGTGAGACGCTGCTTAATGGAAATGAAAATTAACTGACAATATCCGTGCGTTTTTTTTAGGCAGCCTCGAAAGCAAACAAGAATTTTTTTGTGACGTGATTTAGACTCCAAACATGTCAACGCTGCTGCAGTAAACATTTTAACTCTAATTAACTCTAAAGGTTCGTGTCGGGGAAAGAGATCAAGAAGAAGAAGTGTCTCTTTGGCCTACAAGTGCGAGCTCCGCCGCCGCTGTCATCCGATTCCTCACCCCTCATCACCGAGCAGCCCATCAACATCACGCACCGCAAAAGGTCAGCGCAAAGGTCACGCTGGCCTTCTGTCTCACACGCACTCACACATGCACACACACACGCACGCACTCACACAAACACACTGCAGTGGATCTAATAGGGTTGTATACCACACTTCAACCTGGCTTTGGATTTCAATTCTGAAATAATCTGATGTTTCTAAAATCTAAAATGTAAATTGTGATAACAAATTTAAATTTCAAGTGCAAGTTTCAATGGAATGGAAGTTTTCATGTTTTCTCACTTTATCACTAAAGAAGTAACAAAAAACTACACTTCCATATTTCTTTGTTTTTATTTCCCTTTAAAATCGAGTAAAATTTTTCTTTTTATTGCAAATCCAAAGGGGTGTAAACTTTTTGCGCAGCCATATTTATTACTGATCGTTTCTTCAGCTTCTTTATAAAAAGATGCCTGATCAAGGTTCCTTAACAATGTGTTGTCATGTGTGTCGTCTGGTCCGCAGTCCGCTGTCACTGCCGTGCCAGAGACGACCGGTGGGCTCCGAGTCTCGCAAATCAAAGCGGCGCATCGCAGAGACACTTCAGCAGGTCAGCGCTTCTGTCCCGAACGTACACCTACACTGGACATGAGCTCCAGTCTTGATTCATTTTCTGTAACTGCAGCTCTGACAGTAGTACAGCTGCAAATCACAGGTTTATATTAGTATAATATTGTTTCTATAGTAACAGCTCATTCATATGGATATGTGCAGCAGATGCTTCACATACAGTAAGCAGGTTAAAATATAGTTCACTGTGTGTATCCTGTAAGGAGAACTGTGTTTATTTAATACTTTATATAATGCTGTAATCGTGGTGCAATCTCTCAGCATACGTATTATTCCTATTATTATTATTATTATTATTATTAATAGGAATAATACAAGTTAAATCAATAATAATAAGAAGAACTTACTGTTATTAGTTTATTGAAGGGTGCGATCTAGTACCTATTGGAGCGTACAATGTAATAATTTAGATTGCAGGGTGGGATTTATGATGTATTAATGCATACTATTTAGTAGTTTAGTGTGCAGGGTGAGATTTAGCCATGGATTTAACATCCATTAGAGCACACTATTTAGTAGTGAAGTGCGCAGGGTAAGATTTAGTACCTATTTTAGAGCACACTATTTAGTAGTTAAGTGCGCAGAATAATTTAGTAGTTTAGTGTGCAGGGTCCTCCAGGGTCTGGGTTCGATTCCCCGACCAGGTTCGATTCCCGTCTCTGTGTGCATGGAGTTTGCATGTTCTCCCCGTGCTTGGTGGGTTTCCTCCGGGTACTCCGGTTTCCTCCCACAGTCCAAAGACATGTAGATTAGGCTAATTGGCATTCCCAAAATTGACCATAGTGTGTGAATGAGTGTGTGTGTGTGTGTGTGCTCTGCGATGGATTGGCACGCTGTCCAGAGTGTACCCTGCCTCGTGCCCTGAGTCTCCTGGGATAGGCTCCAGGTCCCCGCGACCCTAAATACAGGATAAAGCGGTATAGAAGATGAATGAATGAATGAGTGTGCAGGGTGAGATTTAGCCATGGATTTAATATCTACTAGAGCATACTATTTAGTAGTTTAGTGCATGAGGTGCAATTTAGTATCTATTAGAGCACACTATTTAGTAGTTAAGTGTGCAGGGTAAGTCTATTAGAGCACACTAGTAGTTTAGTGTGCAGGGTAAGATTTAGTATATATTAGAGGCACACTATTTAGTAGTTTAGTGCGCAGAATAATTCAGTAGTTTAGTGTGCAAGGTGAGATTTAGCCATGGATTTAATATCTATTAGAGCATACTATTTAGTAGATAAGTGCCCAGGATGGGATTTAGTATCTATTAGAGCACACTATTTAGTAGTTTAGTATGCAGGGTGGCATTTAGCCAAGAATTTAGTATCTATTAGATCACACTATTTAGTAGTTTAGTGTGCAGGGAAGATAGTATTTTAGAGAGCGGGGTGGGATTTAGTATCTATTAGAGCACACTATTTAGTAGTTTAGTACGCAGGTTAATCTAGTACAGTATTTTAGTGCGCAGTGTGGGATTTAGTTATGGATTTAATCGTGGATTCAGTATCTATTAGATCACACTATTTAGTAGTGTAGTGCGCGGGGTTGGATTTATTATCTATTAGAGCGAACTATTCTGGAATTTATTCTAACCTACTTTACAGTGATATAGAGTTCGACTGATTTATAGTATAGTTCAGTCAGGTGGTGCTGAAACACAGACAGTTTAAAAGTGTCGGTCTGTGTTTTTAGCACCATGTTCACAGAACAGTTAAATCGTCTGCATGGACGAGAGGACAGGAAGGTGAGCCACAATACCACATCTGTTCATCAGCAGCAATCCACCTTCTGTGTGGTAGGTAATACAAAAACCCTCGACTTTGATGACTTCTTATCTGCCTGCGTGTCGGTGGAGATGCTGCATCATGCTGCTATTGTCAAACGAATTTCGAGGAAAGGAAATGCACCGAAGAGAAAATGTCACCATTTGGATTCTGCATGAGCGCTGAACAACTTACGCTAAGCGCGATCACATTCAAGATCACCAACCGCGCACACGCTTTCAGCTCTGGTTAACAGATCTAAGACTTATCAAGCGTCTCAGGCTTATCTAATCTGCAAGATTAGATTATTTTTTAATCCATATCACTGTGTTTGAAATCATACACAAATGTGAGGCTGGATTAGCATGCTGACCCATAAGTATGTGCACCTTTAGTCGTTTTCAGGGATTAGCAAACATTTCAAATAATGTGAAGATCAGTAATATTTATAACGAATAAAGTGATAATAGTAATAAAGATAAAGACTGTAAATAAGTTGCTTTGATAAGTTGAGAGCTTGTACTGTACTTTCTACGTTCTACAATGTATTTGGTAGTTAAGTGTGCAGTGTATTAGCAATGTAGCAATGTATTAGCATAGACGTTTTATTATAAGTTACATTCTTATCCTTTTTTCATGGTTTAAACATGAATTATCAAGCAGTTTTAAAAAGACATCCTTATTTTATTTAAGATACAATCAACTAATGTAGCTATCAGGAAGCTTGACTTAAAAAGTTAGCTTTTCTATGCTAGCTAACGGTCAGCTTGCTTGCACTGTAGTGTTTACGGATATGTTTGGGCTATGGTATAATTTAATTACAAGTTTTAAACATATTACAAGAAACTTTCATACACTTTGATTAACTGAAAGGAAACATACAGTACAGTACTAACGTAGCTAGCTTGATAGCCTCTATTAAGTTTACCATTAGCTAACTGCTAGCAGAGTAATGATAGCATAAGGTATATTTTCCTCTGTGGTGGATTAAGAAAAAAAAGTTATTCTGACCGCTTTGTCTCATCTCCAGCCATGTCCACCAGCTAACCAGATCAATCTAGTGCCCTGCTGTCACGGATGTGTGAACGGCGCGAGCGTCTACAACTCCCGGAAATCCGAGGAGGAATTAGCGCTGGGGTTGGTATTAACGATCAGTCAGTTAGATTGAGGGCATTTCTATTTTTATAAATAAATAAACTTAATACATTTTGCATCTCGAGATCTCTGCACAATTTACAGGATATTTTTTGTTTAGTTACTGATTTGATTCAAATTGATGTGGAAACTTGAACCAAATTCTACACGTAATCATAAATGGTGGGAGATTTTTAAATGTTTTTTTTTTCTTCTTTTTTTTTTCTTTTTATCTTTTTAACAACAGGTCACCTCCTAAGAGAATGTTCTCTCTCTATCACTCGTCGTATAACGGATCTCAGGGTCTGCCTCGAACGCTGCATCACTACAGGTCTGTGATCGTTTGATTTCATTCTTGTCGTGTCTCTGCTCCCTCCTTGAATGTCATCAACCTGTTTCCTGATTGTGTATCCAGATGTTCTGCTTTTAAATCCTAGAGTAGGTTGTCTGGGTATACCTTCAAGTCTTCAAGTCTTCAAGTATTGTAATTATGACGTGAGCACCACCACAACTTCATAATTACTACTTGGGAACAATGAGCGCTGACTTTTTGAGCCCGGAGGTGTGTCAGTAGTTAAAAGTCACAACGGCGCCCAATATGAATGTGACGTTGGTAGAAGTGATCATTCTTTCCCTTGAAAAATCTTCTTGTCATTGGCGACAAAAAAATAAACATGTTATCTTGTGCCATCCATTTTACCCAAAATCTGTTAAATACACAACATGTCATACTTAATACCTCCAAACTCGTACATCTGAGAAGGACTTAAACCAGCATCTGCTACAGTATGCTTTCCGATTAATCTGTTTTGGCAGCTCTAGATTTAATTTTTTAATGTAATCAGTTTATAAATTTAAAAGGTAATGGGATTTCCAGTATCTTTCATCTATAAGTAAACTTTTAACATCAAAGCCTGTCATGATGTAAGTATAGCAGGTACTGGGCTAAGGGTGGAGAAAAACAAACGAACACACACGGACAAATGACCAAGTGATGGTGAAACCAAGGGACAACCACATCATCGTCTCATCGTCTACACTGCTTTATCCTGTATACAGGGTCGCGATGGGCTTGGAGTCGACTTAGGGCATGAGTTGGGGTACACCCTGGACAGGGTGCCTCTTGTGTGAAGAAAACCCAGCAAGCATGGGGAGAACATGCTAACTCCACACACACAAAACTGAACTCTAGAATCAACCCCTCGACTGAGAAGGTGCAAGGTGACAGTGCTACCCACTAAGCCACCTCCGGTTCAGAAAAATTAAGCCAACAAGGGTGTGTCAAAACATGCATTTCCTTGAATGTTCACTGGCTCCAAAAATTTATCAATTTCAAATTCACAACAGAAATAAACAGTAAATGTTTACAGCCTGGTACAAAAAAAAATCTCTATATCTCCATAGCTAGATAGATTTCCCATTCATGACATCTGTACAAGGGTGAATTCTTACGAAATCTAAATCTTATGATATTTAAAGCTCAAGCGGCACAGATCCGTCCCGGCAACGCAGCATAGGTCAATGATGAGTGCGTTAACGGGGAGGCTTCGGACTTTAAACTGTGCATTTGGGTTGTTGGATATTTCAAGTAGAGCAAAAGTTATCATTACTTTTATAATGGGTAAATTTTACTGCTACTGGAATATGGGAATGACGTCTCAAAATTAGCATATTATTATTATGATTATTATGACATGTGATCATGTGTATTTGTGCTATTTCTTTGACTATGTGACGCATTTTCGAAATTTTTGCTCAGCCCCAGAGTGGCATAGTGGTAAAGTGCTCACCCTATCGAGTTCGATTCCCGGGTGATGCTGTAATCTCTTGCAGCCCGAGGTCTAGTGAGTGCTGATTGGCCGAGCTCTCTCAAACTGCAGGGATGAGAGGTACAGTATTTAGTGCTCCCACATTAATCACGGCTCTACAGCCAGTCAGGGGTGTCTGTGAGCTCACGCAAACGGAAGGAGCGGATAGCGCTGTCCTCTGAGTGTGTTACTCCGCCCAACGCTGTGGGGTCACCACAGCGTGCCATCCAGTCCGCACATAAGCTTGGCGCAGGTTTTACGCCGGATGCTCTTCCTGATGCAGATCCACAACCCTCCCACCTTGTCCGGACAATGCACTGCAGGAGCTGGGGTTTGGGCACTGGCTGGGAATCAAACCAGATACCTACCTCAGACAAGATACCTACCACTGAGCCACCAGTGCCCTTTGAGTCATATGTACAGTATGTTAAGAAGACGACGACCAGAGCTCCCACAGACCAAAACCACACTTCAGAAAACGTATAGGTGACATCACGGAGGGTTTGTCCAGTTTGTTTTACACAGTCTATGGTTGAAATGTAATAAGTGAAGATAATGGATACTTAGATAATATTGAATACTTAGTGAAACTTATTTAATGATTAATATTGCTGCAAAATTTTGGAACGTTCCCTGGTACACAGTGTGATGTCTTACTGTGATACAGTGAGGGCAAAAAAATCTTTAATAACCAATCCAGTTACTTAATACGAGCTAGTTACTTTAGCTAGTTATTTTTATAATAGCACTAGCAGAATATGTCTGGAATGTTCGGTAAAGTAAATGCATAAATGTGTGATGGTCAGGGGTGCACATACTTTTGGCTATATATCTTACAATTTCCTCAGATGAGTTTTAAGCCATCAGAACTATTTGTTTTGTAATACATTGATCATTAAAATGCATTTTTTGTATTTAAATTTATGTTACACAGTATTATATTTTATTTCCCACAGTGCCGAGGACCCTTGTCGGCTTCCCGCGCCCTGCCTCCCCTTCTCCATGTCATCTAGTCAGCCACCGGGGCAGAGGTTTGAGCAGTGCCCATCTCTGTTCCTGCGCGACGTCGCCCCCTACCCCAATGGCGTGAACTTGGAAGGGCACGCGGCAGCGCGAGGCTGGGGCGGAGGCGAGGCCGTGAGGATCCTGGCCAGACGCGTTACGCCGGACGGAAAGGTCCAGTACCTGGTGGAGTGGGGAAATGTCCGAGTTTATTAGAAAGGAAACACGAGAAAACTGCAGATGTTACAGCCGATAAACGACACGGATCCAGGTGGAGGCTGGACAGCAACTTGATTCTGTCAGGTTAAACTGTCAGACATCATCCCTCTCTCCTTTCCACGGTGTCTCCTATACTTCGAATACTGTTAGAAAACACCTTTAGAATGCCTTGAACTTTACTATCCTGATTTGTATCATATATAACAGATACTGTATATTCATGCTAATGACTTATGTCATTTCTCATCTTAATGGGATTTCTTTTGTCCAAAAACAGAGAATTAAGATGAGTTTCAAAATTATGACGGGTGTTCAAGTCAAACCGGGACTTGTGATGAAGGTGTAAACGTGATTGAGATTTACAGAAGACTTACACAAGCACAGTACAGTGATGAGACCCGCAGTAAAAAAAAAAATGTTTGAATGGTGCAAACATTTTAAAGAAGGGGGCGGGGGGGGGGGGTTGGGGGGGGGCTAGGTGGCTCAGGATACACTGCAGACATTCCCGTGAAGCATTTAGCGAGGTCCTCGCTCCAAACCATTTACGTACACATGTTTGGGCCTTTAAAGGATTTCATTTGGCTTCAGTGTACTGAGAAACCTTTCTACCTTGATGGTGTCCAAGCAGTAGTGAAACACTGGGATAAGTGCATTAGTGTAGCCAGGGATTATATAGAGAAATAAAGGGAGTCTTTACTCTCAGAACTGCTTTTCTGTCATTCTGCACAATCAAAAGTCCCAGGTTGACTCGAACTCCAGTACGCCAGTATTTGTGACAATACCACAAGATTACCACAAAGGCATCCTGGATCAATTCTCATGATATAAGTTACAATGATTTACCTCTTATTATGCAATTTTATTTTTATATAATTGATGAGTTTATTTTGCACATCTCGAGATCATCTGAAATGCCCTGTAGCACTCCTCTTTTATTCTCTTTTTATTCAGATTCATTATTTTGGTGTTAGATATATATAAGTTTATAAATGCACATATTAGAAGTGCACTGTTTTGTTTGAGATCAGGTTCATGGTGAGGAACAGCAGATGTTAAACATTTACAGTAAATGCACAAGAATTTTATGACCGAAACTTTTCTCTGATGTTTTAAAGCCCAAAAATAACCAGGTTCATCCATAAACTTAGACGACAAATTATTCATGTCATTCTTGTTATCTTAAGCCTTTAAGTCAAAATATTTAAATTATTTATTACTTTGGTTTTTAAATATTATTTCCATAAATATGTGTACTAAATAAAATGTAACAGTTTTTTCCCTAAAATGGCGTTTAGGATGTACGTATTAGTTACTGATCACTAGTGCTGAATTTTTATTTTTTAAAGTTTGTGGTTTAAATAGCATTATAGTTTTTTTATTTTTTTAAATTTAATGTCAACTTTATTAATTTTAATAATATAAGTTTGACCATATATAGGTAATAAACTTTTTGTTGTTAAAAAAAAAGTAGCTGTGTATAGTAAATTTTTATTTATCATTAATTTTATCATTTTCTATGACATAATTTATTATTTTTTATTTGCATTTATTATGTTTGATTTAAATGACCACATATTAATTAATTAATGTAATAATTTAAGTGTTTTATTTATTTATTTATTTTTCTATCTATTTATTTATTTCAAATGATTTTATGCTGCAACATGGCTGGGTATTTCCTCAATAAATATTTCCTTAGAAATGCTTCGGAAAAAAAAAAGAAAAACAACTAAAATAGATCAGGGAAGCTTAGTATTAACATTAAAGCTTGAGGAAACAAATTGATACATCAGACACAGATTGTCGACAAAATAACAGGAAACTGAACGCTGAGTCGAGTGTGAGGAAGAACAGATCGTCATTAGTAGATAAAATTTAATTTTTTTGTTTTTGTTTTTTTCAATCGTGATAAATGTGTGAAATATTTTAATGTCACAGACAGAAAAATCAATTCAGGGTAACCTCAAGGGACAAAACTCGTGGACTGTACTTCTTTTCCTTAATTATTCATTTTTGTTTGAAGTGTGTACAGTACTGTGTACAGGTTGATGTAATAATGTAATAAAAAGTGGCTCATCACATTGTAGGAGGAATCGAAACGAGTAGCCGTTCCTCATCCACCTCCTCCGTCCGTCCCCTACCTGGGACTGTTCAGAGATCGTTGTGAAGTAAACAGCTGTGAAGAATAAAAAGAATTGAAAACAATGTAATGTGTTGCATTATTTTATGTTTTAGAATTAAATTAGGGGCAGCGGTGCTCAGGGGGTTGATGCTCAGGGATTTGAGCCCTTTGCTACTGTTGGGCCCCTGATTAAGGCCTTTAACCCTCTCTGTTGGTGCAACCTGGATCTGTAAAAGTCTCTATTGATATAGAAAATATTGTTATACGGGCAATGGTGGCTCATATGGCTATGGCTCTAGGTTTCTGATCAGAAGGTTGTGTGATTAAGCCCCAGCGCTGCCAGGTTGGCACTGAGCAAAGCTCTTAACCACAACTGCTCCAGGGGGCGCTGTATCCTGGCTGATTCCAGCTTCTTAACAGCTTTAAGTTTGAATTAACGTTTTACCTTATTTGATTTAACATTGAACATGAAAGGGTTAAATTAATGTATAAGTTTCCCAGATAAAAGCAGCAGACCATTGAGGTTATCAAACTATTTCCTCTGAAGTGTTTCCGCTAATCATGAGCGGAAAGAGAAAACGTATGGAAGTAAAAGTACTGTAGTGAAATGTTTAGAGCAAATTTGCTGCAAACTGCTCACATTCTAGAATTTAGAATTAGTTTTTGCCATAACGTGGGCCAGAAGTGTACATTTCCATGTGAAAATATGACTGTGACGCAAATGTATGGATAATTTGGCAGAAGTTTGCTACAGCGATTTGCCGAAAGCTGTTTTCTTTACATATTTTTGTAAGGGTAGAAAGATAGCATCATAATTCTACTTAAGTAAAAGTAAAATTCACTGCAGTTAAGTTATATTCGTGTAGTGTTTTTAATAACGAACATTATCGCAAATCAGCTATACAGAATAAAATTTCATTCACTCATTCCTTGTCTATACAGCTTATCCTGTCGAGGGCCCGCGGGGGCCTGGAGCCCATCCCAAGAGACCTTGAACACAGAAAAGGTACAATTCATTAGACAATTCAAACACACACACACACACACACACACACACTACGGGCAATTTTGTGGACACCAGTTACAGTAGCCCAATCTGCATGTCTTAAGACTAAATGTCTAAATTTGGACTTTGTGAGGAAACCCACCAAGCACAGGGAGAACATGCAAACTCCACACACACACAGACTTCAGGCGGGACTCGAACCCAGCTCCTGGAGGTATAACGCTACTGTGTCGCCTAAGAAATGCAATTTTAAAAATATAATCAACGAGCAAGTCAAAGGCGACAATGTTGAGAAAAAACTCCCTGAGGCGACTGGAAAGGGACCCATCGTCATTTAGGTGATATCAGATAGTGAGACCATAAATCAATCAATCACTGTCATAACTTTACTATAAAATATATCTCCATATAAACATGATCAGGTGTTCAGGAGGAAAACTCATCAAGTGTGGTGAAAAAATGAACCAGATTTAAAATCTTCCAGATTTAAAACTGACTTAACAGTTACTTGGAGAAGAACCAACACGAATTCTGTGTTTGATCTGTATTTTAATTGGATTTCATTTTAAAATGAATTGTTTTTTGATTTTTATGTTTAAGAGCTAATCAACGGCTTTTGTAACAGGAAACGAACAAAAGCAGGAAATGATGACCATATAAGGAGGAAACAACATGATGATGGACAGAGTGGTTTTTGTTTTGTTTTTGGGAGCGACCTAATCAACAACTATTATGAAAATGAACAGGAAATGATGACCATATAAGGAAAGAAGAGGCGGAAACAACATGGCGGTGGACAGAGTGTGAAGGTTCTGTATTTGGGATTTAATCAAGAACTGATATAACAGGAAATGAACATGAAGAGGAAATGATGACCGTAAACAAAGCATTTAAAGCTTCTGGATTGGATGATAAAAAGGCTGTGAAATCGCAGGACGGACAGGAAATCAAAACAGAAGCCTCAGCAAATTACCGGAGGGTCTGGGAACAAGCGGAGGCTCCCCTACAGTGGCTCACACCATTTCCTAATTGTTGATGCAGTTTAAAATGATCATGGAAATGAAAAACACACTGTACGTCCTGCTGTCGGATTCTGAGGAGCATGTTGTAGTGCTGTGCAGAAAGAAAGAATGCCTCTGTAATCTCTCGTTCTGCTGATTGTGCCACTGACTTATTGAGTCTTTATCGATATTTGTTGCAGGTCTTAACCTTATTTCACTAACGAGCTCGTCTCCTTTACAAGCACCGAACAGCTTAATGAAAAATGTCACATTAGTGAAATTTGTGGTGTTCTGCGGATCTGAATACACACAGTTTTGCTCATGGTTACTCCGAGTGTCTGAAATGATTTTTTTTGGTTTAAAGGAATTTAGCAATTTTTCTCTGTAGTGCATTGAGGAAAAACAATATTTCAAATTATAGTATCATCAAACTGTGTATTTGGGTTTTCGATAATATACATCAGGTAGAACAAAAGTTATCATTACTTTTATAAAGGGTAAATTTGACCACTCCTGGAATATGGAAATGACGTCGCTAAAATGGAGAACTCTCAAAATAAGAATATTACTATTATTTTTTGGTCACATAAACAACCGAAAACAACAATAAAAACATGTGTTTATGTGTATCTGTGCTATTACATGGACTATGTGACCAATTTATTATTATTATTATTGTTATTTTTCCCCCCCAATTTTCTCCCTAATTTAGTCGTGTCCTATTCCTCCCCGTCACTAGGGGGCTCCCACATTAAGGCTACTACTACCATTCAGCCAGGAGGGCCGAAGACTATCATGTGTTTCCTCCGAACCGCGCTACGCCATCCGACCCCATCTTTTCAAACTGCTTGCTCACGCACCCTTAAGGGCGGAGTAACACACTCGGATGACAGCGCTATCCGCTCCTTCCGCATGCGCGAGCTCACAGACGCCCTGATTGGCTGTAGAGCCGTGATTACTGCGGGAGCACAAAGTACCTCTCATCCCCCCTGAGAGAGCGCGGCCAATCAGCTCTCTCTAGACCTCCGGCTGTGAGGGGTTACAGCATCACCCAGGAATCGAACTCACGATCTCCGGATGATAGGGCGAGCACTTTACCACACGGCGCCACTCGGAGGCCCGTGACCAATTTTTTACATTTTCTTGCTCAGTCATGTTTGTATAGTCGGTTAAAATTAAATTAAGTTCAGTTCATCATATTGTCTAGGTTCTGCTGAAACCTTTCTCTGATATTTTAAAGCCCCAAAATAACCAGGACAAATTAAATTAGAGGACAAATTATTTGTGTAATTCGTGTCATCTCTTGCCTTTAAATAAAAATATTGAAATAATTTATTACTTTTTAAAAATATATATTATTTCCATAAGTATGTGTACTAAATAAAATCGAAGTGTTTTTCCCCTAAAATTACTTTTTTTAAAATTGCTGATGTTTTACTTTTTAAAATCTAATTTTAATAGATTTAGTTTGTAGCTTTATACAGGTTTTTGTATTTAATGTCAACGTTAATTTTATTAATATGTTTGACCATAATTAGTAAATAATTTTTTTATTAAAAAGAAGTATTTGTTTATATTTAATTATTAATTTATTATTAATTTTGTATAATTTTCTATTATATAATTTTTTATGTGTATTTACTATTTTTGATTCAAAGTATCACATAAGCTTAATTCATGTAATAATTTAACATATATAAAAAATGTCACTCTACACTGCACAATCCTGAGCCCTATACTGTATATGTTCATTTAAAAGATCACTTCAGATACTACGTACGAAACACAGTCACATTCAGAATTTGAGCTAATTTTCCTACACTCGCCCAGTAAATTTATGGTCACTTAAATTTAACGAGCCACATCTGAATCAGTTGATACGGTTTTTCAGTGGAATCAAGTGTGACTCATGATTTGTGAATCAGATCAGACACATCTGTGGTATTAACCATAAAAAAAAAAAAAAAAAACTCATGCTGGTGTTTTAAAATTGGATAAACCCCCATAAGAATAGTTTTGCATCATCCATATAGGAACTGTGGAGGTCAGTGGTGACAGGTTAGGAGGTCAGGTTAGGTTAATTGGCATTCCCAAATTGCCTGTAGTGTGTCAATGAGCGTGTGTGTGTATGTGTGTGTGTCCTGTGATAGATTGGCACCCCATCCAGGGTGTACCCCACCTCATGCCCTAAGTCTACTAGGATAGGCTCCAGCCCCCTGTAAAGTGATTTAGGTGATGAGTAAGTAAAATTTGATTTATTAATCCTGCAATACACATTAGAGACCACCAGATGGCAGTCATGTCCATCCACCGGAAGCTTGTCCACTGATGGAAGTCCAAGCCAAAGGAATATTATTGTATTTTACAGCTTGAACCTCCTGATGGTGCATTTATAAAGGATATTAAGTCAGTATTAAGTCATTTAGCAGACGTGGCAGTGCTGTGTGTGGGTTTAAATAAACGTATCAACGCTATAAAGAGGGAAACCTGTCCCCTAGGCTGCACTGAGCGCCATCTTGGCTGCGGTTGCCATGGCAGTGAGCCTCAGCTTCCGGGTGTGTGGTGGGCCACCAGGAGTTGGCTCGGCTGAGGGTTCTGTGCATGTGTGTGTGTGTGTGTGCGAAGATGTACAACGCTCCATGCATATACAGTACAGTATGCATGTCTAAAATATAAAACCAACGCTGCTACATTTTGTGTCTGTGTACAATCATTGCAAGATGTATTGGCACCCCTCCTACCTGTTCATCAGTGAAAAGGAAGAACCAGTGAGAGGAAAGTCAGTACAGCACTAACAGACTGTTCAAAGCTGCTGATGTAAATATGATGTAATGCTTTATGGCATTATAACCTGCAGGATCTCTCTGTTCTTAATGATTTTATTGACCTTCGATTCCACGGAAACGCTTTCCTACTGTAGGTTGTGTGTGGAGTCGAGGCTTTACAGTATCACACGGGCCTATTACAGGGCTCGGTGCCTCTTAAAGCACAGGCTGTCCGAAAAATTGGACATCATTTTGTAGTCTAAGAACATAGCCAATAATCGCTGCTCAAATGATCTCAAATTAGAACGAGATGTGTAAATACGAAGTTTAATGTTTTACATTTAATTCTGTGTTGCTATGCAACAGAAACTTGAAGATGAGGAGTTCAAAAAGTGTCTTGTTTTCAGTGATAAGGCCACATTGCATACGAATGGCCAAGTCAACAAGCATAACGTTCGCACTTGGGGGGAAGAAACGGTCGAGCACATGAGGGACTCGCCGAGAGCGGATGTGTTGGAGCTGGACTACCAACGTGAACATTTGTGAAGCTTTGTGAAATGAGTTATGAAATCTCTATCCGTTTAAATATGCTGTTCAACATGAAGCCTGTTTAATTTTGTTTGCCGAGAAGTTATTTAGATATTCATATTTCAAATGATGTCAGATTTTTTGGGACATCCTGTATAAGCGGAATAAACAACATCTTGTCTCAGGATAGACAAGACAATAACCGAGGCAGGTTAAAACCCATTTTAAAAAATATATATATATATTATTATTCTTTACTTTATACTGTATCTCTCGAAATGTCTGCGATATCTTGCAACATGTTGCCGAGATCTCACAAACACAAAAGCCTTTTTTTTTCTCACTTGGAATTTTTTTTTTTCCTTCATTGTTATTTTTTTTTTCTACCCATGTCCCTTCAGGGGCTCTGTAGTTTAATATTATAATAATAATAATAATAATAATAATAATAATAATAATAATAATATTTTAATGTATTCTTATTCCTTACTCCACTAGAGAAATCTTTATTAAAGCATCAAGGTGTTGCTTAACAATTTTGTCCCTGTCGGTCCTCCATAGTATCCTGAGATTGACACTCGTGTGCCATAGTGTTCGCGTGCGTGTGTAAGCGCGTGCGTGTGGGTGCGCACGCGGGGGAGCGCGCGGAGAGAATGGAGCTCGCGCTGTTCTAACGCGTTCATACCGCGGTGTGAGAGAAGGGAAAAAGCGGAGAAGAAGAAGAAGAGGAGGAGGAGGAGGGAGAGGGAGGGGGGGCATGTAGTGCATTTAGATTTAACCACACTGCAAAAGAAAAAAAAACACAGATAGAAAGATAGATGGACAGATAGACTACAAGCTCGCGCTCATTCCTCCGCCCCTTTCTCTCTCTCTCTCTCTCTCTCCACCACTCTCCGCGCGTGCCACTATTTATTTCTCATGCACATTTTTTTTCATCTCTCTCTCTCCCTCTCTCTCTCTCTCTCTCTCTCTTTTCCTTTCCTCCATGCTCTGGGATATGATCATCTGAAACACACGCCTGTAGTGTGTATCATCCCTCACATTTCCACCCCCGGGATTATTATCCATCACTCTGCGTCGGCGCGCGAGACACCATGAGCGGCTTGATGATGATGATGTTATTATTATTACCATTATTACTATTATTATTATTATCTAGTCATTTCTGCGCGACCGTCTCGTCCTGCCAGTGCTGAGGGAGGATCTGTTTTAGCATGCGGAGGATTTGAGGAGCGCGAGCGAGGTCCAACACTGATGGAACATGTCCTATGTTCCCTTTCAAGGTAAGCTGTCCACTGTCTCGGCACCGCATCCAGGCGTCCTCCTCCTCCTCCTCCTCCTTGTCCTCCATCCATCCCTCTCTCCATCCCTCCATCTGCCGTGCGCTAGTGCCGCCGAACGCCGATCCACAGATGGCGTGACGTTCTGTAGCGGTGCATGCATCCAAGTCCCGGTTCCTGCTAGCGGCTTAGCACTGAGCTCACCGCGGAGCGCCTGTCAGCGCTGCACATCTGGATCAGACCGTTACCCCGGGGGGGGGGGGGGGGTTAGCTGCTGCACTAATTCACATCTGGATTGGTTAAAAAAAAAGTCATCATCATCAAAGTCTTCATCAGAAAGGAGACTCTCTTCTCATCACTCCTCTCATCTTTTCCACTTCTCTTCTCTTCTTTTCTCTTCACTCCTCTTCTCTTTTCTCACCACTTTTTCTCTCTTCTTTTCTTCTCCTCTCTTCTCATCACTCCTCTCCTCTTTTCTCATTACTTCACTTTGTTTCTCATCTTTTCCTATCTATCCTCTCATTTTTCTTTTTTTTTAATTTCTTTTGCTCTTGTGGTCTTCTTTTCTCTTCACTCATATTTTTTGATGTTTGTCTCTTCTGTTCTTTTCTCATGGTATTTGTCTTTCTTCTTTTCTCTCCTTTTTTCCAGATTTCATGCTCCCTTTTTCCAAACTGTCCGTCTTGTTTTTCCTTCTCTTCTTTCCACACACTCTTTTTCTTTACTCTTCTGTCTTTGTTTAAGTTTTTTTTCTTTCTTGTCTTTCTTACTGATCTTTCTTCTCTTCTCTTTTTTTTCTCACACTTACTTCCTCATCTGTTCTTTTCCTTCATATCACTCTGTCACACTATTTTCTACTGTATATTTTCTGTTCTTCTTCAGTTCTTTTTTTCCTATCTATTTTATTGCCCTTATTTCTTCTCCTCATTCATGTTTTTTTTTGCTTTTCTTTCACTGTTTTAAAATGCACTATACACTCAGAGACCACAACTTGCTTGTGTGTATGTGTGTGTGTGTGTGTCTGCACTCATCCATTTGCTGCAGCAGTTTACCCATAAGCACTTTTAGCTCCATCACGTCCTCACACGGAAGGAAACACTCACTCACTCACTCACTCATCTTCTATATGGCTTTATCCTGTGTTCAGGGTCGCGGGGGCCTTGAGCCTATCCCATGAGGCTTAGGGCACGAGGCAGGGTACACCCTGGACAGAGTGCCAATCCATCACAGGGCACACACACACATACAGACAAACTCATTCATGCACTACGGGCAATTTGGGAACGCCAGTTAGCCTAACGTACTGTACATGTCTTTGGACTGTGGGAGGAAACCGGAGTACCCGGAGGAAACCCACAAAGCACGCGGAGAATATACAAACTCCATGCACACAGAGACGGGAATCGAGCCTTGCCGGGTATCGAACCCGGGCCCTGGAGGTGCAAGGCGACAGTGCTCGGAGGGAAACAGTGGACAGGTTAATGAACTCCTCCGATGATAGAGAGGAAGAAACGAAACAGATCAACATCGAAATGACGTTTGTGTTACTTGGGGAGAGGCAGAGAGCTTTCAGAAGCTCATGAACCGGAGTTTGGGGTGTGTATGTGTGTGTGTGTGTGTGTTGACTTCAATCCTGCACTGTTTCAGATGGTTGTGTAACAGCACTTCTATTTCCAGGTTCGGTGATTCATTCTGGGAAAACTATTAACCGACAGAGTGAATAAAAACGAGTGCAAGACTGCAAAACCGTGTGTGTGTGTGTGTGTGTAAGAGTGTGTGTGTGACTGTTGCAGTTACATGCATTCTGGAGTACATGTGTGGAAGTCAGCTTATCTGTAACGTGTCATGTAATATTTCTTAAAATCTACCCCACAGTGCAAGACAGGAAATTACAGCTGTGCTACATCATTATTCTGATGTAATATCTCATGATTTCACCTTAATTATTGTTTTTTTAGCTCAATTATTGTGTTAGCGTTATGATATTTGAGATTCAGTACAGCTGATTCATTAAATATTAATGTAGAGCAATAATAACTCTCACTCCATTTACTGTTTCTAAGGTAATATTTAATCCTGATATTTGCTTTTTTCCAAGTAATGTATGTATATATTGTACATATAAGTTTAATAACTGATTATTGATGGATTAAAAAAATACTTGAGACCCAATCAGTGGAACTCTCTCATAATCCCAGTTATCATTATAACATTATTAGCTTAAATTAAATAGACCTGATGCCGTAATAACACTTTCAACCCGCAGTCCAGCGTCTGTGTGAGAAACACACCTGAACATCATCACGTGCCGCTTCCCGCGAAATGACAAATCATTGGCGGTGGGAAAATATTTCATTCTCCACATCGCAAGAGCGGATTTATTTCACTTCTGTTTGATGTCAAACTGAATTTAAAGCAACGCCCGAGACATGTTAGTCGTGATTTGTTTCTCTCGTAGAAAACTCGTGTAAATGTTATAGTCTGCCATTTCCAGTGCTGTTCCCTTTTCTGGAGAAGTTCTTTATTTTTTAAAAATTTTCTCGCTGTGCTGAAAAGGCCAGAGTCATCGATGTACGGCTCCCAGTTCGGTTGTACGAGTTGTAGTAATAACTGTTTGCATGTTAATTAGAAGATAAACAAACAAACAAACAATGGGAGTAATAATGAGCCTGCGATTTGCATAATGCCAGAACTGGAGTTAACAACAAATGGTTTATTTCCTAAGAAGTAAAATGGACCACGCCCCCTTCACTGTGACTGACAGATACAGATGAAATACCACCATCCATCCTTCCTTGATGGAAACAGACATCATGCCTCCTTCACAGGGACTGATAGACACACAGGCCACACCTCCTTCACAGAGACTGATAGACACAGAGGCCACACCCCCTTCACAGAGACTTATAGACACAGAGGCCACACCCCCTTCACAGAGACTGATAGACACAGAGGCCACACCCTCTTCACAGAGACTGATAGACACACAGGCCACACCTCCTTCAAAGAGACTGATAGACACAGAGGCCACACCCCCTTCACAGAGACTGATAGACACAGAGGCCACACCTTCTTCACAGAGACTGATAGACACAGAGGCCACACCCCCTTCACAGAGACTGATAGACACTCAGGACACACCTCCTTCACAGAGACTGATAGACACAGAGGCCACACCCCCTTCACAGAGACTGATAGACACGCAGGCCACACCTCCTTCAAAGAGACTGATAGACACAGAGGCCACACCCCCTTCACAGAGACTGATAGACACAGAGGCCACACCTCCTTCACAGAGACTGATAGACACAGAGGCCACACCCCCTTCACAGAGACTGATAGACACACAGGACACACCTCCTTCACAGAGACTGATAGACACAGAGGCCACACCCCCTTCACAGAGACTGATAGACACGCAGGCCACACCTCCTTCAAAGAGACTGATAGACACAGAGGCCACACCCCCTTCACAGAGACTGATAGACACAGAGGCCACACCTCCTTCAAAGAGACTGATAGACACAGAGGCCACACCCCCTTCACAGAGACTGATAGACACAGAGGCCACACCTCCTTCACAGAGACTGATAGACACAGAGGCCACACCCCCTTCACAGAGACTGATAGACACAGAGGCCACACCTCCTTCAAAGAGACTGATAGACACAGAGGCCACACCCCCTTCACAGAGACTGATAGACACACAGGACACACCTCCTTCACAGAGACTGATAGACACAGAGGCCACACCCCCTTCACAGAGACTGATAGACACACAGTCCACACCTTCTTCACAGAGACTGATAGACACAGAGGCCACACCCCTTCACAGAGACTGATAGACACACAGGCCACACCCCTTCACAGAGACTGATAGACACACAGGCCACACCCCCTTCACAGAGACTGATAGACACACAGGCCACACCTCCTTCACAGAGACTGATAGACACAGAGGCCACACCTCCTTCACAGTGACTGATAGACACACAGGCCACACCTCCTTCAAATTCAAATTTTATTGGTCACATACACAATCATACACAGTATAATATGCAGTGAAATGCTTTATACGACCGCCAGTGACCTTAAAAAAAGAAAATAAAAGCTTGTACGTAAAATAAATAATCAATAAAAAGGAAATACTAAATAAATTATTTTAACTAGTAAAATTAACTGTGCATAAGGGCATAATAAAATATTGCAAAAATATAGAAATATAGGGTAGAGTATATATGTATATAGAATTAAAGTGTCAGTGGTTGTGCAAATATGCATGAAAGGTGGCATGTGCAATTGTCCAGATGTATGAGTATTTAGTGCAAGTGTGTATGAATGTGCCCATGATTGTCCAGTCAGTGTTGTGAGCTTAAAAGATGTTATTAGTCCTGTGTGGAGGTGTGATTGTGTGATTGAGAGACCTTATCGCCTGCGGGAAGAAGCTCCTCCTCAGTCTCTCTGTGTTGGTCTTTAGGGAGCGGAATCTCTTCCCAGACCGCAACAAAGAGAACAGTCCATTACTGGGGTGACTGAGGTCCTTCATGATCTTCCTGGCCTTAGTCCAGCACCGCTTGCTGTAGATGGAGTGTAGGTCAGGGAGCTCAGTGCGGATGATGCGCTCGGCTGATCGCACCACCCTCTGTAGAGCTCGTCTGTCCTGCATGGTGCCCGAACCAGGTCGTGATGTTTCCCGTCAGGATGCTCTCTATGGTGCAGGAGTAGAAGTTCCTGAGCACCTTGGAGGGCAGTCTAAAGTCTCTCAAGCGTCTGAGGTGGTAGAGACGCTGCCGGGATTTTTTCACCACGGTGTTGATGTGACAGGACCATGACAGGTCCTGCGTGATGTGAACACCGAGGTATCTGAAGCTGTCCACTCTCTCCACAGGGCTCCTGTTGATGACGGGGGTCTGGTAGTTCCTCTCCTGCTTTGTACTAAAGTCCACTACCAGCTCCTTTGTCTTACTGACGTTCAGGAGGAGATTGTTCCTCTGGCACCAGTTCTCCAGATTTCCAATCTCCTCTAGGTAGTCCGACTCATCATTGTTGGTGATCAGTCCGACCACGACGGTGTCGTCAGCAAACTTGATGATGGAGGTGGAGTTGGTAGTGGCCACGCAGTCGTGGGTGTACAAAGAGTACAGCAGGGGGCTCAGAACACAACCCTGGGGGGCTCCAGTGCTGAGAGTGAGTGTAGCTGAGACATGTCCGCCCATCCTTACTGCCTGTGGTCTGCCAGTCAGAAAATTGGAGATCCACTGACATATAGATGAGCTCAGTCCCAGGTGCTCCAGCTTGGTGGTGAGTGTGGAGGGAATTATGGTGTTAAAAGCAGAGCTGTAGTCGATGAAGAGCATTTTAACATAATTCCCTTTCCTAGTGTCCAGGTGAGTGAGTGATGTGTGGAGGAGATGAGAGATTGCATCGTCTGTGGAGCGGTTCTGACGGTATGCAAACTGTAGTGGGTCCAGTGTGTCGGGTAGTGAAGAAATGATGAAGTCTCTGATAAGGCGTTCAAAGCACTTCATCACTACTGAGGTGAGGGCTACAGGGCGATAGTCATTGAGAGAAGCAGGATGTGGTTTCTTTGGAACAGGAACAATGATGGACTCTTTGAAGCATGTGGGGATCACCGACTGAGATAAAGAGATGTTGAATATCTCAGTGAACACAGGTGCTAGCTGGTCTGCGCAGGCTCTGAGGATACGACCTGAGATGCCGTCTGGTCCTGCTGCTTTCCTGGTGTTCACTCTCTTGAAGGCTCTCCTCACGTCGTGCTCGGAGATGATGAGCGCGTTCCCGGTGCTGGCTGTGTCTTGCTGTCTGCAGCCCTTAGCGCCGCTAGCATTAGCGCCGTTAGCATTAGCGCCGTTAGCATTAGCGCCGTTAGCATTAGCGCCGTTAGCATTAGCATTGCTAGCGTCTTTAGCTGCAGCCTCGAAGCGAGCGTAAAATGTGTTGAGCTCGTCTGCCAGAGTCGCGTCCGCGTTCGTCATACCGGATGTTGGTGCTTTATAGTCCGTTATTGTTCTCAGTCCCTGCCACAGGCTCCTAGAGTCACTCTGTTGAAGCTGTGACTCTAGTTTTCTCCCGTAGCGCTGCTTCGCCTCTTTCACCGCCTTCCGGACATTATATGACGCAGCCTTGTACGGTTCCATGTCCCCCGACGCAAGTCCCGTGTTGTAGGCAGCTGTGCGAGATCTCAGAGCGTCGCGGATGGTTTTATCCACCCACGGCTTCTGGTTGTTCTGATAGTCTTTTTCTCTACCGTATCGTCTGCCAGCTTTTCAATAAATCCCACAACCGCTTCCGTAAACACGCTGACGTCATCATCGGAGCTGTTTCTGAACATGTCCCAGTCTGCGTCATCGAGTGCGTCCTGTAACGCGGCCACCGATTGGTCCGTCCAGCGCGCGACCTCCCTCTGAACCGGAACTTCCTGTTTCAGCCTTTGTTTAAATTTTGGTATGAGGAAGATGGCGGCGTGGTCGGATTTACCAACCGCTGGACGAGATTGTGCCTTGTAACCGTCTTTGACCGTGGTATAACAATGGTCCAGTGTCCTTTCGCCCCTGGTGGGGCAGGTGATGTGCTGATAAAAGTTCGGCGCTGCGCGTTTGAGGTTGGCACTATTAAAATCCCCCGCCACAATGAGCGCAGCGTCCCGGTGTTGTGTCTGGTGCTGTGTGAGCGCCTCATGCAGCTCGCATAAGGCCTTGTCTGTGTCTGCTTGTGGAGGAATGTAAACGGCACTGATTATGACCGATGTGAACTCCCGTGGAAGATAAAATGGAGGACACATGATGGACAGTAGTTCCAGGTTTGGTGTGCAGGAGCGTGTAAGAGGAACAACGCTCGCGCTGTTGCACCAGCTGTTGTTCACCATTAAGCACACGCCGCCTCCCCTTGACTTCCCCGAGTCCCGCGTCCTGTCCATGCGGTGAACCGAGAAGAACTCGGCCGGCTGTATGGCGTGGTCTGGCACCGCTGGGTTCAGCCATGTCTCGGTGAAGCAGAGGAGATTGCAGTCCCGAATGTCTCTCTGGAACTTTATCCTGGCCCTGAGGTCATCAAGTTTGTTCTCCAGTGACTGGACGTTGGCGAGCAGGATGCTAGGCAGAGGTGTGCGGTGTGCACGGGCCCTGAGCCTGTTCCTCACGCCGGCTCGTCTCCCTCGAGGTCTCCGCTTCGCATCGCGTCCATTGTTCTCCCTCAGGATCTCACTCGGCCAGCTCGGATCCGGAGTTAAAACCGTCGAATTGTGAGTACATTGTATACCAATAGAAACAAGAGTGTCTCTATCATACCTAATGTACTCAATGGTGGTGATTTTGCCGATTTTAAAACACTGAAAACTAACTTAAAGAACAAAAACAAAGAAAAGGTGGTCGGAGCAGTCGTGACGCCAGCCGAACTCACCGGCGCCATCTTGGTTTTCCAAGATCCAGTCCTTCACAGGGACTGATAGACACAGAGGCCACACCCCCTTCACAGAGACTGATGGACACACAGGCCACACCCCCTTCACAGTGACTGATAGACACAGAGGCCACACCCCCTTCACAGGGACTGACAGACACAGAGGCCACACCCCCTTCACAGGGACTGACAGACACAGGTCACACCTCCTTCACAGGGACTGATAGACACAGAGGCCACACCCCCTTCACAGGGACTGACAGACGCAGAGGCCACACCCCTTCACAGGGACTGACAGACACAGGCCACACCTCCTTCACAGAGACTGATAGACACAGAGGCCACACCTCCTTCACAGTGACTGATAGACACACAGGCCACACCTCCTTCACAGTGACTGATAGACACAGAGGCCACACCCCTTCACAGAGACTGATGGACACACAGGCCACACCCCCTTCACAGTGACTGATAGACACAGAGGCCACACCCCTTCACAGGGACTGACAGACACAGAGGCCACACCTCCTTCACAGGGACTGACAGACACAGGCCACACCTCCTTCACAGGAACTGATAGACACAGAGGCCACACCCCCTTCACAGAGACTAATAGACACACAGGCCACACCCCCTTCACAGAGGTGACTTTTTCCAGTTAAATAAATAATGTGAAAATTATATTAAATAAAATCCTTTTCTGGTGCTCTGTATACGTTTAGAAAGTTTAAACCACAAAACCTAAACACACTAACCATTAACCTGTGCAGAAAAAACAAACAATGTAACACTGGTTAAAAAAAAGTAAACTACTGTATATTTAATCCATTACAATTAAACAGCTTAAACTGAAATAGAATAAAGAGCGTCCCTGTATTAATGGCTTCTAAGCCACAGCATTATCTCAGGCGATTATGATGTGTTTACGGCTGAAACTCTTCTTGTGATGACAATAAAATCTACAGTAAATGGTTGAGCCTTAGCCAACCGTCTATTATACATTTCCCTCTCGTTACATTGTAACAGTTACAGTTCTTTAAAAACTCTGTAATAAAAAAGAAAACGCTCGTTCGTGTCTGAGAAAGCGACTGCTCAGTGGTCACTCTCACCACACGGCCGCGAAGTCAGCGAGAGCTTCACTTGCCTTTATGTGTGCACATTTGTCTCTCATTAGCATATTCATGAGGGAGGGCAATGGTCTTGAAGGCATAGCTGCATGGTCCAGAGCTTATTCTGCAGTTTCTCCAGCACACACACACACACGCCTGAGCTCTTCTCCAGGTCAGTGTGATGTAGCTGTGCATGTATTCAGAACATATTTGTCCTGTTTAAGGAAGTCATTGTAAAGGGGCACTGGTGGCTCAGTGGTAGGTGTTTCGCTTACCATGCGGAAGGCCCGGGTTCGATTCCAGCCAGTGCCCACACCCCAGTCACTGGATGCAGTGCCGGTCCCAAGCCCGGATACAATGGGAGGGTTGCGTCAGGAAGGGCATCCGGGGTAAAACCTGTGCCAAGTTGTACTGCGGACTGGATAGTCCGCTGTGGCGACCCCTCGTCGGGAGCAGCCCAAAGACCAACAAGGAAGTCATTGTAATTTTTCCCTGTGTCCTTGTTATAATTATATATCAGGAATAATCAGGTGGTTTCTTCAACAGTGTATTTAAATTTTTTAAGCATTACGTACAGTACATATTCTTTTTATTCTTGTTTTGCATCACACTCTGCTAATACTGCTTTATTTTTAAGGTTTATGTGCACAGGATCAGACAATATTTTAGTTTTTATGCTCAGTTGATTCATAGGTCACTGTGTAGCTTAACAAACACAAAAAATCCCTCTGAAACTGCTAAGGTACAGTTACTGGCCTGAAAAATGAGAAAGAGAAAAAAGTCCATCAGGTTGCCCAGAAAATTATTCCTCAAGACTACGTTGAAAATACAGGAAAGTCTGGCTCATATTTTGAAAGCAAAATATGAGAAAATCAAGGGCCACAGTACTGTACCTAGGGGTTAAAGGCAGTTCAGGGCCTATCTTGTGTTTGAAATCATGGTTCGGGATGAATCTCGGATATATAGTCACGGTCCAGGACGTACATTGGGTTTGAAGCCACAATTTTCGGTTTGAAGTCAGGTTTGGAAATCACAGTCTGGGACATACTGTAGCTTGGGATGTAGGTCGGGTTTAAAATCACGGTCCGAGACGTTCAACAGGTTTGAAGACATGATCCTGGATCGGATTTGGGATGTACATCTTGTTTAAAGTTACCGTCCAGGACATAAAGTCACAATTTTGGGTTTGAAATCAGGTTTGGAAAAAACAGTCTGGGACACTGAGTCTTCAAACATAACTCAAGTCAACAATAACATAATATTACTGACCGCCATATTACAGAGGAATGTTTTAACTTAAAATGTAAAAATGATTGAGTGATGGCAAAAAAAATGAACGTTTTTAAAGTTCTCCCTCTGTGTTTCTGAGCATACAGTACAAAGATATAAAAAAAAAAAAAATCCAGTGGTTTTAGAGTTGGTAAAATTCTCGAAGGAATCTGATTAGAGATCATTGTGTAGTTAAATGTTTAAAAGATACTTGCAGAAAGTAATAATAATAATCTTATCATGAGTATGAACACACACATTGTTTTATTACTTTGCTGTTTAGCATGAATTAAAAGTTCTTCTCAGAGCTCCTTTAGAGTCCAGACATTTTTCAAGCATAAGCTCTCCTCTTGTATTGGACTAGCTTGTAGCGCTGATCCGCGAGGAGCTGAAACAGCCTTCCGAGTGCGATACGCTTAAAGCTCCTTTGACAGCAGGATGTTTGATCTGCATTTGCAGTTCGTTTCAGGCAGAAGGTCAAACGTGCGATGACGCCTGGCCTTTACAGATAACGACAACATTTTTGGATCACATCATAAAATCGAGTTATATTTTTATAACGAAGTACTATACTGTATATTATCGAAATGATAATACATCACATAGCATGACAGGTTAAGAAAAGCTTAATCTTATCCAGTTATGGTGTTTGGTTAAAGTGACAAAAATTGTCTGACAGTTAGCGACCGACAGATGTGTAATTAACGGAGGAGAAACTAGTTATAAATTCATACCAGTACATTGTAGCCAAAAGGTGAGGAGAACAAACCATGAAGGTTTTTCTTTATATTTCCACTTATTAGGGCCCGAGCACTATGGGGTGCACAGGACTCTTGTTTTCCTAAGGACTATATATAATATTTTTATCCCACCTTTTTGGGGGTCCTAACATGCTCAAAAACTCATGAAAATTGCCAGACAGGTTGGAATCTGCTGCCATTAGGAAGCCTATGAGTTGAGTGGCCCGGGGCCCTCAAGGGCCCTCACACGAGATTTTGCTACATAGCTCATGCACACTTGCACGTACTGTATGCACACGAAACTCTGTACACATTTAAAGCTCATTGAGCCAAACAACTCTCGCACTGCATGTCATGGACTCAACTCAACAGGAAGTCAGTTATTTTGGGTCATTTTTGGCGCAGGATGCTTGGACCCACTCATCGTCGTTTGCAACTACTGTATATCGACTGTTTAGAATATCAGCTCAGTTAACCTCCGGGTTCTGGGGTTGAATCCCAGATAGCGTTAAATGGATAGCTAGTGCGCTATAGGGTGTACTGTAGGGTTTACAATCCCTTGTTCCACACACCAAGTAGCACCCTTGATCAGGTGTTAGAGAACAATTTGGGATTCAGCCATGTGTTACAGTAGAAGCTACTTAGCATGTAGCTGTAAATAAAAGAACACAGATGCTTCAGGGCCGATTCATAACTTCACTATCAGATGAAACTGCTTATGTGACTGGTTGTGAATATGGATTTTATCAGGCAGCTTCTCTCTCCTCAGTACTGCGAACCGTACAGACCTACTCTCACCCATGCTGAGACTCACAGTTAGTGTAATTACCTGTTATTAGGAGACCTGTGACGCGGCGTGATACATATAGGTAAACATGTAGTTGTGTTACCTTCCATTATCACCATTCGTGGACTGCATCTCCAATCAGATTGCTTGATTGGAACTAATTGTTGTATAATATCATATAAAATATTGCACTGTATCATATAGCTTTTATAGCGTATTGTATTGTGTTATATAATATCTCATTGTATTGTAAGCTACTGCAATAAATCTATATAAATAGTGTAATATTACATTATATAATATCATGTTGTATCTTATAATATTATATCGAATCATAGCATCTCAGATTCAGTGCTATCATCAAATATTGAACCACTGACTTGTGATTTGAAATCGTACCATATAATATTACTTCGTATCATATTCTGTTGTGTTTTATTATATAATAAACATTTTTTTTAATTATATAATATGGAATCATATTGTATAGTAATTTACAGTAAAATGTTGTATCGATTCACCTCAAATTGGGCTAGTGGTATCGCCAAATAACAAACTTTTGGAATTAAAATCGTATCATATTGTATCGTATCATGTGGAAGCCAGAGGGTTAAACCTCTAGTCACCTCCTTTAAACAATCTCTTCTGATCACTGTCCAAAAATGTATACTGACACTTATAAATGTTTATGCTTTTCCAGCTGCTTATGAGATGGAAGATGACATGAGCCCTGAGTCAGGTGACATATGCATGACACTTGTCAGCCTAATTACTTGCTGTATAACACTTTACTACAGACAGATGTAGGATCTTTATGATCAAGGTTATGTAATGATAAATGCATGACTTGGCAACATCAGAGTTGCGCTGGTGAGATTTTTGTTTGAACATTTCTACGTTATAAATGATTTGTCTTCCGGCTGTAACGTTATGTAAAGCTACCCTGGCTGATACATAAAAGAGAAATGTCATGACTTTTATCATATTTAAGACATAACATATAAACTTATATACACAGGCCTACGATCTGTTGAAATATATTATGATAGGACTGATAAAAAATGAAGGCAATTTAATAACACTATAAACATGAAACAATTAATGAAAATTATTCTCATTACAGTGTTACAGTATGAGTGCTTAATGACCTGTATAGATTTATCTTCGTAAATGAAGTTATTGGGTGATTACACTGTATGCATTGATGAAGACTGTATTATGACTTTGTAATGACGGGGTTGTGTGTATATTGTCTTTGACTGGATTACAGTTTGTGGGTTGGACATGTCATGTTACTGTTATGAAACAGCCAGAGCTACCGATTCAGTCTTAACATAAGAAACGAATATAATATAATATAATATAATATAATATAATATAATATAATATAATATAATATAATATAATATAATATAATATAATATAATAAATGCTATATACAGTAAAGCTTTGTTTCAGTTGGCCCGAAATGTTCACGTAAATATATAAGCTAAAATCCAATACTTGCTCATCGTCTAAACTGCTTGATCCCGTATACAAGGACCTGGAGAACATCCCAGGAGACTAAGGGCATGAGGCGGGGTATACTTTGGACGTGGTGCCAATCCATCACAGGGCACACACACACACACACACACTCATACCTTCATGCATACACTACGGGTAACTTGGGAACGCCAATTAGCCTAATCTGCCTGTCTTTGGCATGTCTGTGGGAGGAAACCAGAGTACCTGGAAGTACCCCACCAAGCATGAGGAGAACATGCAAAGTCCATGAACACAGACCCCGAGGTGCGAATCAAACCCGGAACCTGGAGGTGCAAGGCGACAGTGCTAACCACTACGCCGAATGAAATCTAATAAATTGACAAAATCTGCCTTGAAAAGATTTACGCCTGGTGGAATAAATCATCATAAACATTTATCTACTGTAAGTACATAAATGTTATGTATGCATTATAAATATAAATGTTTGTGATATGGTTATCATACTGTCTATATGTTTTGAATATCCTCCACAGACCTAGCACGCTAGCATTGCTAACATTTATTGCAGCAAGGGTCATTTTCTAAAACTTGACTAACTGTATCTATAATTCCGGTGTTTTCGCCGTTATCTGACCCTGTACGCTGTATCTCCTTCAGTAAAAGCACACACGTTTGCGATCCAGACCTTGCCAAAATACCTTGAACACTCTTCATTAGCCTGTATGCAGCAGGGTTGGAATTTCTTCAGCGTGTCCAATTAGATGCCGATGCTGCAGCTCATGGAATAATTGCCTAGAAATGAATGGAAATTATTATTAAATCGCATCAGCGCGGCCTGAAGCAGGGTAAATGTTTGTGACTGATGGAAAATATTGCTTGCTTAAGAGTCCCGTGGCTGCAGCTTCCCTTCTTTTCTAGTCTTTTCATCAGCCAGTGTGAGGACGTAACAGCGATTCTAATACACCGGGACTCGTTGTCTTCGTTCACGCTCATAAAACTCTTCAAGGCAGCACAGTTTTGTGAGGATTTAATGTTTGTTTTAGTTTAGTGTTATTTCGTTCTGCATACATTATTCTCACTGGTTCCAGTACATCCGTAAACATACCATTCCCTCTGTTCTTACTGTACATTCTGTTCTAACCCAGGCTCTGCACAAAGTCTTCTTGGACCTCGGCCTGGTTCTGTTGCTGGCTGCCATGCATGATCCGATTTTGTGAATAAGCTTTTTGAGTAGACAAGGGATTGTGCATTGAAACTGATTCGGATGTTCAGTATGAGGCAAACAGTATGATCAGCCACCTAAGATTGAGTAGGTCCGTACTGACCTGTGTGTTCTGACACCTTTCTATCAGAACCAGCATGAACCTTTTCAGTAGTTTGTGCTACACTGGCTCTTCTATTGAATCGGACTATCCGGGTCAGCCTTCACCCCCCATGTGCATCAGAAAGCTTTGGCCAGCCATGACCCTGTCACCAGTTCATTGGTTTTCCTTCTTTGGAACATGTTTGATATACACAGTATCCTGACCACTGCAGACCAGAAACATTCCAGATGAGCTGCAGTTTTGGTTGGAGTTGGTCTGACCCAGTCTTCTAGCCATCACAATTTGGTCCTGGTCAAATTTACTCAAATCCTTACAATTTCCCACTACAACTTCAGGACAAAAGGTTCACTTCCTGCCAATCCCACCCACTTCCATGTGCCATTGTAATGAGATATTTTAACTGTACAATATCTACTGTGACAAGAGCCAAATTTTGATGACTAGATGATTGGGGACTGGGATGTTCCTGGTTTGCAGTGGTCAGGATGTACCAAAAGTGGTCCAAAGAAGTGAAGACCGGTGAACCGGCATCAGGGTCAGCGGTGGCTAAGGCTGGCCCGTGTAGACCGATCCAACAGAAGAGTAAAATTGGGGAAAAGGTTAATCCTGGTTCTGACAGAAAGGAGACGAAAATGCTATCCAGGCATTTGAATCCTGTGCAATGAGCACTTATGTGACCCTTCACATCAAATCAGGTATTAAGTGACATTTTGGGTGACTAAAAAACCTTCGCCAGTAGGGTGGATATATAGTGCAAAGATGCATGTGTTTCTATGACAGCTGGAGTAATGAGCTTGGGTAGTGTTCATTAAAGTGTTTTAAAGCAGTGGTTAGGATTAAAACATTTTTATTTCTGTTGATGAATCAATTCAATTCAATTCAGTTTTATTTGTATAGCGCTTTTAACAATTGACATTGTCTCAAAACAGCTTTACACAATCAAAAGAATTATTTAAGTTTGTATGGAATGTGAATGTGTATGAATCAAAATGTTCAGATATTCCCTGGTGAGCAAGCCCGAGGGCGACAGTGGCAAGGAAAAACTCCCTGAGATGGTAATAGGAAGAAACCTTGAGAGGAACCAGACTCGACAGGGAACCCATCCTCATCTGGGTGAAACAGATAGCAGGAAATGATCTGCATTTATACAGTGTTAAGTGTTAGGTTATAACAGTTAGGCTATAATAGTTGATGTTAATTGATGTTATAATAGTTGATGTAAAATGGAGTCCAGTAGTTATTCGAGACTCAGATAGACTTGTAGAAAGTTCCAGTCCTGAACTATCGAATTGTCAAGTCCTCAGAGAAACAGCTGACAACACCAGTCGAGGCCAGAACCATCTTCTAAGTAGATAGAATCATCCCCAGACACCAGGCACATCCTAAAGAGACACACGGGGCATCCATGCGATGAGACCTCCAACCAGAAACCGGGCACCAGGATGGATCAGACAGGTCCGGAGGGCAGAGGGAGTCTGGATCACTGGCAGCTCAGGAACCACATGTGTAGCTCGACAGAGAGAGAGAGAGAGAAAGAGTGAAAGGGGGAGACAGGGGGAGAGGGGAAAGAGAAAGAGGGGGAGGAAGAGAAGAGGAGGAGAGATTGCAATTAGGTATGGTCACAGTCACAATGTATAATGTGAATGTATATTTACTGTAGAGTGCAAGCAGGGACTCCGGCAGGACTAACTATGACAGCATAACTAAAAGGGAGAGCCAGAAGGAAACACAAACATGAGGGCTCCCTGAGATGTAAAGCAAACAATCACCTCACCGTCAACAAACCTGAGTGATCAAATGAGAGTGAGGAAGACAGCATCTAAACATACCAGTTCACCATAATACTCTACGTCCATGAGTCCCCCAGATCTGCTCCTTTACCTTATGGCAAATCTATTTGTAAAAATGCTTGGCTAAATAAATAGGTTTTTAGCCTAGACTTAAACACTGAGACTGTGTCTGAGTCCCGAACACTATTTGGAAGACTATTCCATAATTTTGGGGCTTTGTAAGAAAAAGTTCTGCCCCCAGCTGTAGTTTTCATAATACGCGGTACTGATAAGCAGCCTGCATCCTTTGACCGAAGTAGGCGTGGCGGATCATAAGACACTAGCAGTTCACTCAGATACTGCGGGGCGAGACCATTTAATGCCTTATATGTCAAGAGTAGTATTTTAAAATCAATGCGAAATTTCACAGGGAGCCAATGCAGTGAAGATAGGATAGGGGTGATGTGCTCATATCTTCTGGTTCTAGTGAGGACTCTCGCTGCTGCATTCTGGACTAGCTGAAGCTGGTTTATGCACCTAACTGAACAACCAGACAGTAAGGCATTACAATAGTCCAACCTAGAAGTGATAAAAGCATGAACTAGTTTTTCTGCATCGTTTAGCGACAATATATTTCTTATTTTGGCGATATTTCTGAGGTGAAAGAATGCTATCCTGGTGATATTATCTACATGAGCTTCAAATGAAAGGCTGGAATCTATAATCACGCCGAGGTCTTTTAGTGTTGCACTTGATGGAACAGAAAGGCCATCTAAAGTTACGGTGTGATCTAAGATTTTACTTCTAGCTGTATGCGGTCCTATGACTAGAACTTCTGTCTTATCCGGATTAAGCAGAAGGAAGTTAATTAGCATCCAATTTCTTATGTCATGCACACATTGCTCAACTTTAGTAAGATGGTTTTTCTCATCAGGTTTTGTTGAGACGTATAGCTGTGTGTCGTCAGCATAACAATGAAAACTAATACCATGCTTACGGATTATGTTGCCCAGAGGAAGCATGTAAAGGGAAAAAAGCAGTGGGCCTAAAACTGAACCCTGCGGAACGCCAAACTCCACTAGAGAACATGCAGAATAATCACCATTTAAGTCTACATACTGATAACGATCGGTCAAATAGGATCTGAGCCAGGAGAGGGCTGTACCCTTAATTCCTACTACATTTTCTAATCTGTGAAGAAGAATAGCATGATCAATAGTGTCAAAAGCTGCACTGAGGTCGAGTAATACAAGCATAGTTACACAACCCTGATCAGAGGCCAATAGGAGGTCATTTACTACTTTAACGAGTGCTGTTCCTGCGCTGTGATGAGGCCTAAATCCTGACTGATACAGTTCATGTATGCCATTTCTATGTAGATATGAGCATAGCTGCTCCGCTACTATCTTTTCCAGAATCTTAGAGATAAAGGGGAGGTTTGATATTGGCCTGTAATTGGACAGCTGACAGGGGTCGAGGTCAGGTTTCTTAATTATTGGTTTAATAACTGCTACTTTAAAAGATTTTGGAACATAACCAATGCTGAGTGAGGAATTAATTATTCTCAACAGCGGTTCTGTTATTACTGGTACTATCTGTTTAAGAAAATGTGTCGGTATAGGATCTAATATACAGGTTGATGAATTTGCAGAAGAGATGAGTGAAATTAGTTCATTCTCTTCAAGGGGAGTAAAGTATTCTAGGTTTGAATCTGACATGGCTAGGTTAACATCTGTATCAATTACATTGTTTGGTTTCAAAGCCTCAATTTTATGCCTGATATTTACAATTTTATTGTTAAAAAAGTTCATGAAGTCCTCACTATTGCATGATGTTGTTGTGGAGATTTCTGTAGTGGTCTTATTTCTGGTTAATTTGGCTACGGTATTAAATAAAAATCTAGGATTATTTTTATTTTCTTCTATAAGAGTGGAGAGATACGTTGATCTAGCTACACTAAGAGCTTTCCTATAGTTCAGGATGCTCTCTTTCCATGCTATTTGAAATACCAACAATTTAGTTTGACGCCATTTACGCTCTAATTTCCGAGCAGTCTGTTTTAAAGTGCGCGTGTGATCGTTATACCAGGGAGCGAGTTTCTTATCTCTAATAATTTTTCTTTTAGCTGGAGCTACATTATCTAAGGTACAGCGAAGTGTCGACTCTAAATATTCAGTTGCCTGATCGAGTTCTGTGGGGTCAGACGGTGGCCTAATCAAAGTTGGTAACTCTGGGAGATTACTGATAAAACTCTGTGTGGTAGTTGATGTAAATGTACGTTTAATACTGTAGCGCGGTGCTGAGCGTACATTATCACTGTGACACACTTGAATGGAGACAAGATAGTGATCTGAGATAATTTCAGACAGTGGAATTGTGAATAAATTTCTTATAATTAATCCGAAGAATATTACTAAATCTAAAGTGTGACCTGCTTTATGAGTGGGTCCTACTATGTACACACTGATTTACACCTACGGAGTCCAGTATGGATATAAATGCTGTTCTCAGAGGGTCTTCTGGATTCTCAAAATGAATGTTAAAATCTCCAGCAATTAACACTTTGTCTACAGAAACGACCAGGTCTGAGATGAAATCCGCAAATTCACTAAGAAATTCAGAATACGGCCCTGGAGGTCTGTAAATTATAATTAGTGGAATCGACTGAGCTGATTTAATATACTTAAATACACTTATGTTACTATAGAGAATTTCAAATGAGTTAAATTTGTGTCGGTGTTTTTGTACGATAGACAGATTATCATTATGAATAACTGCGACGCCTCCTCCTCTACCAGTTAACCGAGGCTGGTGTATGTAGCTGTATCCAGGAGGACTAGCTTCATTTAGAGCTACATACTCGTCCTGTTTAACCCATGTTTCAGTTAAACAGAGTATATCAAACGCCTGATCTGTGATAATTTCATTAACAATAACCGCTTTTGATGCGAGAGATCTAATATTTAACAATCCTAGCTTCAGATCAGAGGTGCCGGCTGCGCATTCAGTATGATCGGAGTTTGTGGTCTTTATGTTAATTAAATTATTGAAACAGACTTTCTGAGTCTTTCTACATTTTTGCTTAGATCGGGGAACAGACACAGTCTCAATAAGGTGAACCCTGAGTGACGACTCTATGCAGCTAGCAGACGGTTGGTTTAGCCTGTCTGTCTGCTCCCTGGCCTGGGCTCTGGATTGTCACCGATTAACTAGGCCTCTACTGAGACTATGAGCTATACTACAGGAAATGAGAGCAGCACCTTCCCGAGTGGGATGGACACCGTCCCGCCCTAACAGGCCAGCTTTGCCCTCAAAGGTCTTCCAATTATCTATGTAGCCCACATTATTTTTTATTTTTGGAGCACCACCTGGACATCCAGCGGAATCAGGAATGTGATGTGTTTGATCTTCAGAATCTATCAGATTTGTGCTGAAATTTCACCTGCTGCCCTCTATTGGCCATAGCGCGAAGCTCACTCACCTTTTATACCACTTTATCTTGTAGACAGGCTCTTGGGGGCCCTGGAGCCTATCCCAGGAGACTTAGGACAGGATGCAGGTCCTTCGCAATGCACACACACACACTATGGGCAATTTGGGAACGCCTAATCTGCATGTCTTTAGACTGTGGGAGAAAACCAGTGGAGGAAACCCACCAAGCACGGGGAGAACATGCAAACTCCATGCACACAGACCCCGAGGCAGGAATCGAACCCGGAAACCTGCATTCCGGCATCTTTCCTGCAAATTCAGTCATTGATTTGTAAATGACGAGTCATGCAATTTAGAACAGTAAATCTCATGACGCTGTGTTCTAGAGTAAAACTGAGTAAGACATTATCATTTCTGATCATTTTGCCAATTTCCCATCCAGTGTAACATAAAGAGTGGTGGCGAACGAGGCAGAACACAAGTGCAGATCCTCAGCGTGGGCTTTATTTGGGGAAAATCCAAGAATCATAGACAGAACTGAAAGTGGGAGTCAGAGCACTAGGATAATCCGTGATGATAAAAAAGCAGCACAGGCGAGAGTCGGGGAAATAGAAAAAGTAAAAAATAAAAAGCTATATAACACAAAGCTCGGGAAATGTAGAAATGACAAGATATCGTGACACAACAAGGTGTACATAGAAAAACTTATGGAGGACGTAACACAGGACAGGTGAACACAACAGGCCAAAGAGCCAGGAGGCAGAACAGGACCGTAGACATGATTTCAGCCAAAACTGAGGCACGTAACACAACAACAGACAAGCACATAGGATCGTTAGGGCATCATGAGACACTGTGGCATTTCCACCGCACACCACATCATGGCATTTAGAGAGAAAATAATGCAGCACATCTTCAACAATAATTTGGGAACCAAATCAACATTTTGGGATTAAACCATAAAGCACTGATAAACAATTTAGGAATTCACTCATGTATCGATGCAAACACGATGGTCCTGTTGCGTGCGAGTGCCGGTGCCCTGTGATGCCTCCTTTGGCAATTCAGTTTAACTTAATGACACGAAGTAGCAACCATCTGGCAACAGCAGTTATTACTTGCGTCGTCTTAACGCAGCTCCTCCGAGCCTCTTGCAGCCTACGCTCTGAATCTTAGAGTAAACGCATGCTAACTGGTAATGCGCTAATGCCTGGGTGGAAAAAAATAAATGATGTGACAGACCGCTGATATAATGACAGATTTCACATATTTTATTCTCGTCCTGAATATCATATCATGCATCAGTTATCAAACCTTAATCGCAGCTGGATTTAAACACAGATTCTCCTCTGGAGTCCTGACACCGGACCGGCTGAAATAAAAACTGATCAAGGTGGACGACCAAATTAATTGCCAAACAGTTTGTGAGAGCACGCCGTATGTATGAACCACATATGACTTCACCGCAAATGTACCGCAAACTACAGAGGACGTACGATATCTCAGGATTTGTTAGGAATTATCAAGAACTGAGATATGTCCAGACATATTGCATTTTCTTTGTAAAGTCATGGAACATCTAAACTTCCAGTTAAGCTAGTTACCTGTTGACCTAGAACATCCTGTTTTGGGTTGCTTCTTGCAAACATACATATTATTAACATTATCCTACCAAGATATTCCCCATCCTGAATATATATCCGCTGTTTCTGTAGCGTTTACTTAAGGGTTTGCAGGTTTATGGGCCTTGTTCAAGGGACACAGGGGTTTGAACCTGGGACCGTCCGATTAGGAACCCAACACCGTAACCATTGAGCTGCCCTACTCCTACCGCTACCATTGTGAGAAGCCGTACTGAGCTCAGACAACGTTCTCTGATGATCTCCCGGTGATCTTAAGATTGTACAGTATTCAAACGGGGCATAATACTATTAGTTTTTCCTATACTATACTATTGTATATACTATACAGTAAAACCTCGGATTATGAGTAACGCGTTTTGCGAGTGTTCCGCAAAACAAGCGAAGATGTTTAATAAATTTTGACTTGAAAAACGAGCATTGTCTTGGTTTACGAGCACCAATTATCATGTATCACTCATTTGGTTCTCTCTCTCTCGCCTTTAATGTGTGTGTGTGTGTGTGTGTGTGTGTGTTTGTGTGCGTGTGTGTGTGAAGCAGAGAGGGGTTGCTTCACTCACAAACAACCGGCACGGTGTCAAATTATGCGCGCACACACACAAAACACACACATTCGGCAGCGCAAGAGACAGAAAAACACACACACACACACACACACACACACAGCGCCTGTGCGCATTAACGGAAACACTTATCTGTTGGGATTTATTTTTACGTTTTTTAAAGGTAAAGTGCAGGTTAATTTGTTTTATTTTTACTTTATATTTTGTGTAAATTATTTTTATGTATTTATTTTTTTGGGCTGTGGAACAAATCATTTGAATTTCCATTATTTCTTATAGGAAAATGAAATTTGGTTTACGAGTGTTTTGGAATACGAGCCCGCTTCCGGAACGAATTATGCTCGTAATCCGAGGTTCCACTGTACTATACTTTAGTACATACTATACTGTAGTAATTACTATACTATACTATACTATACTATACTATACTATATTATAATAAATACTATACTGTACTACTGTACTGCTCATTCTGTGCACTGTGGCCTCTCTCCTCCCGGGTCGAGGGTTCGATACCCGCCTCAGGTCTGTTTGTGTGTTTGCATGTTCTCTCTATGCTTAGTGCGTTTCCTCCTACAGTCGGAAAACATGCAGATTAGGCTAATTGTTGTTGTTGTTGTTAACACAGTGGACCATCAATCCGCACAACCCTCCCATTTTCATCCGGGCTTTTAACCGGCACTGCATGCAGTAGCTTGGTAGTATACGGTGTGACAACACACAGACGGCAGGCTTGAACATTCCTACGATCCTCACATTCCCAAACCAACAACCAGGGCCTTAGAGGCCTGAGCTACAGTACAGTACCACTCCCCTGCAGATTAGGCTAATTAGTGTGTAGTGTGTGTGAATAAATGTAGTGCCATGTAATGGACTCACCTTGTACCCTGGGATAGGCTCCCGGTTTCCCGAGGCCATGACTGAGTGCGGCTGTTCACTCGTTGATTTGATGAAATTCTCTGCCAGGAGAAACAACATGTTAATATAACATTGGAGGTCTCCAGTGTCAGCACTTTGTAACAGTCCTTCATAGTTTCTTTCTTCGTTGTGTTTTGAGTTTCTATTAATTGTTTTTTTTTTTTTTTAAAGCATTGTGTGCATTTTCTTTTTTCGGGGCCCAGTAATGACTTTCCTTAAGCGCTGATGTGTTAATTGAGCTTTTGATGTATTTTATTACGTGTTTCTGTGTTTGTTTGGGGTTTTAATCGTTTTTGTTGCAAGTTTATGAGCTGGAGTTGATGGGTTCATGTGTTGGTGTGTCGATTCATGTCCTTACAGCATAAAATACACACACAGAGAAACATAAACACACACACACACACACACATGCATGCACCCCCCTCTCTCATACTGTGTGCATTACAGTAAGACACTTGGCGTGATGTCCTCCCACTGTGCAGCAGTGAATGATGTCCAAACAGAGCCCTGGTGGTGTCTGTAAGCCACCTGCTCCTCTTTCATTGGTATTGAAGTGGACGCTACCCAGTGTCTCTCTCTCTCTCTCTCTCTCTCTCTCTCTCTCTCTCTCTATCTTTCTCTCTGGCTTTTTGTCCCTTCTTTCCCTTCTCCCTGACTTTTTCTGCTGGATTTTGTTAGATTCATCGTTTCCCCTGCACTCAATAATCCGTTTATCGTCGTGTGTATTTATAGAGGATCTCAAGGATGAGTAATGAAGAATGCAGGTGTAATAACAGACTGACTTCCAGCTGTGTGCAAGCACTTTGCTCATTTTACATCAAATGAGGTCACAGCTTTAACAGCTTCCTCTGACCATCCGCTGTCAGCATCACCTGTATAGTTAGATTTGATGCTGCGGAAAGACGTTTGTTCCTGTAATATTTTACATTAATTATCTTTGTAACCTTAGAAAACCAGCTTTTCTAAATAACATGATTTTAAATAGATCATCACCAATATCTACCATGATATAACAAACTATACTATTTTATACCATATACTACACCAAAGCCTCGTAATGCACATTACTTAGTACAAATACTCTAGTATAGTATGTTATGCATTGGCTTAGTATACAATATTACTTACATTTAGGCATTTGGCAGACGCTCTTATCCAGAGCGACTTACATTTTTTTTTTTTTTTAATCTCATTACACATCAGAGCAGTTGAGGGTTAAGGGCCTTTTGCTCAAGGGCCCAACAGTGGCCACTTGGTGGTTGTGGGGTTTGAACCTGGGATCTTCCGAACCCTAGTCCAATGCCTTAACCACTGAGCTACCCCTGGCTACCCCTACTTATTGTATACAACTGTTTATATTCACTTATATTCTATACTATATCATTACTGTATATATGCATTACATATTGATATATATGATATTTAATATTAATATTGCATTAATATAATGTACATCACAGTAATTTTCTGTGAAACTGTTTAACACATTATTTTGCCTGACTATTTATACTATAATACTTATTATCTGCTATATTGTATAACATATTATCCATTCATTCATTCATCTTCTATACCGCTTTATCCTGTATTTAGGGCCGCGGGGACCATTTGTCCACCAAATAAAGATGTTTACATCATGCAAATAAAAACCGATTCCCCAGTTTTAGATTGAATGCAAATGTTCATATTAACGAGAACGGAATGCAAGGCGTAGCGCGACTCACTGGCTTAATATTCAAGCGATTATTATTTAGTTTAAAACTAGTGATCACAAAACTCTTTACATGCAGTTGCAAATCGCAAAGGACAATTACAGATGTTGTCACCTGTGTTTGATTAAATGTGACTTAAATTACATCAGAAAGATGAAAATATTTAGAAATATACACGTTGGTCAACAGCAATGTACCATTATCAGATCTGACCTGGCAATTTTCAGAAGTGTTTTCTGCTATCCAGTTAGTTTTGACCAAACTATCTGATTGGACCAGAGGCATTCCACAAGTGGTGATAATAGAGGGTAACACCACTGGGATGTTTAACTAAATGTATAACATTTCAGCATAAAGTCTCAGCGTGGGTGAGAGTAGGTCTGTATGGGCCACAGTACTGAGGAGAGAGCAGCTGCCTGACAAAACCCACATTCATAGCCAGTCACAGAAGCACTTTCAGCAACAATACACATCTGATAACGTTATGTAGTCTTAAACAACACGCCGTCTCCTTAATAACTGCTGCTTAATTACAACTTAATTATAGTTGCTACATATACATTTCTACATTTTACTCTGTCTGACCAAAATAAGTAAATAAATAATCACACACTCTAATATTTTGTCCTACTTGCTTTGACTTTGATTACACTCACAGCGTGGCGTCCAGTTCACTTGTGAAAATGATTCCTCATGCTCCCAGAGCAACTCTCGCACAATCTGGAATATGGCCCTGGAATATGCTCTGTGCCATTAGAGAAAATGAATGACCACATAGATGTGATAACCTGGTCATTCAGTACATTCAACCCCAGATCATACCACTGTCTCCAGAGGCTTGTACAGTGGACACTATGCATGACGCTTCATGCGCTTCCCTTCTTTCCCTGACACGCCCATCACTCTGGAATAGGCTCGATCTGGACTCATCAGGTCACATGTAAACGCTCTTACTTTCACTATTATCCAGTTCCAGTTGTTTCAAATTGTCTTAATTGTTTTTCTTGATTTGCTTGATGTGACAGTGATATTGTTTAAGCAAGGCAGTGTACTTCACTATACACAGTATCTATATATACAGTATATACAGCGGGGCAAAAAAGTATTTAGTCAGCCACCAATTGTGTAAGTTCTCCCACTTAAAAAGATGAGACGCCTGTAATTTTCATCATGGGTGAACCTCGACTATGAGAGACAAAATAAGAAAAGAAATCCAGAAAATCACATTGTAGGATTTTTTAAGAATTTATCTGCAAATTATGGTGGAAAATAAGTATTTGGTCAATAACAAAATTTCATCTCTATGCTTTGCTATATACGTACCCTTTGTTGGGCGTGACGGAGCTCAAACGTTTTCTGTAAGTCTTCACAAGGTTTCCACACACTGTTGCTGGTACTTTGGCCCGTTCCTCCATGCAGATCTCCTCTAGAGCAGTGATGTTTTGGGGCTGTCGCTGGGCAACACGAACTTTGGTCAATCTGGAGACTGGCTAGGCCACTCATTCGATGGATGACTAAATACTTTTTTTGCCCCACTGTACATGATGTATGTGTGTTAGGATGTAATGTACCTGCGTAATGTTAGTAAACTATATTTGCATGTACATTACACTGGATTGTGTCATATACAGTATATACAGTACTGCACCACATTACACCACTATACTGTACCATGTATGCAGTACTGCACTACACTACACTATAATATAATATACTGTACACTCTACTGGACTATATTAATACTAAAAACACATCCCAGACCCTGGAGATACACATATGCACACATTACTCAGTTAGTGAATAGACAGATTATAATGCATTATGTGCGTGGCATTTATGATGTGTTATACCTACTATTTATCATAAATTCAATTCATTCCTAACACATTTTTAATGCAGGATTAGGCAAAGTTCCCAACTAATCATGGTTTACCATAGAAATAATAATAATAATAATAATAACAATAATAATAATGAGGTTTAATTGTGTTTTACAATGTGCTGCTAGAGGCAAGATTAAACTTTTTGAGCTAGTTTGATAATGTCGTGTTTCCTCTTAATTAAAAGTTTGTTCAGTCTGGTTTCTCTCTCTCTCTCTCTCTCTCTCTCTCTCTCTCGATGTCTGTGTGTGTGTGTGTGTGTGTGTTGGGATGGAAAGGCAGAAGGAAGGTGTGTACATGTGAGTGATCGGCCTCAGGGTAATAATACAATGACACAGTTCTAAGTCTATCTCTGGATTGAGGACAGATTATCACTATAATTATTCTTTATCTCTCAGGACACGGCGTCCGGCCTGTTTTTCTCAACGGGGCATGTCACACGCATGTGCACACACACACACACACACACACACACACACACACACACACACACAGCACACATTTACTCAACATACAGTCAGCCTCAAAATTATTGGCACCCTTGATACGTCCACAAAAAAAAAAATATTGGCACCCTCACAATTAATATTTCTAGCATCCTCACATTAAGAGCGTGAAAGCACTGAGCATCTACGTTTTGAAGGATCTTGGTCACCTTTTACAATTTACTGTACAATGATTTAAAGATGTAAGAATAACATTGTAAAAGTATGTTGTAAGCACTGTCGCCTTGCACCTCCAGGGTCTGGGTTCGATTCCCCGGCCAGGCTCGATTCCCGTCTCTGTGTGCATGGAGTTTGCATGTTCTCCCCGTGCTTGGTGGGTTTCCTCCGGGTACTTCGGTTTCCTCCCACAGTCCAAAGATATGCAGGTTAGGCTAATTGGCGTTCCTAAATTGCCCGTAGTGTGTGATTGGGTGTGCGAGTGTGTATGTGTGTGTGCCCTGCGATGGATTGGCACCCTGTCCAGGATGTACCCCGCCTAGTGCCCGAAGTCTCCTGGGATAGGCTCCAGGTCCCCCGCGACCCTGTACACAGGATTAAGCGGTATAGAAGATGAATGAATGAATGAATGAATAATTTGTTAGATGAAAGATAATCATGGTGTCACACACACACACACAGACACATTATATATATATATATATATACATTCAAATCTACTGGGTAGAAACCATGTGAGGTGAAACCACATATACACACACACACATACTGTAAACACACACTCATACACCCGGAGAGTTTAAGGTGAAGTAAGCGTTTTTCTAGCTGTTTATGGATACAGTCTGCAGCAGGAATGACACTGCAGTGTTGAAAATATTCCATTCAGGACAGAAATGCTGTACAATGCAAATATGCAGGCTTCATTCAGAATTCAAAACTCACCTCGATGACGATTTCTCGCCTAAACTAATATAACCTGAGGGAGGAGGGGGAGAAAGAGAGAGAGAGAGAGCAGGACGTTTTGAGAGAAGGTACAAGATGTTATAAAGAAAAGAGACGAACAAGCTGCAATATGAACAGAACTGAGGAACAGCGTCGGCTCCGATTGATCGAAACCCCAAATAAGGAGGATAATATTAATCAGTGTGAAGGATGATCGGATACGATTGTGCAGTCGTTAGCGTGCGTGTGTGGGTTACGAAGAATTATTGCGCCAATAACAAAAGTGACGAAAGATATCAAGTACCAAACTCTGATCCCACATGGCTGAACCGAATGAATTCCGGTGATGAAATCCGAATGAATTGTTTTGATTAAATGCACTTGGTTAAAATCAAGTTTATTTGACGTCTATATTACATATTATATACATCTGATAGTGTGTTTTGTGTATTATCGCTTTCAGGACCAGCATCAGTTACCACTAAACAAACATAGCTTGAAATAAATATAACTGGATCCACAAACGTGTGAACTTGACTAGAACATGTGACTGACCGATAGATGCTGTAGTCCAGCGCCTCCAGGACATTAGCATGAAGGTTTCCTTTTTCAAAAGGTGTGTCTCCAGGGTGCAAACCAAAGTCTGGACGGGTTTCTGGACAGTTAGACAATGGTCGCAGCTTATAAAGCAGGAGGAAGAAGCAATGCCTTGGGGCAAAACCAGGAGACTGGATGATGTTTTTAGTTGGGCAGTGAGACGGTGATGATATTCTCAGAGTGGCAGAGCGAATTTCACAGCATGGCATGGCGGCACGGCAGGGCAGGGTGTGGCAGGGCAAAGTTCTCAGTACGGCATGGAGGCAGTGAAGGGCAGGGTGGCAGTGCGAAGTGCTCAGCACAGTATGGTGGAAGAGCAGGCCATAGTGGTGTACTGTAACAATGTTCTCAACAGGGCAGGTATGGTGCTGAAATGGAGCAGGGTGGAGGGTCTAAACCTTGTTGTCTTGTGGTCTAGCCTGGGCGGTGGAGGTTGCCACGCTGACCTCCAACAGAAGCTTTGTGCTGAAGCCTGAGCCTCATTGACGACCACCCTGTCTGTGGTTTTTTTTTTTTTGAGTCCTGGAGGTCCATAGCCCTTTTAGCCCCCTTCTCCCCAAAAAATATCTAGCTGCGGCTCATACCTGAACTTGAGGAAGTGCCTTTTTAGCAGAGAGTTGTGCTTGATGTGGTTCTTAGGCCGTCTGTGTCCCCTGGTACTACAGTAGGTGCTCCACCTACTCTCATGACACTTTGTTGACCAAGGATAGCACAAATTGGAGACCAGCATGGGATCTTGCCACTACAATTGGCAAGATCCCATGCCAATTCACGGAGCCCGGCTCTTCTGCTGCATCCATTTGCCACTCTTACATTTTGTCAGGATTTAAATACCGAGATGGATGCAGGTGCAGGCTTTTCTTTAATAAGCTGAAACAGACCAACCAATCAGCAATAAACACAAAACATGTGCACTTGATGAGAGCATGTGACCTGAGGTGGTTGTACTCTCCAGCGCCGCCATGCCAGGAGAATGCTTTTGATAAAAATTTGATGCTTAAGTAATTATCAAGGCTTTATGCACATGAGTGTCCTGTGTTCTAATATTCCGAGATTTTTGCTGAAAGTGAGCTTTCTATTGACGTGGCCTGATAAACTGCTACAGTATACAGGACATCAGGCCTCTATCACTCGAGACCAGTCGGGTGATTTCATTCATTTTTTTTTTATCACTGATACAGATGGTCGTTAGAATCGCATGTACTTTCCGAACGGTGTTATTATTATTTTTTTTAACACTTTCTTTAAATCTCAGTCTTACAGCCTCACATACTGTATGAATTCACATCTCTGAGAAAGAGCGAGAGACTGAAGGAAGCTGGCTGGGTGGGTGGGGGTGCTGAGAGACAGATGGGTGGAAGGTGGAGGGGGTAGAGGTGACGGGAGAGAGATGAAAGGAGGCTGCCAGTGAGTTTGTTGGGAAGTTGGAATTCTTTTTTTTTTTTTTTTTTTGGACTTGTATTAGAAAAGGTCTTTTTTTTTTCCATCGTACCAGTACACCATGTGCTCCTTACAGCACAGTCTCGATTTACAATTTTTTTTTTCCTTAATGATTTGTACAGCCACAAAGAAAAGAAGAAGAAGAAAAAAAGATTCCTTCTTGATGTCATGTCCAGGTCTGATCTTATTCCACCAAACTCTTCAAGAGTGAAAAAAACAAGCATCAAGGAGTAGCTGAGTGAGTGCAAACTGGAGGAGTTTAGAAGGAGGAAATAAACCTGCCGGTGCTACCAGGGAAACCATGGCAACCAGCTGTAAACTTCAACACAGGAACACACACTTCCTGCACTCTCACACGAGGCGGAGGCTTATTTTAACCTGTTTTTTTTTTTTTTTTGTCTTTGCTTAAGCACAGCACTACTAAAACACGTCACACCTCGGGCTCGATCCTAAATGGCTACTTGTTCTATTAATGCGTTAACGTTTCTATAGTAACAGTTCTAATCTAAGCCTAACAACTAAAAATAAAAAATGAGAAAGTAAAATGTTCTGTTAGGAGACGTTTATATAAGGTTTATGGAAGGAGTCTCCAGTGTCAGAGTTAGAGCTCTCCGTCCTGGAAGAAGGAGGAACCAGTAAGATGACAAACTGGGCACCAATCCTTAACAAAGCCGACCATTTTTTAAATCCGGATTTTTTTGAATGGCCCCCGTCTCTCCTTGGAACTATTGTCACGTCAATTTCATTTGAGGATCTCAAAGCTGCTGTTTCAAGGTGTGCTCACAGACATTTATAGATGCTCCTTTTTAAGATGCTCCACAGGTCCTTAGTATTTTTTCTTTTTTACCTTTTAAGCCCAAAGCACTGAAGGAGTCAGTGGTGTTTTTTTGCAGAATGAAATTCATGCATTGGGATGGAAAGCATGGAAAAGAAAACTCCACACAGCTAACTTTGTCCTGTAATACAGCTAGTAAAATCCATCTCACTGCGAAATGCTACCGAATTAAAAAAAACAACAACATATAATTCATAATACTGTTCTAAAATACATTTTTCTGTTTTGTGTGGAATCGTTTAGAATAATATTATACATTATAAATATTATCAATGTACACACCGCCGAGGCGAAACAGGTCAGTCTTGACTCTTAATTGTGGTGTGTACAGTATGTGGTGTGTCCTGTTTTACATATAAAATTAAGGACTAACTTGCACTTTAGAGCATGGACATTAACGCGGCTGCTGTCACACACATCATTTCTTTCCATTCTTCATGTTTTTCAGTATACAGTACAATTACACTTTTGTGTGATTTATATATTTCTATTCGATTTCTGGCGGTACACCTCGGGGTCTGTGTGTTTGCATGGAGTTTACATGTTCTCCCCGTGTTTCGGTGGGTTTCCTCCCACAATCCAAAGACATGCGGATGAGGCTAATCGGCGTTCCCAAATTGCTCGTAGTACGCGAGAGTCTTACCAAGATCGTAAAAATGGGAATAAATACAATGGTACAATGTTGGGAACTTGGCGACTTTCTTGCTAAATATAGTGACCTTCCAAACTCTCTTGGCAACTTTCTTTTGACAAAAGCGACTTGCGAGACTTTTCTGAACTTTTGGAGACTCTGTGCCGTGAGCCCCTCCCCCATCCCAGGCAGTCAGTCTCACCATAGCCTCCTGCAGCCGTCCCATCTGCAGTCTGTCAAACCGCTGTGTGTCCACACTGCCAATAGATCGCGCATTGTTTACAAAGCAGAATGTAAATGTAAAAGTTTCTTCACTGTCACTCTACAATCAATCATTGTCAACATGAAAAAAAATCTAATTGACAAAGAAACAACTGAAAATAGCTCATTCACAGTTCTACAGTATTTACAGTACAGTGTCTTTTACTGCAATGATAATCACCATGAGCCTCTATAGTCTCTCTATAGTCTCTCTATAGTCTCTCGTTGGACTGCAGTGGTTCTTAGATGGATGGATGGATTCTATTTCTATTTCATTTATTTTCATTTATTTATTGCATCTTTCGTAAATCTGTAAATTTATAGAAATTCTATCTTTAGTTTAATTATATTCCTCAATTTTCCTTTTATTGTAGTGAAATCTTTCTATTCTATCCTCTCTCCTCATTTTAAGTTACAGACAGTCATACAGTATAAACATTTCCCTGTGTATAATACTGTGTATGGTTGTGTACGTGACAAGTAAAATTCTTCTTTTTTTATGTTCATTGAATTCAAATTGATATATAAATAAATGAACCATTAAGAGAAAAAAAAAAAACAAGAAAGAAAAGGACAAACTGGTAAAAAATAAATGTATGTAGTTATGCTTTCTCTTCCCGAGTATAATATGAAGTATAAACTTCATCCTATATACTGTACATTAGAGCCGCCACTGGTGCCACCACCTTGTTGGAGAAGGATGGACCACTGGTTCACTGAGCATCAATAACTCCGTCTATCTGGACCATCCTGTGTTAATGTCTGTTTTAGAGCTTTGGTTAGAGATGCCGGATTGTAGCTACACAGCCAACTGCCAGCCTTTGTAGGATCCTGCATCGAGAGGAAGTCAGGAAGACCTTCAAATACCAGTTTGTTCCTTAATATAACTGCCGTTTTATTGCTATTAAGTTATCTAAGAAATTTCCCTTAATGATCTTTTCTCTGACAAAATCCATCTGTCCTCCAAACCACTCAAAACGTTTTTCACAGTTTCATCACGTCTATTCAGTTTTCATGAAATAATAGTGGTTTTTGTTAAACACTGCACATTGCCTATATCGCATAAGAACTGTGACTGGCGTAATAATGTGGAATAATTAAGATCACCCGGAGAACTAATTAACAAACCTGTCTGAGACCGATATGGATTATCTTACCAAAAAAAAAAAAAAAAAGCCTACATGTGTACTCTGTGAACTCAGGAACACCGTGTACCCAAACGATGTTCTCATAATACAGTAGTTAACAACATCCTGTTGTACAAGTGAAATAAAACACTTCATGGTGTGATGTTATAGAAAATGAATACACCTTGTGGTGGGAATAGTTAAGTGATCTGGTCACCATGGTAACCTTGGTTGCATTTTATTATTATTATTATTATTATTATTATTATTATTATTACTACTATAAGACTTTGCTTTTTTGCAGTATCATGCGTATGACCCTTGACCTATTGAGACACCAGAAATATGACTATACAACAAACACTCGACACATAAAAAAAAGATAAAATTATTAATTATTAAGTTTAAAAACAAGTGCAATTATAATCTAAAATGGAAATCGTCTGTTATTAATGTATTTCTAATGAGTGATCACCTTCCTGCCTCTTCAACAGTCACATGTTTCATATGTAAATACTGTATATGACACACTGTATCCTGAGTGCTATATGGGGAGAGAGAGAGAGAGAGAGAGAGCGATGCAGAGAGAGGGAGAGAGAGTTCTCATGGAAGGCTAGGTTGCTATGGGAACAAGCCACCATTTTTCTCTTTTCCCTTTTCCCAAAAACAAGGTATCCTTCTCCCTTCTTGTTTCCCTCTCCATCGTCGTCCACCCTCGGCTCTCCAACTACTTCACATCCACCTCTCTAACTTCCCTGTTCGCCCCCCGTCATTACTCCATCGCTCCGTCTCTCGCGTTCTGCCTCTCCCACACGTTTCGGCACTCCCTCCTCCTCTTCCTCCTCTTCATCCTCCTCCTCTTCCTTCTCCTCTTCCTTTTTTTCTCTCTTTCTCTCTGTCGTTCTGTCCATCTCTCTCTCTCTCTCTCCCCTCTTGCCTCTCTCCCCCTCTCTCTTTGATCATCCCTCTCTTTACCGCTCACTTCTGTTCTATTCTTTTCCTGGTTGTCATGGCAATATGCTGGGGGCGTGAAGGAGTGTGAGAGAGAGAGAGAGAGATGGAGTGAGTGGGCGTTTCGGAAGTGACATCTCTCGGGCAGTAACCTTGTTTCCTGTACTCAGGGTTCGGGGAAGCAGATGATCGCAGCAACAGCGATGCCGTGTGGCCAATGGGGTTTAGTGACACGATAGAGCATGCATCGTTGCAACTCAACAGGAACTTCCTGATAGCTTTAAGAACAGTTTTCCAAATTTAAAAGCACTTCTTTCTTTTTTTTTAACGACTGTCAGAAATTTATAAACAGAATTATATGTTTATTCTTACTTCAGATTAACTCGAAGGTTTAACAGTAGTTTGTGTGGCCAGATATTTCATTTTTCCCATTTTATCCACCTCAGAAGTCAGAACATTAAATGGTTCAATCAGAATGCATAAGTCATAACTTACTAGGCGTCAATAGTGTATTGATTCTTAATATCATCGGCTTGTTCATCAGGGACAGTCTTAACATTTTGATTCATACAGATTCACATTTCATACAAACTTAAATAATTCTTTTGATTGTGTAAAGCTGCTTTGTGACAATGCCGATTGTTAAAAGCGCTATACAAATAAAATTGGATTGAATTGAATTAATATATATTTAGTGAATGAAAATAATTGAGGCAATTGGAGCATTTTGTTTTAGTCCTATTGTATCATAATGTGCATTTGATCTATTTACATTATTGCTCAACGTCCATGTTGTTCTTTTAGTAGCATCTCTGTTTTTTCTCCCCTGAAGTGAAAGAATTGGCATGTTACTACAGTAAGAAACCTCAAACCTACAGTATATACAGTATATGATTGTTATATCTGAAGTGCTAACACTGGAGACTCCCTCCATAAATGTTACACAATCCTCCTTATTTAAAAAAAAACAACAACAGCATATTTATTCAATAATTCATCTGGTATACCGTTACTATCTTGTATATTTGTGCCCTTGAGACTTTGGACGTGAGGCTGGGTACACCATGGACAGGGTGCAAATCCATCGCAAGGCACACACACTCACACATAACCTAATCTGCATGTCTTCGGATTGTGGGAGGAAACGGGTGTACCTGTAGGAAACCCACCAAGCACGGGGAGAACATGCAAACTCCACACACACACACACACACACCAACACACACACACACACACACACACACACACACACACACACACACACACACACACACACACACACACAGACCCAAGGCGACCCAGGAGGTGCGAGGCCACAGTGCTGACCAGTACGTCACCACGCCTTATGAGACGTATATGAAAAGTATGAGAGCTGTTACTGTAGCAATGAGACCATGTCTGGGCCAGAGCATTAACATTAACATAAACCTGTGATGTGCGTCTGCACTAATGTCAGAGCTGAGGTTATAGAAAATTCATCGACACCTTTTGACCAGTCGCGAACCATAACTCAGCACCGCCGTGCTAAAACAATCATTACTTCAGCTGGTCTGACGACTTTTTTCAAAAATAAAAATGGCAGAAAAACATCGCATATCAGCTTTAACCTCAGCAAAAACAAAACCTTGATAAAAAGGATAATTTTTTTTTTAAATATATATTTTTACTATAATTCAGGTTGCGGTGTCTCTTCCATCCTATAGTGTTGAGTGGAAATGATATGATGTAGTATTCTGTGTGTATAATCATCTCCCGGGAGCGCTCGAAGAGATGCATTCATGTCTCAGGGCGAAAGGGCTTTAGTGGTATTGTTGCAGTTCTTCAGAGTGGGAGGCTAAAAAAGCTGACACCGGAGCGGGTCAGAACCCTCTCAGCGTCGTCATTAGCGTGTCCGTTGGGGAGGATGAGGGGGTGGAGGGGGGGGGGGTTGATTATCCACATCATTGAACTCCTGAGCTAAAAATAAACCATGCAATATCTCAGTATGCCCCGGGCTAATAACACACAAATACAAGAGCAAATAAAAAACTGCAGAACTGGTTTCCTCTTAACACATTTCCGACCCCATTATGTTATCGATAACACTTTTAGATAATAACTTTCGGAGATGAAACGAAACAGCGCTCGGATACTCATTTATTTTTTTTTAACATACAGTACGATGAGAAGAAGACGAAAGAGAAAAAGTAATGCGGTATGACGTCTTCTGTGAGGTTTGCTTCAGAGACGTGGCCTTATACAGCGCTGTATCAGCTCTGAAAATGTCAAACACCCAAAGTCCAAAAAATCCCAGGAGGTGTAAATCAGTCTCGGGAAGAGCTAACCTCAGCCTCTGCTTCAGCTGATAGCTTTATTTTAAATAAATTCCTGTAATATATAAGGATTTTAATATAATTATATAATCCCCACTTAGCTACACCTCTGACAGAGTTCATATTTTATCTTTACACTCATGGTTAAGGTTGTAGCAAACAAAGACACCATGACCCGGCTAGTCACTCAGCTAGCTAGCATGTATCTATCAAATCTTTTCTACAAACTACAGTATAAACAAGACACAGTGGCGATGAAAACAGAACAATCCTATCCAGAAGATCAACATTTACCTCAGATATGTTGGAAATGTACTAATAAAATGCTTTATTTGGCTGATATTACACTTTAAAAACATTTAGCATCGACTGCTAACTGGATATCCATCGGCTGCTTTAAAATGGAGGCGCGGGTTAGTGGAGTGACTGTGTGACGACGTGTTACATGTGCATCAATACCTATTACCTATGTTTTTCTGTTGTTGTTTTTTTTTTAAATACAGTTTATTGTTTGTTTTTTGTGAGTTATAGCCGAAACAACAGCAAGTTTTATAAGTCTTATAGCTCGGGGTTCGATTTGAAGTTTTAGGAGACAAATTATACTGGGAATGAATAAGGATCTGAACTCAATTGCTCAATTTTATAATGTAGCATGAAGCACAACAACGAAGTGATTAGCCTTTACACCATTTTAAGTGAGATCTGATAATCAGTGGTGTCAAAAGTATTCACATACATTACTTGAGTAGAAGTATAGATACTAGGGTTCAAAAGTAAGAGTTTAAAAGTACTGGTTTCAAAACTACTTAAAGTATAAAAAAAAAGCATTAAGGTCTCGCTTTCTGATCATGCGTCGGGGGGATGGGGGTGGGGGGTAGTTGTGCGCGTTCTTATCATGCGACCGGGGGTGGTGGTTTTGGGTGGGGGGGCATGGGGGTTGCGCGTTCTGATCATAAAAATAGAGTAAAGAGGCTATTTTTTTAAATGTAAAAGAGTAGAAAGTACAGATAATTGCTTAAAAATGTAAGGAGTAGAAGTAAAAAGTCGGCTGAAAAATAATTACTCCAGTAAAGTATACATACCCATACATTTCTACTTAAGTAAGGTAACGGAGTATTTGTACTTCGTTACTTGACACCTCTGATGATAATACACGTTTTTTTTTTTTTAGACCTTACGCTATACATTCTCCCTCAGACGCCTTAAACCCTGGCAGTAGAGTTCGATATTGACAGTCTTTCCCCGGGGACGAATTCTCGCTGCACAATGCTGCAAATGTTGAATAAGATGATGAGCATGCTCTAAGTCGAGCTGCGGACCTGCCTCGTCTTTTTCGCTCGTGAAGATGATGAAGATTGTTGCTTCGTCTCAACCATACAGCCAAGTTCTGTCACCGGTAATGATCCTCGTCCTGAAGGACGAGTCGTCCATGGCATGCTGACGGGGTTGTTGGCACAGAACACGCGCATCACACCTGAGAATTGCCTGGACTGTTCTCTATGGCACACCACGTGTGCTACTACAATGGCAGCATTGTTATGGATTGTTCTCTGACGATCTTCATGCGCAAGTTGCAGAATAATTTTGACATTTTTGGGGGGCTGAGCTGATTGAAGGTCATCCTGATCTCACGTTGTCTTTCAGCGATGCGCGTGACATTCAGAATACGACTTTTAGCAGCATCGCTAAAGACTTGCCGAATCGAGTTTTGTAAACCACCTTGTAAAATGACACAAGAAAAGGTTTCTTCTAGTCCGACATCACGTCCATAGCGTCTCACTCTTGCTGTCTAGTTTAGGCTAAAATCTGAACATTTTATACCTCAACACAGGAATGCTTTTGTTTCAACACACTGTCAGGACACTTTTTCCTTTTTGAATAAAGCATTATAGATATTGTAATGATTATTCATGTCTAGGTATTATAGGATTGTTTATAATGCGTGGTTAAATAATGGTTAAAGAGAATGCACTATATGTCCCAAAACTGTGGTTAGAACACATTATGATCTCTAATAAACTACACTATACATTCATTCATTCATCTTCTATACCGCTTTATCCTGTATTTAGGGTCGCGGGGGACCTGGAGCCTATTCCAGGAGACTTCGGGCACTAGGCGGGGTACACCCTGGACAGGGTGCCAATCCATCGCAGAGCACACACACATACACACACTTACACACCCAATCACACACTACGGGCAATTTGAGAACGCCAATTAGCCTAACCTGCATATCTTTGGTCTGTGGGAGGAAACACACCAAGGACGGGGAGAACATGCAAACTCCATGCACACAGAGACGGGAATCGAGCCTGGCCGGGGAATCGAACCCAGACCCTGGAGGTGCAAGGCGACAGTGCTAACCACTACACCACCGCGCCGCCCTACACTATACAGACAAAAGTATTTGGCCAAACCCGCAATGAATTTGCAGCTACAGTATAACAGCTTCCATACTTCATGGACGGCCGTCCACAAGATGTTGGAGTGTTACGGCGGGAATTCGTGCGAATTCATTCTGTAGATCATTTATGACGCCGGACACTGATGTTGGACGAGAAGGTCTGGCTCACAATCTCCGTTCCAGTTCATCCGAAAGGTGCTCGATGTAGTTGAGGTCAGGGCTCTGTGTTAGGGCCAGTCGAGTTATTCCACACTAAGGCTGAATCCCATTTCTATTTTCTACCCCTTCCCCTACCCCTTCCCCTACCCCTTGCCCCTTCCCCTTGTCCCTTGAAACGAAGTGGAAAGGGGAAGGGTTTAAATTTTTCCCCTAAGAAATGGGACACCACTACAACACTGTTATACGTCATCATACGTTGTCACTAGTTCCTAATGTTACGTTAAAGGACATGCGCCGATGTTTATCACACATTGCAATAAGAGAGAGATTACTCACTCCCAAAGTTTTTTTGCGCCGTATTTCATCCCTATACATAATATAAATTATAAAAATATATAAAAATAAAATATATATTTGTAATATCGTGCAATCGGTGCTATCCGCTAGCAAACTTTAGCGATTTTTTTGCAAACATTTCTTTACAGAACATCACCATAAACACAAACACAAGACTAGAGGTAATATACATATAATGAAAACTTGTCATAAAAATCTTTATTTATGGCAAAAATTTACATTTATGGGTCTGTTTGCTCGAGTGAGCAGCCATGTTGAAAATTTCGCTTAGCCCTTCGTTTGAAGTGAGGTCCTGAAAAATCTTCGTTTGGAGGGCTATCTGGCCCTTCCCCTTCCCCCTCCCCCTCCAACCAAAAGAGAAATGAGACACCCCTACCCCTTCACGTGAACGCGCCAAACGGAGGGGTAGGGCTATGTGAAGGGGTAAGGGGTAGAAATGGGATTCAGCCTAAACTTATCAAACCATGTCTTTATAGTCCTCGCTTTGTGCACTGGGACACAGTCATGTTGGAATAGAAAAGGGCCTTCAACAAACTAGGGCCACAAAGTTGGAAGCGTAGTAATTGTCCAAGATGTCTTGGTACTTTGAGTTGAAGCACTAAGATTGTCCTTCACTGCGGATAAGGGGCCTGATTAAAACACCTGAATTCAAAAGTTAACAGGTTTGGACAAATACTTTTGTCCACATAGTGTATGTCTCAATATTTAATAAATAAATATATTTATTAAAAAAATTAATATATGTTTAATATTTAACATTTAAATAATAGTTATTGTCATATAATCTTTTTATATCAATAATTGTATAATATCTGGTGTTTATAATAATAATAACATTATTATTATTATTATTATTATTATTATTATTTTATATTTTATAATATTTTATTTGTATATTTTTTATCATCACTATGGCACTTGTCTACTAACAGTACATGTTTTTGCCCCTTGCATTTCTCCTCACACTGCATCTTTATGCGTGTACTGTATGTACTGTACTGTATGTACACAGCTGTGTATGTTGCAGACAATAAATATAAACGTACACATGAGCATTATTTCATAACACATGAGAGTGTATGTTCCTTAAACAGTTAACATGGCAGAACTATAACATGGTATAATATCAGTATAACCCAGCATGCAATTGTTTTTTTTCTTTCTTTCATTTCTTTTCAGTGATGAAATGACTAAAGAAATGATGATCTGTTTTTTCTCTGTCGTTCTCTTTCTCCTGCCTGTCCGTCTCTCTTTCGCAATCTCGCTGTCTGTCATCTCTCTCTCACTCACACTGTTGGTCTCTCTCTCTCTGTCTCCATATTTTTGCCACCACCTCTCTCTCTCTCTCTCTCTCTCTTTGTCCTCTTTCTCACTCTTTTTCTGCATGCCTATCTGTGATTCTCTTTTTCTGCCATTTTCTTTCTATTTTTTATCTTTTTGTCTGTCATTTTACTCTCTCTGTCCTACTCTCTCTCTCTCTCTCTCTCTCTCTCTGTATGTCTGTCACTCACTGTCATTCCGCTCAAATCTCTCTCTCTTTCATTTTCTCTTTCACTCCCTTTCTATACATATCACTGTGATACTGTCTCTCTTCATCCCTTTCACCCTGTTTGTTCCTCTCTCTCTCTCTCTTCCTCAGATGCACGGTACGCTGTCCCCTCCTCCCATCAGCCCCAGTCCTCCTACGCTGCTGCTCCGCCGTACGAGCGTCCAGGCTGGAACTCACGTCACTGCATGATTCCTGGAAATCAGCTCTACATGTTGGACCAGGAGGAGGTACGACGTCATAAGGAATTATGAGACACAGAGTCGGAATAAAGCATTTATTTCAGTTCAGTCCCCTCCTGCCCCTCCCCCACAACATTTTCACACTAACACATCTGAGTCTCTCGGTCCCCTATCCTGCATCACTGCAGGGAAAAACAGACGCCCCGTTCCATAACTCTGCGTAATTATGTATTAATGAAGTGTAAATGAATTTTAATGTGAGTTTTAATAGCGCTTAAAGATGACTCCGGAGATGTTATCCCCACCCTGATTAGACGACCTGTAGCACAGATCAGACCCGCGCTCGCACATGGGTATGGGCTGCTCTCAGACGCCGTGCGTGTCTAATCGCAGCGAGTGTTCAGCTCCAGTTTCAGATCAGATTAAGCTGCAGTGTGAACAGAGCTGAAGCTGTCATGCCTGAGCTAACGACTGTCACCTCTGGAAAGATGGAGACGATGAAATATTCATGGCCGCCGTTCATCGGTTATGTGTGTGTGTGTGTTTGAGAGACAGGGAGAGGTTTATACTTCTGGTTTTAGAGGCTGCAAGAGTTTCAGTCTTTTAACTTTAATGCTAATATCCATTTACATCACATTAAACCACATGGAGCTGCACAGGGAGTGTGATATGTGATAACATTATTGGATTTAATGAAAATATACAAGGTCACTGCGTGTGCGTCAAAATCTAGAACAGATTGCTCTAATAATACGAGGGTTGTTCGAGTCAAATCAGGACTTGATGATTGACATTTACAGAAGACTTTAAGTACAGTACGGTTATGAGTTATGATATTTGTTAGCCACTTAAACTTTTTTAACAGTGCACGCATTTTAAAGAAGGTCGTACGTATATGACTCGGCTGGGAGTTTTTGCCACACCCACCGTACATTCCTGACCTCGCTCTAAGATATTTCTACATGCTTGGAGCATCAAAGGAGTTCCTGGGAGGCCGGCGTTTCAGACGTTAAGCAAGCAGTCCTGAGAAAACATTCTACCTTGATGATACTACTGATGTAAGTGCATTAGTGTAGCAGGAGATTATACAGAGAAATAAAAAAGTTTTGAAAAGTTCTGTAAATAAACTACAATTTATTTTAATAAAGTTGCAAAAGTATAAAAATCAAGAGTACAAAATTCTACTACATTAATTTTTAACTAAAGAATAATATATCTAATGATTCATTTTATCTATTTATTTATTGATTTATTTATATTGAATTTATATATATATTCCTGACTTTTTCAAATAGCAGAGGATTATATAGAGAGATAAAATTATTTTATTTTGTTATTCTGCATAGTCCTTGTTTGACTTGAATGTCACCTTATGTATTGTAAACTTGGATTATGATTATGATTGGATTATGATTAAAACAGCATAATGCAGATATTATAAATCCAAATTTCTCTGAACTTATTTCGCACACAAAACTGATATAATCAAATAAATATTGATTAAACAAAATATTAAAGAAAATAAATTAATTAAAAAAAAAAATAAAAAAAAGAAAAATAAAAAAAAAAATAAAAAAAAAATAAAAAATAAAAAAATAAAATAAATAATAATAATAATAATAATAATAATAATAATAATAATAATAATAATATTTGCACTGAATTCTTTACACATTTCAGATCGATTTGTAAGTTTTTTCTGCAATGGACATTTTCCTAGGACATGGCAACCATGACTATCATAACCATAGAGCAAACAATTCAGAAGCACTTTAAATCCAAGTTTGTTATTATTTCAGGGAATAATTTAGCCGCCACTGAGGTTTTAATCCCATCATAATGATGTCTTGAGAAACTTCTTTGTCTTGAGATCTAACACCACATCAGAGAGGCTGCTATGTTAAGGAAGTGCCATAAGAGGGAGGAAGAGCGCCACTAGCGACGTCCTGCTCCTCGACTCCTGCGTTCTGATCAAATCTCCTCCAATCCGGTTACACCCGCCGCATGCACCAGTGCAGCACGGCTCTCCTGCAGCTAGTGTGTGACACCCGGTTATGCAAGAGCGCAGCAGAACGGCTCCTCTGGCTGTGAGTGGGAGGCAGCTACCGCAGCACTGAATCAGATTGAAATCAGAACCAGTCCCTGTTTGTCTGTCCGTCCGTACAGTACATGCTTTCCTTTTTCACAAAGTGTCTCTGTCACTCACACACACACATAGACATACAAATGATCCCATATATTCTTTAGGTATGGTGGGATTTTTCTCGGTACATAAAGCACGGCTGATATGATTTATATAACGAGCCGCTGGAACGAAATCACCTGACAGAACCGAAGGCTCGTGTAAAGCCTGTGTCGTTCCACCGACTCACCGTTCCACAAAACAAAATGATACCACGGTTTGTTTCCATAGGCTTCATGTCACTGATGCACCAGACGGGTTCAATATCTAGAGCTTTTCATCTTAACCTGCTGCTGTCCCCCCCCCCCCACCCCCCCCAAAAAAAATAGAGTGTAAAACTGCGAAAATACATCCCGGTGTTAATACAAATACACTCTGGGTTCTTGTGTGTGTTTGTGTTTGTGTGTGCAAATGCATACGACTGAGAAGCGGTATAAAATGTGCACAGATTTTTATTTAGATTTGTTTAGAATATATATAAAAAGCTATGAAGTTAGAAAAAATTCTGAAATACTTAGGTATTTGATTTTTTTTTTAACGTTTTCCTTATCATCATCATCATCATCATCATCATGATTATCATCATCTGTACTGCTTTATCCTGAATAAAGGGTCACAGGGGGTCTGGAACCTATCCCTGGGTGACAATCCATGGTAGGGCACATACACATACACACACACTCATTCACACACTATGGGCAATTTGGGAACACCAATTAGCCTAATCTGCATGTCTTTGGACTGTGGGAAGAAACTAGAGAACCCGGAAGAAACCCACCAAGCATGCATGCAAACTCCATGCATACATGGAAATTGGGAATCGAACATGGACCATGAAGGTGCAAGGCATCAATGCTAGCCAATAAGCCACCGTTCCGCCTTTTACTTATTGCCAAAAGTATTCACTCACCCATCCAACTCATTGACGTAAGTGGATCACTTCCATAGTTACAGATCACCTAGGCACACTACAAACTCTACAAACCTTTTTTAAAGAATGGGTCGCTCTCAGAAGCTCAGTGAATTCCAGCATGGGACCATAATAGGATACGACCTGTGCAATAAGTTCAGCTGTGAAATTTCCTCGATGCTAAATATTCCCTATTCGACTGTTAGTGGTGTTATAACAAAGTGGAAGAGATTGCGAACGAAGTAACTCAGCCACAAAGCGTTAGGCCATGTAAAATCACAGAGCGGGGTCAGCAGATGCTGAGGCGCATAGTGCTCACGAGCTCGCCAACTTTCCGCAGAGTCAATAGCTACAGACTTCTAAACTTGAGATGGCCCTCAGATTATCTCTAGAGCAGTACAGTACGTAGAGAGCTTCATGGAATGGGTTTCCATGGCCGAGCAACTGCATCCAATCCATTACATCACAAAGTGCAATGCAAAGCATTGGTGTGAACCACGCCATCACTGGACTCTAGAGCAGCTGAGATGTGTTCTCTGGAGTGACGAATCACGCTTCTCTGTCTGGCAGTCCAATGGACGAGTCAGGGTTTGGCAGTTGCCAGGAGAACGGTACTCTTCTGACTGCACTATGCCAAGTGTGAAGTTTGGTGAAGGTGGATTATGGATATGGTGTTGCCCCATAGTTCCAGTGAAACGAACTCTTAATGCTTCAACATACAAAGATAATTTCATGTTCCTAACTTTGTGGGAAGAGTTTGGGAACGGCCCCTTCCTGCTCCAACATGACTGAGCACCAGTGCACAAAGCAAAGTCCATAATGGATGCTTGAGTTTGGTGTGGAAGAACTTGACCGACCTACACAGAGTCCTGACCTCAACCCGATAGAACACCTTTGGGATGAATTAGAGCGGAGACTGTGAGCCACTGCTTCTCGTCCAACATCAGTGTCTGACCTCACAAATGTGTTTCTAGAAGAACGGACAAAAAATTCCCATAAACGCCCTAAACCTTGTGGAAAGCCTTCACAGAAGAGTTGAAGCTGTTATAGCTGCAACATCATATTAAACCCTATGGATTATTAATCGGATGTCTCAAGTTCATAAGCATGTGAAGGCAGACGAGCGAATACTTCTGGTAGTATACTGTAGGTGCCGTATTTAGTTTTCACCTCATGTGTTAACTTGAGATTTTAATGTTTTATAAAATTATTTTAATTCAATCTGTGTTTTTGTTTTTTTTGGCATGATGAGGAAATATAAAAAGGATAGTGTTTTCTGTTCACCAATTTTTAAATAAATTAAAAATTAATTATAAACGATTAATAATTTGTTTTAAACAGATTAAATGTAATTTAAGGTACAAACATAAAAAATGTAAGTACAAAATTTTATTAAATTAAACTAAAAAATTCTAATTCAAATAAAATCTAATTAATCCTTTTATTTTATTTATTTATATTTATAATTTTTTCCTGAATTGTTTAAATAGTTTTTGTGCATCACAGTTACATAATATTCTTAAAATTACTTAAAATGAAAATAAATTTAGGATTCAAAATAAAAACTTTTAAAAATTGATTAATTAAAACTAAAACTTGTATTATTGAATCCAGCAAACACATTATTATTATTATTATGATTATTATTATTATTCATTCATTCATTCATTCATTTTCTATACCGCTTAATCCTGTGTTCAGGGTCGCGGGGGACCTGGAGCCTATCCCAGGAGACTTCGGGCACTAGGCGGGGTACACCCTGGACAGGGTGCCAATCCATCGCAGGGCACACACACATACACACACTCACACACCCAATCACACACTATGGTCAATTTAGGAACGCCAATTAGCCTAACCTGCATATCTTTGGACTGTGGGAGGAAACCGGAGTACCCGGAGGAAACCCACCAAGCACGGGGAGAACATGCAAACTCCATGCACACAGAGATGGGAATCGAGCCTGGCCGGGGAATCGAACCCAGACCCTGGAGGTGCAAGGCGACAGTGCTAACCACTACACCACCGCGCCGCCATTATTATTATTATGATTATTATTATTATTATTATTATTATTTAGCATTTTAAAAATTACATTCCCTCGCTCTTCTTGGCATGTGACACCATAACAAATGAAATTTTTTACAAATTATTTTAAATACTTCACATACACCCTCTAATTAATTTTAAATGAACTTAGATTATTAATTAGTCTTCAGTTGATTTCTTTATCACCAGTGATTTCCTCCTCGTCTCGAGTGTCTCCCCGCAGCATGTTCGATGTGCCAGTGATGTGACGCTGACTTCAGTCGACATGTCCAGACTCGGTGCGTGTGTTCGGGGCACAGCGATGCCTGCTGGGGGCCGTCAGGCTGAACACAGATCAATTACCACCCGGTTAGGGACAGATGGATTAGCCAGCTGCTGATCTGTCGCCCCCTCACAAAACTGGCCTTTGGTTTAGCCGCCGCATGGACCCCCCCATGATGCATGGCTAAAGCTGGCCTGCCAAGCTGTGTGTGTGTGTGTGTGTTTTTTAAGCTTTTACCTTTCTTTCCATCATGCTGCCACGCTGCTGCAGTTTGAACAGAATAGCGGCGGCACGCGGCCTGTAGCTGTGGAGCTGTAAAAGGGCAGAACAGCTGGATCAAGCTTTTACATTAGGTAGGGGGAGGGACCGGTCCACTCAGCTACAGCAGCTCTGACAGCAGTGCTTGTTTTAATATGTTATCGTTTCTATAGCAACAGCTCCTTACATAGCGGACGCTCCACTTAAACTGATTTTTTTTTTATGTGTAGTTGTTGATCGGGTCGAGTTTTCTATAAGAAGAGATGCGTTTATTTAACTTAAATGGAAGGAGTCTCCAGTGTCGGTGCTTTGTAGCAGTCAGATGAACAGTACAGTAGAGCTGCAGTTTTTCAGGACAGCACAGTTCGTGCATTCTACTGTAGGTGTAACCAGAGAAATCAGATAAAAAGCGGCATGGCACACCATAAAGAATAAAAATATGAATAATAAAAAGACCAGGACAGAGGACACAAGGAGTTTGCATGGTGTACCTGTAATTCGTGGGTTTCTTTTAATTAATCTGGTTTCCTCACTCAGTCCAAAGACATGCACACGGTTAATTGGTGTTTCCAAATTACCCGCAGTGTGTGTGTGTGCGCGATGGATTGGCCCCCCTGTGAGCCTGTATAGAGGAGAAGTGGTATAGAAGATAAACGAATGAATGAACCAAAAGAGCTCCTACAGGTCATCCAGTAGATTTTGTGTTTAGGTTTTCTTTAATTCTGCACTGTGTGACACTAAATCACACAAGATATGAATGTTGCTGTAATTCAGACTCAGCATGAGCAGAAGAGAATACACTCTACATTACACACACGTCAATGCAGGACACAGTGGTATGGAATCGTTTAGTCCCGGTGCCGATGCGCTGCTCTAGCATGAGACCATGAGGCCTGTTACTTTATTCTGTAATTAAAATGAAAAAAAAAAAACCTCAAATTGTCCATGAAGGGAAAAGACGACGGTGACGTTGTGGTTGATGTGGAGGTGTTTGATGTCAGTAGCCCGAGAGCGTGCACGTGGGGAATCTGTGCCACAACATCTGCTCCCACGCCGCCACAGCTGGTGTCCTCTGGATAAAAGAGTTTCTGATCAAAACCCGCAGGATTTCTGATCCGTTCCACAGCTTCTAGAGATCTTATGGTGCAGACCTGATCTCGAGGGCTCTCGCTCTCACAGACATCACTCTCGTTATCTTCTTTATCAAAATCAGATTTCTTACCAGTGAAAAACACTTTTGTGATAAAATCCTGGGCTTCTTTCTGGAGTTTTGTTAAACTAGTCTGAATCACTCAAAGAAAAATCATTTAAGAGATAAATGTATATCTTATATGTATATTATACCAACAGTCAGACAGAGTATAATAATTAGCCCTGTGTTAGCTCACTTACTACCATAGCAACCTTGCAGGTGTACAGTAGGTACAGTATATACAGTAGTAAAAACAATTAGTCCTGTCTTAGCTGAAAAGCTGCTGCTGCATTTTTTGGGGGTAAAAATGCTAAAATACACAATGGGGTCAAGCCATGTGTTAGCTAGCTTACTAGCGACCTTGCTGGATAATACAGTATAATAATAAACCTCATGTTAGCTAGTTTACTAGAAACTTTGTTGATTTATATCGTATAGTAGTTAGCCATGACTCAAGCTACCTTTACTACCAACCTTCCCTTACGGAAAGAAAATATACTGTATTTCTCTACATATTAACTGTCAATATATTGAATGATGTAGTGTTCTGATCTAAATATACTTACAATATACGGAATAGTATATTGTATTAATATATTACAATATATTGAAAAATACATAAGGGTTTGTAGCTTTTCACATATCGAGAAATATATATTTATATATTTTAACAATATACAGTAATTCATATACACACTACCGTTCAAAAGTTTTAGAACACTTTCTAACTCCATGATGGTACCTGATGTTTATTTTTTTCTACATTGTAAAGTTTTGCTGAAGGCGTCCAAAAACTGCATGAATCTCCTTTGAACAGTTGATATTGAGATGTTTCTGCTACTTCTGCTCTGTAAAGACTTCATAACGCCTCTAATCTGAGCTGCTGTTAATTGGTCATTTTTCAGGCTGATAACTCTAAATGAACTTCTCGTCTGCAGCAGAGGTAGGTTTTGGTCTCGTCCTCCTGGGACGGCCTTCATGAGAGACAGTTTCATTATGGTGCTGGACGGATTTTGCAAATGCACTCGACACAATACTGTTCTTGCAAGAACTATTACAGAAAGGCCGACCTCTGTGTCTTACAATAACAACTAACTGGTGTTTTTCTTGTTGTTACGTAATTACCTAATTCCATATGTGTTATTGTAGTTTTGAAATCCACAGTATTGTTGTAGAATGTAGAAAATAAATCACTAAACAAAAACACAGTAATTTGCAAGTGTTCTAAAACTTTTGAACGGTAGTGTATATTGAATTTGATTAAGTATATCTATTTCTTTATAATATTCTTATGCAATATGCCTGTGGCTCATTTGCTTATGCATGAAACACGAGACACATGACAAATAGTTTTATTGAACAGATCAAAAATCCTGAAATAACAGCATACAGTGATGAACCACAACAAACACCACCTGACCCCAGTCAGTGTCCATAATGACGTCTGTCCACCACAACATTAAAAACAGCAGGTTAACAATATTAAAAATTTTACAGTTTACTATTACCAATAATTTGTAAATTGAGCCCATGCATAAAAATAATTACATAAATGAAATAAACGTAAATGTGCAAACTACAATATACTGTACAGTTTTCATTGTGTAACACATTTTCTATTTATGCAATATAACAGACACCAGCAAAATCTAGCAAATCAAGACACTAAATGATACAAACTGTCACACAACATGACAAAGATGAACATTTTGAAAGGAAAACTGGTTGCTTGCTGTATGAAAGGGCGACAGGAACAGGGCTGGACAAGTTCTCGTACCAGCTACATCAGTCTTCTGAAGCTGCTTAGTATCTAATGGAAGAAAGAAAATATACAGTATTAAAACACGTGAGGTTCACCAAAACACCATTCAGCTACTCCATTCCCAACTGTCTGAAGGTTGAGAGGTGGGCTTCAGCTGACTGATGATGTGGTGCTGATGGAGACTCCGGAACATTCTCCTGCAGTTTCTTTGTTTAAATTCTTGTTCTAAATATAACGTATTAAGTAACTTAATATGTCAAACCACACTGGTTAACTTAGGACCAGCCTAATAATAATACTGGAACCAGCTGACTGATGTTTACCGTTTAAAAACAAAACAACTTTCAACCTCACTAGTGTTAATTACCTACAGTAGATATGCTAATACCCATGCTAAACCACCCACAGCTAGCATTACAACTGCTTTAGCAATTTAAGAACAAACGAAAGCTGTGCAATTTTCAGCTATTTTTTCCCCACAGACTCTGTGGTTTTAACTTTTAACAATATATATTTTTTTACATTTATCGTTTTTTTTTACATTCTGACTCCTTATCAATAATAACTACACACTTAATTTTAAATTCGGCGCAAAAAAGTAAAACCCACCTTCTCGGGTCGCTTTGTCTTCTGCTTCTTGGTTTTCTTCATTTGATCTGCGGCACGCTAAAGGTCTGGACGAATGATGCTTGGTAAAGTGATTTTGCTGACCTGACGCCGAGGCCAGGCGATGCCCTGCATATTTCTCTAACACACTTAGACATTCGCAGGCTTGGAGCATGTGTGGGAGAGATTGTGGGAAATGATGCCTTATTAGAATCTACATGTACTGTAGGCTTAATTGGTTTGGCCATGAGAACATGTTGAACACTCAGTCCTAAATGTATAATCAAAAATAGGGTTGGCCTTAAATGATAAGTGTATACAGAAATCAGTGAACACAAACATTATCTCATCGCTTCACTTCTCAATTAAAAAAAAAAATCTGTATATTGTATTTTAGTTCGCGGCGCGGTGGTGTAGTGGTTAGCGCAGTCGCCTTGCACCTCCAGGGTCCGGGTTCGATTCCCGGCCAGGCTCGATTCCCGTCTCTGTGTGCATGGAGTTTGCATGTTCTCCCCGTGCTTGGTGGGTTTCCTCCGGGTACTCCGGTTTCCTCCCACAGTCCAAAGATATGCAGGTTAGGCTAATTGGCGTTCCTAAATTGCTTGTAGTGTGTGTATGTGTGTGTGCCCTGCAATGGATTGGCACCCTGTCCAGGGTGTACCCGTGCCCGAAGTCTCCTGGGATAGGCTCCAGGTCCCCCGCGACCCTGAACACAGGATTAAGCGGTATAGAAAATGAATGAATGTATTTTAGTTCGTTAATAGTAATGACATTTGTACAGAATGTAAAGTAAGTTTGCCGTTTGCCAGTTTAATTTGAATAAATTCAATATTATTTAATAAATAAGTTTCAATAATGTTTAAATAAAACAATTATAATAATGGATTTCGTCTGCATTGCAATATACAGTATATGTCCAATTGTCCATACATGGCCCATTCATATATTGCAATATATTAATAAACATAAGCACTATTTTCCTACATGTATATATGGAAATTTATATGTGTGTGTGTGTGTGTGTATTATTTTTTTTCTGTAAGGGTTGTCGTGGCTAACCAACCATATAGCAACCTTGTGTACTTCAGCTTAATGGCAATATTTTTGGCTAGCATACTAGCAACCATGCGGTTTATATAGCAAAACAATTAGCCCTGTGTTAGCTGAAAAGCTGCTGCTGAGTTTATTTTCCACACTGAAGCCCTGATTTAGAGTGAAAATGCTGATTCATATTATATAATAATTAGCCCAATGTTAGCTGGTATACTAGCAATTTTGCTGATTAATACAATATAATAATTAGCCTGGTTTTACCTAGCTTACCGACAACTTTTTGCACTTTTGCACAATATGCACTTTTTATGCATATTTGCACACCCATAGTCACTTCCAATTTTTATTTATATTTTATTTTTTACAAATTTCTATTTCTTCTATATTTCTATATTTTGTAATATTTTTATTATGCCCTTATTTGTACAGTATATTTTACTAGTTAAATTTATTTTCTTTCGTATTTCTTTTTATTCATATTTATTTCTTACGTATAAGCTTTTACTTTTTACGGTCGCACTGCATACTGGTTTCACTGCATATCGTACTGTGTATGACTGTGTATGTGACAAATACAATTTCAATTTGATACTATTTTATATTGTAAAATAATTATCCCTGCATTCACTAGCGTACCATTGACCTAGCTAGTTCATCAAATTTATTAGTTCAGTCAGTGTTAACTAAATTCTTAGTTAACACTACTACTGGTTACTATTTTTTATATTTATTTGTTATAATGTTTGAAAATGTTTCAAAAGTTTTAAAGTAAGTTATAGTGAGTGACCTAATACCCCAGTGTAAGGATCTATCCAACGATGGAAAGTTCAAAGTACTTTTGTAAGTCGATCTGGATAAGCGCCTAAAGGTGAATGTAAATGTAAATGTAAAGCAGAAGTTGTGTTTGATGTGTTATGATGTTTTCCAACTTCTGTTGTACTGTTCATTCTAATTGTGCTGAAACTGTATGTGCACTGTCGTACACTCCTGTGTTTTACACTCTCGCGTGTGAGCCATTAATCTCTGCAAACTGACTAGAAAGTGTCCAAATTTTCCCAAAGTGAGAGTGACATTGTCAGAGAATAACATCATGCCATCCTGAATCCCGAAACCGAATGGACTCGCGATGTCTCCGCCGATTCCTGCACCCTGCTGCGCCGCTCGTTACGCTGATTAATGAGAGTCTGCTTCGGCTCTGACACCGTAAACGACTCCCGGGTCAGTCGTGTCACCCCGTTCCTCACAGGTGCTGTAGCTCCACCCAGTGCTGAGTTCCAGCGTCTGAGCGGTTTGTACTCCGGCGGGATTCGGTGCTTGACCTGCTCGTGCTCGCCTCGTTTATCAGCTCAGCTCTGAGACGGAGGGAAACATGCTCCTTCCTTCACTCTGGATGTGTGTCGAGCTGAAGCAGGGCACGGGGAGAGGACAGCACACACACATCTTCTCTCACTCACACACACACACACATACCACACACATCGCAGTTTAAAGGAAACCCAGTGCTTCCTTACATTCCCCACTGTGTGCGTTACGGCAGGCTGCAGTATGATATATTATGCTCCTCTCTCTCTTCGTCTTCCTCGAGAAGGATTGGGTTCCTTTGTGGGACGCTCACGGACCCCAAACCTCACGTAGAGCCTTAAATAAACATCTTATTATACACACAAGCCTGCAATCAGTGTCCTGTTCTGTGCTCCAGCTGAAAAAGCGCGCTCGTTATTTTCACCCCTCTGAGGGTCTACGGTGTGCACTGAGAGTGTTAAGTTGATGAATAAAGCCAGACGGGAGAATTAACTATAGCAGTGTCTTACAAACACACACTTGCGTTGCGCGATGACACTGTGTGTATGAATATGCTAGCAAAAAAGGCTAAGTCACCCACAGTGTATCAAAGATAAGAATGAAATCAGCTTTCAGTGTCAGATACTTTGTGTCCCGACACACAGTTTACAGAAACTGTACATCTCATGATACAATCATTTGGTCGGCTTTAATAGTTTCATCGTCGAGCTACTTACTGATTTTTAGCCTTCATGTCTAATCTCATGGTCACTCGTTACAGGTTCACCCTTTACTGATGCGCGAGCGGCGCTCCGAGTCGCACAGGAACAAGCTGCTGCGACGCACCGTCAGCGTGCCTGTAGAGGGACGCCACCATCCTGAGATGGGTGAGTACATGACGCTTACTCTCATGATATCCTCAAGTTTTTTTTTTTTTTACCTGGTCTGTTTTATTTTTTAGCTTTGCCAGATATTACCCACCAGCCATACTGGAAGCATTTCCATTTTTCAATATGTGTCCGGTATAAATAATTATTTAAGCACTGAGTCGAGGGTTCGAGTCCCGTCTCAGGTCTGTGTGCGTGGAGTTTGCATGTTCTCCCTGCGATTGCTGGGTTTCATCCCACAGTCCAAAGAGGCTAATTGCTGTTTCCAAATTGCCTGTAGTGTGTGAATGAGTGTTCGGCCGTGTGCCCTGCGATGGATTGGGGTGTATCCCACCTCATTGTCCCCTGGCCTCCTGTGACCCTCTACAGAATGCGTGGTATACAGAATACAGCAAATGAGGGGGAATATGTGAATCTGGCAACCTTGATTTCTGAATGCGTAAAAGATTGAGGTTAAAACGATGGCAGAAGTTGCACTCTGGTTCTCAAGGCTGGCTGTAGTCTCACTTTTTTGTCCACTTGCATGCCACCGTATTGTATAAAAGCATGGTGACCCTGCTGGTTGAATTTGTCATTGCTTTAACACCCAAGAGACACAATGTGATGTGATGTGATGTTACAGAAGGCTTTACTGGATGCATTTTGAAGGAATTTACTGTACGTGTAAGCCATTTTTACCAGTGCGAACATGTCCACTGGGGGGCAGTATGTTATGCTAGGGATGTATGCTCTGTGTACTGGGTGTCCTGGTGCCTTTCTGTTGTCGCCAGGGTTGGACTGGTCATTTATCACTGGTGTTACAGCTGTTTGGTGAATACCTGCAATGCATCCTGGGAACAACATCTACACTACATCAGGCATTTTTTGTTATTAAGAGCTAACCCTACGTTTCTCTTCGTATTAACGCCAGCTGCAACTGTGTCCCCCATGTGGTGACATCATAAACAAGACACACAACCTTTAACTTATTACATTAAATCACAGAACGACCTCGCCAACCAACACATTAACACACAAACACAGATTTAACTCAAATTAAGTGTGTCGGCCGTCAAAGCGGCGTAGACGTGCCGGAGTGCTGGAGCCAAGGGTGAAATCTCGGTTCTCGGCGGTTCTCTGCGCTCTGACCCGGTGACCTGTATTGTGATGCTTTGAACCCGGTTCAGTCTGTTCCGGAGATTTCCGTCTCCGCTCAGACGGACTCGCGCTCGTCTTCCTTTTTCCAGTCGAGTTCGATCTTCAGTCTGTGTTTGTTATTTAATTTGCTAAAAGCACCAGGAGATCACAAATTCGCCTGTTCCAAGGATATCCGTGTCGAGAGCAAAACTGACTGCGCTGTCTGGGTGGGCGGGGCATACTCTTGTCTCCCCATCAATCACAGCAGCACGAAGCCAAGTCGTGAGCGAAAGGTTACAGCGTTCGTCCGAGTGTGTTACGTTTTCCTTGGAAAAAGAAAATGTCTTGAAAAGTTGCCGCTGTCTTCGATGAGGCCTTGGTACAGGTGCTTACTGTACTTACAGTCACATGACCTACACATGCTTGGCCACGCCCCTACAACGAGCACTTATTTTAAAGGACAAAACAATCAGTTAGTATTTAAACATACAAAAAAAATCCTGCATCGAAGCAGGACATCATCACTCCTGAACTCAAACACACACACGTTATAGTTATATACTGTAAGTCGTACACGTTCTGCATCTGACACACATACACACCCCAGAACGTACGTAAAGCCTCCAGGTGTGATTTTTTTTCTTCTGTTTCGAGTACACACGCTGCCTTTCTCACAGATTTATAATCACGTTTCAGACGTGCAGAAACGCTCGTGGTAATAAATTCAGCTCTCTCTCTCGTGGCACCGTAGAGCAATTTGCTAACAAATAAACAGAAAAGAAATGAATCAATAACACACCCATTGCTCACCGCGGAGCTCTGTAATTTATAAATGACGTACGCTTTTGTAACAATCCACTGCTCGGTTTCATGCTTCGATTTCTGCTGCTCCGTGTCTGCAGTCTGAATGAAAAGTAACAGACCCACAATTTAGCATGATATAAAGTAGCTCACGGTAACGACTTCCACACCACAGGGCAAAATAATTAACCGTGGTTGCCAGGTTTCAACGATCTCAACACATCTCAAAAACAACACAGAATCACTGAATCAACACCAAACCCAAACTAATCAGATATGGAAGATTTGATAGTTATAAACTTGCCCAGTCTGGTGTCGAAACCACAAACCTGGCAACCTTGTGTTATATGACTATAACTTGAAGGTTTCCTGTAAAAAGATAAGACAAATAGCTATCTGTTTCACCCAGATGAGGATGGGTTCCCTGTCGAGTCTGGTTCCTCTCAAGGTTCTTCCTATTACCATCTCAGGGAGTTTTTCCTTGCCACTGTCGCCCTCGGCTTGCTCACCAGGGACTATCTGAACATTTTGATTCATACACATTCACATTCCATACAAACTTAAATAATTCTTTTGATTGTGTAAAGCTGTTTTGAGACAAAGTCAATTGTAAAAAGCGCTATACAAATAAAACTGAATTGAATTGAAAATATATAATTATTATTATTTACCTGATTTCTAGACAATTGTACTTATTTTGAAGAAAAATAAATTTAAAAATTCAATGGAAATTTATTTCTTTTTTTAATTCTCACACTTAAAAAACAAATGTCAAATACAGTGGTGTCAAAAGTATTCACATTCATTACTTGAGTAGAAGTATAGATACTAGGGTTCAAAAATACTTCTTTAGAAGTTGAAGTATCAACCCAAGCTTTTTACTTAAGTAAAAGTTTAAAAGTACTGGTTTCAAAACTACTTAAAGTATAAAAGTAAAAGTACCGTGAGGGGGGACAAAAGCATTAAGGTCTCTCTTTCTGATCATGTAACGGGGGGTTGGATGGCGTTGTGCGCGTTCTGATCATGTGACGGGGGGGTGGGGGGTTGTGCGCGTTCTTGTCATGCGACCGGAGGGGTTGCGCGTTCTGATCATAAAAATAGAGTAACGAGGCTGTTTTTAAAAAGTAAGGAGTAGAAAGTACAGATAATTGCTTAAAAATGTAAGGAGTAGAAGTAAAAAGTCGGCTGAAAAATAATTACTCCAGTAAAGTATAGATACCCAAAATTTCTACTTAAGTAAGGTAACGAAGTATTTGTACTTCGTTACTTGACACCTCTGGTCAAATAAAATAATCATAAAACAAATAACAGACAAACAAATCTATCTATCAAATTATCTATCGCACCCAGTACGTAGATATTATATATAAATTAAATGGTGGTGGTAGTGATAGTGGTCATGGTGCCAGTGGTGGTGGTGATGAGGGTGGTGGTGATATTGGTGGTGGTGACAGTTGTCTTGATGGTGATGGAGGTGGTGATAATGGCGATGGTTGTGATGGTGACAGCAGTGGAAAATATTGGTGGTGTTGGTGGTGGTGATATTGGTGGTGTTGGTGATATTGGTGGATAATTGATAGTGGTGATGGTGTCGGTGGTTTCAGTGGTGGTGATGGTGACGGTAATGGATAATATTGGTGGTGTTGGTGATATTGGTGGTGTTGGTGATATTGGTGGTGGTGGTGATATTGGTGGTGGTGATATTGGTGGTGGTGGTGATATTGGTGGTGGTGATATTGTTGGTATTGGTGGTGGTGGTGATATTGGTGGTGTTGGTGGTGATATTGGTGGTGGTGGTGGTGATATTGTTGGTATTGGTGGTGGTGGTGATATTGGTGGTGTTGGTGGTGGTGATATTGTTGGTATTGGTGGTGGTGGTGATATTGGTGGTGGTGGTGGTGGTGATATTGTTGGTATTGGTGACAGTGGTGGATAATTGATAGTGGTGATGGTGTCGGTGGTTTCAGTGGTGGTGATGGTGACGGTAATGGATAATATTGGTGGTGGTGGTGATATTGGTGGTGTTGGTGATATTGGTGGTGTTGGTGGTGGTGATATTGGTGGTGGTGGTGGTGGTGATATTGGTGGTGGTGGTGATATTGGTGGTGGTGGTGGTGGTGGTGGTGGTGATATTGTTGGTATTGGTGACAGTGGTGGATAATTGATAGTGGTGATGGTGTCGGTGGTTTCAGTGGTGGTGATGGTGACGGTAATGGGTAATATTGGTGGTGATGGTGACAGCGGTGGATAATATTGGTGATGGTGATAGTTGTAATGTTGATGGTGATGGTGGCAGTGATGGATAATATTGGTGCTGGTGGTGATGATGATGTTTACAATAACCTGCTCTCCCGTATATAATGAATGAACCTGCACTTCCACAAAGACAGAGGTGAAGCGTGGACACTTTACAGAAGCCCAAATTGCACCTTTAAGTGCTGATCCGTTTTCAGAAAGATGCCCCAGGTAAAGGCTAGAAGCTGTCGTCATCTCCACTTAGACGGAGTGCTGAGGAGTGTGTGTGTGTGTGTGTGTGTGTGTGTGTGTTAGAGCTTGATCCTTGGTGACCTCTGAGACGAGACTTTGTATCAAACCAGTGAATTGTGAGAGTGATGGAACGGCCAGAGAGTGTTGATGATGTCCGTGTGGGCCAGCTTCAGCTTGTAGCTGATTGGTGTGTGTGTGTGAGAGAGAGTGAGAGAGAGAGAGAGAGAGACAGGCATCTCAGATCAGTTTCTCTGACTCACTGCGCTACACACACACACACACACACACTGATTCCTGCAGGGCTTTAATCTGTCATGTACCACCATCAAGACTCTGGCAGATCTCACCTGCCCTCCTTAATCTTCTTCTAACGTTTGGCTCAGACTGAATCTCTGATACATTACGCGACAGAGCGACAGCTGAGAACATATTTCCTTTCTGTTTCTTTCAGTTGTTTACTTTACAGAGCTTCAGGCTGATTTTTCTTGCCCTTGATGGTTAAATTTGTCACAGGTTTTTTTTTTTTTTTTTTTTTTGGTGCCAAAATTAGCGAATGCTGAATAACCTTGAGCTCAGACACTCGGTGAAGCAGAAATAAAGACTTATTCCACTTACCTTCTGGCTACACAGACACACTCTCAAACACACACACACACACACACACACACACACACTGATAATCTGCACACTCGGGCAACGTTTGTCCTCAGAGTTCGGTAAATTTCGTGGTGTAAGAACAGTTTCCGAGCACCCGAGTGTCCCCGTGAGCCTGTAGGACATGGACATTATGAGTCAAAAAATATCCGCTCACCGTTTATATTGAAACTTCTTATCCGCGCTTTCCATTCGGAAAGTCACGGAAGAGCATAAATCCAAATGTTTGTATATCTGCAAACATGATTTGGAGCGGTACTCCGAGGAAGGTGAAAGTTTGAGAGAAAACGGCAAAGTACGGAACGGAAAACATCCTCAATCCTCAATCACCAACCGAGAAAAAGTTCAAAAGTCGACCATCAGCTGGAAACTTCATCAACGCTTACAGTTTCCCGGGATTCTCAAGGGCCAGAAGTATTGGAACGCGGTCAAGGAAAAAGGTTCAACAATCACCAGCGCTCGTTACAGTGAGACGCTTATTGAAGAGCTGAAGACTGAACCTCAGACTAAACACAGAGGAACGATATCCGAAGACGTCGTGATCTCACATGACGATGCACGTCCGCACACACTGTCGACACTGAGGTGTTAAAGCGTCCTGATCTCACTTCATCAGACTTTCACCTGTTTGATCCCCTGAAGGCAGGACTGCAAGGACGGAGATTTAAATTTCTGATGAAGAAGTGAAGACAGCGGTGCATTCGTGGCTCAGCCGTAATCATTTTTTAAGGAAGGAATACAAAAGCTTGACAAATGACAGTGTCTTAAACAATGAGGCTGGTGGGCGGAGCTTAGGCCAACAGGAGTTTTGTGAATCAAATGATTCTATTTACAGATTTTTTAATAAGATAACTAAAACAACTTACTAAAATAATAAATAAAATTCCTAGGTTTTGTATTCCCCCCCCCCCCATGTCCCCCAGGGAGTATAACGTCTGTAGAGGTGACCCGGGTTGGTGGAACGTCCATCCAGGGGACACGAGGGGACACAGCCAGTTGTTGTACTGTATTTGAACGTCCTGCTAATCTGCATTAGCATTGGTGTGTGAGAGAATATCAGGGTCGGGCTCGTTCCCCAAGAACTCGTCCGCATCGGTCTTGGAGAGCATGCCCGGAGGGAGCGGGTAACCGTGCTGCGTGGAAATTTACAATTAGAGGAGAACGACTGCAGCCTGCACGGTGGAGCGACTGAGACTCGCTAACGCCACTGCAACACTCACACCGACTATGGAAAACACATACAGCACCAAGAACAAGCTCGGAAACACACACACACACACATCTTTAAGTGAGCACCAAACCTGCACTGCTTGTTCTACTAATCAGCAGTAACTCCAATAATGAATAGGAATTTACATTTTTTTAAATTTTTGCATTAAAGGTGCAGTTAGTGATTTTGGAACCAATATTGAAAAACTTATATTGATTATATAAGATTCAAAACTGATAATCAGACATACTGTATATTACTGGTATGACTCAGTTGTTGGGCGTCGGTGGCTCAGTGGTTGGTTCCTCGTCTGCCATTCAGAGGCTCGGGTTTGGTTCTCACACAATGGACAAACTTCAACCACTGGATGCAGTGCCAGTCCCAGGCCTGGATAAAACAGGAGAGTTGCATCAAGAACAAGTAGTGGTAGGACTCAAGGAAGTGACATCATGTATGCTGTTGTGCTTTATTGATTGTAGGCGTGGCCTGTTCTGTTTTCCTGTTCTATCTTGTTTTTCTTTGAGAAACAATAATAGCCGAAAAAAGTACGTTTACTGCCCACGACACTATTAGATTAGCAAAGCAACTCTTTCTATCTGGCCTCCCAGGAACTCATTTAATGGCCCAAACATGTGAAAATGGCTTGGAGCGAGGTCAGGACTGTACGGGGGATGTGGCCTTAACACCCAGCCGAGTTCGTGTAATGTTCAAGCAGTGTCGATGAATGATTGTGAATCCAGGAAGCCGGAGCCATGAACAGACCTTCTGAAATGCTGGCCTCCCAGGAAACCTTTGTCGTCTCGTACCTCTTTTAGATAGAACCGATGGATAGAATGATCTCATATCGTTGTAATCATCGTGCACGAGCCATTCAGGTTGATGTGCATCAGCTTCACGCTTTTCCACCCCACTTTCTAGCAGCAGGTTGGTCCAGTTGCTGCTATCCGCGCTTCACGTGTGCCCTCGATTTGCCATCACGTCTGCGCTGCTGGAAACACTCTAAAGCTCCATTTCCCCCTCCTCACTATGATCCTTTTATTTTTCCTACACTATGCTTCTGACAGCGTACATTTTTCTTCATTTTTTTATTGTTCAATCTCACCTTCATGAAATCATTCATTCCAGGTGGTGTATCCATAGTGATGGAACAACTCGCCAAAAATAGTCCAAAGGAGCCGCGTTTCGAATCTGCTATGCACAAACTCGAGCTATCGGAGATCATCGATTCAAACCCGTACACATCCAGACCCTGGGTGTAACAGAGCGTGTGCTTGAATTAGTTTGAGCTTTAATGTAATTAAACAGATCTCTAAACACACCTGAGTCAACTCGTTATCTTACTTATGGATTCCTTCAGGAGCTAAAGTTATAACGGGAGAGCACAAGCTGTGGCATCCACCTACAGTATACCGCATGCTTTAATAACACACTGCATGGTGAAAAATTAAAGGTCCCGTATTTTACTGTTTCTTGAACAGGTTAACACAGGTCTCGGAGCTTGCTTTATCTTCACGCCTCCTCCGGATGTATCAGGGAACGTCTGGGAGAGTTGAGCAAAAAGCTGGGGGAGGGATTATTCTTATATGAGGTCACACTAGGGGGAAAAACAAATCGAGAATGGAAAAAGTACAAAAACAAAAAGCAGGGGGTTATTTCTGTGACCTCACACTGAAAAATCCTGTCTAAAAGTGTCTAAAAAGTGCATTTTGCACAATAGGTGCCCTTTAAAAGAGACAAAAGGAAACAGTTTTAAAGTTTGGATCAATTTTTCCTCAATAGTTTTTAAGGTCAAAGCTGTAGAGTGGAATTTCCCATGTACAGTTTTACACGGAGTGTAAGCTCAGAGCAAAAACAACACTCTTCATATTCAAACATGTTCTTTTCCTCAGCTTCCAAGATGATTAGAGAACATGACAGACATCACTTTCATTCACGTTTATTCTGCCTGCGAGTGTGACGCGAATGCCAAATCCGCTATCCCGCTGTAACCTCCGGTAAGAGCGCATCGGACCAGATGGTGAGCTGGTTGAAAAGTCCGAGCATCATCCCAGACACCCTCAGGGTTAATGCGTGTAAATGTCATAAGTAATGATGTGCGCTCCTCGTAGCTGAAGAAAGGTCAGAGTGTGAGCTCGTGGCATCCTGGCACACGGTCAGATATTCTTCCCGGTCACTCCGAGCTGCGCAGTGAAGTCAGTCAAGGGTGCAAATATGGATGCAGACGAATCAAGCACCAGTGGAAGCGTGTGTGTGTGTATATATACACACATACGCCCACACACACCCACACAGAGACACACACTGCCTGCTGAAGGAGAGTGCAATAATAACATTCTGAAATCCTTAACGCTATAAATAACCCATTTAAGGACTTCCTAAAGACTAAAACTTGGCTTTAAGTCCGTGTGTTAAAGTCAAATCAGTGTTTACGGAAAGAAAGTTCCTCCAAGTAATCAAAGTCAAAGTCATGTTATTCAATTCAATTCAATTCAATTTTATTTATATAGCGCTTTTAACAATGGTCATTGTCTCAAAGCAGCTTCACAAAAATTAAAGAAATTTAACAAAAAAATAAATAAAAATAAAAAAATTATAATAATAATAAAAAATAAATAAATAAATAAATAATAATAATAATAATGATAATAATAAAAAATAATAATAATAATAAAAATAAAAAATTATAATAATAAAATAAACTAATAATAATAATAATAATAAATAAATAAATAAATAATAAATAAATAAATAAATAACCTTTGGTTTTACGCCTCAGCGCATTCATTTGTCTCATTATTATTATCTGCACATTTTTCTCACACATCCACACTTCCAATTATTTTCTTTTCTATAATTATTATTATGTTTTGTGTGTGTGATGTCATCAGAGATTTTGTCTGAGACGTCTAGCTTTCTAAGACGATGATATATGGCCTGCTTGTAAATATTAAAATAAATCTAATCAAAATTATCTCGTTAATCTTCGGTTTGGTTGGACTAAATGTCGACCATACTCATGACTCAGCAGTTTATAAAATACCACCTGATCCGTCATGTCCTGTTATTCTGCGTCTCATTTTGTACCCGTTGTTGACGGGTAAAGAGTTTGCAATAATAGTTGAAAGGTTAAAGCTGAGCAGCATCTGGCACATAATCACTTCTACTTAACATGTCGATTTAATTTACTGTATGGTGCAAGTTTTAGTTTTCATAGTGTACGCACCATGTATTCTTGTAGTAAGCCACGATGAGTCGCTCTATCCTACGTGCTTGTTCTGCATGTGCATTACCGTCGCTTCTGTGTACTTCCGCAGTCTGTGTATACACAACTAACTATCACGTTGATTGGCTCCATCGAGTGACATGTACTGTATAGCCACGCCCACCTTGAGGCAAAATGCTGAATGAGTTAAAAAAAGAAAAAAGAAAAGCTAGATGCTGTGACATAACCTGACACATAACTGCTCATAACTTCACTTCTACTCAACATTTTAATGTCATTTATTGTCCCGGTTTAAATTCAGGCAAATCCCTAAAGACTGGCGAAGTTTCATTAAATTCTGTCCAGCCGGTTTTGCGCGATGCTGTGACAAATCTGGCTGGACAGACATACAGATATACAGACAGACAGAAATGTTTTCTGAGACTGGTTTCCGGTCCTCCAGTGTAGGAAACGTAGAGATATAATTGAATAATTGAGTTCTGACCAACGTACAGACAAAACCTCTCTTTTATTTATTTATATATTCACACTATATATATTATATATCAAAAGTATTCGCTCGCTCGCCTGCCTTCACATGCGTATGAACTTGAGTAACATCCAATTCGTAATCCCAGGGGTTTAATATAATGTTGGCCCCGCCCCCTTTACACCTATAACAGCTTCACCTCTTCTGCGAAGGTTTTCCACAAGGTTTAGGGGAACTTTTGCCCATTCTTCCAGAAGCGCATGTGTGAGGTCAGACAATGTTGGACGAGAAGACCTGGCTCACAGTCTCCACTCTAATTCATCCTAAAGGTGTTCCATCAGGTTGAGGTCAGGACTCTGCGCAGGCCAGTCACGTTTTTCCATGTCTTTATGGACCTTGCTTTGTGCACTGGTGCTCAGTCATGTTGGGACAGAAAGGGGACGTCCACAAACTTTTCCCACAAAGTTGGGAGCATGAAATTGTCCACATTGTCCCAGTATGGTGACGCATTAAGAGTTCCTTTCACTGGAAGTAAGGGCTTGAGTCCAACTCCTGAAAAACAACCCCACACAAGTTATATATTGCATACTCACAATTACTCATCTGTACAATGAATCCACTTAAATGAAGTCATAAAATTGTAAAATACGCATAGGATCTAGATATAATTCACCTAACGAGTCATCAAGGGGTCGTCTCTATGTTCCCAGGGACCTACATATACATACAGTCCCCAGACATATACAGTATATACTGTATAGCACTTAATGGAGCCCTAAGTTCCCCAGTTCTAGGGTCTTAGTGTACTCTATGTACTCAGGATAATATGTTCCCCTGGTTTATGTAGCACATAATGGGGAAAAAAATGTTCCCAAGCTCATTTTTTAGCTGTAAAATAAAAACTGCTTGTTTTGTTGTGTGCAAAAAAAAGTTGTTCCAATAAAATCAACTGGATAATATTCAGGAAATATTTTATCCTGAAATGGGTCACAAACAGAATAAGAGGGTCAGTGTGTTGTGAGTCTTTCAGCAGCTCCAGATGAAGGGTCGCCACAGCCAACCATCCGATTCGCACAACAACTTGGCAGAGGTTTTACCCTGAATGCCTCTACGTGACGCAAACCTCCCATTTTATCCAGCCTTGGGACTGGCACTGCATCCAGTGGCTGGGGTTTGGGCATTGGGTGGGAACTGAACCCAGGTGAGAAACCTACCATTGAGCAAATAGTACCCTACAAGGGTGTGCTTACATAAAAATTAACTAGGGAGCATAGGACCCAGGGAACATACAGTACAGGTGGTATCCTCCCGTCATCAGGTAGATAAAATCCCACTATCGGGTAGATGAGGTGTACAAGTGCAGATTGGGTTTAATACTCTAAAATAGAAATTGCACAAAAAAAAAACAAGATCGCAAATCAAAACAAGAAATAAAAAAAGTGAGCTAAGAACACCGGTAGTAACAAACAACAGCATCAGACAGACAGACGGTCAACGCCAAGTGCTGCAAAAGGAAAAGACAAGGAAACTAATTAAAAGGAAACGTTAATCAGGTTCAAGCCAACATGTGACGTGAACGTCCTGATCATGTGATGTGGAGGTCAGAGTCCTGCATTACAGTATATCCTCATCGGCACAACTGTGAAACATGGCAAGGTTTATCTTTATTTGATGCACTCTCCTGTTATGACTTGATGTGTGACTTTAAAGGTCCCATATTTTAATAATCATTTCAATTAAGTTAACAGAAGGTGGATCTTCGTATATGATGTCACATTAGGGGGGAAATCTAATTGGCTTGTTTGATACAATGAAATAAAGGAAAAGAAAAGCAGTGATTTTTTTTTCTTACATTGTGGAAATTTTGCACAGCAACGTTAATTGGAAGTTAAGTTTATTACAGTAAATTTTTAAATAATCCATAAAAAACACTCCTTTGCTCTTGAAATCTCCTTGATGCCCTTTTGTGCACTTTAAGGAGACGATACTATTAATGAATTGAGGAATACCCTCATTTTAATGCATGCAAGCTCAGCTCCGAGAGGCAGACCAAGCCACGCCCCTTGGACAAGCTCCACCCCCTGTGTGCTCAAATCAGTAACTACCCTCGGCTCACCCCGCTACCCCTGGAATTTAGCTTTTTTACCCTCTATAACGTCCTCTGACTGAAGTGTTTTTGTACGCTTCCCGACTCTCAGCTCTAACACTCATTACACGGGAGTCGGTAATGCAGATACCGCCATGTTAAACTCATTTCATCCAATTTCATGCTTGAGGCCAAAGGCCATCGAGTGCAGATCTGGAGCTGAATTCTTACAGCTTTGACGCTCAGGCTGTTAAAAAGAACGAAATGATTTCCATTAAGCATCTGACAGCGTTTTCAGCCGAAACTCTACGTCTGTTCCCAGGGTGATGGTGTGTGAGCTCCAGTGTTGTAGAAATGTTTTTGATGAAAATGAAGGCTGTGTTAGGTCGGTGTTTTAGGCCAGTCTCTTTCACACGTCTTTAGAAAGAATGCTATTCTAAATATTCCCAATGTTTTTCTCCCCCCCCCCCCCCCTTTTATTTATATATTTACTTATTATTAATCTTTTTTTTTCTGACTGATCCTAACAGAGAGCTGGTATTATATGAATTGGCATCTACACTGAAGCTTCATGACATATTTATAAGCATAAAACTTTTAGAAGCCGCGAACACCGTAGGATTCGTGAAGCCGGCAACGTGAACGTTTTATAAAGTACTTCGTCACTTATTATGAAAAACATCTCTTCATTTAATGTCCATCGGTGTTCCAAAAATGACACGTACTCCAATTATATCTGATAGGATTATCTCACACGTGTAAGGCTAAACACCTAATACGACTCAGAGATGAAGAGTTAGTATAAACACACCTATAACGCGCAGTGCAAAGCGAGAAATTCATAATGATGTCTTAATAGGTTGACTAACGACTTAATAATTACTGTAATAGTCAGCGCTGATGTTTTTTACACCGCGGTAGTACCGCATTCTGGATTCTGATTGGTCAGGAGTTGTTCTATAGTACATCAGCTAGCTCATTCTGCCCAAGCAATCTGATTGGACGAGAGGCTTTCCATAAGCAGTGATAATAGATGGTAACAGCACTGGGATGGGATGTTCAACTATATTCACACTCGGCGTCCCAGGTGCTTTACATGGTACATTACACTAAATGTGGGGTCGCAAATCCCTCTCTAACCCCTTATCAAGGGTTCCAAACTACTTAGTGTGTGGAACAAGGGACGGTACAGCCTACATAGTGCACTAGCTTTCCATTTAATGCTATTTGGGAGTCAAACTCAGAAAACCAAAAGTTAACGGAGCTGATAAGTGGAAAGTAAATCTCGTACGTTTCTCAGGACTGTCCACCACCTCCACGGTTTGGCTACTGTTAAGAATTAAAAACTACTTTCAACCCAGTTAATTACTCTTACTGTCGGTCGCCATCTCCGCCAGTCGCAGTTAGTTTGTTCCGTCATTAGCAGAAGATTGTGTTTTTTTATCTGTCAATAATAAATAGTTTTTGTCATACTTGAGGTTGTGCTGTTGCACTGGATATAGCTGTAACCTCATGCTTATGAACGCGTCACTGATGTGCTATACAGTATTAAGTAATACAGCACTCCCTCTCATGTGATATTGCATAATTACGGCAGTACTGACTGCGGTGCAGCTGCACAGCACTGGTTTATATTAAAGAACTCATTTTTAATATTGTTTGTATCGTAACAACTTATTCACTGGGGTTTGTACATTCACCCCACACTGCAACGATCTGAGATACCGGACAGCTTTTACTTTACTTTGTTTTTTGTTTTTTTTATGTCTTTAGAACTCGGTTAAATGTCAAGCTTTGAGAAATTGATTTTGTGTCTTATTAAGTTGAAGTGAGAGGAAAAAAAAGTAATGGTCATTCCATTACATTTAATTTAACTTTTGTTTTCTTCGGAAAACAAAAAATTGGATCATTCAACCTGCAATCATTTGGAACAGGTTTTTTGGCGCTTCCTGTTGCAACCCGACCATTTCCTCTCTCCAGCTTTAGGACTGGTACTATATTTTAGTGGCCGTAGGGGTCATAAGGGCCTTGCCTATGGGCCCGACAGTTCCAACCAGATGGTGATGGGGCTCAAACCCCTGAGCTCAAACCCCTCAACCCAGAGTAACAACCGTCTGAGCCATCATTGCCCATGTGTGAATTTATGTTTGAATTTAATATTACTGTTAATGGAGGCGGCACGGTGGTGTAGTGGTTAGCACTGTCGCCTTGGTGGGTTTCCTCCGGGTACTCCGGTTTCCTCCCACAGTCCAAAGATATGCAGGTTAGGCTAATTGGCGTTCCTAAATTGCCCGTAGTGTGTGATTGGGTGTGTGAGTGTGTGTGTGTGTGTGCCCTGCGATGTATTGGCACCCTGTCCAGGGTGTACCCCGCCTAGTGCCCGAAGTCTCCTGGGATAGGCTCCAGGTCCCCCCTGAACACAGGATTAAGCGGTATAGAAAATGAATGAATGAATGTTAATGGATAAAACTTTACTAATTGGCAAATTGCTTTGGTGTACAGTAAGTGGAAGAAGGCACTTTCCAACGTGCCCTTATTGGGAAATAATCTTCTACTTCCACATGGAAGAATGCTGTGGTCAATCCAGGAGTGGATAATTTTCCAAAATGTGCAAGTGCTTTATTCCTCTTACACCACAGCTGTCCACTAATAGTAACATTCAATATAATGGTAAGACCAAAACTTTTTCAACTCTATAAGACACAAAACCTGTACAAATCCTGCACTCTCAGTTCTTTTGGCTGCTCGCCATAGTGGACTTGGCATAGGTTTTATGCCGGATCTGGTTCCTGAAGCAATTGAACTTGATCAGCACTAAGAATGCCTTGCTACCAGGCACTGGGTTTGAGCATTGACTGGGAATTGAACCCAGACAGACAAGAGCCTTTTCACCAAGGCACCTCTTCTTCTTCTTTGTCTTTTGGCTATTGCCTTTCAGGGGTCACTGCAGCAAATTATCTGTTTCCATCCAACCCTATCCTCTGCAACCTCTTCTCTCACACTGAATAACGTCATGTCCTCTCTCACTGCATCCGTAAATCTCCTCTTTGGTCTTCCTCTAGACCTTCTGCCTGGCAGCTCCAACCTCAGCAAACTTTTACTGATGTATTCACCGTCTCTCCTCTATACAGTACATATCCAAACCACCTCAATCTGGCCTCTCTGACTTTATCTGCAAAAGATCTAACATGGGTTGTCCCTCTGATGGACTCATTCTAGATCCTATCCATCCTTGTCAGTCCCAAAGAGAAGCTCTTCAGCTCTGCTACTTCCAGCTTTGGCTCCTGTGTATGAACATTGATGAAGGCCAACCTGCCTGCACATGCCTCTTCACCTCCATTCCACACTCTCCATTGTTCTGGACTGTTGACCCTACTGTAAGTACTTAAAGTCCTGCACCTTCTTACCAATGCCCCTGAATAATCTGTAAGCTCGGTTTCATTCCAGAGGAAGTGTCTCTGACTTCCTGAACCAGCTCTGAAGTTGAAGACGAGCTCCTTCATTTTGCCTCAAGTGCACCGAGAACACTTCACACAAACACTCTAATGATGTTTAACCAGAAACGAAAGCGCGGCGTCACCGATTAACCTCCTGTTCTCATCCTCATCCATTTAATTAATTACTAACATCAGCACATTCCGTCTCCGTTTAACGTGCGTGATCAGCCCGGGCGGAACAAATCAGAGAAGGCGACATGCCGAGCTGACGTTATTTATGCATCTGTTCAGCAGCATTACGTCACCTGTTGCGCAAGAAACCGTTTAGGTTCAGAGTGGAAGGAGAAAAAAAAAAGTTGTGTTTTAGATGTCTCTCTCTCTCCCCCTCTCTTTTTCTGTCTCTCATCCTGTCGCTCTCTTTCTGTTAGATGTGGGTGAATAATTGTATGCTAACGAGCAGAGTCAGACTTAGACAGAAAGCGACGCAAAAAAAATGTAAGTGCAGAGAGGGAAAGGGAAGGACACATTTGTACACTAGCTCGGGCCCACGTCTCTAACGGTAACCATGGAAATAATTACAGAGCAGACGCAAGAGAGAAAGAGAGAGGAAGAGTCGAAGAGGAGGAGTGAGAGAACGAGAAGCTGGAGCGGAGGGACTGGAGGAAGCAAAAGTGCTCTTTTTTTTAAAGACTTTTTTAAGTTGACCCTTATTAACACCGCTTTATAACGCTTTCTGTATAATAATATATTGAAATACCCAGTAAATCTTTTAGTAAAATTATTTGTAATAAATAATAGATACCCATCATATCCTCGTAGTTCCTGTGAGTAGCCTCCTCAGCCTCCTAGAGTACTGACCTCTTTGCGAACATATTGGAATGAGCTCCGTCTGCATGGTGACCCTTCTGTGCAAAATGCTTGAGTAGTTTTAGCGGATCTTCTCAGCACCGAGCCCTCAAGCTCTGTCTACACCACGTCTGTGCCCTCCTGAAATTGGGGCTTGTATGGAGACCTGGACAGGTGTAAGGGCAGATGCAGGGGAAGGGATAGTAACCCATGGATATGGATATTATGTAAGGCTTGAAGAGATCACAATGCTCAGGATTTGGACCATATCATGTTTTTTAAACCACAGATATATTTTGGTGTGAAGTTAAATAAATCAAAGAAAACTTAAAGCAAGCAACTTTTTCCCATGGTCTTAAAATTAAACATAAATAAATAGATAAATAAATACCAATTCAAGATGTTCAATGTTTATATGAAAGGAAATATTGATTACTCATTACAATAATCATTCAATAAAGGTACAAAATGACACGCAAGGATTGATTTCCTTCTTTGACCATGTGGACACTGGGTATTATTTTTCCTACGCTTTTGCAAATAAAATAAAAAAGCCAATAATTGGACTACTTCATGAAATCATCCTTATTGTCTAAACACTTAAAAAAAAAAAAAAAAAAAGACAAGCATATGCAGGTATAACTGAGTTACAAGTGCTAGTACTGGTGCTTTTATTTAATTTATTTTTTTTCTAAGAGAAGTGATCATGTTTATTTTTTTTGAATGGGGGGATTTTGTCAGTGTGATCTGGCAACCCAACATGCACAATAGGATTTTGCAGCACGTAATAATACTTTTTCCGTGAGTCAGCAGTGAGAATACGCTTGAGTGGGTTCCCAAATCTAGAACAGCATACTGCGGCAGTAAAACCGTAGCGATTTCGCACAGTGATGGTTCGTCTGCAATTAACCCACAGGTCCCGAGGATGCCTAAGTGTAGGGAGGGATCTGTACGGATCACAGATCACCCTCTGTGTGTCTTCTACACTGCTGATATCACTGGAACCGGTATCTCCTGTGATATTGGGATGCGTGGTGTCATGACAGCTCACATGTTGCCTGAGTTCTCAGAGGTTTCCTCCTCGTTCATCTCAAGAGCTCTTCTTTAGCGGGTCCTGTTTCTGTTAAGCGGTTTACTGAAGTTCCTCCAAAGTAGAGGTTTAATCAGAGACATTAGAACAGTAAACCGTGCTCTCACCATATCGCTGTGGTCCGATTTCCTGCCAGGCTCTTCTCCCCAGAATGCCTCCATGTTCTTCCAGCTTCCGCAGCATCCAGGACTTGTTTTGGGGAGATGAAATGCTGGAGGCTCTGGACGTGGACCCCGAGTTATTAGCTCTGGTTATGATATTTGCTGATCTTTTGTCTTAGTGCTCAGTTCTTGCAGGACTGACCTGATCTCTGTCTCTCACTCTTTCTCTCAGTCTGTCTCTCCTCGACACTCGCCAAATTCTTCACCACTTTGTTGTCTCATTTTTTCCTTCCTTCACGTTTATTAGTCCGCCTCCTGATTCCGAATCAAAGTAAAATTTTACACTTTTTTTATTTGCTTTCTCGCTGCACATTATTAAAGGTTCCATAATTGACACGTTAACAGACATCTCAGAACTCCCGCAAAGTGTCCTGCTCACTCCTTCTCCAGACATGCCATTTCAGTGTCTACAGTATGTGAACGAGTTCTTCCTGAGCCAGGACCTCCTCCCCCCCCTTATATGAGGTCATATAAGGTGAATAACAAAAATGGGAGAGGACAAAGAGAATTTTTTTTAATCACTCAAATTTTTTGTTTACACACACACGTCTTAACATGACTAAAGAAGGTGCATTTTGTGTCATAAGTGACCTTTAAATATTAAAGTACCCCTGCTGAACAGTTACTGTGTAAACAAGTTGTCTTATTTTAAGTGATTATCTATTATAAGTACACAAAGAAACGATCCCGGACCCGTTCAGGCGAGAGTCGGATATCGCGCACGTTTATGAAGTGAAAATCTGATCCGAGGAGAACGTGGAAAGTCCTGTGGCGTGAGCGTGCTCGTTTCTTCCCCGCAGGCATTTCCGCATCTGTCCGATCTGTGGACGTGGCTTTGCAGTTGTCATGGCGACTTGAGGTCCTTACAGCACGCCGGTCACTCAAACACGAGTACTTCGGTTCGCACCCCATCAAATCCAACCCATCAAAGAAAGAAAGAAAGCGTTTCGTTAAGGGCACTTGTTTTTATCTGGGAGTTTGGTTGATCTCTTTGGAAAGAAGGAGCTTTGTGTGTGTGTGTGTGTGTTGGGGGGGGGGTGCTGCAAAGCTGTGTGCGGAGCAAAATGGACCGGAAAGCACTGGGTTGTTGGTGTGAGTGTGTGTGTGTGTCTGATTGTGTTGTTACTCGCATTCCTCCCACACATAACCTGCCTCTGTGAACCTCTTCTTCTAATGCCTGTGAGCATTTTCACACACAGAAATTGTGTGTGTGTGTGTGTGTGTGTGTGTGTGTGTGTGTGTGTGTGTGTGTGTGTGTGTGTGTGTGTGTGTGTGTGTGAAATAGAAAGATCAAGAAAGAACAACTAGGGTTAAAATTTAATTGAATTGTATTGGATGAGAAAGGAAAAAGAGAGAGAACAGAAAGAGAGAGAGAACTAATAAAGACAGAACAATAAAAAGAATGAGTGAGAGAGACAGATGAAAGAGAAAAAGAGAAAAACGAGAGAGAGAGGCATCAAGAGAGACATGGAGAGAGACGGACAGACGAAAAGGGAGAAAGACAGAGACAGTGGGATGGAGAGAAAGGCAGAGATGGTGTGATGGAGAGGGAGAGACATAGATAAAGGTACGGGAGAGAAAAAAGAGAGAGAGATGACAGGAAAAGAGTGAAAGAACAAGTGAGATAATGAAAGACATCAAAAGAGACATACAGTAGAGAGAGAGAGAGATAAATGTAAGACAGGGAGTGAAACAGGAGAGATACAGAGTGAGATGACAGGGAAAGAGAGAAAGAACGAGGGAGATAATGAGGCAACAGAGAGACAGGGATGGATAGAGGGACGGAGAAACAGGCAGATGAATGTACGGGAATGAGAGAGGAAGAAAGATAGAGGCAGATTGATGGAAAGAGAGACATAGACGAATATAAGAGAGAGAGAGTCACCTCAGGCTTCATCTCAAGTCCCCTCCATCCCTCTATTCCATCTCCCCACCCACCAACCCACCCACCCACTGCCCCTCTCTCTCCCCCTCTCTCTCTCCCTCTCTGTTTCTCTCATACCGCATCCGAGAGGGAAGACGACTTTCCGTGCATACCTGAACAATCCGAGCGTTAGCACGCAGCTGGGAAGCGCTCGCTGACGTTTGTTATTCCGCGCCGTGTGCGAAGGTGCGAAGGAGCCGCAGCCTCACGCTCTCTCGCAGCCACAGTCTCGTGAGAAAGGGAAGCTCTCTCTCTCTCTCCTTCCCTCTTTTTCTCTCTCTCTCTTTCTCGACGCCAGATCTGGAACGACTTTGTGTTTCTTCGCTCGTCTGCTTCTGCGTTTCTCTTCTCGTCTCGTACGGGAGAGTCGTGAGAATCAGAGCGACGTCCTGCGCTGCGCCGGCCTCAGAGCGCTTTGGGGATTATTTTTCCTCCCTTTTCTCATTCCATGGAGCAGCCTGCGCTTGGACCCTCGCTGCCTCGTCTTCTCCCTGACTGACATCCACTCAGAGGCGTGCGCGCCTCGGCTCAAGTTCTAACGCTGCCTTCACGTGCTTCGTCTCGAAACTATCCTTTGCATTCACGTACACCGCTGATAACGTTAATAATGCTAATAGCGCGCCCGCTTAATCGTGCTTGTAGCAGAGCAAGTATTCTTTCGCAATAATGAAACTGTAAAGGCTAATAGTGGATTGTTACAATTCTTCTCGATCTCTGAGAGAGTGACATGGCGAAAGTCGTGGAAGTTTGTTTAGTGATCGAATAACCCACACAGCGTACGTTCTTAGTCGCTTTCCAACACGCCGGCAATCTGTCTCATCCGCTTTTGTCTCTGTGCCTTTACTTTACAATATTCGACTATTCATGTAAACTATAAGTTCGCGAAACCGCTAGTCTTAGTCAACCTACAATAGCTCACAATGACTTAGTCATCATATTTCCTGGTTGCCTAGCAACAATATTCTCAAATTTGAAGCACTGTGTTCAGTTTGACGCGCTAATTGTAATCACGTCTCGAGAATACTCGAGCTCGACCCGCGTGAAGGTGGTGTTAGCTCAATGCTAACCTGCTTCACAGACTTCCTGTAGAAGTTTTTTTTGCTACTTACTTGGATAAATTGCCAAAAAAATCTCTATAGAAACTATTTTGGACGTTTTTTTTGAACAGATCTGAATTTTAGCCATGAGAGAATCTGCTCCGGAGTCGGTCAGGAGGGATGCGGCGAGACTCGAGGACTCGTGGGGAGCGTGCACGCGGGAAAGCAGGGCGGGGCCGAGCACGGAAAAAACTCAAGACGGAATGCGGAGGACTGAGGCGCACTTCCGCTAAAATCCACAGAAGTTCAACGTTCAGGAACAATTTGGAATAACTATCATAAATATTATTATTTTTATTTGTATTTACTCGGTTTGTGTTTACTGTAACGTTATTTACTATAATGTTAATGTCAAATGCTTAAGTAGTTAGCATAAGCTTTGACTCTTATGTAGTTTCAGGTATGCTAATGTTCTTAGCATACCTTTACATTCATGTGTAGTTAGCATACAACTGCCATTAGCATACAGACTCTTACACTTTTATGTTGTTAGCATACTCTTGTGTTTGGACGTAGTTGACATACTCTTATACTCCTATGTAGTTAGCGTTGTTTTACATTCTTATATACTTAGCATCGCTTACACATTTTAGTAGTTAGCAGAAACACTTAGGCACTTAGCATTCTTTTACATTCTTACACACTTACCATACTCTTGCATTCTAAAGTAGCTAGCATACATACTTAAGAAGTTACCGTAGTCTTACATAATTAGAATTCTTTTACACTCTTACGTGGTTAGCATAATCTTACACTTTTAAGTAGTTAGCATACTCTTACCCTCTTACGTAGTTAGCATATTCTTACATTCTTACTTACTTAGCATACTCTTACACTCTTACTTAGTTAGCATCCTCTTACACTCTTGTGTAGTTAGCATTTACACTCCTGTAGTTAGCATACTCTTACACTCTTACTTAGTTAGCATTCTCTTACACTTTTGTGTAGTTAGCATTTACACTCTTATGTAGTCAGCGTACTTTTACACTCTTGTGTAGTTTGCATACTTTTAAAATAATTATCAAACATAGCCTATCCCTACATACTCTCGCTGCGTGTAGAATAAGCTTTAGTCTTACCAGATATGTAAAGCTTATCTATTAATCAAACCACAGGTTCAGCGTCATAGAGAAGTACTGTATAGCAGCTTTGTTTTCAAAGACCTGGACTTTGCGACTAGCTAGTTGAGGAGTTAGCATTAGCACATGAGCACATGGCTAGAGAGCTAGAAGGTTGTGGAGGTACAGTAGCACAATGAGACCTGTTTAACAGGCAAAAACGTCTGTTTTGTTAAGCATTTAGTCTGTTTCATAGGTATGACTTTGTAATTCACCTCATAGAACCAGACACACACACACACACACACACACACACTGATCCCAGCCGAACATGATGAGCAGAGCCGCTGGAGCGTTAAGCAAACCGAAGGCACGGGACTGGAATAAAAACTCAACCGGTGATAGAGTTCAAGACGTCAAGACAGCTGGAGTAAAGACTCGCAGCAGTGCTTCGCTGCACGTAGCTACCTTTCTGTCCGGCGCACAGGATCCCAGGTCAACCGGAAGAATCGTTTGCAAGGACTGAGGAATTATAAGCCAGCAACATTTCTGCTGTAGGTAGGAATCAGACGTTTTTGCGTTTTTTGACGTTTCATCATGATGAATTTGAAAGAAAGCTCGGTCTGAATGCTAGTGGAGTCTTGAATGCTAGTCCAAGGACATCCCAGTGGGAATTTGTTATGGTTGTCAAAATGTTATGGTGACGTTAATTTGACAGCGTTTCGGACATTAGGATGACGTCGGTAGTGATTTTTTTTTTACAACAACATTGACTAGATGACAATGGGATAACATTGAATGGCATTAATAAATTTTTACATTTAGGCATTTGGCATACGCTCTTATCCAGAGCAACTTACATTGCATCTCATTATACTGTACATCTGAGCAGTTGAGGGTTAAGGGCCGTCCTCAAGGGCCCAACAGTGGCAACTTGGTGGGATTTGAACCTGGAACCTTCCAAGCCTTACCCACTGACTACCGTTACAGTACAGCAGCACCGCGGCATATGAATTTAATCTGTTCAGGAGGCGATTTTGTACGTATTTTGTAAAGGAGTTTTTGTGTGCCTAGGTTCCACTTTACTATTACCAAACTCATGGCCTGAGCAGGGCTTGAACTCCAGTGCATGCTTACCACTGGAACCACTAGGGGGTATTCTGCTGATGCTAGCAAATGCGCTTACATAACAATGAACACCATATTACATTACATAGTAGAGCAATGCGCAAGGTAATAAACAACTCACTGTAATATTTTTGAAAGAAAATGAAACGTAACAGATAGGTAGCAATACAACACTAAGAGATGTTTGACACAAGATAGATGGGCTGCGTGTGGGAAGCCGTTGTATCTGTCCCAATGTTCGATCAGAATTCTAAACCCTGTTCGAAACTTAAGGACTTTGTGCGAATGCATGTTAAACTGCAAAAATGCTCGAAATTAAGGTTATACAGTAAGTATATTATTTTTCGAGGTTGCATGTGCAACATTGTGCTTGGGTTGTTCATTCAATGTTATCTCAACATCAGTTCATCAAAGTCGTTCTATAACTCTTTAAAAAAACATTGCAACATCTGTACTATAACTACGAGTCAAAAATGATCCGCACAGGTTGTATTAAAGCTTCTGTCGGTCTTATCAGCGCTTGCCGTTCAAGGCTACTGTCTCCCCAGTCACTGCTGTCCGGGTGCGAACGATTTACATCAGTTGACTTGTAACTGCGGTGCGAGCAAAAATGGGAGCCCCACATTTGCTTGAAAGAAGAGCAGCGTACAGTGATTGACTTTTTGTGTCTGAGGGTGTACCTGGTGCCGAAGACTTTGTGCGCGGTATGGAGAAAGTGTTTTGTCACAAAGGAAGTGTGTGTAAATGGATCGAGAAGTTCAAGGAATGTTGCACAAGGAAGTGCTGAAAAGACATCCATGGCTGAAGACATCATCGCATCCTCTCTGTAGTCCTGATCTCGATCCCATCAGACTTTCAAATGATTGGTTCCCTGAAAGCAACCCTACAAAAACGAAGATTCACTTCTGATGAAGAAGTGAAGACAGCGGTGCATTTGTAGCTTGCATCTCAGCAAGCTACAAATGCACCGTCGGATTTTTCCCAGATTTTCTCCCTAATTTAGTCGCGCTATTCGCTCCTTCCGCTTGCGTGAGCTCACAGACGCCCCTGATTGGCTGTAGAGCCATGATTAATGTGGGAGCACAGAGTACCTCTCATCTCTCCCTTCTGAGAGAGCTCGGCCAATCAACTCTCTCTAGGCCTCCGGCTGCGACAGATTACACCATCACCTGGGAATCGAACCAGCGATCTCCGGATGATAGGGAATTGCGCACATTAGCAAGCAAGGAGATTACGCTGAAAAATTATGTGTTTAGTTTTTTTCTAAAAGTCGATCCAAATGAATTCTACAGCTACGGAGTGCGAATAATTTTTGACTCACCCTCGTATACTGCAAGACTCTTTAAACATTGGCTTCCTACTGGGATGTTGCTTAAGTACTGGCGTAAAGTTTTAGCCTGAGTGCCGTGTAACTGTAAGTTTCCTGCCACCTCCAGGACACTGAACTTGTAAATTGTTTGTAGATCGCTGTGGTGTAAAGGGAATAGAACACTTCGGGATGTGCAGTTATAGAAAAACAATCAATTTCAGGATGGTAAGAGTTACTCCGCTTTGTTAATTATTTTTCTCATAACAGAAACACACAGAATGTTTTACTCCTTACTGACTTACAGTATAAAGATAACGCTGTGTGTGATGTACAAAGGACGTTCGAGTCAAACCGGGACTTTTGGTTATTGTACAGATTAACAGAACACAGTTCTGAGTACTAACAAAAACTCAAAGCCTTATTTCTTATATTAGAAAGTTTTCTCGGTACGGCAGAGCCATAATTGTCTCAAACGCCGGCCTCCCAGGAACTCCTTTAATGGCACAAATATGTGGAAATGGCTTGGAGCGAGGTCAGGCCTGTAGTAGTAGTAGTACTAGAGCCGAGTTCCTGTGTTGGTGAGCGTTTGTGTGTACGGTTCCCAAAGACAGGTGCGTCTCTTTATTCGGCACGTTGGTGACTATCCAAGTTATCCGACGTCACAGACATACAGCCTTTTTGGAAGTTTTTTACGTTCGCACCGTTCAGATATTTTTTCTGTAGATCAGCGCACCGTGCTCGTAGCCTTCTGTCAAGTGTCAATCACTTGCTGTATACGCCTTCATTGAGCAGAAATTTCATCATAAATCCCGGTTTGACTCGAACGCCCCTCTTAGACAATGTGTGTGGCTAGCTTTGCCAGTTGTTGCATATGTGTGTGTACAGTATCAGCGCTTAGATTTTAGAAAAATGCAGGAAATGTAAAAAAAAATATATATATAGAGAGAGAGATATAGACATCTGAATGGAGGAGTAATTAGCTGCAGGATTATAAAGACTATTTCAGGATTTTCCTGATGTGTCTAAAAGTGGATTTATACAAAACATGAATTTTCCAAATTATCCTCATTCCACCACACACACACACACACAGCAAATCCTGCAGATACGCCTCTCTCAAAGATCCAAAGGCGTGTAATAAATATAATAGCAAACCTACAACACTCCATCTTCCTCTTCTCTCTCTCTCTCTCTCACTCTCTCTCTCTCTGTGTGTGTAAAGGAGTAAAGCTGGGAGCCGTTACCACCCACACACTTCAGCTTCAGCTTGCAGCATGATAGCAGATTTACATTGAGAATGAAAAAGTGTGCACTCACACTCACACACACACTCCCTCCCACTCCTCTCCCTGCTTCAACACATGCACACACTCTCACTCTTCTTCTGTACAAGAGCACTCCGGTGTGCAGCATTAAATGCACACACACACACACACACAATACACACTGCTATCAAATGCTTTATGGTTCCTGGAACAGTGTTCCTGTGGTTATCTCGTTACGTTGTTTACACCAGTGTAATGGTTAGACGACGCGCGTGCCATGGCGTATTCGATAACGATCCTGATCACGCCGAGCACGCGAGCGTTCCCAGATAACGCCTGAGCTCGAACGCTGCCGTCACCAGCGCAGCGCACCAGTTAGGGATAGATTTCGACTTCTTCATTCCGTTCTGTCTGTCTCCGTAAGTCAGATGTGAGGTGCCGGGGAAAAACATTGCCATGGCAACCCAGTAACGAGGCTGGATTTGGATGTGTATCAGGAGGGAGTCGAGTGAGAAATTGGAATAAATAGATCCGCCGGGTACTTTTTATTTCATTTCTCTGATTCTATTTATTTATTTACTGAATTTTTATTTTTTTTTGCCTAAAATTATTATTATTTTTTTTTTCGGCAGCGGGTGAAGAGAAATGATTAAACACAGCGATTTCTTTCTCTTATCGTGTGCAGTCGAGTCATGAGCTCAACACGACTTACTGACAGAAAGGAGGAGCACAGGATGGACACAGCGCTGTCTGTGTGTGTGTGTGTCTGTGTGTGAGTGTGTGAGTGTGATTGAAAGAGAGAGAGAGAAAGGGAGTCTTTTATTTTTCACCATTCATGACATGTCTACCTTTACAAAATCATATAAATAATGCATATTGTAAGGTTTAACATGAGTACAGTATAAGTACATTTAATAGACATAATATTACAAGCAATAAAAAAGTTAAACACATAGGACTGAGAGAGATACTGAAAAGGAGACTGAGAGAGAGAGAGAGAGAGAGAGAGAGAGACTGATAGTAAGAGGGGAGAGAGAGAGGGAGAGAGAGAGAGACTGATAGTAAGAGAGAGAGAGAGAGAGAGAGACTGATAGTAAGAGGGGAGAGAGAGAGGGAGAGAGAGAGAGAGAGACTGATAGTAAGAGTGTGAGAGGCTAAGCGAGGGACTGGGGGTGAGAGAGACTGAGAAAGAGATGCAGAGAGAGAGAGAGATTCTGAGAGAGGTTCTGAGATGGAGAGGAAACTGAGAGAGTGAGTCTGAAGGAAAGAGACTGATAAAGAGAGTGAGACTGAAAGTGAGACTGAGAGTGAGAGAGACTGAATGAGAGACTGAGAAAGAGACGCAGAGAGAGAGAGAGGCTGAGAGGGAGAGGAGACTGAGTGAGAGAGTGAGTCTGAAGGAAAGAGACTGATGAAGAGAGGCTAAGAGTGAGACTCAGAGTGAGAGTGAAAGTGAAACTCAGAGTGAGAGTGATTGAGTCTGAGAGTAAGAGAGTCTGAGAGTAAGAGAGACTGGGAGTAATACTGAGAGTGAGACTGAGAGTGATAGAGACTGAATGAGAGACTGAGCGTGAGAGAGACTGAGATGGAAAGGAGACTAAGAGAGTGAGTCTGAAGGAAAGAGACTGATGAAGAGAGGCTAAGAGTGAGACTCAGAGTGATAGTAAGAGAGTCTGAGAGTAAGAGAGTCTGAGAGTAAGAGAGTCTGAGAGTAAGAGAGACTGGGAGTAATACTGAGAGTGAGACTGAGGGTGATAGAGACTGAGCGTGAGAGAGACTGAGATGGAAAGGAGACTAAGAGAGTGAGTCTGAAGGAAAGAGACTGATAGAGAGAGAGAGAGAGAGAGATTAGCCAAATCATGTGTATGAGATAACATCAGCAACATACTGTAATTATTAAATCTAGTGATAATAAGATACAATAATCTTTATCAGACTGTTCATGGTTTACATGGTTGTAGACACCGGCTGTTTCACTGACACCTGGACACGAGGTCTGATCACACCACTACTGCAAAACTCTGACAAATCCCACCACAGGAACTACAGGAGCATTTGTGTTAGCAGCATTAAATACATAAACACCAGACTCATCTACAGTCTACACACACACACACACACACACACACACACATTCATAAACACCACCGTCAAAGACAAAAAAGGCTAAATCTTCATCTGTGGACTTACAGAAGGTGTTTAACTCGGTCTGGCCTGAACGACTGATGTTTAAACTTCTTCAGTCCAGCATCGGAGGGAAACTCTGCTACAGTATGTGGTCAAGTCAGTGTACCAGGGAGGTGTGTGTATGTGTGTGTGTGTGTGTGGTGAGACAGGGTGCTGTCTGAGTCCGACTGTGTTTAACATCTTTATTAACGACCCGGCTTCGATGCTGGAGAACTCCACAGCCCTGGGTCTCAACCTCCATCACACAGAGGTCGCTCTCCTGCTCTACGCTGTTCCTGCTGTCTCTCACACACACTTAAACACACACAAACACCAACAAATCCAGACTGAATACATTCTAATAATGAATGAAATCCAATGATCTGAACATCGGAATGAAAGACTAATTTCGGACTAATCACAGAGCGAGGGATCACAGTTTAGAAACTGAAAAAGGATGACACACCAAAATGTATCAAACCCCCAGAACGGAGACTCACTGTGTACACACTGTGAGCCACAGGAAGTAGAAACAGAGACACACTGCAGTCTGGTCTGTCCAAAACACCACCAGATTGGACAGGAATAATTCTGTACATTCAGAAAGGGATGATGCCAAACTTCTCGTCTCTGATCACTGAGCAGAAGCTCAGCTGTGTTTTAGTGGAGTGTGATTGAAGCGTTCGACTGCAGAAGCGTTCATGTCCACTCTTCATCATCGTGTGAGAAACTCGAATCTTATCTAATCTGAAATTTTATTGGTATGTAATTTATAGCAATTAATCAAGACTGCATCTTTATACAACACACCTGTTCATGTTATTCTTTTATTATTATGAAAAAAACATAATACAGGTCGTCCTCGAGTTATGACGTTGGAGTTACGAATTCACACAGATACGAACGGACTGCGGTTCTACAAACATTCATAGATGCAAACAAATTGCAGAAATAGCTCACGTCTATTGTACGAAAACTAGACACCGCAGTGCACCAGATACCAATACGTTTCATTATATACAACATTTTCAGTGTGTAAGTGAATGTATAAAAAGTCTAAAGTCCGGTATTATATATGTGTGCGTGTTTGGGGGGGTGGGGGGGCTAAGTGGGGGGTATGCGGGAGAAATGAGTCGGCCGCAGCAGTTTCAATGAGTCAGTCCAGGAGCACGATGATAGAAATTAGCTGTTCTGATAGTGAATAGTCCTAATTACCCTAAAGTTCACAGTCCAATACAGTGGAAAACAGCTCAGGGACCAAATAGAGTTCGGAATTCCCCTCGCGACTTAAAGGCCCAGAGACAACACTGTGAGATTCATTTCCTTAGGCGCAGTTATGGGGAAAGGGGACAGAGATTTAGTCAAGTGGATTGGTATGATTTACATTATATTTACATTACATTCGTGTCAAAGGCGTATAAGACTAATTTTGTCTGACTTAAGAACATATCCGACTTATGAACATGCGTTAGTTGGGAACTAAATGTAAATATCTTTTAAAAATCATAATTGTAGACAGAGACAGAGGGAGACTGTGTGTGAGAGAAAGAGAGAGAAAGAGTAAAAGAGAAAGACTTTAGACTGATAATAAAAAGAGAGAGAGAAGGAGAGAGAGAGACACTTGGACAAAGAGAGAGAGGAATTGATATGGAGAGACTGAGACGAATGGAAACTACGGGAGAGAGAGTGACTAAGAGAGAAAAAGAGACTGAAATGGAGAGACTGAGAGTGAGACTAAGACTGAAAGAGCGAGACTGAGAGAAAGATATATTGACAGACTGAAGGACAGAGAGACAGAGATATGTATCTAACTATGTAAATTAGTGCTCCTGGTAGGTGATTACAATTATCTACTTTGTGAACGACTCCCACCGCTCATTGTCTCCGATAAATCACACGTTTCCCAGCGGCCCGAGCACTTCTTACGGGATATTTTCACTAAACACTAATCAAATTCGCTGTTTCCGTGAGTGCTCGCGATTAACAACAACAGACTGAGCTGTTATTTTTTTAATTAATTAATTTTTTTTTTTGGTAATAGTGGGTTAAGTGGCTCGAGTCGTTGAAAACAAAGACAGCGTTTAGATGAAGAAGCCTTCAGCCTCGGCACTAGAGAACAAGAACAAAACACTCACGCTGATGTTTGTACCAAATCCGGTTTAACGTAATAATTTGTTTAAGGGATCGTTCATCTGTGAATCAGAAACAGAGGAGTGAAAGAGGAAGGAAAGAAACGATTGTATTGTGCGCTGTATTGTATATACACCCGTACTCACGGCGCCGTGTTCCTGAGATTGTATTGTTTATTAAAGAGCGACACATTTTATTCATTTATAGTAACATTGAAAGTCGTGGAACGCACTTGATATACAGGTTACTCCCCGCTCTTAAACTGGAGACTCCTTCCGTAAAATACACACGATTTTAGTATCTCTAAAATACCTGATGTAAACGTTCCATGCCACTAATATTTAGAGATTCTACAGTAGTTGACCTGTTTACTCAGGCACTGATCTGATATGATCCAAAGTGTTTACACGCCCAAAGTGTTTAATCGGATTATAAATCTTTTTCAAATGCGCAGAAACAGCTATAATGCAGAGGGTTTAATCTGCTGTAAATATAAGAGAAGAAGAAAAGATTGGGTCCGGCTTCCTATCTTTTCCAATAAAACCCGCCTTCTGTGTAATTATCGGTTACAAGAATTCAGTCTCAGCTCTGATTGGTTAGTCACTTTACTATGTGTGAAATGTGAGCCAATCAGGGCTCTTCTCTCAGCCAGACACCCAGTAAACCAAAGTCTGATTAGGAAACCTGTCACATCACCTAATGTTACCACAACGTGGGGCAGAAATGCGCTGAAAGAATATATTTCCTCCAGTAAGACAGGAACAATCAGAAGTGTTTAATTTCCATGTCTAATATATGGCCTTTTTAAACCTCCTCGTTCCCATTGTGCCGGGTCAGGTCAGACATTTTCCAGATTTTTATTCCTACCAGGCTTTTATTCTGTTTATTAGTGGAATATTAAGCTCAGTGTAAATGCACCATCTGCTCACGTGCGTTTTTTTTTGCAAAACGCGATTAATCCTTTCATTATTAGCTTCATTACTAGATTTAATGCATACACAGGCATAGTGAAAGTCCCCGTGAATGAGCTGTTACTATAGAAACAAATGCAAGCAGTTGTTGGATTTCACCTCATGACCCTAGTGTAAAAAAAAAAAAAATCCAATGAAATTAATACGGAGAGCTGTAATTGCATATTACTTCTCTGTCGATGGGAAATCTATAGAGGTTAACAGCAAGTCGTTTAACATCCCGTGGATTCAGATTAGAGCTTCATTCAGGGTATAAAGTGTTGTTGCCTACGTCGTGTGGGCCGAGCGCGGAAGCGTAAAGGCCACCTAGAGCTTCGTCCTGATTCATGCGTGTCTTTTCCACCTGCTCCGCTACTCGAAGGACCTCGGGCTCTCCGCTCTTTTCCCAAAACCGACCGCTGCTTTAGTTCTGGCCAAAATACTCTACAAGTTTATCTTATAGCAACATCCACCTCCGCCCAACCTCCTCAATAAAAAAAAAACAATAATGAAACTATTGTTCTATGCTGAAGCTATTAGATGCTAATATTAGCCGGCATCCTCCTCTCCGGGGACTAACTTTATTGTGGTGCTTAAATCCTCGGACCGTTGGGTCGTTGAGTGTTATAAAAGCGGACTGCTTAATTAAAGTCAAATTAGAAAGACTGCATGCAAGCTTTAATCCTAGGTATGGAAAAAAATGCATAGTGTTCTGTAATTTTAGCCCATTTACACGTAATTTAGTTTCTCTCTCTCTCCCTGTTCGACTTCCTCGTTCTTGAAGCAGGGACGGTTACAGCTGTAAATCTGAGATGTGCTTCCTTTTTAGAAATTGAAAGACAAGACTTGAGGTTTGAATGCTAGGATGAATGAAATATTGCGTCCTCTTGATGAAATATCTTCAGGTCCTCCTGTTTTAACAGTGTATATTTCAGGATTAGTCTCAAAAGAAATACACCAGACGTCTAGCGTGGTATGGCTGATGACCAAGCACAGATTTCTTTTACCATAGTTCTGTATGTAAAACTATTTAAGGTTGTAGAAGCTATCTATCTATTCTTAAAGGACGTTTCATTCCACCGACTATCTTTATGTTGCTCTGAGACCCTCTGTAGGAATGTGGCTGTCTAATCTAATTTCTGCTTTCAAGATCCTGAAGCTTGTGGCCAGAAAAGAGCTCGCTCATTTCGGATGCGCATTTGCGTGTGTCGACATGGCAGAGCTCCAGATGCACGCGTTCCCAGAAGCTGTGTTGTGCAGTTGTTGGAAATGGGTTTCTCTAGCCTCCGAGTGGCGCAGTGGTAAATCGCTCGACCTATCATCCGGAGATCGCTGGTTCGAACCTCGGGTGACACAGAGAGAGCTGATTGGCCGAGCTCTCTCAGGGGGGAGGGATGAGAGGTACTCGTGCTCCCACATTAATCACGGCTCTACAGCCAATCAGGGGTGTCTGTGAGCTCGCGCATGCGGAGGGAGCGGATAGCGCTTTCCTCAGAGTGTGTTACTCCGCGTGAGCGAGCAGTTTGAAAAGATGTGGTCGGCTGACATCACGAGGTTCGGAAGAAACACATGATAGTCTTCGGCCCTCCCGACTGAATGGTAGTGGTAGCCTTAATGTGGAGCCCCCTAGTGATGGGGAGGAATTGGCCACGACTAAATTGGGGAGAAAATTGGAAAAAAAAATAATAATAATTAAAAAAATGTAAAAAAAGGAAATGGGTCTCTCGACGGAGGAAAAAGTATTCATAGCTGAGTAGTATTTCCGCTCATATGGAAGCGGTCATCAGAGGTGGAAAGTAATGAATTACATTTACTCGCATTACTGAAGTTGAGTAGATTTTTTTTGTGTACTTCTACTTTTTAAAGTAGTTTTTAAAATCTGTAATTTTACTTTTACTTAAGTATGGTTTGTTTAAAGTATTGTACTTCACTACATTTTAAATCATATTCGCTACTGAGTAAAAAATAAATGAATGAAAATGAAAAATAATACAAATAATACAACGGGGAAGGAAAAAATTGCACCCCGGAAACCACTGCACTGATTGATTGATGGAGAACAAGCGCGCTAAATTCACAGGAACGATGGAGACGGACAAAACAGACACAGCTGAAAGTGAAACGGCATCAAATTCTTATGATCAAACCCCTGGTCATATTTAAGCCACCACTTTGATTTCAAACACAAGAAAGGCAACAGATTTATTATGCGAGGGTGTACAAAAAATTTAACTCAGTAACTTTTACTCTGAGTACATTTTTAATGAGCTACTTTTTACTTTTACTTGAGTAGATTTTTATAAGGGTAACTTTACTTGTACTTCAGTAAAAGTTCACTAAAGTAACAGAACTTTTACTTGAGTACAAAATGTTATTACTCTTTCCATCTCTGGCCATCGTTAAATTGGAGACCGAGTTCAAAAAAGGTGGCAGAACAATTCCTTCCCATGCCCGTCACATTCCCCCAATCTTACACCACATGACGCCTGCTTAGTGGGGAATGTTAAAAGCGAGAGTGTTCAGAAAATCCGCCAAGAACTGTGCCTGCATTACGCGAGCAAATAATCTCCTTTTGCAGGCGTCATGGTTCCGGGAATCCGGGTTGAGAATCTGCGTGAACGATATGAACACAGCGAGGCGGTGCACACAAACACTTCATTACGCATATCTTTCAGAAGAAATAAACTCACAGGTGAAATACGTCTTTTCATTTCAGTACTGTATATTTTGGAGCATGCTGTACCTTTGGCTGAAAAAAGAAAAAAAATAACGTAATTAGAACACTTGGTATCCAGAGGCTTGATCTGCCTGACAACAAGCCTTAAAAGCTGTCATGAAGCTGGGTAGCAAATCTTTTTTTTTTTTTTTTTGCAAAGTGCTACAACTGCAATAAGTGTTAGCTGCGAAGCGATCATGCATGCTACTGGGTACAAATCCAACCTTATCACTTTCTCTTCTTCACATTTGGAACATGTTTTGTCTAACTGTAACCCGTCTGGTTTCTTGGTGTCTCTAATCGTTTTCTTCCAAGCGATAAAGGATCTGACGGGAACAGACCTCAGTTACGACAGATTTGCTACAGAATTCCGTCAGCGTTTTATCAGAATCTTGTTCAGCGTGACAAGAAATGATCGCGCAGATCTAAAACCGGCTTTGCCCATTCCTCACGAGGTCATTTATCCAGACTCCACTAGCAGAGGCTTGTTTCTGTGAAGACGCCTGGCCAGAGTCGTCGTTATACTCGGGTTAATGCTCGCGTCGAGCGCTGAGCACACACACACCAAGAGAGCGTCCGGTACCATAACGTCGCCCTCCGAGGTCGTCCATCAGATCGCCACACAGTAAAACATCAGCAGAAACCTTGCAGACTTTAAACATGTTATGGCTTTTCCTTAGCTGTGATTTGGTTCTGTTTGATGGTGTATTTTCTTTCGAGACAGGAAGTTCTTGACTGGGTCATTTAGGATCTTCTACAATACAAACAAGCCTCAGCAGGCTAGCTGCATTTGGAGAAACTTAAAGATTTTACAGTCGCTAAACCTTTTTGCCTATTCTTGCTGACGGACAGCCCGTAAGGCAGCTGTAACCATGACCTTGAATAGACTCCGCCCTTTTCGATCGGGACGGATTTGAACAAGCTACATTTTGTGTTCAGATTGGATTTGCACTGAGATCGGATCTGACCCTAACATGGGCGTCTGTTCTCTGAAACGGCATGACTGTGCACATCGATACGTCTTTGCTCACGTTATCTGGGTTAAAACACGTCATATTTGTGGAAACACTCATTACTTTTAAACAATGGCTCTGATTTTAGCAAAAATATGTTTTTTTGTGATTAGGCTGGATTTGTTGAGGCGCAGAAGAAGGAATAAAGCCAGACGCCCCACTTTAGCTGAAATACAGAGACGAAAGAAAGTTACTGTATATTATACTATTAAACTGTATAGTATTATCAGCTTTTATAAATAGCCCTGGAATCAAGGCCATACACATGTACACCACGGTATTACTCAGTGTTTCTCCTAATTATACATTTCTATTTGTGGTAGACATATTAATTTTTCCTACATTATGTCACGTAACGTGTAATCTGGTGTTAAATAAAGCGGCCACCTGTTTAAGACTATAACATTAATAATAATAATGATAATTATAAACAGTCAGTTACATCAGATGCATCACACTTTTAGCTTATTTCATGACTAGAATTAGTTTGTCACTAACGGTTAAAGAGTTTGTAGAAATAGTTAAAAAGGTTAAAGTTAAAAATAATGTAATCAGTGATAATAATAATAATAAGAATAATAATAATAATGGCGGCGCGGTGGTGTAGTGGTTAGCACTGTCGCCTTGCACCTCCAGGGTCCGGGTTCGATTCCCCGGCCAGGCTCGATTCCCGTCTCTGTGTGCATGGAGTTTGCATGTTTGCTTGGTGGGTTTCCTCCGGGTACTCCGGTTTCCTCCCACAGTCCAAAGATATGCAGGTTAGGCTAATTGGCGTTCCTAAATTGCCCGTAGTGTGTGATTGGGTGTGTGAGTGTGTGTATGTGTGTGTGCCCTGCAATGGATTGGCACCCTGTCCAGGGTGTACCCCACCTAGTGCCCGAAGTCTCCTGGGATAGGCTCCAGGTCCCCCGCGACCCTGAACACAGGATTAAGCGGTATAGAAAATGAATATGAATATGAATGAATGAATGAATGAATAATAATAATATTATTAGAGGTTGAAGTCCACGTACGTGTCTGTGTATGTGTGTTTCTGTACAGCAGAACTCTCTGTCTAACTTATTAATAGACAGAAATGACATTCTGTAAGGTTGAGTATCTGACGCCTTGTTTACACTAAGTTGTCCTTCTTTGGTGCTCAGACAAATACACTCCCTGTTCGGTAATCGGAGAGAGAATCACAGATGAGAAATGGAAAAAGTAGATCAGATAAAGATGAAGTTTTGTCTTAAAACGACTCCAGCGTGTTAAAATTCACTTATACCACTTCAGCGCTGTTATTTCAGACAAAGTGAAAATATCAACTAATCCCTAATTATTACATAACTGTTCATAATGTCACTTTTCCTCAACACTGGTTCAGACACATTTTCGGAGGTTTCGGGTCGTCCAGTGTATGAAACGCAAGTTCTGTCTAATGTAGAGACAAAAACCTTTCTTTTAATTATATAGATAGATTACAGAGAGTAAAGAAATCTCTAAAACTATAGGGATCTTTATGAAAATATACAAAATATGAATATTATTTATTTATTTTTAATCTACAAAATTCTTATTATTAGTTATTTGAAAATGTACAAACTATAAATGTTAATATTCATATCGATGTGAATCTTTACCCTCGCGTCTGCGTTTTTGAAATAGGTTGAAATCCACAGATTGTCTTTAGGAGAGCTGTTGATGATGTCATGGATGATTTTTAGGACAAAACAAATGCTACTAAGAAAGATTAATGTCCAGGTAGAACCTTCAAGATTTTTGTTACGAATCACTACAGATTATTTCGAATCAATAAGCTCTATGGTCGTTAGCTAGTACTAAGATAGCGATAGCGATAGCTCTCTATAGAGAGATCTATAATAACAGACCAAATTATTGTAAAAGCTAATCACAGTATGGTGAGGGTTCCAATAGATGCTGCTGTAATTGTGCTACGCGGTGTCGTAGGTACAAACCCCCGTGGCGTCATTTTTAGGCAGGCGATGACTAAACATTGGTTAATCCATAAATGGGCAAATGGAGTATGAGAAATGTTGCCTGGCAGTTGGTTGAAATCTGCCTACATACATCAGTATCCACAATCTAGTTAGCTTAGCTTTAGGGTAGGTAAAATGCTATGGTGTATAATAATAATAAATGTCAAAAATGTAATTAAAATGCTAACGTTACTTTGCATTTGATTGAACTTGGACATTCGTACCCGGTACATCGTCCTGTCTCAGCTCCTACAGTCCACTTCCTGTGTTATTACAGGTAACTACAACAACTCCAGTCTGCTGCTCTGAAAAAGCGATGCAGTCACTCAATTCGGCCACACCCTTAATTGTATATTATTCATTCATTCATCTTCTATACCGCTTAATCCTGTGTTCAGGGTCGCGGGGGACCTGGAGCCTATCCCAGGAGACTTCGGGCACTAGGCGGGGTACACCCTGGACAGGGTGCCAATCCATCGCAGGGCACACACCCAATCACACACTACGGGCAATTTAGCCTAATCTGCATGTCTTTGGACTGTGGGAGGAAACCGGAGTACCCGGAGGAAACCCACCAAGCACGGGGAGAACATGCAAACTCCATGCACACAGAGATGGGAATCGAGCCTGGCCGGGGAATCGAACCCAGATCCTGGAGGTGCAAGGCAACAGTGCTAAGTGCATGGCTTAATGCAATTTAACTGATGGGTTACATAAAAATACACCTGCTTTCTGGTTGAGACCAAAATAGTTTTTTTTGTACCTGGCTGTAAACGTCTTTATTTCTGATGTAAAGTTGTACATTTTAACATGTGGCTCACTACATGTGGAATAAGCTTTAAGGAACTGCATGTTTTGGCCATACTTCTTTTTTTTTTAAATAATGGTTTATGTATTTATACATAAGTGGGAACTGGACATTAGTGTTCTACTTGAAGTTGCGAGTTCAATTATTACATAATGTTTATTCGATACAATAAATATTGTCTACATGGCAAATTCCCCCAGTGCTGAATTAACACCTCGAGTGTAAACTGTTTCACGGTTCACTGGTGTCCAATTGGACGCACGCTGCATATACTGTATACTGTATGCGCTGTAGTGTCCTATTAACAGGGCCGGGAGATTTTGCTGTGGAATCTCTAAAAGGGTGTCAGTCATTCTGAAGTGGACCGTTAAGCAGAACATTTTTGGAGTTTTTCAAGGAAAAAACTCCATCACCTGAAACTAAATGGAAACTTTTCCCAGCTTCGTTCTTGTTCGGTTGTCAGGGTTTGAGCCGTGCAGCAGGATGACAGCGATGGAATACGACGTACGGAGCAGACAGCGTGCGAGGCTGATGACACTCGGTGTAAGATGGGACCTGAACACAGGGCGAGAAAGTTCGCTTCATAGGAAGTAAGAGGTTTAAGTGAGACCTGGGCTAGACTGCTTGAGACGCATTAAGACACGTCCAGTGATTGGACTCATTCTCGAGATGTTGAGTCTTTGGTACCAGGATTCATAATATATCTCTGTCGTGACACTTCTCCTCTGAGTACCGGAGTGCACTTTAAGTATCCACACAGGAGGAAAGTTCTGTGTATTCAGAGTCGGCTCGTGCGCCTGCTGTCCTCGGCCACGCGTCCGGTTTACGCCAACAATCTGTGTGTATGTCTCGTCTCCCCAGTCTGCCAAATTCTATTTAATTCTACAACCGGCTGTAGTAAACACAAGCACTTAAAGGATAGAAAATGCTGACTGGAAAAGCACCTACTGTAGTGTCTTTTTGTTCTTAAATGTAATGCAGTGTAGAATATAAGCAAGAAAAATGAATATTTGATAGACCGTACTCATGAACATTAATGATAATAAAATTAATTCATTTATTACTTAATTGTCATATGTTTATGTACTGTATGGTGGCACCTCGCACCTTCAGGGTTGGGGGTCCGAATCTTGCTTGTAACAGTTTACATGTTCTCCTCGTGTTTGGCGGGGTTTCCTCAGGGTAATCCGGTTTTCTCCCACAATCTAAACACACAAGCAGTAGGTTGATTTAGGTTCTGGATTTGTTCTAAATATAAAATAAATTATATGTGCAAATGTGTGTCACTTATATTTTTCTCATTTAAAAACTTTTTCTCATTTAAAACACTTTTAATTATTAGTATAACTGTATTCAAATAATTCACAGGGGTGGAGCTACAGTATGTATAAGCCTAGAGAATGATGTCACAAAATTTACTTTTTACTAATTAAGGTTTAATATTAGAGCTGTGCAAATGAATATTTTTTTGTTTGTTTGTTGATTGTTTCAATTCAACTCAATACACAATTTTTTAGTTTTTTTTTGGCAATATTCTGTTCCACACTCCAGCCCAGTAGATGGCGGTATCGCACCAATCCACTCATAAACTCAAAAGAAGTAATACAAAGAAGTGTAGAAGCGGCTTACTACAGTTTACTGTATCGATTCAATGAATCGAATCGATGAGTCCGTTTTTGATTCATAATCGATTCACACTTTTAAAACTATTTAGATAAACCTTTGAATCGATTCTGAATCAAAAACGGACTCAATGATTCGATACAGTAAACCGTCACAGCAAACCGCTTCTATCCTCTGCAAATTCTTGCGTTTGGCATTTGCATTTCTTCTTTTGAGTTTATGGGTGGATTGGTGCGATACTGCCACCTACTGGACTGGAGTGTGGAACAGAACGTTGGCAGGAAAAAATGTGCAACGAGATACAATCAACAACACATTACGCAGGATTTTAATGCATATTAGTTACTTTAACAGTTTTTAACATTAAAAAATCCTGACTAAACAGACAATAAACCTTCATGTTTTTTTTATTTAATTGAATTGGAAAACTCGCAACGCTCCAGAATGAACGCTCTGTCCCTGATTCACAGTGCTGTTCAATATGCAAACAATCGGAGGTGGTGATGATGATGTTCAGCCTCTAAAGGAAGCATGACAGGAGGACACGTGGGCGGCTCTCATCTGCATACTGATGCGTAATCATTACAGTGCAGAATTTCTAAAGAGGGTCAAGGCATAGAGATGTTTCTTGAACCATTTTTATTCAGTAAGCAGTTGATTATTCAACATGAAGCTTCGATGGCGTCGTAGCTTCGACTGCACACGTTCCGTGGTTCTGTGAAGACGAGCAAAGCAGTAACAGCTTCCGTCGGTCTGTAATCCGCTGAAATGGAACAGGTTCGGGTTGTGTTCCGGCATCGTGCTCGCTAAAGGGAGTGAAAACATTGTGAATGAGAATGGAAGTGCGAAAAAGACGGGAGAAAAAGATCCAGAAAGCCAAGAGAGAGAGAGAGAGAGAGAGGGAGGGAGGGAGGGATGGAGGGAGGCTGTAGAGACGAGAGACGAGGCAGTAGAGGAGAGATGGATAAATGCACTGTTTGAATTATGTAAAAGAGGTGCGTGGGTGATCGAGAACAAACTGTGTGTATGTGTTAAAGAGGCAGAAAACGGCAGGAAAGAGAGGAAGACGAGGGAGGGAAAGAAGGTGACAGCGATAGACGGAGAGAGTGATAGCTTGCAGAGGCAGTTGCTTTTATGTAAGGTTTAGCATTGATCTGAAAGCAGATTTCTGCTTCTGGTTTCTCTGTGTCTGTGTGTGTGTGTGTGTGTGTGTGTGTGTGTGTGTGTGTGTTTTCTTCTTTTCCTTTCTGCTCCTTCACTCTATCCTGTTGGCTGGATCTTGCCCAGGCTCTTGACGCCCCCTCACCCGATAAGCCTTCCATTCATTTGTTTTCTGCTCAACTTGTTTCACATTCATCACACACACACACACACACACACACACACACACACACACACATACACACACAGGAAGCAGATGTGCACCCAAGGACACCGTTTGATACATGCTCTGTTTGCCAGCACGTCCCCTCGCCTCTCAGTCGCGTGACTACAGCTTCATTTCTTCTTTTTCTTCTTCTTTCGTCTTTTTTTGTGTTGGCCTTCGTTCTTTCAGGGTGCGTGTTCTTTGTGATGATGCTAGTCGATGGATTCAGGCTGAAACCCAGCAAACATATAGTGTGTCAGGGAGTGGTTATAAAAATCACATTAAAAAAACCCAACAAATTTCCATCATCCTACAGTATATCGGCGGATCCCAACCCTGGTCCTGGACGACCCCGTGTCCTGAACATTATGCCGTCTTCTCAGCTCCCACCAATCCACCCAGTTTAACTGATCAGCTAATTACCAGCCTCTTCTGAATGGCCAGAGCAGGGACAACACCACAATGTTCAGGACAAGGCGTCCTCCAGGACCAGGACTGGGAACCACTGCTGTAGAAGATGAGACACCTCCAGAAGCCCAAGCCAAAGAAAGTCAAGTTAAGTCCAGAGTCACAAGCCTTCGGGTCCACGTTGATTCCGGAACCTGTTAGAACCTGTGAGATCCATGTCCAAGGCCCAGAGCCGGATTGCAGAATCCCACACCATATCCAAGTCGAGTGCGGAGTTCCAAGCTGTAGCTGTAGAATCCCAAGTCCATGTTGCGTAAAAACCACATCAGCTTATATTCCCTGATTTGTTTTAGTGCAGATAACAGACGCCTTTCTTTCATTCATTATAATAAGCTTAAAGATTGATTCAGTCTATACGAGTACACAATAAATAAGAAGAAATGACACTTTTATTGTCTCGGCCTTGCACAGCCATCTATAATAAATAATCTTTGAAAATTGTTTTGTGCAGCCAGCACATTTGATGCACTGAGATCACGTGATCTACGACCTCATTATAAATTTCTTAAAAAACAACTATCATGGCGGACACCCAGAGCCAACTCGCAAAAAAAAAAAAAAAAAAAAGCGAAAAAGTGAAAAAGTGAAAAAGCTGGCTTCACTTACCAAATCTTCACTGCTGTGGGTTTCCAACATTTAATTTATTTATTCTGGACACCTTGTCACATGACTGTTTGGATCATCAAAATGAACAAACCTTTTTTTTAAGTAATTTTGTTCATTTCGTTCTTTTAATCAGAAATAAAATAAAATATTACATTTTCAAGACCCCCAACACGTCGACATACACAAATTTCTGGCTATAGTTCCAGTAATGAGAATATCACAATGCAGCTAAGTACATATTATAATAAACAGAATGAGCAGCTCATCTCTTATATCTTCCAGTCTGAGTCGTTCATTCTTTTGAATCTATTGCACCGCATAACATCTACAGTATGGGAGTCACGTGATAAAAGAACGAACGACTCGGGGGTAGAAGACTCATTGAGAAGAACCGTTCATTTCTGTTTCCTGTGTACTGCTCTGCATAGCGTCTATGGGAGTCACGACACGTTGTATTTGCTAAAGTGACTTTGTTTTATTTTTTTCCTTTGGTTTAACACACATTCTTACACACGTGACATATAAGTTTTGGTTATATTTATAAGTTTATTTATAAGTCCAAAGCTTGGGATTCTGGATTCAAACTAAAATTCATATTTCATTTGTCACATACACAACATGATGCACTGTGAAATACTTATATGACTGTTCATGACCTGAAAATAGATTTTTTATTATTTTTTGCTACAAAAGAAAATATTGCACTAGAAAATGCAAACTTGAGATGAGACGTGTGTCAGCAGCAGTGTGATTGTCCTCGTCCCAAAGTGCAAGTTAGTCCTCGTTTCATGTTCAAATGTGCAGTGTACAAGAAATGTGAAAGGTAAGAGAAATGTGCTACCGAATGATTCTGATATGAGTCCCGGAGAGTGAAAGCTGAGATGGATGGAAAATAAAACAGAATGAGGAACCTGTGGATTCACTGCACATTAACACCATGTGTTTAAATAAATTAAAAATAATAATAATTAAAAAGGAGAAACAGTATAACATTTTAGATTTTAGTTGTTCTTTTACTCTTGTTTGAAGAATGAAAGCATGACTCTTGGCCATTTCAGCTGAATGTTACATTTTATTATTATTATTATTATTATTATTATTATTATTATTATTATGCCTTATTTTGCCAGAAATGTGAAGTGTCTCATCAAATCTGGTATGAAGTTGCATTTTGGGTGATTTGACATCAGCATACAGTGTCGACCAATTCATTCCGGACACATGCTTGTAATCCAAAACACTTGTATATCAAAGCGAACTTCTTTCATTAGAAATAATGGAAAATCAGACAATTCGTTCCATAATAATAATACAAAATATAAAATTAAAATAAAACAAATGAACCTGCACTTTACCTTTGAAAAGAATCGTAGCTGGTGTGAGAGAGAGCAGAGAAGAGGAGGATGGGGAGGCGGAGTTAATGTGTAGGACGACTTACACACACACACACACACACACACACACACTAACGGAATCACAGCTCTCTCTGGCTACTGGAATCTTTATGTACGTGCACACACACACACACATGCTCACAGTGTTATACTGTAGTAAACAGTAAAAGTACACGCTCACACAGATGTTGACTATAAGACTGACGCACGTGCAGTTAGACCAAGCATGAAAGACGATTACCCACAATCCCACAGCGAGAGAGAGAAAGAAGAACCATTGGCTCAGTTGTGATCATGTGACTCTCTGCAGACGAAGTGCATGCGTACTGCAGTACTCATATATCTATATACATTTAGGCTTTTGGCAGACGCCCTTAATCACAGTGATTTACATTTTTATTTCATTATACATCTGAGCAGGTAAGGGATAAGGGCCTCGCTCAAGGGCCCAACTTGGTGGCCATGGGATTTGAACCAGGGACCTTTGGAACTGTAGTCCAATGCCTTAACCACTGAGCTCGTTTTCTGATTAAAAAATGATTAAAATGTTTTGCTCGTCTTGCAAAACGCTCGCAGACGAAGTTACTCGCAATCCACAATTCCAGTGTATTTTCAGATTCCTGGTTCGTTGATACCAAGTTCATTACTGCATCATGTCCAGTTGCTGAGATACAGTATGGTCAGTGCGAGTTTGTTTACAAGAAGCATGGCATATAAAAAGTCACGAGGGAACCCTCAGGCTCGTTACAGTATGACACCAGGATTTCATTTCTACTCCTATAAATATCTTCGGCAGTAGTACGGATTTATAGCTTTTAAAACGAATGCTTGTTTTTTTTTTTTTTTTTTTATTATAACAGCTTTAAGCCACTGTTTAGGATGAAGACTTTCTCACTGCTGTTGAAAAATCAGTAAAGTATTTATTAATGGATTACGGTTCTCCTACTGCCCTCTATTGGCCATAGCGCAAATCTACCTTCATACCTGACTTGATATGAGAGAATTATTATTTTTTATTAATTGTATAATTAGACTGCACTAGTTATTCTATGATAGCAGTATGAAAGCAAAGTGTGTTTGTATTTGTGATGGTATTAAAAAGTGCGACAGGCTCCTTGGTGCAAAAGTTTATAAAAGATTATTTTGGGATGTCACTTAACACACTGTAGCATTACAACTCCCCTTTATCCGAACATCAACTGTTCCAGCATGACAGGGCACAGACCCAGCTCCATGAGGAGCTCCATGGTGTGGTAAGGTTGGACTGGAAGATCTCAAGTGTCCTGCACAGAACTCTGCCTTGAACTCAACACCTTTGAAAAAGCAGAGCTTATCATATCGCAGCAGTTCATCTGAACTCTGATGTTCATCGAGCACATGCGGATCTGGTGTTTGGAAACTTTTGGCCATACATGTACATGTTTTACAAATGTTATGATTTTGTTCATTCTCGCTTATGAGGCGGGTTAAACAAGCCATAAAATAGTCATTAAACATGTGAAATCATTATGCATTTACAGATCGTAAACTTTGTACCGCATTACTTCTGCTCCTGTGGCTGATGTGAAGCTCATTTGTGATGTTTGCTGCAGGAGCTAAAGTGCATCGGGGATTTATAATAGCATGCTAATTTGGTCATTTATTTTCCTCTCTCTCTTTCTCTCTCTCTCTCTCTCTCTCTCTCTCTTTCTCTCTCTCTTTCTCTCTGTCTGTCAGACAACGCCCGCCTCAGGCGGAAAAGCATCGCCACTGGGCGCCAGCCGAGCATGGAGACCCCTCCCATAGCCCCCCCTCAACCCTTCCGACAATCCGTGAGTACCCCTTCATCCCGTCTTCGATCGCTCCATCCGTCCCTCTCTTTCTCTCTCTCTACCTTGTCCCTTCACTAACAATACCACGGGAACGTCGCCTCACCCTCTCTCTCTCTCTCCCAATTTCCATCTCTCCATCACTGCCCTGCTCCCTTCCACCAGACAGACCGATCCACCACACCACACCCCGCCCCTTTCCCCCCATCCTTCCTATCGTTCTCCATTTCTCTCTCTTTCTCATTGCCCAAAATCTTCTCTTGTCTCTTGTCCCCGGGCCGGAGAAGACAAGGTCGGGTCCAGCGTAGCGGCTCTGAACACGCCTGAGGTACGTTAATCCGGAGACGCGTGCCAGCGTGCGAGAAATGCCAGAGCGAGTGGCACCAAGGTGCCAGACAAACAATCTTAGTCACTCAGGAAGCCAACATGCTCACACAGACCAGAGCCAAAACCTGAGTCAGTCGTTCAGATCTGATGTGCTGCTGCTTCACATGAACTTATCAGAAATCACAAATTAAAAAAATAATAATCTAATTGTAAATCATGTTCTTACAGAAACTAATGCTTAAGTAGTTGTGATGTACCTGAATACCAATACACAAGATGTTCACAGGGCATATGGGTCATATTGATTGATTGATTGATTGATTTTTTAAATCTTTGTGCTTAGGCCACACCCACTTTGGGTTTATTTTTAATAGAAATGTTTTATTTGTAGCCATGATTTAAACTCATTTGGATCACACTGTTGGATAAAGATACAGCTTGTGGCATCGTGTTATATCTCTATTAGAACAGTCGAAGGTTATAACATTAGACGCCTATAACCCGGTTCAGCTCCACACACGGTGTACTTTTATCTGTGTTAAAAGTATTATTATCAGATCATAAGGCTGAGTGTAAACAGCCAATTTACGTTTGAACAGATTTGTGTTTGGATACAATTCCTGTCTCCTTTTTCCGAAAGCGGGCTCATATTTAACGCTCGTAAATCAAAGCATTTATTCCCATAAGAAATAATGGAAATGCAAATTATTCGTTCCACAGACCAAAAAAAATAAATACATAAAAATGATGAAAATATAAAGCATAAATAAAACAAATTAACCTGCACTTTATCTTTAAAAGAAAAGAAAAATAAATCCCTACAGATAAGTGTTTCCGTTTTGCACTGAATGTAAAGCCTGCGTAGAACACTGAAACATATTCAGTAATATTACTGTAGGTTAACAAAAAGCCTTTTATTAGGGGACTGAGCTCATGCAGATAACCAGTGACTTCTATAGAAATAAAAGAGAGGTTTTGGCTGTACGTTGATCAGAACTCGCTCTTTCAATGAGATCGTTACGTTTTATACATCGGAGGACCAGAAACCAGTCTCGGAACCTGTCTGTCTGTCTGTCTGTCTGTCCAGTCAGATTTTGTCACAGCATCACTCAAAACTGTCTGAACAGAATTTAATGAAACTTTGGCAGTACTTCGGTATTTGCCTGAAGTTAAACCCGCACCATTGTGGGATTCGTTTTTACACATTTTCACTTTGGCTGAAATAACAGCGCTGAAGTGGTATAAGTGAATTTTAACACGCTGGAGTCGTTTTTAAGACAAAACTTCATCTTTATCTGATCTACTTTTTCCATTTCTCATCTGTGATTCTCTCTCCGATTACCGAACAGGGAGTGTATTTGTCTGAGCACCAAAGAAGGACAACAGAGAGTTCTGCTGTATAGAAAGACAGACAGACACGTACGTGGACTTCAACCTCAAATAAAAATAATATCACTGATTACATTCAAGATCAGCAGATTATTTCTAGCCTTTTAACCCTTTTAACTGTTTCTGCAAACTCTTCACCCGTCAATGATGGCTACATACAGTACACTCGTTCGTGAATTTGACGCATATCCAGGTATAGAGGTACAAAAATGAATGTTTTCTAAATCAAACCTGTGTCTACTGTACATTTATAAATGAAGTAAAGGTTGAGTGGGTGTTGGGTGTCGGAGAGAAATCCTGTCTGCACTGCAGCTTCACAAAACAGTAGGACTAATGAGTGAATGATACTGAAATTATGTAATAGAGATGTAGCACAACGCCACGAGCTGTATTTTTGTTTAATATTGCGCTCCAAATTTTCTGTGTCTGTATCCGGGTTTAAATGTGAACTTTTGAACGGTGGCTACAAATAAAACATTTCTATTAAAAAAAAAAATGGGCAAAAAGCTGTTTAAGCTGTGATTACAACATTAATTCAGCAGCTATTCACAAAACATTATTATGTAAAAGAACTGATAAGGTACTTATTATATATATTAAAAAACACACACACACAAAATGAATGTATTTGGATTGTTTTGGACATTTTTAGCTGAAATGGAATTGGCGCAATCGAGAGTGTAAGCGTTTCTTTTCCTGGATGTTGCTGATAAATGTGAATATTTATAGTACAACACTGCCCACTATGTGTCCCTAAGGGACAGTGCAGGAATATCATACAGTAGCCTCATATACTGTAGGATCTTTGATGGATTTGTTTATATTTTTAAGGTCACCTCTCCAAATGTTTCTTTTTCATCGATCACACTTTCTCTCCTACTTTTTCTTTTTTTTTTCCACATCGACATTTTGTCTACAACCGGACGTTTATGTGAATTGTGTTGAAGGAAGTCATTTCTCATTCCAGAGTGTTGACTTGTTTCTCAGTACAGTGTGTTAATCCCCGGTGTGTTATTGCAGAGTTTTCTCGGCCGAAGGCTGAAGGGGTCTATAAAACGAGCGAAGAGTCAGCCCAAGCTGGACCGCACCAGCAGCTTCCGCCAAATGATCCTCCCACGTTTCCGCAGTGCTGATCAGGACAGGTGATCACAGCTTTTCCGACTCTAACACATGTTTCTACTGATTTCCATCTTTTAGTTTTTCCCATACTGATTGTTTTCTTCCTATGGTCAGGGGTGTAGCTACCTGTTTCTTGGGTGTGCCTGGAGGTTACATGTTCTCCCTGTGCAGATTAGGTTAATTGGCATTCCAAACTCGTGTGTGAATGAGTGTGTGAATGTTGACCGGAGGCTCTACCATGGCCACAAAATGGGAATAAATACAATGGTATCATCATTGGCCTCCACGGTCACTAGTTGGACGACAGAGGTCCCTAAATGGATGGATATATGTATATAAACTGGTATTATTTTATTTGAACTATTAAATTTATAAATTATGAATACAAAATTATTTTGTATAATGTACAGTAGATCAAATCATAATGAAATCCTATCAGAATACTAGTCTCAGTTACTCTGTAGTCTAAGAGCCTAATTACAGTATTATCTGAAAATAATTAATCTAAAAAATATACCTAAAAATAATACTACATAACGTAAAAAATTATTAAAGAGTACAAAAGAGTGCAATGTTATATTTGCCCTATACAGTGGAACCTTGGATTACGAGCATAATTCCGAGTTATATTCCGAATTATTATTCCGAAAGCGGGCTCATATTTAACACTCGTAAATCAAAGCATTTATTCCCATAAGAAATAATGGAAATGCAAATTATTCGTTCCACAGACCAAAAGAAATAAATACATAAAAATGATGAAAATATAAAGTATAAATAAAACAAATTAACCTGCACTTTATCTTTAAAAGAAAAAAATAAATCCCTACAGATAAGTGTTTCCATTTTGCATGCAGGCGCTGTGTGTATGTGTGTGTATGTGTGTGTGTGTGAAGCTAAAGTAAGAGGAGAGGAGGAAACAGACCCTCCTCCCTTCCACTTCTCATCTTACACTGTAACCCCTCCTCTCTTATTTGAGTTTCACACACACACACACACACACACACACACACACACACATCGACGGAAAGACTGTTTTATCGGGGAAATTAGCAAGGAACACCAAAAAATAATGTGGTAATGCTAGAACGTCAAACCGACTCACTTCCCAAGTCAGTGGATGGGTGAGGCGGGGATTAACCTGTATTGAATAATGATGAGGACTAACCCCATGAACATCCATGTGGACACACCTGACCTTCAGCATTCCTGACCTTGAATCAGGATTTGGTGAATCAAGGTTTGAGTCTGAATGCATTAACAGGTGATATATACCCCCTTGGACAATTACCAGTATGTAATATCCGAGGTTCCACTGTATATGAATGTGCATTAATACAGAACTCCTAAAGACCCAAACGGTGCGATATACTGTATATACAGTATATATATTGGGAACAAGTTGTTATCTCATAGGAACAAATTATTTATTTTGTGGCAGCAACTTATTTATCTTGTGGGAACATGTTATCTCATGGAAACAATTTTTATCTTGTGGGAAGTTATTTGTTATTTGTACATTGCTAAACTTGTGCACTGTCAAGATGGACTAACCTGAGGTGACCAGAAGACGTAGCTTTAGCGGTTAGCCCAATGTAGCGTGGAGGATAAACCCAAACGCGGAAAGAAGCGAGCAGGCAGGATAACCACGCGATTTAGTTTAAGGACTCTCACAAAAGCGGAGCAAGGGGAAAACACAAATTTAACCCGCGTCCTAAAAATACACACACAATAGCAAAGACAAACGGAACCAACATGTGAGTACTCACGGTTTGCTGAAACGACAGCTGGAGCTGACATGGGCCGAACTCAATGACTGAGCGGTAAGCCATCGTTTGTTTACCTCTTTTATACTTCCTGGTTTTGCGCCCGTCTTACTTCCGGGTCCTAGTGCCGGGCGCAGATTGAGTGTGTATGACATGCACAAATTATTAAATCCCACAAATGTATTTTATTTCTTGTAGGGCTCAAGTTCATATGTAAGACGTAACAGAACGACACAATCATCAAACAAACATGAGATAAAAGAAAATGAGGACATAATCCATGTTCAAAAGTTTGCATAGCTTAAGATCTTTAATTTTGTGTATTGCCCTCTTTAGCACCAATGATGGCATGCAGTTTTTTGTAATAATTGTGCATAAAGTCCTTAATTCTCTCAGGTGGTATAGCTGCCTATTCTTCTTGGCAAAATGCCTCCATTTGCTGTAAATATTTTAGTTGTCTTGCATGAACTGCACGTTTGAGATCTCCCCAAAGTGGCCAAATGATATTGAGGTCAGGAGACTGTGACGGTCACTCCAGAACCAGAACTCGTCTGCTAGTATTTTCTAATAACATCCTGCATTCATCTTCTAATCAAGTTTGATTTCCCTCCCTGTACAGTACCACTGGAGCTCACACAGACCCAAAACATAAGAGATCCACCACCATGCTTTTATAGTGGGGATGGTGTACGATTCACCATAAACATAGAGTTTATGGTTGTGACTATAAAGTTCAATTCTGAGCTCATTACTCCAAATGACTCTGCTCCAGAAGCTGTGAGGCTTGTCTAGGGGCTGTCTGCATGCGGGCCTTTTTGTGGCATGGGCAGAGTAACGACTTTCCATTTGTGTTCAAGTACCTCCTTATTGCGACTTGAAACAACAACACAATTTTTTTCTTCTTCCCAGAGCAGCCTATATTTCTCCTGAAGTTTGGGAGAAATACAGTATAGGCTGGGTTTTTCTTTGTGTTCCAAACAATTGTTTTGACAGTAGTGGGTGAAATCTTTGTTAGTCTGCCTGCTTAGTATCAACAGAACCTCTTATTATCTACCTCTTCATCAGAGCTTCATCAGTACTGACTGGCATTTTCAAGTCTTTTAATGTCCTTTTCCTGCTTTATAAAGTTCATCTACCGTATTCCACAAGTCCATTGGCGGTTCATTGTGTTTATAATGTGGCCAAACATTTAAGGACATGTAAACTTTTGATCAGGGTTGTTTGGGTGATTTCAGTTAGTAAACACCTACGTGATAATTAATGACGTCATGTGACCACTATCCTCAAATAAGAAAAAAATGTTTTTGCGTTATCAGTCATGTTTTCCAAAAAGTTTTTTTTTCTGGGTGTATAAACTTTTGAGCACAACTGTATGTGCAAGAATGCAGGGACCAATCGTGTCCTGTATTAACTCAATACGGGACGCATTTTATTTTCCAATAACGACAATCCCATATTATACAGGATGGGGATCTTTTCCTACGTCACTTAAAACTTCAAGCTTCCCCTCCAGGCTCGGGAGTAGTTCTGGTTTACATCCACATAGACAAATTATTCTCATTCCTTCAGATACTATCTTCTGTTCTATCTTTCTTTTCCTCTTCTGCACCCCTGACAGTTTCTTTTGAGGTTCCGCCATCTTGACTGTGTCGTGACAGGGTAATCACAGGGTTCTGCAAAGCCGCGCAATCTTGAGTGTATTTTTAATTCACACTTGTTTTCATGCGCCCTTTGAGTAGCTCCCCTATGTGTTGCATACCCTTTTCTGTGCCTCTAAATAAATCACTTGTTAGCAGAATAACGCTGTCTTTGAGGTGGAACCAATTTCTTAATCAGCCTTGAACTCTGAAGTGGTTGGTACTAAAAATGACCTTGTAGAGGAGTGAGTGCACTCACAGATGGTCTGGCAACTTTTAATGTGATGCAGCTCTTTAAGGTTATTATAGAGTCTTCTTGTCCCTCTTTGGACAGATGCTGTGTTGTTTGGTCAGGTTCTTTAGTCATAACTTATTCATTCTTTCATATATTTTCCCCTATCCTCTACCGTAACCCTCAGTACTGGTGTAAAAATTTTTTGTTGTGCTGAAAGATTAGAAGAAGGCGCTCAAATCTCTGTTTAGGTCAGAGTTGTCTTTATTTATTTAGCTATCAAGAACTTGCAATTGACTGATGAGGAATAAAACATGGAATGTAGAGAATTTATAATAAATTAATAAGTGATACAGAAGAGTGATGAGGTGGAGTAATTACCATCTGTTACCTTCGCAAAGACGATGACTGTTTTAAACTCTGGAGTAGAGTCTAGATCTAGGGCTCATGTTTTGAGTCTGACTGTATGGCTTCAGACCCTCTGCTCAACTCAAATGTTCAAACCTTTTCTACAAAAGATCCAGTGTGGGTGCAGGTCATCATTCCAGTCAAGCAGAAGTCACCCCTGATAATCTATTGAAAGCCAAGAAAAACTAATTAAATTTGTCACTTCTGCATGGTGGGAATGAAAATGGTGGTACTGTAGTGCCAGTGGTAGCTCAGTGGTTAAGGCATTGGACTACGGTTCGGAAGATCCCAGGTTCAAACCCCATAACCACCAAGTTGCCATGGTTGGGCCCTTGAGCAAGGCCCTTAACCCTCAACTGCTCAGATGTGTAATGAGATTAAAATCTAAGTCGCTCTGGATAAGAGCGTCTGCTAAATGCCTAAATGTAAAATCTGTGCACCCACACACGGACGGAGATGATTTGACGCCACTGCTCTAGAGATTCAAACTTTGGCCTCTAATTGAGAATCTGGATTTCCTTTACAGTCTAGAACTAAAGACTCTGGGGTTAATGGAGGCCAAGGCTTCAAACTCGGGACAAGTTGGCATTCTGGACTTGACTCAGATTCCAGCTTTGGTCTCTGGACTCGGCTTGAACACCTACAGTTTGTGACACAAAGCACAGGTCGTAGTTGAGCTTTGTACATGTCCCTAACTCTAGCTGTGGTCACAGTCTAGAGCTACAATATGGACTCATGTTTTGAGTCTGAATGCGTGAATTTAGACTCTGGGCTCAACCAGAAACGCTGGAATTGTCTCACAGTCTAGAACTACTGATGCTGGGGTTGACTGTAACCATGGCTTCAGACTCTTGACTGTACTTAGATATTACATCTTGGAATTCTGAACTTGACTCTGACTCTAGCTTTGGACAATTTGGCCTTGACTTGTACTCCACAGTTTGAAACTTTGGGATGGATTTGGACTCAGGACTTCTAATTCTAGCTTTGGTCTCTGGACTGGAAGTTTAAACTCATGACTTGACAGTTTGTGAATATGAGCCTGATTTCTCATAGATCTAGTCTAGATCTGGGGACTGTGGGTTAAAATAAATGTTTGTCTTCAGATTCCGGATAGATTTAGACTTTAAATCTCTGGGCTTGACTTGGAATTTACAGTTTGAGAGACTGGACATATCGCAGGGAGTACAACTATAGACTAGGGAGTTTAAAGCTAAGGACTATGGAGTTGACTTTTACTCTGCTGCTTCAGACTCTGGACTCAGCTTAGAAAGTAGAGCTTGTAACTGGACTCGAATCAGACCCTAGAGTGGAATCTGTGGAGCTCAGACTAAACTCATAAGGCGCAGCTTAAGACACTGGGATACAGATACATGTACTGTATTTTCCCAAATTCTTCAATCCCCAAAAGTGGTGATTCGTCCTGATGAGCTTAACTAAAGAACTTACAGTACAACCTTTAAACTCCAAATGCAACAAACTGAAGTGCCTATTTCCTGAATTCTTATTTTACACAGAGATTGTGACTGAGCTGTAATAAGGAAACATATATTGGCGAGTCAAGCTTTGTATCGGAGACGCATCACTGTCCTGGGTTGCTGTCCATCATTGTGAGTTATGGAAGCCTTCTAACATGTCCAAAGTCCCCGGTCTTCACCCCTCCTCTTGCTGATCGTGTTCACTTTCTCTCACTTTAGATCCTGCAGCTTACGTAACTCCTTGATTTACTCAGAGAAGTCCATCTCTGTCTTCCCCCCTCTCTCTCTGTTTCTTTCTCTCTCTCTCTCTCTCTTTCTACTTCTCCCTCTCTCTCCCACATCCTTTTTTTTTTTTTTACTTTTTTTTGTTCTGACTCATTCTGATGGATCTATTTTTATACCACTCTCTCTCCCCACTGTATGTCTCTAACACCCTGATGCACATTTTATTCCTGAATGTATACAGTAACAGTGATGCTACCAGGATACGCCAGAGAAAACTACAGCTTTCGTGGGGCTCTAAGGATTTTCAAACCTTTTCCTGTTTTATTTGCTTCATCTGAAAGTGCTTAAATTGTCTTTTTTAATATGTCTTCTTTATAACCTCATTATTATTCTCTGGGTCTGTCGTGTCTTGTCTTGCATGTCTCGCACATTAGTTTGAGGGTATGGATCCGTCTAGCTTGTGCGCTAGAAGGTGCGGTAAGTGTAGGTAGGTGTTTGTGTATGAATCACCGAGTTGTTGTTTATAAGGCGTTTAATTTGAAGTTGATTGTCCAGTTTGGTGTGACGATGCTTTGTGTACAGCCACTGATGGTTTCGAAGGTATGTGCCAAAAATTGGCCGTCTGAGTCGCAGCTGAATGTGTCACTGAGTAGATGTTTAGCAAGTTTCTGTTCTTGTTGATATCATCCAAAATCCTGTCTGAATGATTTCAGCCACCATTTGAGCACAGCGTTGAGCTTTTGGGAACTTTCTTGCTCATGTTGTACTTTGCCTTTCTATAGGACTCGCCTGATGCAGAGCTTCAAAGAGTCACATTCCCATGAATCCCTGCTGTCTCCCAGTAGTGCGGCTGAGGCGCTGGACCTCACGCTGGACGAGGACGCCATCATCAAACCGGTTCACTCCAGCATTTTAGGGCAGGAGTACTGCTTTGAGGTGAGACTAGTAGTACATACAGTATGTTAAAAATATACCTCAAGTGCACAAAAATGTTGTTGTTGGTCTTTCGGCTCCCGACAAGGGGTCGCCACAGTAGAATGTCCAGTCCGCACTACAACTTGGCACAGGTTTTATGCCGGATGCCCTTCCTGACGCAACCCTCCCATTGTATCCTGGCTTGGGACCGGCACTGCATCCAGTGGCTGGAGTTCGGGCATGGCTGGGAATCGAACCCGGGCCTTCCGCATGGCAGGCGAAACACCTACCACTGAGCCACCATGTAAACTTTACTATATTTCTAAAGCAGGTTAATACGAGGGAAGACGAAGCTTGTAATGTTACAGAGAAAAAGCGCAAACCTTTTCCCTGTTGTAAAACTTAAACGTCCAATATTTTTCTATTTTGTTACAGGTTATCTCTCAGAGCTCATCCAATTTGTGATTGTATTAATGCAATACCCTTATAATGTCCCTCATACTCCCTCCTTTTTCACTCCTCGGTTTCAGAATCTATGTAAATGAGCTACTGCTAGGCCACGCCACTCAACAGAGTGTTGAGTGTCAATGTCACATTAGGGAAAACATATACAGTAATTGGCTTGTTTAAGCACAGGCCAATACAAAAAATGGAAAGAAAAGGCCAAAGGCAGAGAATATTTTGCCTTACCTTTGTTGTTTGTCCACATGCTAGAGACCCATCTGTCTAAAACGTTCATTTTGCATATTTGTTCCTTTTTGTAGTTACAGCTTTACCTCTGGCGGCTACAATGTGCTGACACCGGAGTCTCCTTCTGTAAATGTCTTCATGCCTTTTAGTTAAATAATAAAACATGTTATTTGCAGCTGCGATGGCGTCAAAGCTGCTGGTATAAAAATGTATCACCACCTTATGACCAATCAGAATGCAGCATTTAACAGAGCTCTGGTATAGGCTTATTATTACAGTAAAAGCTGTTTCCAAAGGTACAAGGGCCAAACAGTGAAAGTCTGAGAAAGACTTATGATGAACAACAAATAAATAACACTAACATACATTTTATAAATTTAAAAACGAGTCTTATGTTTAGTCACAATTTCTTTTTTTTAACAACGTGACAGATGAGCAATGAATGAACTATGAGCAATGACGACAGTGTCCCATTACCATGACATTTTATTACCTACTAGTACTCATTCGTCTTTACCAAAATGATCGGTGGAACTATTTTTCTCCCTCTTAACACCGTTGTGTCATATCGCAGGTGACGACTGCTTCAGGAACGAAGTGCTTCGCCTGTCGGTCGGCTGCAGAAAGAGACAAATGGATCGAGAATCTACAGAGAGCTGTGAAGCCCAACAAAGTGAGTTGAACAAATGATCATATAGGTATGAGTTCATTTTTCTCGCTCATCCACCTACATGACTTCAGTTTTAGGATTCCAACAGAAGCAGAGCTTTTCTGGGATCATTCCTGTCTTTGGTAATTCTGTAACAAACCTGGAGATCATGCTTCAGTTCTCTGCCTTCTTTTGTTCTCCATCCCAGCATTTTAAAATTTGATGGCTAAAATATCTCAGGTCAAGAGGTTCATTCTTCCATTCATGCTTTGCTCTGGCTATCATTAAAAAGATGCAAAAGAGAGTTTTTGGAATGTAGTAGAACTTTTGAATCTTGGATTGATCAATCCAGGTGCTCAGGCAGAAGGATCCAGGGGCTGAATTATGATGTGCCAATGACATTAACATTTAGGCATTTGGCAGATGCTCTTATCCAGAGCGACTTACTTTTTTTTTTATCTCATTACACATCTGAGCAGTTGAGGGTTAAGGGCCTTGCTCAAGGGCCCAACAGTGGCAACTTGGTGGTTGTGGGGTTTGAACCTGGGATCTTCCGAACCATAGTCTAATGCCTTAACCACTGAGCTACCCCAGGTCCCTGACAAACAAGAGGTTTGAAAAACCATAAAAGCTCTTATCACAGCTGATACCTTTTTAGGAAAAAAAATTAATTAATAAAAGGACACACCAAGGATACTCATCATCTCAGTGAGCATGCTGATCAATTTATTTTATTGATGGAAGCTTGAAGGACATGGAGAGGCTTCTTTAAGCATACCAATTAAGCTGTATTTTTTAGCCGAACTAAATTCCACCTGGGAACACAGTCCGGAGTGAATCAATGACATTTTGATCTGATTAAATGACTCAGCCTTTTATGAAAACATCACTCTCTCTTTCGAGCAAAGCATTCTGCTCTTCCGGTGGGGATTTGAAATATAGTTTGTTCTTTTTTTCCTGCACTCATTACATACTGAGTGCTAATCTTTCTTGAACCATGGTCAACCCTGAGTCCTCTCATGCCTTCACGTCACTTCTATTTTTAATATTTCCACCCTGTTGAATAACCTGTTATTAAGTTTCACAGGTTGCTGTCAGACACAGCTTTTACCAGCAGTCATTCCTTTATTTCCATGTTCTTACGCCATACGCCTACATGTCTCTACCAGTACTTAGCAGCCCGCTGTTTCCTCCCACTCAGGACAACAGCCGGAGGGTGGACAATGTCTTGAAGCTCTGGATCATTGAGGCCCGGGAGCTGCCACCCAAAAAACGCTATTACTGTGAACTGTGTTTGGACGACATGCTGTACGCACGCACCACCAGCAAACCTCGCACCGACACTGTCTTCTGGGGCGAGCACTTCGAGTTCAACAACCTCCCGGCTGTCCGGAACCTCCGGCTTCATCTCTACAAGGAGACAGACAAGAAAAGACGCAAGGTAGGAGAATTTGTTCGTTTAATATAAAGTGGGGCAACTGTGACCAGTTGTTGTCAGTATGTGACTGCAACCACTCTTTTTTTTCTGCAAAGTTTATACACATACGGTATATAGCTCATGGTACTGTAGCAACCTGTTATTGTAGAGAAATGGAAAGGAATTGTGTACTGTACCTCTGCATTTTAGTTTCTTATTCCTATTCTTAGTTTCTGTTTGAGCTAGGTAGTACATTTTCTAGCTGAGGCAATACTTACTAGCTATGCTGATGGGATTACATACAATCTTTCCAGTCTGGAGAGAAGTTTAGGGGACAGTGATGATTAAAAGAGATACTGATCCAGGAAATCATGTTTATTGCTAACAAGCAGAAAATCTCTCTCAGCTATCTGACAAAAAATCTGCTAATGTCATTTGGCCTAAAAAATACCAGACAGAATGCGACTTGGGTCACACATCAATATGGTCAATGCAGTTGGCTAAATCCTCGCACATATCATGCTTGTGTGCTTGCTGGGTTTTTCTCACACCCCTTAATCAATATCCCTTATCCACTGCTTCTCAACAGGAGAAAAGCACATATCTAGGACTTGTCAGCATCCCCATATCCAGCATCACCGGTCGGCAGTTTGTAGAGCAGTGGTATCCTGTGATTCAACCCAGCGTCCTCTCCAAGGGAGGGGGTGTAGGAGGGGGTAAAATCATCAATGCTTCTTTGCGGCTCAAATCTCGCTACCAGACCATGAGCATCCTGCCAATGGAACTGTACAAAGAGTTTGCAGAGTATGTTACCAACAACTATCGGACGCTGTGTGCCGTCTTGGAGCCTCTGCTGAGTGTCAAAAGCAAGGAGGAGGTAGCTTGTGCACTGGTGCACATCCTACAAAGCACAGGGAAAGCAAAGGTACACACTTAGTGTATGGCATTATCCACTGACCATTCCTTTTTATGTATATTTTAATGATCACTGAACATTTTATCATGTGATTATCATTTTTGTTTTCTGTGTTTAAGGACTTTCTTTCAGACATGGCGATGTGTGAGGTAGACCGATTCATTGACCGAGAGCACCTTATTTTCCGAGAGAACACCTTAGCCACCAAAGCTATAGAAGAGTACCTCAAACTCATCGGACATAAGTACCTCAAGGATGCTTTAGGTGATAAGTTTTAGTTATTGTGGAGCTGTGCACAGGACTGTATTTGTTTTTCCAATCCTGTCTCCAGAAACAAGCAAGCAAACTTGTCAAACTTGACTGCTGTCCCAGAACTGCAGACTGCTGCTGGACTGCAGGCCAAACTTTCTTTAGAATCTGTGACTGAACCTGACCTCAACAACAGACCTGTCACTTTACCCAAACAATCTCATAGAATCTGTTTCTCAAAAACTCAATCGCTTCTATAGAATCTTTAACTTGAACTCAGCGAAGTCCATAGAAATTGAAACTATGACCACTCATGCAGAACCTGTTACTGAAACTGTGACCAGACCTGACCACTCCTGCTGAAACTTTAACCAAACTTAACCTCTTCTCCAGGAGAACTGAACTAAATTGACAACTCCAACAGAAACTGTGACCAATAAAATCTTGGCCACAGAAATTTGACCAAACTTTGACAACTTCTGTAGAAACTGTAACCCAACTACTTCCCCAGGAACACTGATCTGAATTGACCACTCCCACAGACACTGAAACCAAACTCACCCATTCCCATATAGAAACTGTGACCTGTGACTACTCCTACAATTGAACTTGACCAGCTGCACAGACCTTGAAACCAAACTTACCCGCTCCCACAAAAACTGCAAATAAACTCAATCTCTTTCTCAGCAACACTGACCTAAATAAACCAATTCCACAATAGAGGCCCATTTCTGTAGAGACTGTAACCAAACTCTATCACTTCTCCAGAAACACTGATCTAAATTGACAACTGCCACAGAATCTGAAAGCAAACTCAACCACTCCTACAGTGACCAAAGTCAACTATTCCTACAAAAACTGTGTCTGGACTCAGCCACTCCTCCAGAATCTGTATCTAGACTTGACTCCAGCCAAACCACTGCTGCAGAAACCGTGATCTTTGACCAAACTCAACTGCTCTCATGGAAATTGTGACTGAATTCATCACTCCTACAGAAACTCTCACCGGTTTTAACTACTAAATCACTCTTGCAGGAACCCTGGCCAATCTTACCCACTGCCACAGTATCCGTGACTGACTTTGCCAGTTATATACCATTGTGTGCCAAACTTGTCATCTTCAGGGTTAAACTGTCACCCAACTGAACTGCTCCTACATAACTGACCAAACTTGACCTTAAGAACACTGACGTAAATCGGCAACTTCCACTGAAACTTTGACAGAACTCATTTCCTCCCACGTAAACTGTGGCCAAGCTTGTCTTCTCTGGCATGAACTGTGCCCACTCATTTCCACAAATGAAATTTTGATTGTTGTGATTATTGGATTTCACATCCATTATATTTATTTTGGATGACTTGTGAGCTCTTCGAAAACATAATGCATTAATTGTGTGTGTGTGGGGGGGGATCATTAGCCCCTGTTAATCATTAACTAGCACCAACTATTACTATGAGTGATCTGCTTTGTCCCATGGGTCATTTCTGATGACTCAAAAGAACTTAACATGCAAATAAAACTGTCCCATGAGTGCATCTTTTGGTCCTAGTGTTCAGCTCTGGCCTGAGGTCATGTGGATTTGATGTGCATTAACATGCAGTGAGAATCGTTGAACCTGATCGTTGAATTTCTGTTTGCTTGTGTGTAGGTGACTTCATCCGAGCGCTGTATGAGTCAGAGGAGAACTGCGAGGTTGATCCCATGAGGACTCCACCTTCTGTTCTACTGGACCATCAGGCGAATCTTCGCATGTGTTGTGAGCTTGCTCTCTGCAAAATCGTCAACTCACATTGGTTAGTTGTCTTGCTTTTACAAGAGCAGAAAGGCTGTAACATAGGTCTGAAAAAGCCTCAAAGTTTAAATAAAAAACTTTTTGGACACTTGATTGTAAATGTTCTGTATCCACTAGTGTTTTTCCACGTGAGCTGAAGGAGGTCTTTGCGTCTTGGCGAGTGCGTTGTGCGGAGAGAGGGAGGGAGGACATTGCTGACCGCCTCATCAGTGGCTCCCTGTTCCTGCGCTTTCTTTGTCCAGCCGTCATGTCCCCATCGCTATTCAACCTCACCCAGGAATACCCTGATGAGCAGACGTCACGCACGCTCACCCTCATAGCCAAAGTGCTGCAGAACCTCGCCAACTTCTCCAAGTCAGTCCAGGCAATTTTTCGTTTTATTGCTTACCATGGATGTTTTATATCTATCAGACCATATTCTGTGTATAGAGTATCACTGCTTCTCAGATCTTTGCCAAAGAGCTACAGTTTCTAGGGAAGTAGGTTTTTTTTTATAAAAGTGTAAAAAGATATCATTTATTTATGTATTTTCTTTATCTGTGATACATAAACACATAGTGTCTTTAGGCATTTAGTGTCTTCTTCTGTTTGTCCTAACTTCTGCAATCAAAGCCTTAAAAAGATTTGTGAATTTCTTCCCTCTTGGCTATGGTATTTCCTTTAGGTTTGGCAGTAAGGAGGAGTATATGTGCTTCATGAATGAGTTCTTAGAGATGGAGTGGGGCTCAATGCAGCAGTTCCTGTATGAGATCTCTAATTTAGACAGCATAAGCAATGCTGGGGCTTTTGAGGGATACATTGATCTGGGAAGAGAGCTTTCGGTCCTGCACAGCCTCCTGTGGGAGGTCATGGCTCAGCTCAGTAAGGTATGTGTAACCTATTACAAAAGCATTTGTCTTATTGTCCAGAGATTCCAAGTACAAAACCACTATGATGCCACAGCCACCTGTGGCTGGGAGATCAAGAGAGAAACATTGACTGTGCTCTTGGGTTGAGAGGGAATGGGGGGAATTGTTTCATATCTGTCATTTTAATTTGATTCACTTAAAGGATGCCATTATCAAACTTGGACCATTACCTCGCCTCCTGAATGACATCAGCATGGCCCTTCGCAATCCTCACCTCCAAAGGCAGCCCAGTCACCAGACAGACAGGCAGCCTCCGGAAAGACAGACAGACCGGTTACTCTCTCGACCCAGCTTCAACAGGGGAATCTCCTCGGAGTTTCAGAATCTTATGATGAGGGACCTTAACAGGTAACAACTTAATAGACCATATTTAAGTTCAGCAACTGAAGTAAATTCAATTTGTGAAGTGTTTGTCTTTAAGCTGTAAAAATCAGGCCATTATACTTAAATTCTCCAAATTGTATTAATCCTCAACAAAACCTGATGTCAGTATCTACCTCTCTAAGTTATCCTGTGGTATACCTCTCTGTTCCAGATCCAGAGGTAATAGACAGTAACAGTGATCTCTGTGAAAGTATTCTTTCAGGCTAAAGATTTGTATTGGTGAGTGATAGAGTTCCGGAGGTCCAGATTTTTCAGGAACAGAGCCCACAGAGACACACACAGAGTGGCACCATGTATCCAGGACCAGGCGCTATCCCCTGTCAAAATCTGATTTTGATTGGTACACCTAATGCTCCAGGTTAAGCTCTAAATGGAACAAGTGGATATGATGCAACAAGGTTGGCTAGAAATAGCTCTCAGGCTGGGACATGTAGGCGATGTCAATGAAGAAGATTCAAACACACTACACTTTTGTATAAAATGCAGTGTCACATTTTATGGGCTGTTGTTAGCAATGTGCTGTATCAAGTGGAGGTGTAGTTCAACATGAGCTTGCACAAGGACATTGCTTTATTTTAGTTCTATATCCCAAAGTAGTGCCTATGTAAATGACCTCTATGAAGGGCGAAGGTTGAAGGAGGCACTGTTTTATGCAACATCCTGAGTTTAAATCCAAAAAAAAAGCTCCTCACTAAGCATGGATCTGGTTATGTGTTAGTTATTCCTGCTCACCTGTAAATGCCTCCTCCTGAGTACTTCAGGCTACATGCTTCTCATCTGCTGTCTAACTCTTAGGCTACAAAAAGTCAATTGATCAGTTTGAGTTTCAGGCCCACTTTATGACTGCCAACCTTTTAAACAGCTCTTAATAGTATTTTTGGTTTGACCTTTCTGCAGTTCCATTGATATCACTCGCTTGCCTTCCCCAACCTCTGCCATGTCCAGCGGTGTTGTTCCTCCATCGCGAGCTGGAATGGGTGGTTATGTAGATCGGGATCATCCACATCGAGCCTCTTCTAAAGATGTTTTCTATGTCACCCGTCCTCCACTGGCTCGGTCCAGCCCTGCGTACTGTACAAGCAGCTCCGATATCACTGACCCAGACCCAAAGGTAAGCTTGCAAGGTAAATATAATTCACCTGAATGGGCAGAGAGGCAATTCATACGATAATGGCCCATGTCAATGAGTAATGCTTTACTGTGGTGAAAGCTGTTTGGTTCAAAATCTCATTTGAATGGCAGCTTGCTCATCAGCACACCTTTCCCCCTCTCCATCTTTGCTGAGGGACTTTGGGTTCCTTTTGATCCGGTGAGAAGATGAAGTGCTACAGGCCTGCTTACTGCATGGTTCAAAATGCCAACCAAGCATGGCGAGAGAGGGCAACACCATGATGTGGGTGCTGTTAATACATACAAACGTGACTGTCTACATGTGGTGTGTTTTGTATGTTTAGATTTACCCGAATCAAACTAGTTGCGGCAAAACTAATTAAACACAGTTCAGATTTAGTAGCACACAAATAAAAGAGCTAGTAACTGCAGCGCTCTCCACCCCCCACCCCGCCCCATATGTTCTGAGCGTTAACGAAAGTATTTCTATGATGGACCTCCAGGACTCAAGAATGAACAGCATCTCTAACCTGCAGTCTGTGGGGGACATGCTCAACTCTCCCCAGGCCTCACTTGCTGGGTTCGGTGGCCTTGGTGGTGCTGGAGGAGGCCTTGGAGGTCAGCTGCGCGCCGGCGGAGGGCGGATGTCAGCCGGTTCAGGGGGCTCGAGTGTGTCCGGTGGCCTGCGACTTAGCCAGCTGAGCCAGACGGGGACTGCCACCGATTCACTGTCCCAGCAGCAGCAGCAACAAGCCGCCGCACTTCGCTACCCTCTCTCCTTCCAGAACCCTTTGTTCCACATGGCCGCTGATGGGCCTCAACTCCAGCGCCAGCACAGCCGTGCTCAGGTGCCTCCACCACTCCTTCTGGCCCCAGAGCCAGATTCGTCCCACCCTGCCTATTTGCCACAGTTCGCCCGCGGCGCCTTCTCCCGGAGCGAAGACCTTTCCACGCTCAGACCCGGACCACACCTTGGCCAGCCCAGCATCGTCCACTCCCATAGCTACAGCGACGAATACAGCCGGGGAGATTACGCTCGACGGCAACTCTCTATGCACATGCAGGTACAACTTCTTTTCTTTAGCCTAAAAAGAAATTGACAAAATATTTTTTTCACCATTTCTTACCCACAGAGCTACTGCTGCTAGTATGTGATTTAAAATGGATAATTTTGACTTGGTTGTGTGTCAGGAAAACCTCCAGCAGCAGCAGATGATGGGCATGGCCTCTCAGACGGGCACATCTCATTCCTCACTCGCTTCACCTCCCACAACTGTTCAGCCTGTCCGTCAGAGCTCCATGGCTCCACCTCCCACACAACGCATGAAGTCTCAAACCTCCCATCAGCTTTCTGTGAGCTCGGCTGTCGGTGCAACACCTCCCAGCAAGACGAGGCCTCAGAGCGGAAACCTGCTCCAGTCTCCCGAGTCAGGCTTTGGGGGCAGACAGCAGGGCCCACGGCAGCAGCTGTCCGTCAAGGATAACACCGCCCCCGGCCTTCCTCATCAGCACAGCTCCACCCGCGAGAGCCAGGGATCTCAGGGTTCCCAGGGGGGAACACCACAGTCAACACAGCAGTCTCACAAGGAGCGTCAACACTCGCAGCAGCACTTACTCAAGCCTTCCATCAGCAAACAGGTGCTCAACAGCTTTACACTGAATGAGCATAATTATGTCATAGTATCAGGTATTGTCAAAATCTTAATCCAAAATTTTATGTTTAAACGATTCTTCAGTTCAGGCCAGAAGAATTAGTATCTTGCAGTTTCTCTGTTAAATAAAATCTGGAGGAGAAAAAATAAAGAAAAAAAGAGTTTTATCAAAATAAGTGATATTTAACTTTCATTGATTATTTTCTCATAACAGAGTAACTTGAGTGTTTTAAAACTAAATTCAGATTATTTTAAGATTGCTAAAAAAAAAAAAAAGAATACAAGGTGTAGTTCAGTAAGAGTAAACAATAAAGGAACAATTCTGATTCTCTAAAAGGATAAGCAAGTGTAATAACAGTTGAGATCATTTACCCAGGCACTTCTACGTCCACTGAAATTTCCATTCCATTTCCAGGGCTCATCTCCAAACACTTTGAACCCGCCCACCCCCGCCTCAGAAAGGACAGTGGCCTGGGTGTCGAACATGCCCCACCTTTCAGCCGACATTGAGAGCTCACGCATCGAGAGAGAGGATTTCAAGCTTAAGGAGTACTCCAAAAGCATGGACGAGTCACGTTTAGACCGGGTGCGTATCTCAGAGTACAGAAGTAACAAGGAAACACTTCAACTTGAGATGAGATACAATAACAAGAAAACTTAAATTTACACTATATGAACAAAAGTTCAACACATCATTCCAGATTTGAACTCTGCTATAATAAGCTACACTCTTTCCACTAGATGTTGGAGCATGGCTGTAGGGATTAGTGTTCATTCAGCTACAAGAACATTAACGAGCTCAGGCGCTGATGTTGGAATGTTGACGAGGCTCCAGTTCCAATTCATCCCAAAGGTGTTGAGATTAGGGCACTGTGCAGGACACTCGAGTTCTTACACTTCACCCTTAACACACAATGTCTTTGTGGATCTCACAAGGGCATGGAGTGTTCGCAATTTAAATAACATTACCATATTTAATATATGAGAGATTACGACAGACAGTAAAGTTTAGTTTTCAGTAAAGTAAAGTTGTTCTGGTTCCGTGTTTATCATTGTATAGCATTGGCTTCATTCTAGTTTAGTAATTTCCTCAACATTTTTGAGCTAACTGGATTTGGATTTCTTGGTGTCCACACTTTTCAGATTGTGGGGATAAATAGCAGGAGCAGAACTTCAGCTACGTCGGGTTATTTTGCTGGCTCTGTGTAAGAGCAGATGCTTTCTATCGCTAACCTGTCGGTGTGCCATATGTATCAGTGCTATAGTTAGACACCAGGCTCCATCTGGCTGCAACTTAAATTTTCCCAAGAGCCAAAACTACCGAGCTGAGACTGTTTATCAAGCTTTGACCAGCCTGAATTATTATACACACATACACTGCACAAATGACTTTTGCAATTAATTATTAAAATTGCTATGACAAACTGTAAACCTTTTTTTTTTTTTGTTCCTGTTGCTGTTAGAACATTACAGCGGGTCATTTCCTGTTTCAAACACACAAAATTAATAAAGCATAGCCTTCAGAAATCTTGAACTTTATTGATTATTTATTATATTAGATGTTGTTGAATTCTGGATTCTGATTGGCTAGAAGGTTGTATACTTCCTTAAGCAGCTCCTTACAGCCTGGAACATGAGCGCAGGAAATGCCGTTATGTCCATCACCTCTACAACAGATGGTGCTCTGAATGAATTATGAATTATTTACATGACAGATGAATGAAATGAACCCGAACAGTCTTTTGGAGTAAATAAACTTGAGTGGGAAAAAAGTATGCTCTGTTACCTCACCATGGTGGCAGGTGTTTATTCTTCACCCACAGCTACACCCTGATCAGATGACTTGGTTATAGCGCTAATGAGCAGATGTACATTTAAACATATAGTGTAGTGACAATGCACACCATCAGTGGTGAAAAAAAGTAACATATTAATTGTCACGGGTGAACTAACCTGAAGGACCAGAAGACGCAGCTTTAGCGGTTAGCCCAATGTAGCGTGGATGGTGAACCCAAACGCGGAAAGAAGCGAGTAGGTAGGATATCCCCGCGATTTAGTATAAGGACTCTCACAAAGGGTGAGTGAGGGAAAAACACAAATTTAACCCGCGTCCTATAAATGCACACACAAATAGCAGAAAGCAATAACCCAAAAGATTGGTGAGTACTCACGGTTTGGAAGATCGCAACACGAACCAACATGGGCCGAACTCAATGACTGAGCGCTCTGCTATGGTTTATTTACTCCTTTTATACTTCCTGATTTACGACCGCTCTACTTCCGGGTCCTAGTGCTGGTCGTGGATTGAGTGTGCATGACAGTACCCCCCCGTCCAGGACCGACTCCAGACGGTCCTGGGATGGAGGATACCCTGTGACGGTAATCCCGAATTAGTTCTGGGTCGAGGATGAAACGTGCAGGAACCCACGACCGCTCCTCGGGGCCATAGCCCTCCCAGTCGACCAGGTACTGAGTACCTCTGCCCCGAGGGCGCGAGTCGAGGATCCGTCGCACGGTGTAAGCGGGACCGCCGTCAATGATACGGGGAGGAGGAGCAGGGGGGGTGGGTGGAACCATGGGTGAAGTGATGAAGGGTTTTAGTTGGGATGTGTGGAATACTGGGTGGATTCGGAGCGCCGCAGGCAGCTGGAGCCGGTAGGTGACAGGGTTAATTTTGAGGTGGATGCGATATGGTCCAATGAACCTGGGTGATAGTTTTCTTGATTCGGTGTGTAGATGGAGGTTTTTCGTAGACAGCCATACCCTGTCACCTACATTATACAAACGTCCCGGAGGGTGTCGACGGCGATGTTGAGCGGCGTAGCGTGTGTTGGCTCGTTGGATGGCTTGGTTCGTCAATGTCCAGAGCCGCCGACACCTGCGGACCAACTGTTGGGCTGATGGTACATCAACCTCCGGTTCTTGGTGTTCGAACATCGGAGGTTGGAAACCATGGCATACCTCGAATGGACTGAGGTTGGTTGCAGATGAGACGTGTAGGTTGTGTGACAACTCAGCCCATAGGAGGTAGCGAGCCCAGGAGCGCTGACGGTCCGCCACAAAACACCTCAGATAGCGCTCCAGTTGTTGGTTGGTCCGCTCCGTCTGACCATTGGTCTGGGGATGGTACCCAGAAGATAGGCTGCAGGTGGAATGGATCAGACGGCAGAAGGCCTTCCAGAATCGGGCAGTGAACTGGGGCCCCCTATCCGAGACGATGTCTTTGGGGAACCCATGCAGGCGGACTACGTGCTCTAATATCAGCGTTGCGGTGTCCTTGGCTGACGGGAGTCCGGTTAGGGCCACCAGGTGCACGGCTTTGGAGAAACGATCGACGATGGTTAAAATGGTATTCTTCCCTTCGGATTCCGGCAGGCCCGTGATGAAATCGACGGCAATGTGCGACCAGGGCCGACGGGGAATTGGAAGTGGTTGAAGTTCCCCTGGTGTCGGCTGGTTGGAGTCCTTTGCCCTGGCGCACACTGGGCACGCCTGAACGTATTCGTCGATGTCCCTGGTCATTGATGGCCACCAGAAGGCGCGCTGGACAAACTGGGTGGTACGCCTGCTACCCGGGTGCCCGGAGAGGAGTGAGGTGTGACCCCACTGGATGACCTCCGATCTCATGGAGTGAGGAACGTAGAGACGTCCAGGCGGCGCACCTGCCGGTTCGTTCTCCGTGACCTGTGCCTGGCGGACCCTGGTTTCCAGTTCCCAGCGGAGGGGTGCGATGATTCTGGATGGTGGGAGAACAGGCGCGGGCTCCGCCCGGGCGACATCCTCTTCATGCTGACGGGAGAGGGCATCAGCCTTGGTGTTTTTCGAGCCCGGGCGGTATGATAGATGGAAATCATAGTGTTCGAAAAATAGTGCCCATCGCGCCTGCCTCGGGTTCAGCTGCTTTAGATTGCGGATGGTGATGAGATTTTGATGATCGGTCCAGACGATGAATGGCTCTCTGGTGCCCTGGAGCCAGTGACGCCATTCCTCCAAAGCCCACTTTATGGCCAGCAGCTCGCGGTCCCCTACCCCGTATCGCTGCTGAGTGGTGTCAAATTTTTTGGAGAAGAAACTACAAGGGTGTAGTTTTTGGTCTGGACCTCGCTGGGAGAGAACAGCCCCAGCGCCCACATCTGAGGCGTCCACCTCCACAACGAATGGTTGGCTTGAATCTGGGTGAAGAAGAATCGGTGCAGTGGTGAAACGTTGGCAAAGCCTTTGGAAGGCTGAGATGGCGGCGGAGTCTAGAGTGAAGGGTGACGGTGAGGGTCGGGTCAGGGCGGTTAGGGGGGCGGCAACCGTACTGTAGTCCCGGATAAAGCGACGATAGAAGTTCGCAAACCCGAGAAACCGTTGAAGCTGCTTAAGGGTCTTGGGTAGGGGCCAATGACGCACAACTTCGAGTTTCTGCGGGTCCATGGCCACACCCTGGGGCGAGATGACAAAACCCAGGAACGTGGTGGAGCGCTCGTGAAAAGCGCACTTTTCCAACTTACAGTACAGTTGATGGGCGTGTAATCTCTTTAAAACCGCTCTGACGTGCTGAGTGTGTTCTTCAGGAGTTCGTGAATAGATTAAAATATCGTCCAAGTATGCAAATGCCCACCGCCCTAGCATGTCTCGGAGAACGTCATTGATGAAATGTTGGAAAGCGGCGGGGGCATTGCACAGTCCAAACGGGATTACCAGGCTTTCATAGTGTCCCGTGGGTGTGATGAAGGCCGTCTTCCACTCATCGCCCTCTCTGATACGTACCAAGTTGTAGGCGCTCCGCAGGTCCAACTTTGTGAAGATGGTAGCGCCAGAGAGGGCGTCCAGGGCAGAGTTGGTAAGAGGCAACGGGTGTCGGTTCTTTATGGTGATGTTATTTAGCCCCCGATAGTCGACACATGGCCGAAGTTCTCCTCCTTTTTTCTTCACGAAGAAGAACCCCGCGGCAGCAGGCGATGAGGAGGGCCGGATGGTACCTTGGCGGAGGGCATTGGTCACGTAGTCTTCCATCGCCTGCGTCTCGGTGGTGGAGAGAGAGTAGAGGTGGCCGCGGGGTGGTATAGAGCCCGGCTGGAGGTCGATTGCCAGGTCATAGGGGCGATGCGGTGGAAGGTGTGTGGCGCGTCTTTTACAGAAGACCTCTGCCAGGTCTCGGTACGCAGTGGGAATGGCGTTGGTGTCGACGTCGGGGGCCTCGGACTCCCTAGAGCACGTCCCAGCCGTGGCCCGCAGGCAAAGTTCAGTGCAGGTCGCGCCCCATTGTAGAATTCGATTCTGAGTCCAGGAGATGAGGGGGTCGTGTTGGATGAGCCACGGGTGACCCAGGATGATGGGTGGTGATGAGACGGAGGTGAGGTGAAACCGGAGCTGTTCTGTGTGTTGGTCGATGACTAAGGTGATGGGTTGGGTTTGGGCGATGATCGGGCTAGATGAGAGGGGGCGACCGTCAACTGAAGTGATCCGAATGGGCTGGGATAACGTCTCAATTTTTACCCCCAATTTTTTGGCATAAGATGAGTCAATGAAGTTACCCGCTGCCCCGGAGTCGATGAATGCGGTACTTCGAACTCGTTTGTGGCCAATTTGGAGGGATACCTGAACCGTAAGGCGCGCGTTAGGGTTGTCGAAGGTGGCGGAGATCTGAAGGGGACCCGGTGAATCTCTCCCTCTGTTCACCGGGGCTGGGCGTTTCCCGGACGTAGAGGACAGATCGCCCGGTGATGGTCCGCGGAACCACAGTATGCACACAGACCCTCTTTGAAGCGGCGTGCGCGTTCCGATACGGTCAGGGAGGCGCGCCCTAATTGCATGGGTTCCCCGGCTCCTGTGTCAACCACGGCAGGAGGTGGAGAACCGACATGTCCAGGTGGGGCGTAGGAGGTGAAAGAAGGTGGTCGTGGTGGGTTGAAGGTGAAGGTCGATGATGGCGGCAGGGTTCTAGGAGCTGGCTTCGGACGAGAGACGAGGCGTTGGTCGATCCGCAGGGCCAGTTGGATTAGCCCCTCCAGTGTAGCGGGGAGCTCTCGCCCGGCTAGTTCATCTTTTATCCTAGAAGCCAACCCCTCGTAGTATGATGTCCGGAGCGCTGCATCTCCCCAGGTGGTCTGAACGGCGAGCGTGCGGAACTCAGCCGTATAGCGACTCACGGACAGTGCTCCCTGCCGCAGATGATAGAGTTTTGAGTCGGTCTCCACCTCGCCCGCAGGGTGTTCAAAAGTGAGTTTGAGCTGACGGGTGAATTCATTGTATGAGTGAGCGACGTCCGTGTCAGCGCGGATAACTGCCGTGGCCCACTCTGCTGCCTGCCCTGTTAGCAACGAAACGAGTAGTGCAATGCGTAGTCGGTCGGTGGAGTACCTGGTGGAATTAAACTCAAACACCAACTCAAGTGCTGTTAAAAACACACTGCATTTCCCGTCCGTGCCATTCCATTTCTCTGGTAGAGAAAGAAAAACATCAGAAGAAGGGGGGGGGGAGGGGTGATGAGGCGGCGCCGCGGCCTCTGCGGCGTGCGATCGAGCAGCGACGCCATCAATAGCCGCGCGGAGATCCGCGTTCTCCCGCCGGAGCTCAGCGACCTCGCGGCGGAGAGAAGCAAGATCCCCGGTTAGCTGATTGATTAGCGCGGCATGCTGATCCACAACGTCGCAAAGGCTCGCGTAATCCGCTGGGTTCACCGCGGAAGGCTCAGTCATTCTGTCACGGGTGAACTAACCTGAAGGACCAGAAGACGCAGCTTTAGCGGTTAGCCCAATGTAGCGTGGATGGTGAACCCAAACGCGGAAAGAAGCGAGTAGGTAGGATATCCCCGCGATTTAGTATAAGGACTCTCACAAAGGGTGAGTGAGGGAAAAACACAAATTTAACCCGCGTCCTATAAATGCACACACAAATAGCAGAAAGCAATAACCCAAAAGATTGGTGAGTACTCACGGTTTGGAAGATCGCAACACGAACCAACATGGGCCGAACTCAATGACTGAGCACTCTGCTATGGTTTATTTACTCCTTTTATACTTCCTGATTTACGACCGCTCTACTTCCGGGTCCTAGTGCTGGTCGTGGATTGAGTGTGCATGACATTAATAAGACCAACCAGAACACAAACAATTCCGCCAACTTGTCCCACGAAACTCAAGAATCAGTTTCTTATTATATTACATTTGGAAAGATCCTAGATTTAATTTGGAGTTGTTCAAAAATACTAGTAACCAACTTTAGCTAGCACTGGCTTCTGACAGCTTAGCTCTCACTAGAATTTGAAGGCTTATCATCTTTCAATATGCTAGCTGTCATTATCTCTTAACATGTAGCATTAACTTTCAAACCATTATCTGTCATTAGTTTTCAATGTCTTTCTGTTAAGCTTTAAAATTCAAAGATGAATGAACGAGTTGTTTGGTCAGTCTGTTGTGCTGGGTTAAGCTTACTGATGTCAGGAGAGTCACGGTCAAACATGCAAACGTGTTGTCTGTATAAAAGACAGGGTTTTTATATGTTTGGCCAAACGCCTGGTGTCATCTACATCCGTTACTTCAAAGGACATGAACCGTTTTATCATATTCTGGTGAATCCTGGGAGAATAACGTGGAAGTTGTATATACGTAGGAGATGAACCTTGAAGTGTTAACTCAAGAGATGGAGAAATTTAAAAACACATTACAGTGTCAATTGCTAAAATAACGGTCTGCTTTTTGCTTCTTTTTCCGATCTGTCTTTCTTTCTTTCAATTAAATTTATATAGAACCTTTAACAGCTTTCCAAAAATAACATTCTGGATATACAATTTAAAATGAAAAATTCATAACTTTATCAGTTTGTACTTAAAGAAGAAGCTCCAGATGACAATGACAAGGAAAAACCCCATATGCTGTCATGAGAAAGAAACCCTGACATGAGGAAGAGGAACCAAACTCAAAATGGAACCCAAACTCATTTCGGTGATAGCTTTTCTAAATCCTAATGTTTGTTGTTAGCTAATAAAATGAATATAGCTATTTCCCTTAGGTTAACTAGGTAGTTCATTCTTGAGTAATTTTGATATGATCTGCAGTTAGATTTCAACTTCTCAATATAATGGAGATCTTTTAGAAGTGGAATGTGGGACCTGGCTTCTTATGCAGTTCTGTGGGTGTCACATGAGTCTCTGGAGATAATATTGCCTAATTTACATATCCTCAGTGACAAACCATACTTGCAACACAGCAAAGATAAAATGTGATATAACACGTATTTTATTAAGTTATTAAACAACTTGTTTATACTGTCCGAGTTCAAGTGTTAGACAAAACCTATCAATTTATTAACTGTTTAAATTCATTACGATTGACGCAGGTACGTGAGTATGAGGAGGAGATTCATTCTCTGAAGGAGCGTCTGATCATGTCCCATCGCAAGCTGGAGGAGTACGAGCGGAGGCTAATCACTCAGGAGCAACAGACCAGCAAGATCCTGCTGCACTATCAAAGCCGGCTGGATGACAGCGAGAGGAGGCTGAGGCTACAGCAGATGGAGAAGGACTCCCAGATTAAAGGAATTATCGACAGGTAATGTACAAAGGACTTGAGAGCCAGGTTAGATTGTTTTAGCTGACTCGAGTTTAGCAAGTAGAAAATAAGAAATGGCTCATCAGCCTCTTTCTCTTTTTGGGTAACTCTTACCACGAACCTTATCTAATGACACCTGCTTTTGCCTCCTTTTAAGAATCTCATGGAAATGGAACATTGCATTGTCATTAAACAGCTTGATTGTGTGCACTGCTACTGCCTTATTCGGGTGGTGTTTTTCTACAACATTTTGCAACAGTTTCCCACATTTTACGCACCTCCTTAATCTCACTGGAAGCTAGGGATTCCTCTGTCTTTTTCTTCTCCTCCTCAGACAAGATCTCCTCCATAACCTCTTGCTGTTGCTCACGATGCAGATCCATCAGTTTGTCTGTGGTTGTGTTCCTCCAACAGCTCTTCAATGTCGTCCTCATTCACCTTTTCATCGACAACTGGCGACTCCTGTTCATGAGCAAACCCCTCAGAGTCATGTCCAAGAATGCAATCAGGCCACAGATTTTTTTCAAGCAGAATTAAGGGTTCTCTTGTTGACCCCATCCCAGGCTTTATCAATGATCTTGAGGCAGTGCAGCATATGGAAATGATCTTTGCAAAACTCTGAGAGTAAGGTTTGTTCCTTCTGTCACTTTAAGTTTTTTTAAAGTTTGAAATGACCTGCTGATCCATAGATTGGAGTAGTGGAGTGGGGTTGGGAGGAAGGAACTTGACTTTAATGACCTTAAATTCCTCCAGTAAGTCGTCCTCAAGGCCCGGAGGATGAGCAGAAGCATTATTCATAACCAGCAAGACTTTGAGTGGCAGATTTTTTTTCTAAAAGATAGTTTTTCACTTCAGGACAGAAAACCTCGTTGATCCACTCCACAAACAGGATATGAGTGACCCAAGCCTTGTTGTTGGACCTCCACATAACATTTAACTGGCTCTTCTGCACTTTGCATTTTTTAAAGGCTCATGAATTTTCGAAATGATACACAAGTAGGGGCTTTATTTTTAAATCCCCGCTTGCATTAGCACAAAACAATAGCATAAGTCGGTCTTTCTTGGGCTTGTAAACCGGCAATGCATTCTCTTCTGCTGTAATGTAAGTCCTCTTTTTTTCCAAAACAGCCCAGTCTCGTCGCAGTTAAAAACTTGCTGCGACAGGTAACACTCAGAAACCATGAGTTTATGAAACTCGGAAACGAACGCGTCAGCTGCCTTAGCGTCTGAACTCGCAACCTCTTTGTGCTTCACAACACTGTGGATGCCATTTCTCCTCTTAAAGTTATCAAACCAGCCCCTGCTTGCCTTAAAACCGTCTACATTTTCTGTCGACATACCTAACAGTTTGCATACAAGGTCGGCGAAGTTCTTTGCCTTTTCTCAGATACAGTAAGTTGCTCAGTCATGGTATCATGTTTATCCACATGAGAAGCTGCTTTGATATCCGCGTGACTCCTTTTTCTGCATCTAGTCCGGTTATTTCTTTTCTGCTTTAATACTGTGCATATCGTTGATGTAGACTTTTTATAAAACCTGGCCACTCATGTACCTTGCTCGCGCTTCTTAATGACTTCCAGCGTGATCTCCTTACTTTTGCAACTTTTCCTTTGTGGGAACCATTGTTGCATTACACTAAAGTACTAAAGCGAAGTAAAGACACAAAAATAAATGCGTGACACATGATTTTTGATGATACTTGGCGCTCGTAAACCAGGACTTGCTCATTTTTCAAGTCAAAATTTATTTAAAATCTTTGCTCGTCTTGCAGAACACTCGTAAACCACGTTACTCGTAATCCGAGGTTACACTGTACTCAGTTTTTTAGTTACTTTTTCAAAAATGTAATCTGTTATTCCGACAATTTATGTAATCCATGAGCCAGACAGCAGTCATTCCCATTCTCTTAGTGTATGTGTAAAAGTTGTCCTCCAAACCCCCAATAACCCGTCCCCTCTGTTATTCCTGCTGTTATACCTCGCGGTGAATCATGATGAACCGTACTTACGGCCACCACGTGAAAACACGTAGGTGAATTTAGGGGTATTAGTAGTTAACAGATTATGGGTCAAACTTGGCTGAGTGATGATGGTAGAATAATTATAAAAGTCTTGACTAAAACAACACGCACAAGGAATCACAAAGGAGTTTTAATTTTCTGCAATGGAAAAGTATTCGAACTAGTTACTTTTATCAGAAAATAACACTATAATGTAAATGATTATTTTTTATAGACAGTGATTTTGTAATGTAATTAGTTACTTTAAAAAGTAACATTCTCCAACACTGCTTAGTAAATTCACTTCAGGTTTGTTACAAAAAAATTAGCTTGGGTTAAGCTTAAATTTTATTTTAAGAAAATGTGTTAGCAACAGATAAAGAACTGTAGCATGTAAATGTAATAATTATAAGGTTTTAATGCAGGTGAAAATTAAAATGTAGTTCATCAAAAGACAATATGTGTTGCACTGTACTGTAACAAAGAATGTTTTCAGGATTAACATAGCAGCATGAATTGCTAATCCAATCACAGCGTATGTAATTAGCAGTGGCGGCTGCTCTAAGACTACAAGGGAAGTTCAGCTTCCTCAACTATGTCAGAAAATAAATGCTCATATATGCTCTGTCGTATTTATTAAACATAAATATATTGTTCTTAATAAAAGTGCGCTAGAACGTGTTCAACTTCATGACTAGCTCGTTCAGAATCAGGTATTTATTGTAGATTGTTTGAGGCGGTTTTCTTGTCATACATTTCCGTGCAGCAATAGCGCATTAAACCCTCCTGAAGCGCAGCTTCACTGGAGCGCTATGGCGAAGCACAGAGGAGCTTTTTTCACTGCAGAAAAGCTGGACGGTAATTGGATAAATGCACCAAAATCGTCACTTCCAGGGAAGCTCAGCTTCTCTGGGAGTGAATGGAGCAGTGGGCGGGCCAGGACGCTGGGCTGCTGCATGATGATTGGAGGAGCTGTTTAAAGGGCGGAACCCCTTTCTTGATTGACAGCATGTCTTAAGTATACATCAGCGCTACAGAGATTCGAGTTCAGTCCCATTGTCAGGCTATAGGACAAACTTTTGGGTGGATCCTGCACTTAAATCCAACTAAAAACTACTGAAAAGAAAACAAAACTCAGGCTCTATATCCCAGCTTACATCTCGCATTCGCGTTCAACTTTACACACACCGGACCTCATTACCCACAATGCATCTCCCGCACTGGACTACACTCCCGTAAACAGCTGTCGTAAATCAACCTCTCTCTCCCAACAAAACGCTCTTTGTCATCGGCGCCCGTGCGATCGACGCACTCATCCATATGAGTAGGAAAAAGATGCAATATTATGGTTTCCGTCATTTTTTATATATTTGCGAACTCACTGGGCTGGTCCACACTGAAAACTCCCGGTACTCCATATGGCCAGTCCACCACTGCCCATGCGGATTTGCAGGTGAAGTGGTACGACGAACTGCTGCACTCTGTATTGTTTGCTGGTGATATAAACCATTTTTGTTTGTACAAATCATTCTTTAAATAATGAAAAAAAAAACATATTATAGCGTTCTTGACTTTGCTCCTTGTTTCAGCATTGTAAAGTTAGCTCGTTCATATAATTAAAGTAGCTCGTGGAAGGGAAACTAGCCAGAATTTACGTACAAATAACATAATGAATTTTATGATGAAGGCCTAATATGAGCTTCCCCTGTTTCAAAAGCTAGCAGCCGCCACTAGTAGTTTGATACTGTTTCTAAGAGCTAAACATATCTTGCTTATAAACATTGACACCCTAAAGTATAAAATTTAAATCACTAAACATAAAAATACAGTAATAAAGTAATTTAGCATGAAAGATTTATAATTTATTTTATTTCGGAAGAAATACCAACACGTGTTGGCTGGACCCCAAAGTCAGGGTCCTTGTAACTTGGCAAGTGATTTGGTGCTCGATATGGACAGTAATATGAGAACATCATCACCTTGTGAGAATGCCTGTATCAGAATGCCCCTGTTATACACCTGGGATAGACATTCTTGCACCTGCAGCAAATTCTCCTAAATTAGGTGTCCCAGTGTGTGTGGATTTGCTCTCAGGTGAATGATGTATTAAATTCCATTTTTGCTGTTAGAAGGTACCTCCTCCCAGTTTCCCTGATGGCGTCTTGGACGCCACTAGGCATGTGCAGCCCATACAATAATTTAAAAGGAGAAAACGCTGTGCAGCCTCTCATGACCTCTGTTACAAACGCGCCAGAGGTATAATCATTCAACCAAGCCATCTGTGTGTGAATGGTGAAGACTCATTCAAATTGATTTAGTCTCCATAAGTTTGTATAGTTGACAAAGAGTTATTTGACATGAATGTTATGGTAAGTCAGAGTCAGAATCACTTTTGGGAAGAGTGCCTCTGCAAACCTATATGCTAAAATATTATGGGGACACTGCTACTGGGTTACTTCCACATTTGGAAAGTGCATCACTCAGTATCACTATATTTTATAATTGCAAAATACAGGTGGGAAACAAAGAGAATTCAGCTGAGTTGACTAAAAATTTACTGCTTTTACATGGTCAAATGAAGGGGAACTTAGGCGTCCCATCATGCGATTGGCATTTTGGGAAATTACTATACATGGAAATCCTCTATGAAACTGGAATTGCAGAGTTCTCCCAAACTCTGATGTTCCACGAGTGCAAAACTAATGGAGATAGCACAAGCACTGACTGACCACCCTAAAACATTGTTCACAAAAAAAATCATATGGTAATTCTAGAACGTCAAGCCGACCCACTTCCCACATGAGTGGATGGGTGAGGCAGGGATTAACCTGCCTCAGTACTATAATTTGGTCTCTAGAATTGAATAATTATGAGGACTAACCCCATGAACATCCCTGTGAACACACTTGACCTTCAACACCTGTGCATTATCAAATTCCTGACATTGAATAAGGATTTGGTGAATCAAGATTTGAGTCTGAATACATTAACAGGTGATATATACCCTCTTGGACAATCACCAGTATGCAATATATTCCATATGGGGTGGCCTGCGGCATATTAGAGATCCGGACACCCCACCATCTAAAATTGTCCAGTTTTCACATAATTAAGACACCCTAGGCCAGGGCTTATTAGTTCACCCTTGACCTTGGAATTATCCACCTATGGAGAGGCCGCGGCAGACACCCCAGGGAAGGGGAGGGGAATGCAAAACATGGGGGTAAGGAACCTATTTTGCGTTAGATGGACCCTCTTTTACTGCCGGGACAGGGGACAGGAGAGTAGCAGAATGGAAGGGACAAGAGAAAGAGACAGTAGGATAGTTCCTCTTGTCCCCAAATATACCCAGATGGTCCTCTGCCATTTGTGAAACTAGACAGTAGCACCGGACCCACTCTGCCGTTCTGCCTTGCAGCTGGGTGGTGAATTGCTCCAGGACCATGAGGCCAGTTATCTCTCATCCACAGTCACCTGTAACAATTGCCCTGGGAGAATGTGAAACAGGCAGCCGGCCCATCAAGACCTTCCTGTTTTAGGTCAAGTTGCTCCAGCATATTAGAGGACATTAACTGTTGAATGGTAATATGGTAATATGAATATGAACTTTGCCAGTAAGCAAAACAGCAGCAGTAGGTGGGCCACCCACTGGTTTTTGAGCCAACCCCACACTCCAGGTACATGCTCAAACTGCTGTATAAAGGGTTCAGGCTCACCTTGCTGCCCCAGCTTTGTCAGTGTCACTTGGGGAGTATGTTTAATAACTAAAGCACCCCCAGACTGGATCTACTGATTTTCTGGATGCACAGCTTATGCTCTACCTACAGGTAGAGAAGATCTTGTTGTTTGTATTGGTGTATGCTGGTGAGGTACTGTACCTCGTGAAGTTGGAAAGGAGCAAGGATGCCATGGCATATCTGCTTCAATTCCTGGCTTTTAGCACCAGTGTTGCAAGTTTGAGACACTGCAGGATGGAAAGCAAGACAAATTACCCCAAAATGTAACCCTTTTCCAGACCAGAGCTCAGGCACACCCTGGCTCCCACAAGGGTTAAATGGATTATTCAAGCTTCTAAACCTCTCCTAACTGTTGTTGTAGGGTTTTACAGAGTAGCATTATAGGTTCCCTAACAGGAACAACCAAAGAACCCTTAATGGTTCTTAGATTTTCTGTGTGTTAAGGAGTTTTATAATAAAACAAAAATATACAGTGGCTGGTTATAATGCAAAAAAAGTCAATTATTTTCTTCGTTAAATGATCTGAAATTATCAGCGATTTCTTTTACTGGGTATAACAATTTCTAAACACAGACCTGTTTCATTATTTTAGCTATTCCCCAGGGAAAACACAAGTCACAAGATTTGCGTGATTGTTAAAATTCCTGCTGTTCACGTAGAAACAGCCAAGAGCTTGTTTCTGCACAGTACATTTAAATGAAAATGGGACAGTTCTATCACACACATTTATACAATTCCACATCAGAAATATAATATTAAATTGTATATTATGGGAAATAATTTTATTCCTTTCTCACATAAAGACTCATGGCGGTGGAGGACGAGCTGAGGGTAGGGGTGGCATCAGAGCACAAAGCCAGGATGTTTGCTGATCAGGTCAGTGCTCTTGCATTTTTCCTCCTCTCTTCCTGTCTTCTCTCTTTTACAATTTCTTCTTGTCTAATTTTGGTCTACCGTGTATGTGTGTCAATACATTTGTTTTTGCCATGTATTTGCAATGTCTCCGTGCCAGTTGTTGTGCCACTTGTCAGTTCATTTGCCTGACGATCATGATTATTTGCATCCTCAGCAGTGGAACCCGTTTCTTGCTTTGCATACGGGTCGTGTCATGGCTGGATTCAGTGTGAACGCTCTTGATTCATGTTCATTCTCTCGATTCTGAATCTTTACAATAAGTTTGCTTCGAATCAGTTTGAGGCAGCGTGCAACTTTAAGGGAAGAGTCTGACAAGGCATTGTGGCTAACAATTAAATAAAGAAACTGTGCCTTTCTCCTTCAATCATTTATTCACACATGTTCAGTATTTTGCAGTTGATCCAGAGCCCATACTTGTATACCTTAATGCCCCTGACATTAGCCTAATGCTGCTAATTGCTGACTGACGTCATGGTATTCAGATGACTGCAAAATGTCTATACCTGGTTGCTACCAGGTGTTTGACCCATAGTTGCAATACTAACACTTTGTGAGCATGCTGCCCCACACCATCAAGAAAGACATGCAATGGATCAACATCTGTAGCTTATTCATTGTTTGTACACAGGTAATGGCTGTTAAGGAGATATGGACTCAACCTTGACTTGATTGTTAGCCACATCAATGTTTAGACTGACTTTCCTTTTCAGTGTGCAGCATTCAGGGCAAACCTTTCTGCTACTGGAGTGTCAATCATTTTCAGCAGAAAGTGAATGTCTTTTTGAGCTTGTCCAATCATCTGCTTGCTAATTAACCACCATCTTACACCAATACAGGTCCAAGATCGTCTCATGCGTACCTTATTCAGTAAAGCACATCTTTATTGGTCTCAGTATCAAAGCGAGGATAGATCCATTTTATTTGTCATATTTCAATTCATCTTGTAAAACATGAAATCTTAATTTTCAGATCAGTAGATGGTAATGTTCGAAATAAACCCACAGCTGTGGTGCTGTAATGAAGTGAGAATGAAGACACAAAAAGGAAAAGAAAAGAACATGACAGCAGACATAGAGAACAGAGGCAGGATGCTGATTTTTGCAGCCAGCGATGCAGGCTAGCGCTCCTGCTGTTCTACCGTTCAGTTGAGACTTTTTCCCTTAAGAGTAACGGATTAGCTGCGGCAGAGGATTATCAAGAGTTGAAAGGGAATGAAAGCATGCAGTGAAGCACAGGATAGATCTCAGTTGGAGGAAGACGAAGACATGAAGAACCAGCATGATAACAAAAGTACAGTTTGTTCATCATGTTGGAATTTAGCTCATCATTCTTCAATGTGGTGTTTAGACCATCTCTGCGGAGACGTTCAGACTTAATGTCTCATTTATTGCATGAAATAGGACCAGAAATCTGGACATAATGAGATTTATATCATGTTCATGGAAAGCTCTGGACTTTTGTTTAATGATAGTTGTTGCATATGCCTAAAATAAACATATTTCTGCATCCCATATACAGTAAAAATTAATGAATAAGTTATTTCAGCTTTATCTTGATGAGAGAAAAACACTGGTTTGTTATTTAGCGAGAAAAAACTCATTTGGATGGAAAAAAACAACACATCAGGAGGCAAACAGTTTGTGTGGGCTTTAAGCCACTAATTGATATCAGCTTGAACTTCATAATTAAGTCTCCAAAACTGAGCGAAGCACTCTACAGGAATCCACCTTATATATACCCAACACTGATCTCAACTGAACAACTGGAGTGAGGAACTTTATTGGCTATAACAAAACAAAAAGACACCATAAAATATGCACATTGCCCTCTATAAATAAATGCTCCCCATGTGGATTAGTAAAAAGGGTTAGGTAAATAGTGATAAAAATATAAACTTTAATTGAAATACATTCATTCAGATAAAAGCAAGTCCCTTATCAAGCAATAATTATTAAATGTTAAGACAAGCTACAATTCTGACACTTATATAATTATAATGAACACGATATAACTGCAGTATGTCATCCATATAGTGTACTGTACCAATCAAAGGTTTGGACACACCTTCTAATGCAATGTTTTAGTGATCTATTTTCTACATTTTAGAACAGTACTGGATTGTTTCAAAACTATGAAATAACACATTAGGTAATTAACAACAACGACAAAAACAGTCAGTGGTTATTTTGAGACATGAAGATCAGCTGTTCTGTCACAAGTGCATTTGCAAAACTCATCAAGCACTATGATGAAACTGGCTCTCATGAAGAACATCCCAGGAAAGTAAGACTTAAGAAACAAAACTTACCTCTTCTTCGGATTTCTTCAGCCTCGGAAATCACCAATTACCAATTCGCACCTCAGATTAGAGTCGTTTACAGATAACGAGTAGCAGACACGTCTCAATATCAACCGTTCAAAGTATTTTGGATGCCTTCAGCATTGTTTTACAGTGTGTAAAGAAATGAAAATCAGAAAAGACCAGCCATTTGTTCAATGTTTGTGTGTACGATAATTTGACTGGTAATGCACATTTTTGAGGTTGAGTATGTAGGAACCTTCAAGCTGTTATCTGATCTGGTATCTGTGTTCCTGATTAACTGGTTAAATAGGTTTAAGGTAACAATCTAATCATACTGCATGACTAAAAGTGACACAATAACAACAGTGATGGGACACTCAGGGTTTAGATGGATAAATAAATAGTAAGATACATACAGTAGATGCACAGATGAATGGATGGTCAGATGGATTTTGTTGATCCTTGGTGAAATTTGGGAATTTAGAAGCCATATCATTGTTGGGTAATAAAACTACTACGAAATTGCTAACTTGGTAAATAAATTCAGAAATCTTAAGTGTATGAAGGAAATGTAGATCAGTGGCATCAGGTAGGTTATGGTCTGTTTTGTCTTTGGAGGGAAGCATGCTTTGTGATGGAATCCACTGGAAGATACATAGCCAACATGGGTAACATGGGAGAACAAATAGACCAGTTACGGGGAAGGATGTACCAGAGTTCTGCACCTGAATGACTACCAAGGATAGAAATGGACAGATCTTCATGATATTATAAAGTAGAACGCTTCGTGACCAAGGACACTTGGTTGTCCAGATGTACTCTAATGTTGAGAGTTCCCCTGGCTCAGTCGTGATGGGATTTAGATTCAGTTGATGAGCTGCCTTAAATTACAACACGTTAATCAAACATCAGAAGGCACTTTATGCTTGGTACGAATACCTGAGCCAAAACCTTGGACTTAATTCCTGGATTGTTATGGGGGAGGGTTTATAATTGCAGGTTGCAATTGCTTTCCCATTATTCAGTCCTTTGGTAGCAACACTCAAGTTGTTTTCTGGACGCACGCCATGTCATAGAGGATACTTGTTTTCTTGTGTAAGATGTTGCCCACATATGCCATAAGACATATTTTCCTTGAGGTTACTATGACAAAGGCACCACAAACCAGCGACAATCATAAAGATTTGCCCCACACTCAAACCTTAACCCCATTAGAGCTTAAATCATCATTCCCATCAACGCACATGATCGGGCATAGCAGCTTTTCTCTGCATGCAATATCTTTCCATGCTAGGTGTTAACTAAATATGAAAGCTTTTTTTTTTTGTTGCTTTTTTTGGTTGTATATATGTTTGTGAGAGTGTTTGTGAACCCACACTGCCACTATGCTGAATAACATATATCTCCTAAAGCCCTTGTTGATGTTAATGTATCTTTTCCTTATCTTTTACGGTTGTACTGTACGTGATCAGCTCTTCTATTTTCCTTGACTACCTCTACAGGAATGGCATGCGGATGTGCTCGAGTGCATGCATTGTACTGTAGGTGTGTAGCATGGCCTCGTGTTTAAATTGAAGTCTGTATTAACACTACGTAGTTTAAATGTAATTTATTCTTTTACAGCATGTTGGCTGATACTTTGGCCACAGAATGATAATTTCCTTTTTTTTCCCCCACGGATGTTTTGTAATTCTTTTATTGTTTGTCTTTTTATCCGTTATCTGACTTTTGTGTTGTGTGTTTATATGTATACGTATCTGGAACATCTCCTTTACTGTGTATACGTTGAGTTATTTATGTGTTTACGTGCATCCTGTATATGTGTGAACCCAAATCCGGGAGACACTTTCTTTACTTCCTCTACACCTTTCTCTTTACTCTGTTCAAACCTAAACATTCACTCACCCCTTATCACAATATACACACACACACTTCTGCTTTCTCTCTCTCTCTCTCTTACACACACACACACACACACACACTCACACCACACCTTGTGTTGATGAGATACGGTGATTTCTCTTAGGGGAGGCGGCAATCCATCCTAGTGCAGCCCCGGCTCGCACCCGTCCCTCCTCGAATGCACAGGTAATGAAGCAGCTGAGTGTGAGCCACCCCATCACCACCCACCCTACCAACCAACCAACAAACCAACCACGCCTGACCTGTATGTGTGTGTGTGTGTGTGTGTGTGTGTGTGTGTGTGGTGTGTGCTGCATTCGTCCTTACACACCACTCTACATTCACAAACATAAGAATAAGAAATCTTTATTATGAGTTCTAAATGACCTCAAATAATAATAACTACATACACTTCATAACTTCACTAATATTTAAAAGAATAAGACCTCCTTTTTCATTCATGTCTTAATTAAAATCTCCGTGGTAACAATCTTTTTACAGTATTAAGTATAAAGAAAGAAAGAAACTACAGCATTCACTCTAAATGCTCACGTCTCCCATTCCATCCCATTCAGCTGTAGCCTTCGGGGTCAAGACTGCTATTTTTACCTTTTTTTTCTCATTTGTGAGGTGCATTTCTGTTATTATTGTCCCAGTAGCATGCAGTCTTACGCTCTTGTTCTTTTACTTCTTCTTCTTCTGGACGACACATGCTACACGCCCCACACACTCTTCACACTCACTCATGTCTGATATTACACACATCAGTGGTGGAAAGTGAACAAAAAAACTACTGTATACACTAAACACAAATATGATTTAAAGGCTTTGTTTTCATGAGCTTCATTATTATTTGTGACCCTCATTGCAGGCAATAAACTGGACAATAAACTGGACAAAAATAACATGTGTCTGACTATAAAAGGGGTGGAGTCAGACCAAATATAAAGAGGAATTTACTGGTTAACTCACCTGATCTACACGATAAAGGGTCTATTTTCTAATAGTACAGACTATAACCCGGTGAAGAGAGTCATAATTAAATGTGGTGGGGGTGAGTAAATATGTAATCAAAAGGTGATTGACACCCAATAAGTGGTTAGGTAAATTTGATTATAATTGGTATTATTATTTTTTTTTTAAATAATTTCTTGGGGTTTTTCCAATTTTCTCCCCAATTTAGTCGTGGCCAATTCCTCCCCGTCACTAGGGGGCTCCCACATTAAGGCTACCACTACCACTCAGCCAGGAGGGCTGCAGACGATCACGTGTTTCCTCCGAACGGCGTGACGTCAGCCGACCGCATCTTTTCGAACTGCTTGCTCACGCACCATTAGGGGTGGAGTAACACACTCGGAGGAAACCGCTAGCCGCTCCTTCCGCGTGCGCGAGCTCACAGATGCCCCTGATTGGCTGTAGAGCCGTGATTAATGTGGGAGCGCAAGTACCTCTCATCCCTCCCCTCTGAGAGAGCTCGGCCAATCAGCTCTCTCTGTGCCTCTGGCTGTGGGAGGAAAACAGCATCACTCGGGGTTCGAACCAGCGATCTCCGGGTGATACTGTAGGGCGAGCGCTTTATCACTGCGCCACTCGGAGGACTATAATTGGTATTATTAGGGCCCTGCTCAAATGGCCGTCTGTGCAAACGGATTATCTAGCCAATAACAGCATTACTGCAAGCCCAGTTTCCACATTGTCCTCGAATTCAAAATTGTCATGAGTCGTGGGTAGTCATACAGTAAGATCGCGTCATACCTGTATCTGTTGGGGTGATGGTTAGTGATGTGCATTGGTTTCTGGCTACAAACTTTTGACAGCGAGGAGGTTTAAGCACCAGGATTGTATCACTGGTAAGTGAAGCTTTAATATTTTTTTGTCCTGTATTTATTTATAGATTTTTTTTTATAATTGTGATAAACTTCTTGAAATTAGTAACATCCACAAGTTTGTGAACAATGGGAGGACTGATCTGAAGTCAGAGATTTTTTGTAATATATACCAATCAGCCACAACACTAAACTCACGTCCAGATGAACTGAATAACACTGATTACCAAGTACTGTAAATGCCATACCAGTAAACCAATGACAGGATCATGTGCACCCAAGGCTCATCTATAACTGTGGTAAACATGGACTATATAAACAGAACTGGACAAATCCTCTGTTACTCTTACAACAATAGGTTTTCTGAAGAGCGGTTTAAAGCTCATCTGTGGGTGCTCTGATTGCCGCCAGGAGCTGACTCCACACAAATTTTGGGAAAATCATAAATCGGCAAATGGGCAGAGCTAACAGAACCTGGCATGTCTACTCCTACAGTACATTAATGGTGGTAAGTTAAACTAGAATGACTCCAGTTAGCTGGTTAATGAAAGTGATGCATTGCAGACAGCTAGCAGTTTGACACCTACAATGCAGCTGTCTCTTAAATCAGCCACACCCCGAATTAAGCATAATTACATGGCTTACAGTAATTTTAACTAATGACTTCACCCCCTGTGCAGTTGTCATGAAGAGGAAATCTGGTAACTGAGACCAAAACCGTTATTTCTGTTGTAACGTTGGGCATGCTAACATCCACCTCCCAGTGGATATTCGAGGAGCTCCCTAGCTTCATTTGTCCATACTGGAGGCTGCCCCTTGGTGGGCATCTTACAGAGAAGCCAATGAAACACAAACTGCTAAAGAAAAAGTCAATGCAGGCCAAGATAGAAAGTATATTACCTAGTGCATCACAGCTCGTCGTGTATGGGGCTTATAGCAGGCAAAGAGTTCAAGGTTGTGAAGCCGGCCTTCGAACTTCCAGATTCCAATCCAATCATGCACACATGGGATGCACTGGACAAACAAGTCTGATCCACGTTGGCTCCACCCCACAACCCACAGCACCCAAAGGATCTGCTGCCAACATCCTGGTGCCAGCCCCCAACGGGACACCCCCAGGGGACTTTTAAATCCCCAGCTGCACAAGTGGAACCAACACATTATTGGGCATAATGTTGTATGTTTTAATGTTATGGCTGATTGGTGTTTATACAGTATAATATCACATGTAACACTTTGTTGGTTATCTCTGGTTTCTCTGTAGATATCTGTAGACCCTTGTAGTCCTATTCTTAAGTAATTAACATCACCCGTGCTTTTACCCTAACAAATTGTCAGCTTTTTCCAAGCCTTTATTTACAGCTAGCGTATTTTGCCTTAAGCTCTGCCTTTAGCTCTGCCGCTACACCGTAGCATATCAGAGCAATGACGATCCGCAGTTTCACAATTTGTAGCAACAATTGGGAAAGTGGAACTGGGCTTTAGACAAAATATAAAGATTTTGATTTTACATTGATTTTAAGAATAAATAACAGGCTAGGTGATTTATCCTTGTTATCATCTCTGTCTTTCGGCTGCCCCCGTTGAGTGATTGACACAGTTGACCATCCGATCTGCACATAGCTTGGCACAGGTTTTACACTGGATTCCCTTCCTGACACCGGGACCGGAACTGAAGTTAAATAAAACTTTTTTTTTAATCTAAACTAATTTCAGTAGTTCATATTTTATAGCTATAAGAATGCAAGAATCAAGTACTTATTACTTGCTCACTTATTTAACTGAACTGCATGTGGTTCGAGTTTGGGTGGAGAAGCCCTGTTTTGTTGGTGCAGGTTTTCTAGATCTCTGAGTGTTCTTCTGATGCATTCTATTATTCCTGGTTGTGCATTTTAACCTTGGTTATGGTCCTGCCCGTGCCCCACCCTGTCATTGACTGATTACCTGATTGATTATGGAGCCAACGCCATTGTTTGATGAAAATCTGAAACAGATATTTTGTTGGTGAAGAACAAACTGTAAAACAGACTCACATGGAACATACAAAAAGTACAATAATGCATTATATTATAGATAGATAAACTGACTTTCCACCACTGCTACAAAACACAAACTCTCACACACATGCCACAGTCACAATCATAGGGCATGTGCTATGATTCAGGGTGGGAAAAGGTTTCATTACCACGCCGTCATCTACTTCACCGCTGCTTTTTGAACTAGATGAAGGGAATTCTGGGAAATCTCCGTATCCGTCTCAATACTGCCCGGACGAGGTTGATGATGTGCATCGCGTACATGCATGTTTGTGTGTGTGTGTGAATGTACGTGTTTGTATAGCTTGTGCATTTGTTGTTCGGTGGTTTGAGTGACACTGTGTTGGTGGAAGTGTTGTGCTGTTGCTTTGCTTCGACATGGAAAGGAACTGGGTGTCTATAATAAGTGGGAATCCTGTAAGTGTAAACTAGGATAAAAATGGGTTTGTGTATGTGTATAAGGCATATCTTCATTTTAATATGTCATTGGTATATACAGAGATTTTATTTCTGACTAGCAGAGAACCCCAGCTTGCCACAGGGGATGACATCTGTGGACTCCTCAGCCACAATTTGTCCAAAGTTAATGACCCTTGTATGAGCTGTAATTAGGATCGAGCTCTGACAGAGACACATCCTTCAGTCCTGTTGTCCTCATCAACCAACATCTCCTTGTCGTTAGTGCCGCCCATAGCTCCTATGCACTGACTCATGTGTAATTTCCTCAATTCCTTGCATTCTCGAATATCATGTCAAAGGTTCTGATTGAGAAGAGAAAACAAATTGTGCATTCTGTTATCCAAAGAAAAATTGTCGTTCAGAAACGATGAACGACATCAGTGCTGCACTTTAATTCAGACTGGGTTATGTTAGCAAGGCTTGCTTCTTGCTAATGTAATAGTCTGAAATCAAACATAAAATGTGTATTAAAAAAACCCAACTCATTCTTAAAGTCATACCATGAAGTTGAAGCTGAGTTCAAATCAAATCAACAATTTCAACAAGTGAGTATATGCTGCTCTAAAAGCTGTGTAAGACATACACAATCGCGTCATCCTTCATTCTGCGATAAACATGAATAAGTATGCGAATCATTTACTACACCATGGAGCTGCATATTTCCATGCTTATTTCATGTTTATCTCCTGTAAACAATAAACACCCTTTTAAACTGTAGTGTTAATATTTAAGATGATTGTTGAATTGATCAGCCTTTTAACTCAGTTGTTTCCTTCCTTACTGCTATAATCCAGACCTCACTGAAAAGGACCGAATTTGACGACACGCTCACTAAACTTGTTTTATGTATTAAATGAACTCTGGTTTGGGCTTCATCTGTGTAGGTAAGAATAGAGTTTAAGGTCAAAAACACTGTATATCACACAGACATGCGCACACACATACTTTTTTTCTTTTTACCAGCATAGCTAATAAGGCTTAAATTTATGTATTTTGGGTTATGATTGTCAAGTCAAATCTATTAATTGAAAAAAGCTATTAATAATCAATTTGTAAAACATGATTAGGATTTTGTGATATATGAATTTAATCACCTCTACACATCACACTACTATGATACCCGCTGACATTTACTCCAGTTTTATTATATTACTAAACCTCCTACCTCTAATCGGATTACAGAGTAATTGGCCGTGTTGACATTACACAAATGGTTTATAAATAGATGGTGGTGAAATTTTTATTATTTTTTAAATCCACTATTCAGCTTTGTTTTTTTTGCAGTTGTCATTGCCAACAGATGTCACATGGTTAAATATACTGCACAAAAAAAAATTAAGGGAGCACTTAATCATCATAGTACTGTATAACACCGTAAAGGCAGTTAACTCTTATGGGGACATCAACCTATTCATTTAGGAAGCACAAATCATTATGTTTTTACCTGCAAATGAAAGTGAAGACAGATTCAGTGGAGAGGTAACGGCAAGTCAAACCTTAAAAACGGAATGGTTTTGCATCTTTATCCTTCCCGACTGATTCTTCTCGAGGTTTGTGTTTTGCTAGTGTCCTTGTCATTAATGGTACCATGAGGGAGTACCTGCAGCACAATCAGGTTCCTTGGGTAGTCCCATTACTCCAAGATGGCACAACCATACAAGAAGAGTACAAAAGGTTCTGTCTCTCAACATGATCTCAAGAGTATAAAGGACATACCAGGAAACTGGCTGTTACACCAGGAGAGCTGTACAGGACTGTAGAAGGAGGATCAATATCTCCTCCTTTTTACAAAGAGGAACACTTCGAGAGCCCTATAAAATGACCTCCATCAGGTTAATGGTGTGCATCTTTTGGAATGACCTTCAAAAGGATAGCATGAGGGCCTGGTTCCACCTAGGTGGACCTGTGCTCACAGCCCAGCACTATACACCTTGATCGCCATTCAGGAGAGAATACCAAATTAATTAAATTTAAATTAATTAAATTTTATTTATATAGCACTATTAACAATGATCATTGTTGCAAAGCATATTTATACAATCCAAAAGAAAATTAGGGAAACTACTGTAATATGAAATGTATAAATCAATATTATAAGTATGTCCCTGATGAGCAAGTACCAAGGAAAAACTCCCTGAAATGGCAATAGGAAGAAACCTTGAGAGGAATCAGACAAGTTGGCAGGTCCGCTACTTTCCCCTCTTCCTAACAGATGAGAGCAAGTTCACACTGAGCACATGTGAGAAGTGTGAAAGAGTCTGGGGACACTATGGTGAATGTTATGCTACCTGTAGCAGCATTGACCATGACTGGTTTGGTCATGGATCAGTGATGGTCTGGGGAGACATATCCTTGGAGGGAGCCATTGGGCCTTGTTTCCTCCTTGTGCATGACAATTCCAGTTTCTTGTGGCCGGAGTATATAGGTAGCTCCGGAATGACTAAGGCATTAATGCCATTGACTGACCCGCATGTTCCAACACCATCAAGCACCAACACAGACTGTCCAGGAGCTTAATGATGTTCCGATTCAGTTCTGGGAGGAGATCCTCAGGACACTGTCTTCCAACTCATCAGAAGCATGCACAGACATTGCAGGGAGTGCACACAGCAGCATACACACTTCTGTGTCACATTATGAGCTGCCATGTTGAAATTCACACAACTCGGATGAGCCTGTGATTATAAATTTTCATTTTGATTTTGTATACAGACCTCCATGGGCTCCATTTTAGTTTTCATTCACTGCTATTATGTGATTTTGTTCTGAATAAATTATACAATGTACATAAGTAAAGATTTTCAACTTGAGTAATACATTTATTAAGATCTAGTGTGTGATTTTGAGTGTTCCCCTAATTTTTTGAGCAGGTTATAATATTATGCCTTGATATTATGGTTTTTGTTTGTCTTTATTTGTGCTGTTTTTAAATTATTCATTACAGTTTTTTTTATTCTTCACAAACTCACGAACAGGTAAATAACAAAATCTCCCAAATCTAGACATGATATAAAAAAAGTTAAATATTGCTTAAAAAATGTTCAAGCTAAATTTTATGAGTAAATAAACACTTTCTGTCTGGTATAAATATTTCATATGAATCCTAGTTTAAATATTTTCCATGTTTTGCTGTTCACTTTGCTCCATGACAGGCCATAGCATTTAAACAGTACTCTCTTAATCACAGTGGTGTCCAAAGGTTTTAGTCTACTACCAAGAAACAAATATGTTTGGGAAATCCTAATATGAAATTGCATATTCTGTTTGTATATCATTTCTGTGTAGTTTTTCAAGGTACAATATGTGTTTCATTTAAACAGCAGGGAATATATGAGAATTATCAAAACACGGGCATAGCCTTAAATCAAGTCAACAAATTTTAAAAAGAGAAAAGCTAGGAAATCAAATTGAAACTATAAAATCTATAGCAACAGGAAAAATGAGAAACATGGGCAAAATGCTTAAAACTGAAACCTTTGATAAGAAGGACCAGAAGTAATTAGACCTGAGATGAATCAAGAGGAAACCAGAAAAACTTACAGTAAATAACTCAACTGCAGTACAATACTACCTAAACTACCTACAGGAACAGCTCTAACTTTATTACTTCTCATTTACCAATTCAAGCTCCATTTTTTTCTGCAAACATTCAACATGAAGAATTTCACCAAAATTTAACCAAAACACTATACAGTAACTCTCAAAATAGATATTGGCCAAAGACTTTATCTACAAATTCGACATGAGATATTCTCACTCCTGGCTGGCTCGCCAATCTCTATAGTCTAATCTGATTCAGCAATTTAAAGTACTTATCTATTTTTTTTTTTCAGAGGAATTTTAGTAGAATGTAGAAATTGTTTAATTGTATTACTGCAACTTCTGAAGTAAGGCAACAAAATTATAAAGAATGATTAGAATAACCTAAAATTTTAAAGTTAAATGCAAAGTTAAGAATAAATTTATCAGTCCAGCATTCTGCAAAAAATACTGATCCATTGATATTATGGTCATATTATAGAGAAATGACTAATTGTGTCATTTTGTCCAACCAGATTACAGAATTTAGGACATTATCAAGGTCACTCTACCTTAAAGCAAATTAAGCTCCATAGACACACATTCTCATGTTGTGCACTTTGTAATTTCTCCTCAAAAAATATAATAACACTCGAACTTGATTAGTGCTCGCCAGGGCATTTTAGAGATAATTCATAATGGTTAGATAATAATAATAATAATAAGAAGAAGAATAAGAATAATAGCAGAGGTTTTAGTAGAGATAATAATATTGATCTAAAACAAAGGCTTAGGTTTAATGTGATATTTTTTTAAACAAATCTATATTTCACGTTTGCTAAAATCAGTTTCAACCAATGTTAAGAAAATGTTCATTTTCCATAGGAATGGAATAAAAACAGTTATTGTGAGTGGATTTCAGATTTTGCACCCTGCTGTATAATATGGATGAGTGGAGTCAGTATTTAGTAGGATATAAACCAAGAGCAAAATAAGATTATTCTTTTATCTTTAAACTTATCTTTTATCTTTTTTATCAGCAATTTCTTTTATCTAAACATAAGCATTAAGTACATTATAACTTTTTCTGTCTCACTGGATGTTTCTCTCACATCCACAAGTTTTCTGCCACTATCATGCCTACACAGCAAAATTATCAGCATTTGTTTTTTTTTTTTTTTTTTAGAATTCAAACTCTGTTTTCCAAAATATAGAATTTTAGATTTGTAAGCAAGCTGTTTAAATTTTTTATATTTATCTTAGTGTAATATTTATTGTACCACATTCCTTTCTCATCTGCACAGTGCAGCATCAGGAAAGGAGGGGAGCAAAACCTGCTCGACTGACCTTGTATTTCAACCGCAGATTTTTAATCCCCCCTTCATTCCCCTCTCTCTTTCTCTCTCTTTCTCTCTTCTTGCCTCTCGTTTTCTCTCTCTTTCTATGTGCCTTTTCATTTCTCCCTTCTGGAGCATTTTTATGGATGTTTCCCATACCTCGGCCGTGTAACTCATTCTCCTCTTTTTTCCCTTCCCGCTACTTTTCCTATCCCTTGTGACCTTATCTGTCCATCCCTCCTTTTCCTTATCTTCTTCCCTCTCTCCTTCTATCTTCTTTGATTCTGTAACTTTCTTCCATTGTATTCTTCCCCCCATTCCCTGTATTATGTTTTCATCCACCTTCTGTCCTTCAAATGCTCCTTGTGTCCTTTCTTTCCACTATTTTCTTTCCCTCCCCCTTCTTTCTTTCTCTTTGTCTTGCTAGGAAGAGCAGCTTCCCTCCCTGGGTTCTCCAGACCCCGGTGTGAGTGTTGGCGGAGGAGAAATGAGCGCCGCTCCTGCCTTTGGAGTCTCTCCCTCGGACATCTCCTCCGACAACCCGCCCCAGAACGGAGGCCCATCCCCAAAAGTAGCTTCTCCCACCCAATCCCCACTTCATACACACCTCAGCCGGAATGGAGAGATGTGCGCCAACCAAAAAGTCTCTATGGCTAATGGGACCACAACAACATCAAACATGGGAAGCGGATAAGAAGCAGGGGGACCAGGTCTCTAACGGCGCTACGACAATTCAAATGAAGAATGTTAACATCCCTTACTTCTGCCCTTTTTTCATCGATTTTTTTTCCTGCATGAGGCACATCTTTATTGGGAGGCGCTCATCTTTACACCATCCACACCAAACTACTAAGGGCTCTCCAGTGGATGAATCCCATTTCCTTTTGACTAATGTAAAAAAAAAAAACACACAGCTTTTCGTCATTTATTCCTCTGAAATGACATCATAAGGTCGTGTCCAGTGAACCAAATATAGGTGATTCTTATGAATGATCTGAATTCCTGATTTTTTTTTTAAACAATCAACTGGGTAACTGACCTTTTGAGTGCTGTGGAAAAATAAAAAGACCTAATTCTCTCTCTAAAAAAAAAAAGTGGGCAAAAGGTCTAAACCTGTTCAGAAAACGCCAGCTTTCAAGGCCTTCTGAAGCAGATACGCTCGTATTGTCATGTCGTCTGGCTTCCTTAGTGCCTTCTCTGCATTCTTCAACAGGGTTTTCAAACAAGCAACAGAATAACAATCTCAACAACATGTTTCCATTTCACATCTCGCTTCTCGCTTGTTCACGCTATAGTGACTTGGACGATGTTGCGATCTGGAACAGGGAAGCATTTTCAGTTTCTTTTAAAGCAGAAGAAATTTTTTTGTTTTGTTTTGTTTTTTCTTTTAGACTTTAACATCATGCTTAACAAGAAGTGCTCTTGATCTTCGAGATTTGAAATGAAATGAAGGAAGCTGCCTCAGTGGACTTGTGCAATGTTTTTCTCTTCTCAATCTCAGAACCTGTGTGTGATCAACTGGTGCTATAGATAATGAACAAAAAAAAAGTCAGAAGTGTTTCATAGCACTGCCTCTCATTAACCCTCCTACCCTCTTAGCCCTTTTACCCCTTCACCCCAAAATCCTTGTTGTCCATTTGTCTTGCCATGCTGTTCATTGCTCCTCCGGGTGTTTCACGAGGTGGTCTCTGTCAGATGGTCTTCATAACAAAATACAACAGTAGGCCAATAACGGGAATAAATGTATAGTTTTGCATTTTTCCCCCTTGCATTTTACAATACATAGTATATTTATATTTATTCTCACTGGTGTAGGGTTTGACACTAATAATCGTGATTGCAAGTACTTTTTTATGTAGGCACTAGTTTAATGTAGCTCAGCCTATAGTAAACATTTCTTATGATTATGATTATGATAATACAGAGGTGCTGTACTAACTGTACAAACTAAATCATAACATGCCTTACGGTATAAAACTTTTTTACCACAAAAAAAAAGCAAATAAAAAAACTGAAAACCTTAACATATAGTACCATGCAAAAGTCTTGCCCCCCCCCCCCCCCCTCAAAACAGGTAGGCGTTCTTGCGTTCAAACTAATTCATTTTCGGTAATTTTTAATCAATGATGCGAATCACAAATATCACTTTTTGGGCAAGTTTTTGTCTCTGGTTCTTTTTATTCTAGGCACTGTACCAAGCAGTTTCAGAGGTATGTTTTTTGTTTGTTAAGCCATACAGTAACTTTTGAGCCATTCAAGCGTAAAAAACAAAACAGAAAAACATCTCACTTAAGGCATGAACCAATGAGAAACAAGTGGATGATGACAGATGATCAGGCTGGATCAGACTAATTAGTATACAATAAGTGCCAAATGCTGTGTGGTTGTAACAGACGAGAGGGGAAATGAGGTTGCTGCTGAGGTTGTTACTTTTTTTTTTTTTTTTGTACCTTAAGGCACTTTGCAGAAAGTCTCGGTAAAACATTTGTTCACATTTCATTAATTTGATTTAAGAAGGGGGGGGGGGGTCAAAACTTTTTCACAGTACTACTGAATGTCAATGGCCAGGACGGTATCTGGTATCTGCCAAAGAAACAGGAAGGAAACAAAACTTATGTTGTAAAAAACAACAAATGCATATTTTCAACCAGTAAGATAGAAGGGCCCACAACCCCTCGTTCATGGTTTCCGCAGGGGTTTATGAATTTGCACGTCAAATTTCACCGGGATAAAGTCTGTGAAGAGAAAGTCACCACTTTCAGAAACAAATCTTCATCGTTTACATCCTCCGTACTTTCCCCTTCACTTGTTCTGAACGTTGATTTATAGCTAAATACCTTATAGTATGTTATCAAGGATTTAGATAGCAACTATAAATGTTGGCACCTCTGATTACTCAAACTATTTCTTTGAGAAGTAAAACTCTTTTTAATCTAGTGTATAGAATCACTTCACATGTCTGGAGCTTTCGTTATCTTTCATATCCATTTTATTTATGTTTTCACGTTAAACCTGTTCTATCGTCATACTCATGACAAGACCTGGTTTATCTAATAGAGCACGCATTGAAATGTCTTTTATAACGAATATGTTATAAGCCTATAGGCCTTACAGGGCTCATGTTTGTTTGAGTGTAGATTGTAAAAAGAAAAGAAAAAGAATATAACAGGCTGAAAGATGAATATGGGTTCAAAGATGAGCTGTACAATAAAGAGAACAGTTTATATCTTAAACTGTAATTCTAAAGATTTTAAGCTTTGAGTTGAGAGAAGAGAATGGACTGATTACCTTTGGTTTCCCCAAGAGCCTTAGTTTGATGGCTATAATCATTACAAGAAAATCCAGTAATAACAAAAGCCTGGACCAAAAGATCTGGTTGAAAGAACATGGTCTACAGGGTCCCTGGACGGTGATATACCTCAGTAACAGGAATAAGAGCCTCAGGTAAAACATTAAGCTTCATAACTTAGCGCAGGGTAGTCTGTCCATCTCTTCTCTATGAAGTAGCAGTGATTTCTTCGCTATTTCTTCTGCATCCCTTTTCTCCACTATTTTTCTTTGTATCCCGTCTCTCTCTCACCAGCCAATCGCACAGCTTTGTGGAGGACAATCTGGAATCTAATTGGACGCCTCAACTAGGACCGTCCTCGGGATGGCGCGGCTTTAACGCCAGGGCGCTGTCTCGCGACTCGCTCGCTTGACACAGAGGAAACTGAGGCTCTGAAAATCAGAGCCCCAGCCGACCCAAAGAGAACATACTGTAGGTACCTTTCGTCTCCTGCTCTTTCTCTGACTTTTTAGGACTTTTCAGCTTTCAGCTTTTACCACAAAAACAGGAAAAAAACAAATTAACAAACAAACCACATCTCTGGATGTGCGAACAGGAAGAGATGATCTCCATCTGTTGTTTAAAAGTTTGAGAAATACTTTTTTAAACGTCTCTAAAGGAACTATGTGAACATCTCATCCAGATGGAAGGAGACGTTTCCATGGGTGTTTCAAAAGGTGCTGTTCTTCTACGACACGACATCCACAGGTTCCTCCTGCTCATGGCGCCTCTCTGTGCTTTTGTGTCTCTTCATTCGTGGCATTTAAATATGCATAGATGGACCGAGACATGATGCAGAGTGGAAACGAATGATTTACCTATATATTTATTTATTTATTTGTTTGTTTTTAATTTATTCATACCACACTTTCACACGTGCTTCGGTTAGACTTTGATGTGAAAAAAAAAACACTCGAGAAGCAAGTTTCTTTGGATTTTTTGTCATTTTAACCTGTTCCCCTACTTCGACATGTCCCACACGGACGGATGAATTTTTCTTACATTTACAAATTATCCGATACTGAAAATACCGAATAAGAAAGCGTTTGTCTCTTGTTTTATCAAGACTTCACTGGATTTGGACATAACTGTAACTTTAACTTTTCTGGACTTTATGGCCTGAGCAGCCTGAACATTTTTCTTTCATCCTTTCTTTCTTTTTTTTTTTTTTTTTTTAACAATTGCAGGTATGTATTGCAGTTGAAATAATGTTGTGTAGTGGGTGAATGTGTGTATATACAGTGTGTGTACAGTGTTTGTGTATATACTATGTATGAGTATATATTATATGGACATGTACATACAGTCTGTTTATATATGCATTGTACAGAATGTATTTTGTCCGAGATGAGGAAACGTTTCTTCTCCTTCTTCTTCTTGTTTTTTTTTTTGGTAACGAAGTGGCAATTTTCGAGGCAGGTGTCTTTGGAAGCACTTTTTTGCACAGACTTACCATACGGAGTCTGAGACGTATGATGCATCACCATTACTCTGCCACACACCTCGAGCTTGCACCCATTTTCTCACTGACTGGGGCATTTTGTAATAGTTTCTAGGTGACAAAGCAATGTTTGTACATATCTATATATTATCTATATACGGAATATACCAATATTTCTGATTAATTTTCATCTTCATAGCTGGTGGTTCTTACAGCTGGGTGTTTTCAGTGCTCCAGTGTGTGTGTGTGTGTGTGTGTGTGTGTGTATGCGTGTGTGTGTGTGTGTGTGTGTAGGCTCGCCTTGAGCTGCAGACGAATCTGTTTATAAGGCCGACCCCTCAAGATATTTACCGTCCCAGTTTATTCTATTGACCTTTTGTACACCAACCCCCCCCCATCACACCCCCTCCCCTGCTTTTTATTGTTTTTGTTTTTAAATTATTTATTTTATCTTTAATCCCTGGAAATGAATGGAGTTCCCGTGATGTGCCTCCCTCTGCGAAATCTTCATTTGACCATAAGAAAGTCATATCCATTCTCCTTGACAAGCCATAAGTCCCACCCCGAAAAATTATCTATTATGAAAAGGGCAGACACTTGGGGATTTAATTCCCTTCTTCTTTTTTTTGTACATATACATACGTATAAATATATTAATGGAAAGAGTGATCAATTTGGAGTGTTGCTTATGTGTATGGATTTGATATGAATGTTGATATTCTGGTTATTAAATTGTAATTATTATTATTATTATTATTATTATTATTATTATTAACGTAATAATGATTGGGATTGCTATTCTCACACTTAAGTTTATTTAATGCAGTTGACAATAGTGTGTTAATTTCCATTATTTATTTATTTATATATTTAAATTATTATTTTAATTATTTATTTCTTTTCTTTGGAATAAGCAGGTATTTATATTTTGGGGTGGGTGAATCATAGAGATGAAATTAATAAGATGAATAAAAATAAATTCTTATCTTAACATGATGTAAAGGTGTCTATTGTCTCTCTATCTATGTATTGATTGATCTTTCTATCTAGTATCCATCTTTCTCCCTGTCTGGGAGTGAAAATATGTGAAAATGTGCTACATTCACATGCCAATCAATGCATCAGTATTTGGTCACATACATTTTTTTTTTTTTAAGAAGGGAAAAATGTTAGAACAGAAACGAGCGGGTGTTCAAGTCAAACCGGGACTTGTGATGAAATTTCTGGTGAATGAAAGATGAGACTCTTTTATGAAAAGTGTTTTTTATGAAAGATGAGCCGCAGTTTATCATTTGAATGATGCAACCGTTTTAAAGGAGGCCATACTTTATGAATGATGATCCCGGCTCTGGGAACTGAACACACAATCATTTACAAACACCACTTGCACATTACAGGAAGTCACCTGCAGTTATTGCCACAACCCCATACATGCTGAGCCGTATTTATTAAGCATCAAGGAGTAGGAAATCGCTCCTAAGTGGCCAAAAATTCTCAGAATGACGCCGTTTTGGTCAAAAAACGCTCTTATCCTCTCTCTAGTTTGACTTTCTTTTCAAAATCATTTTGATCAGATTATGACGATCCTACACAGCTCTATTATCGGGGCTTTAAACAGTTGGGATTGGAGTAGACTGATTTAGGATAACGTCATGCAGCCGAGTCACACATCTCTAAGTTTAGTCTGTGTGGGAAATAAAGTTCTCACACAACTGCCGCTGATTTCAGCATTTCGCTTTCCACTATTTAAAACTACAGAAACCTGTACACCCACTTTACAACTCTCAATGTCATAAAAAGTGACATCACACACTTTCCTCAGCGCAGTCCTACTCCTTGTCGAAAGAATAGTAAACTTTATAAATAACTTTTACGTCCTACTCTGACGTTTTCAGTCCTAAATGAACTTTGAGCCCGATTCCTACGAGTGATTCTGAGACTGTAAATACAGGCCCTGACCTCACTACAAGCCATTTCCACGTTTGGGCCATTAAAGGAGTTCCTGGGAGGCCGGCATTTCAGACGTAAATCAGGCAGTCTGATCATGGCTCCAGTGTACTGAGAAAACGTTCTACTTTGATGGTATCTAAGCTCTAGTGAAACTCTGGGATAAGGGCATTAGTGTAGCAGGGGATTATATAGAGAAATAAAGGGAGTTTTTATTCTGCACAATAAGAAGTCTCTTTCTGACTTGAAGAGTCTCCTTAAAACAATTCTATCCCACTATTTTATCTGCTACAAAAGCCTCATCACTAACTCAGTATTGTTGGTTTTTTGGGGGATTAAAATGGTGTCCACTATTTAGATTTTATACACTGTAGTAATGCTAATGAAAGTAACATGTTGTTTCTTTATGTTTAATCACACTGGACTTTTGCCTGCTCTGTCGGTCTGTGCCCTGATTGGCTGCCAGCTTATGCCCATCACTGGAACTCCTTTTGTTCCCTAAAGCTGAGGTATGATGACATCTGAGGTATCTGAGTCACTAATGTGAACGCATTTCGCACAGATTAGAATTACAGGAATATTATGTTACACAGAAATTGACACAAAAAGTCAATCTTCTTCTTCTTTGTCTTTCGGCTGTTCCCTTTCAGGGGTCGCCACAGCGAATCATCTGCCTCCATCTAACCCTATCCTCTGCATCCTCTTCTCCTACACCAACCAACTTCATGTCCTCTCTCACTGCATCCATAAATCTCCTCTTTGGTCTTCCTCTAGACCAGGCATGCAGTTCCAACCTCAGCATCCTGAACATGTGCAAACCACCTCAATCTGGCCTCTCTGACTTTATCTCCAAAACATCTAACATGGGTTGTCCCTCTGATGAACTCATTCTTGATCCTATCCATCCTTGTCACTCCCAAAGTGAACCTCAACATCTTCAGCTCTACCTCCAGCTCTGCCTCCTGTCTTTTCTTCAGTGCCACTGTCTCTAAGCCGTAGAGCATCGCTGGTCTCACCACTGTCCTGTACACCTTTCCTTTTATTCTCCCTGATACTCTTTTATCGCACAACACACCTGAAACTTTTCTCCACCCATTCCAACCTGCCTGTACTCGCCTCTTCACCTCCTTTCCACAGTCTCCGTTGCTCTGGACCATTGACCCTAAGTACTTAAAATCCTACATGTTCGGTGGGTGTTATAGGGTTTATAAGGGGATTATAAAACCTGTATTAAAACATTACATGTTTAACCTATTATATCCCTGTTAAAAGTCAATAAAAATATTGTTGAAGAAAAAATCCTGCACGTTCTTTACCTCTGCTCCATGCAGCCTCACTGTTCCTTGGGTCCCTCTCATTGACACACATGTATTCCGTCTTGCTGCGGCTAACCTTCATTCCTCTGCTTTCCAGAGCGTACCTCCACCTCTCCAAATTTTCCTCCACCTGTTCCCTGCTCTCGCTACAAAGCACAATGTCATCTGCAAACATCATAGTCCATGGAGACTCCTGTCTTACCTCATCTGTTATCCTGTCCATCACCAGAGCAAACAAAAAGGGGCTTAGAGAGAATCCTTGATGCAGACCCACCTTCTCCTTGAACTCTTCTGTCACACCTACAGCACATCTTACCACTGTCTTACAGCTCTCATACATGTCCTGCACCACTCTAACATACTTCTCTGCCACTCCAGACTTCCTCATACAACACCACAGCTCCTCTCTTGGCACCATGTCGTACGCTTTCTCTAAATCTACAAAGACACAATGCAACTCTTTATTACCTTCTCTGTACTTCTCCATCAGCATCCTCAAACCAAATACTGCATCTGATGTACTCTTTCTAGGCATAAGACCATATTGCTGCTCACAAATGCTCACCTCTGCCCTTAACCTAGCTTCCACTACTCTTTCCCACAGCTTCATTGTATGGCTCATTAGCTTTATGCCTCTGTAATTGCCACAGCTCTGCACATCTCCCTTGTTCTTGAAAATCGGCACCAATACACTTCTCCTCCATTCCTCTGGAATCCTTTCACTCTCCAAGATCTTGTTAAACAAACTAGTCAGAAACTCTACTGCCACCTCTCCTAAGCACTTCCATACCTCCACAGGTATGTCATCAGGACCAACATCCTTTCCACTCTTCATCCTCTTCAATGCCCTTCTCACATCACTTTTACTAATATTTGCTACTTCCTGCTCCACAACAGTCACCTCTTCTACTCTTTGTTCTCTTTCGTTTTCCTCATTCATCAACTCCTCAAAGGACTCCTTCCATCTTCCCATCACCCTCCTGGCATCTGTCAGTACATTTCCATCTCTATCTTTAATCACTCTAACCTGCTGCACATCCTTCCCATCTCTATCTCTTTGCCTCGCCAACCTGTACAGATCCACCTCTCCCTCCTTACTGTCCAGTCTAGCATACAAGTCCTCATATGCTCTTTGTTTGGCCTTTGCCACCTCTACCTTCACCTTACTCTGCATCTCCCTGTACTCCTGTCTACTCTCTTCAGTCCTCTCAGAGTCCCACTTCTTCTTAGCTAGCCTCTTTCCCTGTATACACTCCTGGACTTCCTCGTTCCACCATGAAGTCTTCTTGTCCCCTTTGCCCTTACCTGATGATACACCAAGTACCCTCCTACCTGTCTCCCTGATCACATTGTCTGTAGTTGTCCAGTCAACTGAAAGCACCTCCTGACCACCCAGAGCCTGTCTCAACTCCTCCCTAAAGACAACACAACATTCTTCCATTCTCAGCTTCCACCACTTTGTCCTCTGCTCTGCCTTTGTCCTCTTCACCTTCCTCACCACCAGGGTTATTTTACACACCACCATTCTGTGTTGTCTGGCTACACTCTCCCCTACCAACACCTTGCAGTCACTGATCTCTTTCAGATTACAACGTCGACACAAGATGTAGTCCACCTAAGTGCTTCTGCCTCCGCTCTTATATGTCACCCTACTGTATGTTCCTGCCTCTTCTGGAAGAAAGTATTTACTACTGCCATTTCACTCCTCTTTGCAAAGTCCACCACCATCTGTCCTTCTACATTCCTGTCCTGAAGACCAAACCTGCCCATCACATTTTCATCCCCTCTGTTCCCTTCCCCAACATGTCCATTGAAGTCTGCACCAATCACCACTCTCTCACCTCTGGGGATGCTCTGCATCACTTCATCTAACTCACTCCAGAATTTCTCCTTCTCTACTAACTCACATCCTACCTGTGGGGCATAACCACTAACAACATTGAACATCACACCATCAATTTCCACCTTCAGACTCATCACCCTGTCTGATACTCTCTTCACCTCTAGGACATTCCTTACAAACTCCTCTTTCAGGATAACTCCTACTCCATTTCTTTTCTTATCCACACCATGGTAAAACAATTTGAACCCTGATCCTAAGCTTCTAGCCTTGCTACCTTTCCACCTGTTCTCCTGGAGACACAGTATATCCACCTTCCTTCTCTGCATCATATCAACCAACTCTCTTGCCTTCCCTGTCATGGTCCCAACATTCAAAGTCCCTACTTTCACTCCTAAACTCTTGCCTTTCCTCTTCGAACACGCCTTCCTCCTCTCCTTCTTCGACCAACAGTAGCCCAATTTCCACCGGCACCCTGTAGGTCAACAGCACCAGCGGCGGTCGTTGTTAACCCGCGCCACGACTGATCCGGTATGGAAATTATATTTCTGATTCGCATCATTGATTTGGCAAATGTTTTACGTCGGATGCCCTTCCTGACACAACCCTCTGCATTTATCCATATTTGGGACTGGCACAAGAAGACACTGGATGCCCCCCCCCCCTCGTGGTTGCATTTCAAAAAGTCAATACACACTCATAGTTTTTGTAACAGATTGTTTGCAACAAAATGTGTTTATTATTTACCTATAAATAAAAGATTAATACATTGCTGCCTTTACTTTAGCAGCTTTTTACGAGCAGCAACACCTACAGTAGGAGAAGCATGAGGGCGTTGTTCTTAACAGATCTTCAAAAAACATGAAGAGGCCTATCAAAAGGTCAAGGTCAACCAAACCATGAACAGGCTGATGTTTTATCTTTTTCTTTTAACTGAAATATAATTATATCATAATTTTTTATTATTACTGGCTGTTTGTCTGTAGGACAGTCCACCATCAGTCTAATCAGGAAAAAAAGAGAAATGTTTTTCGAACTTTCACTTCTAGGCATGATTAAGGGTGTTTTTTTTTTGCAATCTAAATAGAAAAAAAAGAAGGGAACAATTTTTGTTTATATATGTATACATTACTGTAATGCAACCATGGGGGGGGCGCAATCCAGTGTCTTCTTGTGCCAGTCCCAAGTCTGGATAAATGCAGAGGGTTGTGTCAGGAAGGGCATCTGACGTAAAACATTTGCCAAATCAATGATGCGAATCAGAAATATCATTTCCATACCGGATCGGTCGTGGCCCGGGTTAACAACGACCGCCACTGGTGCTGTTGACTTACAGGGTGCCGGTGGAAATTGGGCTACTGTTGGTCGAAGAAGGAGAGGAGGAAGGCGTGTTCGAAAGCAGAGAGAGAAGAGGAAAGGCAAGAGTTTAGGAGTGAAAGTAGGGACATTGAATGTTGGGACCATGACAGGGAAGGGAACAGGTTGATATGATGCAGAGGAGGAAGGTAGATATACTGTGTGTCCAGGAGACCAGGTGGAAAGGTAGCAAAGCTAGAAGCTTAGGATCAGGGTTCAAGTTGTTTTACCATAGTGTGGATAGGAAAAGAAATGGAGTAGGAGTTATCCTGAAAGAGGAGTTTGTAAGGAATGTTCTAGAGGTGAAGAGAGTATCAGATTGGGTGATGCGTCTGAAGGTGGAAATTGATGGTGTGATGTTCATTGTTGTTAGTGGTTATGCTCCACAGGTAGGATGTGTGTTAGAAGAGAAGGAGAAATTCTGGAGTGAGTTAGATGAAGTGATGCAGAGCATCCCCAGAGGTGAGAGAGTGGTGATTGGTGCAGACTTCAATGGACATGTTGGGGAAGGGAACAGAGGTGATGAAAATGTGATGGGCAGGTTTGGTCTTCAGGACAGGAATGTGGAAGGACAGATGGTGGTGGACTTTGCAAAGAGGATGGAAATGGCAGTAGTAAATACTTTCTTCCAGAAGAGGCAGGAATATAGGGTGGCATATTAGAGCGGAGGCAGAAGCACTTAGGTGGACTACATCTTGTGTCGACGTTGTAATCTGAAAGAGATTAGTGACTGCAAAGTGTTGGTAGGGGAGAGTGTAGCCAGACAACACAGAATGGTGGTGTGTAAAATAACCCTGGTGGTGAGGAAGGTGAAGAGGACAAAGGCAGAGCAGAGGACAAAGTGGTGGAAGCTGAGAAAGGAAGAATGTTGTGTAGTCTTTAGGGAGGAGTTGAGACAAGCTATGGGTGGTCAGGAGGTGCTTTCAGTTGACTGGACAAATACAGCCAATGTGATCAGGGAGACAGGTAAGAGGATACTTGGTGTATCATCAGGTAAGGGAAAAGGAGACAAGGAGACTTAGTGGTGGAATGAGGAAGTCCAGAAGTGTATACAGGGAAAGAGGCTAGCTAGGAAGAAGTGGGACTCTGAGAGGACTGAAGAGAGTAGACAGGAGTACAGGGAGATGCACCGTAAGGTGAAGGTAGAAGTGGCAAAGGCCAAACAAAGAGCATATGAGGACTTGTATGCTAGACTGGACAGTAAGGAGGGAGAGGTGGATCTGTACAGGTTGGCGAGGCAGAAAGATAGAGATGGGAAGGATGTGCAGCAGGTTAGAGTGATTAAAGATAGAGATGGAAATGTACTGATGCCTAGAAAGAGTACATCAGATGCAGTATTTGCTTTGAGGATGCTGATGGAGAAGTACAGAGAAGGTAATAAAGAGTTGCATTGTGTCTTTGTAGATTTAGAGAAAGCGTACGACAGGGTGCCGAGAGAGGAGCTGTGGTGTTGTATGAGGAAGTCTGGAGTGGCAGAGAAGTATGTTAGAGTGGTGCAGGACATGTATGAGAGCTGTAAGACAGTGGTGAGATGTGCTGCAGGTGTGACAGAAGAGTTCAAGGTGGTGGTGGGTCTGCATCAAGGATCGGCTCTAAGCCCCTTTTTGTTTGCTCTAGTGATGGACAGGATGACAGATGAAGTTAGACAGGAGTCTCCATGGTCTATGATGTTTGCAGATATCATTGTGCTTTGTAGCAAGAGCAGGGAACAGGTAGAGGAAAATTTGGAGAGGTGGAGGTATGCTCTGGAAAGCAGAGAAATGAAGGTTAGCCGCAGCAAGACAGAATACATGTGTGTGAATGAGAGGGACCCAAGAGGAACAGTGAGGCTACAGGGAGCGGAGGTAAAGAAGGTGCAGGATTTTAAGTACTTAGGGTCAACGGTCGAGAGCAACGGAGAGTGTTCAAAGGAGGTGAAGAGACGAGTACAGGCAGGTTGGAATGGGTGGAGAAAAGTGTCAGGTGTGTTGTGCGATAAAAGAGTATCAGCGAGAATGAAAGGAAAGGTGTACAGGACAGTGGTGAGACCAGCAATGCTCTACGGCTTAGAGACAGTGGCACTGAAGAAAAGACAGGAGGTAGAGTTGGAGGTAGCAGAGCTGAAGATGTTGAGGTTCTCTTTGGGATTGACAAGGATGGATAGGATCAAGAATCAGTTCATCAGAGGGACAACCCATGTGAGATGTTTTGGAGATAAAGTCAGAGAGGCCAGATTGAGGTGGTTTGGACATGTTCAGAGGAGAGATGGTGAATATATCGGTAGAAGGATGCTGAGGTTGGAACTGTCAGGCAGGAGGTCTAGAGGAAGACCAAAGAGGAGATTTATGGATGCAGTGAGAGAGGACATGAAGTTAGTTGGTGTGAGAGAAGAGGATGCAGAGGATAGGGTTAGATGGAGGCAGATGATTCGCTGTGGCGACCCCTGAAAGGGAACAGCCGAAAGACAAAGAAGATGTATACATTACTGTATTTCTATACATAAATGAAAGAATTAATTGACTTTTTTTTAAAAAGTATATATGAAAAACAAATCATGTTCCTTCATCATTTAATATTTTAACGTAATAATTTAAGTAATCATTTAATTCATTTCATCTATCCTCTTTCCATCCCGTGAATGCAATATTTTAAAACGAGAATCAGGAATACAAACTTTTGGACGGAATTAAATTCAGGCCCTACGAATCTCGCGAGATCTGAGCGATCACTTGTGGAAACCATCACAACTCTCGCGATACTTGGAGTGGCCATTGTAGAAGGGAGAGCGAGCGAGAGAAAGAGGGGTGGGAAAAAAAAAGAAATAACGTAAATCTCGCGAGATTTGAGCGGTCGCTGTTGGAAAAATGGCCGCTCACGGAACGATTCCTGGAACGGGGAACAACATCAAATCAAGTCCGGGGCGTGACAGCTGACCTACGGCGAACCCGGGTTTGTCCGTCATTTACCCGACTCCCGAACGGATGGGTAAAGAGGCTTGTGACAAGCGGCATAAGGAACCACAGCGAGTCTGTTTAAGTAGTGGAAGGAAGCGGGGAGCTAGCTAGTACAGCCGCCGTTGGCCGACGATAGTTAGTTAGCTTGCTTGCTAGCTAACCCCAGAGGAGGAGGAGCGCGAGCCCGAATCAGCCCCTCAGTGTGCTAACGTGAAGCCGCAGGGATGAGCGGACCGGGACAGGACAGCGAGCCCGAGGCCAAGATCCTGCACATCAAGCGGCTGTACAGGTCAGCAGCGCCGGCACCGTCAGCACACCGTGTCCGGGTGATAGCGATAGCGTTAGCATTAGCATTAGACTTGCTGTGATTAGCAAACTGGTCCATCACATTAGCATTAGCAGCTAGCTCGCTAACTACCACCTTAGCTAGCATTAACCTTTACATCGAAAAACCCGTGTTTATTAAATTAAACAGAAACGTTTTGCATTCAAACCAGTTAATCAACTACGAGCTAATGCTAATTTAGTAAAGAAAAAAAAGCCTCGGAATATCATTAAAGTCATTAAATTAATTTAATACACTCCATGCAAGTATTTCCAATATTGTTAGTTTGTTAATTAATAAATATTTTCTGTTTTAATAAACCCGAGTCACTTTCTCTTAGAGGAAAGATTTATTTCTTTCATCATAGCTGTCAAATTTTTTTTTATTTTGTAAATGATTTCTGGCTGAAACATGATATTGGTGCTAAAAAGTCTCACCTAGGTGTAAAAGATGAATTCTCAGATAGCATCAGATAACATACAACACTGTTCATAATACTAAATGCTTCTTATTCCCCAATCCATGCTTTTTTTTTCTTTTTTTTTTTGTTATTTTGGTAAATTTACATACACATATTTTTATCAAAAATTTTCTAAATACAGTTTCATGCCCTTTTATGTCTGTAAAGTCTATAACTTTTTTTTTTTTTAATTCAAGTCTTTCAATAATCTTAACTGTCATTCAGATAAAACCTGGTTAATTAAATTTTCACACAAAAAGACATAAACCTGAAAAAGTGTAAATTATTTAAAAAAATTAAGATATCGCAACATGAATTTGACATGGTTACGGACACTACAGATTTTTAGCTTTTTAAGCCTTTACTAAAAACCATCTCTTTTTTTATAATGTAGGCAACAATTTTTACAGGTCATATGATTCTAGAAGCTTACACCGATTTTAGGATCGATACTCTTAAAGAAATATGAGTAGTTAGCATTTTTGATGATTATTGTTTGAGGCGAGACAGTATAATGCTGAAAAATGGCCATTTTTGTGGCACGTATAAAATCATCTCTCCAGAACAGCTGAAGTTAGCAACCTGAAATTATCGAAGCAAGATCGGTCACTTCCATATTGCATAAACTTCAGTGCTGGATTTACTCAGCATCTCAGAATCTCTCGTAAGAATCGTGCTCATTTAAAGTTCGTTTAAAACTGAAAATATTCCTACCTTTCCTACTACTTTACGGCTTAGTCATACTCCTTGTCGAAAGTGTAGGACATAAAAGTTATCTATAAAGCTTCCTATTCTTACTTTCGACTAGGAGTAGAACAGCGCTGAGGAAAGCGTTTGACGTCACTTTTTTTACGACACAGAGTCCAAGTCTGCATGTTAAATTGAAATAGTTCGAGACGGTTTAGAGCTGTGTAGGACTGTCATAATCTGATCAAAATGATTTAGAAAAGAAAGCAAAACTGGAGAGCGGAGGAGGAAGTAAATATAAAGAAATAATGAAAGTAAAATTCTGCCCTACTCTTAGGCAAGGCAATTTGTGAAAGCATCAGTGCCACCTGTCAGTTTGCCGCATGTACGCCTGAGGAGTGTGAAACACTGGGATACGCCGTGTTAATGAAGTGATGCTTATAACAGAATCTAAAACAGTTGTGTACATTCAAATAGTTTAATATATTAAAATATGATTATTTTAATGTGTGGCATGGATGATGCCCACGCTCAGTGTTACTAAAATGTCTCTCCTCTGCATCTGTCTGTGCCTGAACACTATTTCCTCTCTACTCCTAACCAGTTAGGACACCTCCGGAGCCCTCCTACATTCTGATGAGATGGGAGTGATTTCCTATTTTAAGAGTCTTGATAAATAGTTCTTACTCCTACTCCTCCTAAAGTAGGTACAAGATGACATCACTCTAGGGCTGGCCGATAAAACGATAACGATATTTATCGTGGTAGACACCTGATCGGATCGATATACATATAAAAATTTGTCAGATAAAACGTTTGATAGTTTTTATTCTTTGTCGGAGGAAAACCGAGGTTGCAAAGCTAGTTTGATTGCTGTCATGCACACTCGCTCCGTGACCGGCACTAGGACCCGGACGTAGTACAGTCGCGATTCAGGAAGCATAAAAGGAGACGAGATGGCGCTTCACATCGCTCAGTCATTGAGTCTATCCATGCCGTTGCTAGAACGCGGGCTTAATTGTGTAAACTCTTGCTCTCGGCGTGAGAGAGTTCAAATAATAACTCTTGTTGTTATCCTGCCTGTTCGCGCTATTTCCGCTTTGGGTTTACCGTCCACGCTACAAGGGCTAGCTGCTAGTCTTCTGGTCCGCGTCCGGTTGCCCGTGACAGTTGCATTAACAAAGGCACTCGCTCTCTGGTAACCTAGCAAAGTAGGGAGTGATACGCTAACAGCCAATCATGTCACAGTATCACATTTGGTTGCACCATATCGTTGTCTCGTGCTGGTCTGCTCATAAGCAGAAAATGAACACTTTGCACTATTTTATTACACTTTATTAAGCGTTTCTTACATTTTCTTTTTTACATTTTGCACCGTAAATGTTAAGAGAAAATTAAGTGTTGTGTCTTTAGACTTATGTTTACATTTTAATTATTTGAGTTTTCCATGGTTGTTGACATTTCTGACTTAATAATTGAGTGGACCACGATCAGAGTAAGGTTAGGTTTAAAATAAAAATGTTTAAATGTAATATATTTTTCTCCTGGTCCTTGTTTTAAATGGGTCATAAAAAATATAAATAATTATCGATATCGACCGATATGAAACACTGATATCGTGACACAGTTTTCAGCCATATCACCCAGCCCTACATCATTCTGAGAATTTTAGGCCACTTTAGGATCATAAGTAGCTTCTTTGTCACAAACATTTTCTGTATTAAATGTATAACAAAATGTTTTTAAAAAATATAAATAAAATCGTGTCCGTGTTGAGTTCATTCTTATGTTCCACAAGAGGCGAGATAATGAACAGCATTTATTTATTTATTTAAATAAAAAAAAATTTTTAGACTTGAGACCTGCCAGAGTCCACCCTATGTTCGGGGAAACACTGTACTGCATTTAAAAATAAAATAAATTCTGTACAACTGCGTGATTTTCATAATTTGTGGAAGAACCGAATATGGCTTCGCTGATCAGGGGTGCACATATTTTTAGCCATCGGTATGCCTTTATTTATTCACACGTGTTTACACGTCTCTGTTTCAGGGCCGTGGTCGAATCCGTGCACAAGCTGGACGTGATCATCGGCAGCAAGTCGTCGTACAGGGAGGTCTTCAAACCGGAGAACATCAGCCTGAGGAACAAGTAAACGCTTTAGGGCTCGCTCTCGGCTCACCGGGTTCAGCGTCTTCCTTATTTGTTCTGAGCTTTATTTATTTATTTGTTTATTTTTAACGTGCAGGCTGCGTGAGCTGTGTGTGAAGCTGATGTTCTTGCACCCGGTGGATTACGGTCGCAAGGCGGAGGAGCTGCTCTGGAGGAAGGTCTACTATGAGGTCATTCAAGTCATCAAGACCAATAAGAAGGTGCTGGTGTTTTATGATCTACACTTTACTTCCCATATTATTGAATAATCACAGGTTCTGCAGTGGGGAAAATCCTGTTTGTATTATTTTTTTCTGAATTATAGAAAGTGTTTTTATTTATTTCCTGCTGAATTTCTGTTGTTGGTTGAGGTTTTTATACACTCACCTCACACACCTAAAACAGACCAACAGTCCTGTATATTATGAATAAGGGTTAATAATAAGGTGTAACCTGAACCATCCAGAAGTGGACGGGGCCCTGACAGACAGACTTTGTGACATCATCTGCAGAACATCAATAGAGCTTACGCAGCTCCGCAGTCATCAGCCCGTCTAGCCGTATTTGCATAAAATTCTTCTCCGTCTCGGTCTAGACATCCGTCTTAAGTAGCGTGTGTTAAACATTTTAATTTTAATTAAACGTCTGTGTGAATCTTGCCAGAGTTACTCTCACATCCTCTATCAAAACCGCAATATAAAGTGGATGTAATTTTTAGTCCGCGAGACCCGTGACGGACAGCCCAAGATTAAACTCGTGTTTCGATTCGGATTTAACCGTCTTTAAGACTCCAAGACATTTAATTAACTCTCAAAGTGAAATCGTCTGGCTTTCAGGCTGTTACGCCGCATTGAATAGACAGCGTCTGATATCATTCCATTACACTCGGCCTCGTTTGAGGAAAACATCTCGAGCATGTCTACGCCTCTGCCGTTTACTATGTAAATAACCGATTTTAAAACTCTCTCGATGTTTGGCTTTGTTTTTTGTTTTTTTTTGTTGTTGTTTTTTTGTCTCCCCCTCTATATTCAGCGTCTCGCACATCTGATTACACGCTCGCTGCTGGACTTCCCTCGCAGCCGCTGTGTCCTGCGCTCTTTTTCTAACTCGTTTCATAAGTGTGTCTGTATGTGGTGCGGCTACAGACTTTTACTTTCTGTTAAAAAGTAAGAGGAGTTCGTCTTACCCGAAAGGTTTAAACTATAAATGTGTGTGTGTGTATATGTGTGTGTATATATATATATATATATATATATATATATATATATATATATATATATATATATATATATATATATATATATATATATAGCACCCGCTTATTTGGAAGTCCTGCCGGTGTACGTCAGTGTGGGAGGCTTCAGACTAGTTATCATTACTGGTATGTTACTGATGATGATTATTATTATTTTTGGTCACAGAAACAACCATGAAAACACATGCTCTTTAGAATCAGTGTTATTTCTTTGCCTATGCAAAAAGTACTTTTTATTTATTTATTTATTTATTTTAGCTAAGTCATGTTTGTATATAGTTGCTTCCTAGTTTGCGCTGACAAAAGTGACTACGGCCGCAAGTATATTTCAGAATTCAGACCTGTGGGAAGCCGTAGTTAATCCGATTATTACCCGCTCATCGATTGGTTTAACCAAACTCGTGATCAATTGTGGCTAATTGGCTAATTGTGGCCGTTTAGCGACTCCCATCATTAATAGATTTGCAAAATAAATTCCTTAAGAACATCATGATTTTTATTTTTAGGTTACCTACAATCACATCGGAAAAAGTATTTATCCCACCAGGTGTTTCCTCTCACGTCAGGGTGAGACAAATGTGTGATACAAACCTCTTTCCCATTTTTCATCCTGTAAAAAAAAAAAAAAAGTTGCAGTTTGCCACAGAGCAAGTCTTTTAAAGCATGTCAAATATAATGTCGTATTTATTAGAGATAAAATATATTATTGCATCATTAACTTTTTCTGATCGTGGTGGGAGAACCTGTTTAATTCGTTAATTCGTCACAATAACAGAAAACATACGTACAATACACTGAGTTTGTGATTGACCCCTATCCCCCCCCCCCCCCCCCATGCAGCACATCCACAGCCGCAGTGCTCTGGAATGCGCCTACAGGACTCACCTGATCGCTGGAGTCGGCTTCTACCAGCACCTCCTGCTCTACATCCAGTCCCACTACCAGCTGGAGCTGCAGGACTGCATCGACTGGACGCACGTCACCGACCCGCTCATCGGTGAGAATCAAAGTGGAGCCACACGGGCCACGTCTAAATGAAATTATTAGATTAATGGTTACAAGTTACTTTGTGTCTGTGCAGAACACTGACACTGGAGACTCCTTTCATCATAGTTATTTTAATAGATCATCTAAATGTGTCTCTCTCTCTCTCTCTCTCTCTCTCTCTCTCTCTCGTAGGTCGTAAGAAGCCCGTTTCGGCCACGCCTAAGGAGATGGAGTGGGCGCAGATGGCCTGTCATCGGTGTCTGGTGTACCTGGGTGACCTCGGTAAATCCTTCACGTTTCCCTTTTTGAAAATGTCTGAGCTCGTCACTCTTTCGATTAGACTGGACTGACTGAAACGAATCTGATCGGAAGTCTCCTGTCTCTCTCATGTTGTGCAGCGCGATACCAGAACGAGCTGGCAGGCGTGGAGGCCGAGCAGCTGGCCGAGCGGTTCTACCACCAGGCGCTGTCCGTCTCGCCAACCATCGGTGAGAAGCATCACACTTTCACACCACGGGCGGCGTCGGGAGGCGTTTTAGCGCTCCGGGCTGTGACTCGCTTTCATAACCGAGATATCTAGTGAATAAGTTAACTTTATCAAATAGATTTTTATTCCTCGTCTCTACTGCGATATTATTAGTAAGAGTAAGTTATGAAGTGATGTCATATGATTGAACGTTGGGATACGTTACCTTTTTTTTCCTAATCAACTCATTATTTTCAAACGTATTCATTCAGTTTAAAGCAGCTGATTTGATAACCAATCGGCAGGAGTAGCTCAGTGGTTAAGGCATTGGACTACGGTTCAGAAGATCCCAGGTTCAAACACCACAACCACCAAGTTGCCACTGTTGGGACCTTGAGCAAGACCCTTAAATCTCAACTGCTCAGATGTATAATGAGATTTTTTTTATAAGTCGCTCTGGATAAGAGTGTCTGCCAAATGCCTAAATGTCTTTACCGCCCAGTTATTTTGTTATTAAAAAAATATTTATAAACTTGGCAAATCGTTCACTCGTACCATGAAGGATGTTGTGCCGTGTGCCAACGTGTGAATAGTTTAGAGCGCAGTTAATCACCTGCAGGACTGTAGAGGAACTGCATCAATTTATCACCACAAATGTGCATTAACATAAAAAAAATTAACATTTTGGTTTCTATTCACGGCGATACATGAATTGTCACACAAATTAATCACGATACATTGCTATTAGAGGGTTTTAATTTTTTTTCCCCCAAAAGAATATTTTTTTCATGCTGCTCTTTTTTAAATACCATTTTATATGTTAAATAGTTAATTATTCATCGACCATCAGTAAACTATTACAAATGTTATATTTATTTTTAACGTTTGAGCTGAACTCGGGATGATGTTTTTCCTAACTTAGGATGGTGTATTTGTTTTTGTTTTTTTCCATTTAAAAAAAAGTTATTTAATAATAGAAATGCATGTGCACTGGTTTTATTTATTTATTTATTTTTCACTTTTTATGCTAGACAAAATAATTGCACAGGTTTGTTGTTTACCATTTTACTCCCCAATAAAGTCTTTATTAATGGCTTGTGAATTGTTGCTGATGTTTTATCCTTTTGTTTGTTTGTTTTTGTTTTTCCTCACCTGACAGGAATGCCTTTTAACCAGCTCGGCACTCTGGCTGGAAGTAAATTTTATAACGTGGAAGCCACGTACTATTACCTGCGCTGGTGAGTCACATTTCCATCGCTTTATCTTAAATCTGCAGTTTTTCATCCAGCCTCTAGAGGGCGGCCTGTCCACTTCATCCAGCACTCGATATCCAGATTTATATAAACACTTGCGCACACACACACACACAGACCACCTTCTCTAGATTAGTGTCCTATAGAATTTGTGTGTTATGACCGCACGTTAGTATGTGTTTGCGCCCAAGTGACACGACCTGCTTTTCCTGTCCGCCAGCATTCAGTCCGAGACGCCATTCGAGGGAGCCTACGGGAACCTGAAACGTCTGTTCGATAAAGCGGCCAAGATGTACCATCAGGTGAAGAAGCAAGAGATGAAGAAGCTCTCGCCTTCGCGCCAGAGGTCAGGCTTCACGCCTCACTCGTGAGAAAGTTTATAAGGAACAAGATCAACTGTTATAAAATTTGATGAAATATTTAATAAGTGATGTTTTAATCCAGTTTCCTGTTCTGTTCCAAATTAAGGATTTTAAAAAAAAGGAATTCCGTTTTCCGTTTCAGATCAAAGGACATCAAGCGTCTCCTCGTCAGCTTCATGTACCTCCAAAGTTTACTGCAGCCCAAGAACAGGTACGATATGAAACGGATGAGTCGTGACACGAAACTATCGCTGATATTTAGGTTTCTTAACCAGACGAATTTGGAATCTGTACAAAATGTCCTACAGTCTGTCCTCTTATGTCTGTGGTGTGTGTGTGTGTGTGTGTGTAGCGTAATCGACACAGAGCTGACGTCGCTGTGCCAGTCGGTCCTGGAGGACTTTAACCTGGTTCTGTTCTACCAGCCCACGCCGGGTCACGGCAGCCAGTCGGTCAGCGAGGAGGAAGACGAGCACGACCAGTCCTGCAGCGTGCTCCCCGACAGCCTGGTCTTCAAAATGGTGGTGATCTGCCTCATGGTGGTGCACAGCTTAAAGAGAGGAGGTGTGAGGGATGAGGAGGATGAAGAGTCAAATTAGAGTCACTATGATTTTTTTTTTCTTGGTATTAAATGTAAAATTTCCCGACTCGGTTTCAGGTTCCAAACAGTACAGCGCCTCCATCGCCTTCACACTCGCACTGTTCTCTCATCTGGTGAACCACGTGAACATCCGGCTGCAAGCCGAGCTCGAACAAGGAGAGGGCGACGTCCCGCCGCTGCGCACCGACGCCGCGGGTACGAACAAACATCAACAGTCTCGCCGAGAGCCTCATTTTCATTTCGGTTAATTGTCTTTTCCAGGCAATTAGTAAAAGTGGGTGTTAATACAACAAGAAATTAGTGTAATAACAGGGGGTGAGGGAAATAATCCAAGAAAATTCTTTAAAAAAAGAAATAAAGGGGAATATTTTACGTCCTGTTGTCTCTACATGCCTTTTTACATTTTCTTTTTACATAATTATTATTTTTAAATGTTAATGTTTTTCCCCCAGTTGTGCAGTTAACATCAATTTTGTTCCAAAATCTGGATGTTTAAACGTTTATAGTAAAATAAAAATACATTTTTTGATTGCTATTTATTATTAAATTTTCAATTTTATATTTGAATGTACAGGACATGCGTGTGGGGGGGGGGGGAACGGGGGAGGAAAAAAAACAAGACCATGTGACTCCGGGTCGGAATCTGGAAAGGCCTCAGAGTACAAACTGAGTGTCTATGTTTTAGGCCGAGCTGAAAGTAAAACTCCGTAGTTCTCTCGATGCCTCTTTAATAACGCATGTGTAACTTTAATCCGAGTAGCATCTTGTTTGTTTGGCTTCTTCAGCTTCCTTTATTTCTTTTGCGGTTGACAGCCAGCTTTTAGGTGATTTATTGACACTCGCTGGACTGGATCGGTAATGCCACTACTGCCCCCTGCTGAACGAAATCAGTATCGCTGAATTGTCAAGTTTTGTAAATCAGTATTCATTGGTTTATTGAACTCATGTACATTCTAATGTTTTTTTCTTTATAGAACTGTATAGAAACAAAATTCTTTAATCTCCTAGTTTTACTCCAAATTGGTCATTTCTCTGCAGTTTGTACACGTTTGTCAGAAGTAGTAGAGCTAATCTTTAATGATGTTGGAGAAAAGTTGTTAATTCTGTGCATCTCTCCGGTTTCTTAGACGACGCCGACCCTCGAGAGCAGACGAACACCGAGGGCAGGCCGCTGCAGAACGGCTCTATAGAAGAAGAAGACGGGGACGACGAGAACGACGAAGACGACCTCAAAGGCGAACGGACGGCGGTCTCTAAGAAAGGCTCGGAGAAGAAGGGTGGTGAGGAGAAACCGAAGCAGAAGAGGAAGTACTCGCGGCTGTCCATGTTGCGGCGGCGACGCTGTCCTCGCAACGAGGACGAGAGCGACCTGAGCGAAGGCTTCGAGAGCGACGAAGAGGAAGACGAAGAGCTCCCGAGAGCGGACAGCGCGGGCGTCCCGGCGGAGTCCTCTCTGGAGAAAGAGGGATGCCGGGGCACGACCGGAGACCAGGGCGTCTGGGAAAGCGGATCGGAAGAAGAGGAGGAGGAAGGCGGCACCGCGTTCGACGTCGAGACGGACTCCGATATGAACAGCCAGGAGTCGCGCTCCGACCTGGAGGACATGGAGGACGCGGCGAGCCCGGCGCAGGAGCAGCAACACGAGGAGGACGAAGAGGAGGCGCGTCCGCCCCATGACGAAGGCTCCACCCCTCCCGCCACGAACGGCCCGCTGCTGTCCAGCGACCCCAGCATCAGCAGCAACCTTCAGGCCATGTCCTCGCAGCTCTTCCAGGCCAAACGCTGCTTCCGTCTGGCTCCGACCTTCAGCAACGTCCTGCTCAGACCCTCACAGGCGTCCCACACGACCGCCGATTCCATGCCCTCGCAGGAAGCCACGCCCCCTCCCGGAGACGCACCTGCAACCACGAGTCCGGAGATCGCCAATGGAACCAATGACGACGGTCGTTGTCTTTGTGCTGCTTGTTTACCGGTTACTCTCGCTGTTTAACTCTGTGTGCACTGACCGTTTGTTTTTTCTTAATTATTATTATTGTTTCTTGTCCCTCAGATGTCGACACGGAAGACAGCGAGCACAGCAACCAGTCGTATCACAGCGAGAAAACACTTTCAGAGAGGCTGGAGATTCTGACCAACCAAGGCCTCATTCAGGTGGTGAAGGTCTTCGTGGATTGGCTGAGGACGAACACGGACATCATCCTCATGTGTGCGCAGGTAAACCGACCTCACGGCGCCACAATCAAATCGCTTAGAAATAACGCGTGCGCCTGCTCTAATATCTTATTGTTTCCATGGTAACAGCCGGGGCTCTAAAAGGAATCCGACCCTTCAGCGGGCGCTGATTCGGGACAATTATGAACCTTGGTGCTTTATGTTAGTGGCGTTTTTGATTAAACAAACTGAAACGTGCATTAAAGCTTTAATCAAAGTTGTTGCTAAATTTTGTACTATAGAAAGTAAAGATGTCGCACAATTCAAGAAATTATTTAATTTGTAAGTCTTTTGATAAACTAATGTTTAAGATGATTTTTTTTTTATCACATAAAAATCTGAACTTCATAGAATTCTTAAATATATTTTCTATTAAAGTTAATAAAGTGTTGTGTAAAGGATTATCTTTCCGATTTAAGGATTTATCCAAAATACTTCAGTAGACGTATCTCTAGCGTTTTTCCTTCTCCGTCTCTTCTCCCAGAGTTCTCAGAGTCTGTGGAATCGCCTCTCCGTGCTGCTAAACTTACTGCCTGACGGGAACAAGGTGCTCGAAGCAGGTCGGTGTCACACACACTCCAGACACAGTTTTACTTTAATGACCCTCAATCGTCCCTCGCCGTCCCGGTGGCATACGGAGGCAGGTTCGGTGCCTGAATTGGGTCATTGCTCCGTTTTAGATCTGGCTCTGAAGAAGGAGGTGAGGGATCTGCTGTCCGCTAGCGAGCAGCCGGACCTGGTGCAGACGGTGCTGCTGCCGGAGGACCAGGCGCTCCGCCACCTCCCCGCCCTCAACCTGGCGCACCGCCGCCTCGACTTCACTCACCACAGAGGCGGTCTGAGCTCGCTGCAGGAGGTACGGCGGCTCGTACAGGCCAGGGTTTATTAATCACATCGTTATTATTATTATTATTGTTATTATTATTATACACTTATTTATAGGTTTAAGAGTGAACTTCGCTACACGCCTATTTCTTTTTATTTATTTTATTTTTTTACCCCCTTATTCGTCTATAATAATAAGTTTACTTATCATTTTACATTTATATTTATATTATATTTTGTCAGTTGATTTTGTAATTATTTATTCATGGAATTTTTTTAAATAGTTTAGCCTGTATTTTTGTAAACATTTTTTCAATTACATTTATTTATAATACATAGCAAATTATTGACAATTATTAATACATTTTCTTAAGCAATTATATTTCAGTTCATGTATAATTATTTCAGTTTTATTTAAAATTGGTTTTATATAATCGTAAGGCATTTATTTTTTATAGCTTTTTAATTTTAATTTGATTTATTTTTTCTTTTTCTTTTTTGTAGTCATTTTTAAAATGAATTTGTTAGCACTGTTTAAAGTTCCTCTTTTTTTTTTTTTTTAAGTCCTTAAAGAGGGCGTGCTTTGAATTTAGAAAAAGAATCAAAGATTTTTAGAAGAAAACAAAACGTAACATGAAGCTTTAACATTAATAAAAAGTAAATAATGTTTTCACTGATGAATCGTTACAGACTTTCGTCACTTCTGTTCTGAGGCCGAGTTTTTAATCTCCCCGAGTCTGAATCTTTCTGCTCTTCCGCCAGTGTGTGGTGCGCTTGTGCTGCATCCGCAGCTTCGGCCACTTCCTCACCGGTCTCCAAGGCAACGTGCTGCACTACAACCCGGAGGCGGGGATTTTCACCAGCATCAGCCAATCGGAGCAGGAGAACATGGTCCAGCAGGCGAAGGCGCAGTTCCGCATGGTGAGAGTCTGTAACACCGGGGGAGTTCGTAAGACTAAAGATCCGTAAGCTGTATCTCATCAATTTATCATCAATCTGTTGCTCTGGACAAAGTATTGGCTCCCTTTTTTGATGTGTGGGTGTGTGAGGGAGAATATTGTGGTTGTAATATTTAACCGTTTCTGTAGGAACGAAGCTTTTAGATTTTCCTCGAAGGACGCTTTTTATCTGACGTGTTTAAAGGGAGTCTTCAGGTGTCCGTGGTAACGCTGTTCAAGTTGTTTACTGACATCTTCAGTACAGACGAGTTTTACACAGTTAACACACTCTGAAAACCCTGCACTTTGTTGTAGTTATATTTTTCTGATGTGGTTATATTTCATGTAGTAATCTGGAATTTATCTATATCGTATATTATCTATATATACTTTTTCCTCCCATGGAGATGTAAAAAGTAGTTCTGAAAAAAATAAAATGATGGTTTCTTGGTTTATTTACGTCATCGGTTCCGTAAGACACTTTAATTTGCGCCTCAACCTGCTCTCCAGATCGTACGAAACGCTTATATAAATGCAGCGAAAAAAATATAATGTTAAAGCGCCAGCCATGAAAAAAAAAATCCCTCTTTGCGGTAGCCGTGCCACTCACTTAAAGCAGGAATAAATAATAGGGTACGCAGGCCTGTGGAGAGCGGAGCACGTTCCTTTTCGCACCACCTTGTCATATTAGCGAGGTGTTCTCAAGAGTCTGATGTTGCTAAGCAACCACGCTGCCCTCACAGCGTAGAACAAACGCTGATTAAAGTGCCGCCGTGCTGTTCTGGAGCACCGTCAAGCTGACAAGGCTTTAGAAACCCGAGATGTGGCGTTTTCCCAGAAATTGGGGCGGGTGGGGGGGGGGGGGACTTCAGCAAAGTGCAAAAAATAAAAATAAATACTGTAGAGGGGAAAAGAAAAAGTTTTAAAAAAGAAAAGTTTTCCGTCGTCATCGTCGCCGCCCCTGCCGTGTTTGACGTACTGCGTTTTTTGTGTGTGTGTGTGTGTGTGTGTGTGTGTGTGTGTGTGTGTGTGTGTGTGTGTGTGTGTGTGTGTGTGTGTGTGTGTGTGTGTGTGTTTATCTTCCTGCAGGCTGAAGAGGAAGCTCGCAGGAACCGGCTCATGAGAGACATGGCGCAACTCCGGCTGCAGGTTTGAATCAAAACGTCACTTAAACCAGAAAAGCCTGTCTGATATCTGGATTCTGATTGGTTGATTAATATTTCCTTGTGATTTGGTCAGTGCTAGTCTTTTTGTACGGCATCTGACATGTAGGGAAGGAGTCTCCAGTGAGAGAGAGAGAGAGAGAGAGACTGTAAATGTTTTGAGATGCAGCTTATTTCATTGACATTCCGCAGCATTAAATGTAAAATATATATATTAAAAACTGTATCATTCATTAATCAATAAATATAATAATATCGATAAATCGCTCTGGGTCTTAAAATGTTTATAGAGGAAAATAATCAGTGGTAACAGTGAGTCTGCTTCATCAACACAAGCAACACTGTTGATTAATGTACAACTACAACATGACCTGGAGTCTATTTCATAAATCATAAAAACATTCCTGATATCAGAAAGGATGACATCATTTTACATTGCGTGTAGATGAAATGTGTATTGATTTACTCTCGCACAGTTTTGAGCTCATTTCTGTGTGTGTGTTCATGCAGTTAGAGGTGTCCCAGCTGGAGGGCAGTCTTCAGCAGCCCAAGGCCCAGTCGTCCATGTCCCCGTACCTGGTGCCCGACTCGGAAGCTCTGTGCCACCACCTCAACCTGCTGCGACAGCTGGCAGCAAGCGGCTGCTTCATCATCATCATCCCGCGCACGGGTCAGAGCGCTCGTTCCTTCCGCTTCACCAGCCGCAGGGTTTAAATCAGGGGACAGAGCGGAGACGAGTCCTAAATGACCTCCAGATTCTTCTACCAGCTGATCAGATTTATGGGTCTTTTTGACCATTTTAACACCACTAGTGTGAATTATTCTGAGGGTCAGAAAATATAAAGACGTCTAACGATCGTGGAAATCCTAACCAAGTTGTCGTTTTTTAGAATCCGATAGTTGTTACCTAATTTCCTGTTGGACATCCGGACACTCTGGAATCAATCGAACGCTCTGGTCCTTTCACAGATTTTAAACCGATTTTAAATGTGTACATCGAAAATAGACAGAAATCAGAATGAGATTAATGTCTAAATAACAACGTAGATGAAATAAATCCTTTTATACATTTTCCTTTTAATAATCATTGGAATCAAGTTATTTATACAGGACGCAGGATAGGACACACACATATTTTGTTTAACTGTAATACTTTTACTCGTGTCAGGAACTTGTTTATTTTTTTAAAAAAAGGTTTAAACGAGTAAATCCAAAGTTCTTAGAAGAAAATTAATCTTAAACATCTTAGTTTTAATATTTAATAACGAAAACTGACTCTCGCACACGATAACGCTGTAAGACTGTTGATGTGCAGGAAATCAGTCTCAAATGATTGACAGTTGCGTAAACCTCTAATATTAAAGATGCCCATCGCAGCCCCGCCCTCGTCCTCTCTCGTCTATCTTCTGTCGAGGTAAAATAAAGAGGACGTTCTGAGTGTAACGCGACCATCAGTGTGTGTTTGACTTGACTAACGTTAGATTAATGCGTTCTTCACACCTGCTAACGATGTATACGATATAATTAAAAAAATGGCACTTAATTAATTAAATGATTTAAATGATGAAAGTTGTAGAAAACGAGTGCGCACATATGCAGGGTTTTACGGTAACCACAAAAGATGGTTAAAGACGTATTTCTTCAGACCCGAACAGCAGATAATAATTGTGTGAATGTGGATCGAACCATCAGTTGTGATTCCATCTCAGAGAAAACAAGTGTTGATCAGTCCTGTACACACACACACACACACACACACACACACACACACACACCATGTCTGTATAACAAGCCACAGTTCAAGTACGGAGTGAATATTAACATTTTTCTCTCTCCTCAGTCATCGATGGACTTGATGTTCTGAAGAAGGAGAATCCTGGCGCGCGGGACGGCATCCGGTTTCTGGAGTCCGAGTTTAGGAAAGGGAATCGGTAAGAGTGCAGCCAGGTCATGTCTTTTTTTTTTTTTTTTTTTTTTTTTTTTTTTAAATCATCACGTCTTTTTTTTGTTTTTTTTTAACCATCTTTTTTTTTTATGATTAAAGCAAAAGTTATTTTTATTACTTTTTTTTTTTTACGCTATATAATTTTTTTTTTTGCACATCTGTCACATACAGCACATCTGTCTTGCACATCTGTTCACCAATATTACAAGGTGTCCAAAAAAAAGTAACATCATTTGTAATATAAAAATCTGAGTAATTTTGTCACAGGCGAAGGAAATTAAAGAGGCTTCATGTTGGGGAGGAAAAAAAGGAATTTATCAAAATTCCAACAATGTTGTGTTTTCTTTGATCATGTTTTGATTATCGATAAGAAGCCTCAGGTTTCAATCTCTGTTCATATTTCTAGTGTGTCTACATGATGGTAAATGAAGTCGTTAACTTCGTTATTCTCCTGCGCTGAAAAGGGGTGGATTTTGGTACACGATTGTTTTCTGAAGTTTTTTTTTTTTTTTTTGCGCATTAAAGCCCCTAATTTTGTATAACTTACGGCAGGTGTTGGTCGGCGACATGATGCCGACCGAGACCCGTTATTTCCCCCTCACCTTGCGTCTCGCGTCGCCGAGTGTCTCGCGCGGTTATTTCTCATCGTGAACTCCTGCAGGTTTTCCGTTCCTGCAAAATATCCGACAGTTTAAGGAGCCGTTTCAAGTCTTTAACCTACTAAACTTAACAGGATCCTGTCCATTTGGAACGGAAGCCTGAAGCCCCACTCTCTCACACACACTCACACACAGACACACACACACACACACACACACACACACACACACACACACACAGCTTTTTGTGGATAAATTGAAGGACTCCAACTCTACAGCGTCTGAAGTTTCTTTTGGTTCTGCCATGATTAGTGGTTTTCAGCTCTGAATTGTACGTATAAGAAACGAACTAATCAGTCGGCGCAGCGAGGGGGGGAAAAGCAGCCGGCCAGGAAGTGAAAGGTACGTACAGGTCGTCATGGTTACGGCGAGGGCTAAACACACTTTCGGTAAACGTGTGTTCTGCAAGACTGAAATCAGTGTCTTGATATTTTTTTGCTGTTGGAACTCTCGTCACAAAAACGCTCCGAGACCGGAAACTTCGTACATGAACTTAAAAGTCCGTACGTGAAGGCGTGCGCGTTCGGACGCGGCGTGTTCGCCGTCATCGCTAGATCAGTGCGTGTGCTTTTACCGTTTCCTAGAAACGCTCTTCTAGAATAGTGGCTCGCCTGACTCGAGCGGAGATTATTTTTGTCCACCTGAAAATTCCAGCTCTGTGTCATCACCTTGTCTGTGTTACAGATATATCAGGTGTCAGAAAGAGTCTGGGAGGAGTTTCGAAAGGGACAAGCTGAAAAGACAGGACATGGAGGCCTGGTGAGTATCCGGCCTCGGTCCGCTTGATGCGTGTGTATCAGATTGGGACTGTGATGTGTGTGTTTTTCAACATTTGTTTTTCTTCCTCCATCGAGGCACCTTTACAAAATAGTGGACAGCTGTCGGCAGCTGACGGGCTCTCAGGGCGGAGGGGACGAGGACACGGCCGGCATGGTGACCATCGTGACGGGGTACGCGGTGGAAGAGCTCGCCGAACGCTCCGCCCCCATGAAGGTTCGTGGAACAGCAGAATCGCCGCGCTAAAAAAAAACACACACACACACACAAACCGCCATAGTGACGTACCGTTCCGTTTGGACTGGCTAAATCGGGTGGCATGTGCAGCTGTCTGGGACGCCGTCCCCCGGCTATCTGTCTACCTGCCTATTTTTAGAGGTTCTCGATGTTTCAGTGGTGATTAGGGGCCCTGGCGCTAACGGAGGGTTTAGTATACACGCACGCTGAGCTTAAATCCCAGACTGGAGTCGTTAACGCCGTCGTTAAGAAATCAGAGACGAAATACCAGAGAACCAACACTTATTACTAGAGTAATTAGACACTAGGAGTTTTATTGGATTATTACTTTTTTATTATATATTTTTTTACATTTCTATCAGGATTTAAACTGATTTCTAGCACCTCGACACACAACACTAATATAACCGGGTCTAATACACATCAAGACAGATGTTCTGGACAGACTCGTCCTGACTGTTTTTAACCTTTAAATTGGTACGTTTTTCTTATAAGATATTAGAAGTTAAACATCTTGATTTTCTTTTGACTTGTTTTTTTTTTTTTTTTTTTTTTTTACCCCCATTTTATATGACATTTGGAAGAATTGACACAACTTCGGGTTTCCCGTTTGTTTGTTTTTATTTTTTTTATTAATATTTGTAGAATTCAAAAAATGTATACAGGTCCTTCTCAAAAAATTAGCATATTGTGATAAAGTTCATTATTTTCTGTAATGTACTGATAAACATTAGACTTTCATATATTTTTGATTTTTACACACATCTGAAGTAGTTCAAGCCTTTTATTGTTTTAATATTGATGATTGTGGCATACAGCTCATGAAAACCTAAAATCCCTATCTCAAAAAATTAGCATCTCATGAAAAGGTTCTCTAAACGAGCTATTAACCTAATCATCTGAATCAACTAATTATCTATAAACACCTGCAAAAGATTCCTGAGGCTTTTAAAAACTCCCAGCCTGGTTCATTACTCAAAACCGCAATCATGGGTAAGACTGCCGACCTGACTGCTGTCCAGAAGGCCATCATTGACACCCTCAAGCGAGAGGGTAAGACACAAAGACATTTCTGAGCGAATAGGCTGTTCCCAGAGTGCTGTATCAAGGCACCTCAGTGGGAAGTCTGTGGGAAGGAAAAAGTGTGGCAGAAAACGCTGCAGAACGAGAAGAGGTGACCGGGCCCTGAGGAAGATTGTGGAGAAGGACCGATTCCAGACCTTGGGGGACCTGCGGAAGCAGTGGACTGAGTCTGGAGTAGAAACATCCAGAGCCACCGTGTACAGGCGTGTGCAGGAAATGGGCTACAGGTTGCAAATTTTGCACGTCATTGGGAAATCAAGGTGCCAGAGTCTGGAGGAAGACTGGGGAGAGGGAAATGCCAAAATGCCTGAAGTCCAGTGTCAAGTACCCACAGTCAGTGATGGTCTGGGGTGCCATGTCAGCTGCTGGTGTTGGTCCACTGTGTTTTATCAAGGGCAGGGTCAATGCAGCTAGCTATCAGGAGATTTTGGAGCACTTCATGCTTCCATCTGCTGAAAAGCTTTATGGAGATGAAGATTTCATTTTTCAGCACGACCTGGCACCTGCTCACAGTGCCACAACCACTGGTAAATGGTTTACTGACCATGGTATTACTGTGCTCAATTGGCCTGCCAACTCTCCTGACCTGAACCCCATAGAGAATCTGTGGGATATTGTGAAGAGAAAGTTGAGAGACACAAGACACAAGAATCTGCAAAAGGATACCCGACCAAGTACTGAGTGCAGAACTGAACATAATTATTTGAAGGTTGACTTTTTTTGTATTAAAAACACTTTTCTTTTATTGGTCGGATGAAATATGCTAATTTTTTGAGATAGGGATTTTGGGTTTTCATGAGCTGTATGCCACAATCATCAATATTAAAACAATAAAAGGCTTGAACTACTTCAGTTGTGTGTAATGAATCTAAAATATATGAAAGTCTAATGTTTATCAGTACATTACAGAAAATAATGAACTTTATCACAATATGCTAATTTTTTGAGAAGGACCTGTATATATAGTATATAACTGCCCTTAAGAAACACTAGTCTCTAACAGTGATGACATCATTTTATATATATATTTGAGATTACAAGGGGGGGGGGAACGAGTCAGAGACACACACGTCTCCTTTTTTGTTTTGACTGATTGTTACAGAAGCGTGTCTTCTCCTCTTCTCTCCCCTGTTCTGACCCTCTGCTCTCGTCCCTCTGTGACAGTCGGCCCTGCAGGCGGTGGCGGCGGCGGGAATCGAGCTGAAGAACATCGTGGAGTTTTACCGTCAGTGGAAGGAAATGGGCTGAACGAGACGGAGAGACGGGGGACTCAGCCCGGCGCTCAGCTAATCACACATCGACTCCCTCTCTCCTTCTCTCTCTCTCTCTCTCTCTCTCTCTCTCTCTCTCTATCTCCTCCCCCTCCTCCCCATGTTACTGCTCTGTCTGTGTCCGCATCTCCAGGGAAGAACTCCGAAGTAGAGAAGGAAAGACGGAGGACGATACGGAAGTGTTGGGAAAAGCACCGAGACAGGACGCTAACATTTTAAACAAACTCCAGAGAGAGAGGGATGAAGCGGCGCTAAACGTTTGCCTGGTTTTATTATGACCAGATGAAACGAGAATGAGAAACACACACACACTTGGACACATTATACATAACGTATAAAGTACACACACACACACACACAGCAAGGGTTTAGGCTTTTTTTTTGTTTTGTTTTTTCTCCGTTTTGATTCTCTGTTCTTGTTGAGACGGAGTCGCGTCTGCATCTGTGTTTAACTCGTGATTGTAACCAACTGATCAGCAGAACCTGCTCACCCCCCACCCTCCCCTTCCCTCCCAACACACACACACACTCTTCCTCCCCCATCCTGAGCAGACGCGTGCGAGACCGCCCGGTCACGAAAGAGGACTTGGACCATTTGAATGTCCACCTCCTTTCAGATGATTTTTATATTTTTTTTTCCCCTCCATTCTGTGTGGCTGCTTCTTTTTTTTGGGGGGGGAGGGGAGGGCTTGTTTGTGATTTTGATGTTCATGACGGATTGTGTAAAGATGTAAAAGCAGAAGGTTGGTTTTTATTTGGATTTTATTTTTCTATGTCGTTCCCACATCATCGTGGTTCTCATGCTTCACTGTAGTGCCAGGTGGCAAGGGAGGTGGGCGGGGCTTACAGAAGTGCAGAAAAGGGTAGGTGACGTCGCCGCCCTGATCGTCATCTCACGGTTTTCTCATTAACATGCGTGAAGGTGGTTCTGTTCAAAAATCTGTGCGCTCGTCACCATTGTCGCCCCATAACACACAGCGAAGTGGAAACTGATGTATGTGTGAGTCATTAAATAATAAAGAATAATAATAAAATCATGAGACAAGCTGCATACTTCTTCTTCGGACTCTTTTTCTTCCCTGACTTGTTTTCTGAGATGAAGACAGGTTTATTAATTAAAAAAAAAAAAAAATGGATGGTGGAAAAGTTTTTAATGTATTTATTATTTCTATGATCCAACAGCATGAATTTATTTATATATAATGTGACTGGGAAAATTCAGGGCTTGCAAAATTTGATGTTGCGATTGTAATTGTTTACCTAAATGCATCACAGAAATTTGCATCTTGCACATGATTGTTATTGCATCATATAATATTAGAACCACTCATTAGACAGTGTCACATTCCTGATATCACTTCTATAAATATAAATAAGTTTGTGTTAGCCGAACTGTGTTCTTGTTCTTTAAAGGAAACATCTTAAAACGCATCTTCTTTGTCTTTCGGCTGTTCCCTTTCAGGGGTCGCCACAGCGAATCATCTGCCTCCATCTAACCCTATCCTCTGCATCCTCTTCTCTCACACCAACTAACTTCATGTCCTCTCTCACTGCATCCATAAATCTCCTCTTTGGTCTTCCTCTAGACCTCCTGCCTGGCAGTTCCAACCTCAGCATCCTTCTCCCGATATATTCACAATCTCTCCTCTGAACATGTCCAAACCACCTCAATCTGGCCTCTCTGACTTTATCTCCAAAACATCTAACATGGGTTGTCCCTCTGATGAACTCATTCTTGATCCTATCCATCCTTGTCACTCCCAAAGAGAACCTCAACATCTTCAGCTCTGCTACCTCCAGCTCTGCCTCCTGTCTTTTCTTCAGTGCCACTGTCTCTAAGCCGTAGAGCATCGCTGGTCTCACCACTTTCCTGTACACCTTTCCTTTCATTCTCGCTGATACTCTATCGCACAACATACCTGAAACATTTCTCCACCCATTCCAACCTGCCTGTACTCGTCTCATCACCTCCTTTGAACACTCTCCGTTGCTCTGGATCGTTGACCCTAAGTACTTAAAATCCTGCACCTTCTTTACCTCTGCTCCCTGTAGCCTCACTGTTCCTCTTGGGTCCCTCTCATTCACACACATGTATTCCGTCTTGCTGCGGCTAACCTTCATTCCTCTGCTTTCCAGAGCGTACCTCCACCTCTCCAAATTTTTCTCCACCTGTTCCCTGCTCTCGCTACAAAGCACAATGTCACCTGCAAACATCATAGTCCATGGAGACTCCTGTCTAACCTCATCTGTCATCCTGTCCATCACTAGAGCAAACAAAAAGGGGCTTAGAGCCGATCCTTGATGCAGACCCACATCCACCTTGAACTCTTCTGTCACACCTACAGCACATCTTACCACTGTCTTACAGCCCTCATACATGTCCTGCACCACTCTAACATACTTCTCTGCCACTCCAGACTTCCTCATACAACACCACAGCTCCTCTCTCGGCACCCTGTCGTACGCTTTCTCTAAATCTACAAAGACACAATGCAACTCTTTATTACCTTCTCTGTACTTCTCCACCAGCATCCTCAAAGCAAATACTGCATCTGATGTACTCTTTCTAGGCATAAAACCATATTGCTGCTCACAAATGCTCACCTCTGCCCTTAACCTAGCTTCTACTACTCTTTCCCACAGCTTCATTGTATGGCTCATTAGCTTTATACCTCTGTAATTGCCACAGCTCTGCACATCTCCTTTGTTCTTAAAAATCGGCACCAATACACTTCTCCTCCATTCATCTGGAATCCTCTCACTCTCCAAGATCTCGTTAAACAAACTAGTCAGAAACTCTACTACCACCTCTCCTAAGCACTTCCATACCTCCACAGGTATGTCATCAGGACCAACAGCCTTTCCACTCTTCATCCTCTTCAACGCCCTCCTTACCTCACTTTTACTAATATTTGCTACTTCCTGCTCCACAACAGTCACCTCTTCTACTCTTTGTTCTCTTTCGTTTTCCTCATTCATCAACTCCTCAAAGTACTCCTTCCATCTTCCCATCACCCTCCTGGCATCTGTCAGTACATTTCCATCTCTATCTTTAATCACTCTAACCTGCTGCACATCCTTCACATCTCTATCTCTTTGCCTCGCCAACCTGTACAGATCCACCTCTCCCTCCTTACTGTCCAGCCTAGCATACAAGTCCTCATATGCTCTTTGTTTGGCCTTTGCCACTTCTACCTTCACCTTACGGTGCATCTCCCTGTACTCCTGTCTACTCTCTTCAGTCCTCTCAGTGTCCCACTTCTTCTTAGCTAGCCTCTTTCCCTGTATACACTCCTGGACTTCCTCATTCCACCACCAAGTCTCCTTGTCCCCTTTTCCCTTACCTGATGATACACCAAGTACCCTCTTACCTGTCTCCCTGATCACATTGGCTTTAGTTGTCCAGTCAACTGAAAGCATCTCCTGACCACCCATAGCTTGTCTCAACTCCTCCCTAAAGACTACACAACATTCTTCCTTTCTCAGCTTCCACCACTTTGTCCTCTGCTCTGCCTTTGTCCTCTTCACCTTCCTCACCACCAGGGTTATTTTACACACCACCATTCTGTGTTGTCTGGCTACACTCTCCCCTACCAACACCTTGCAGTCACTGATCTCTTTCAGATTACAACGTCGACACAAGATGTAGTCCACCTGAGTGCTTCTGCCTCCACTCTTATATGTCACCCTATGTTCCTGCCTCTTCTGGAAGAAAGTATTTACTACTGCCATTTCCATCCTCTTTGCAAAGTCCACCACCATCTGTCCTTCTACATTCCTGTCCTGAAGACCAAACCTGCCCATCACATTTTCATCACCTCTGTTCCCTTCCCCAACATGTCCATTGAAGTCTGCACCAATCACCACTCTCTCACCTCTGGGGATGCTCTGCATCACTTCATCTAACTCACTCCAGAATTTCTCCTTCTCTTCTAACACACATCCTACCTGTGGTCCATAACCACTAACAACATTGAACATCACACCATTAATATCCAGCTTTAGACTCATCAACCTGTCTGATACTCTCTTCACCTCTAGAACATTCCTTACAAATTCCTCTTTCAGAATAACTCCTATTCCATTTCTTTTCCTATCCACACCATGGTAAAACAATTTGAACCCTTATCCTAAGCTTCTAGCTTTGCTACCTTTCCACCTGGTCTCCTGGACACACAGTATATCCACCTTCCTTCTCTGCATCATATCAACCAACTCTCTTCCCTTCCCTGTCATGGTCCCAACATTCAAAGTCCCTACTTTCACTCCTAAACTCTTGCCTTTCCTTTTCTCTCTCTGATTTCGAACACGCCTTCCTCCTCTCCTTCTTCGACCAACAGTAGCCCAATTTCCACCGGCACCCTGTAAGTCAACAGCACCAGTGGCGGTCGTTGTTAACCCGGGCCGCGACCGATCCGGTATGGAAATGATATTTCTGATTCGCATCATTGATTTGGCAAATGTTTTACGTCGGATGCCCTTCCTGACACAACCCTCTGCATTTATCCAGACTTGGGACTGGCACAGGAAGACACTGGATTGCGTCCCCCCCCCCCCCCCCCATGGTTGCATTATCTTAAAACGCATCTATGGTGATATATTAAAATAAAAATATATTAATCCAAGTGGTTTAGAGCAGATTTAAAAGTATTATAGTCACATTTTATAAATTAGTCAATATCCATATACAGTGTGTAAACATGAGTAAAGACGATTGAATCCTCATGGCACTGAATTGTATTGCGGTAAATAAATAAATAAATCCAGAATTAAATAAATTACTTTATTAATCCCAGAATGAACTTCACAAAGTCCTGTTGTGAATTAAAATTTTTTTTTTTTAAAAAGCTAAATTAAGCAGCATTCTGTTGAAAAATAATGATCAACGTTTGGACATTAAAGCATAACATGGGATAATAGATCATTTAATTTGTTCAAACTCGTGTTTAGGTTTATTTATTTCTTCTTTTGCGAAAGTAAAGTGTTTTTTTTATGTCTGTAAGGCATAGGTTTTATGTATATATATATATATATATATCATTACAGATATGAAAACAGAAATCTAAATGAGATCTGGTTGAAAGATTGCTGCGTCCTTTATTCGACCTTGATCTGTGTTACTTTTCCCCTTTAGAATCACCTCTAACACATTTACTCCATGTTTTCTTGCAGCATCTAATGAGATCTACAAGACAATGCCCAACAAAACCTGTTTTTTTTTTTTGTATGTTTGTTTCTTTGTTAAATTGTGGGTGTGCACAAACTTTTGCACTCGGCTCTGTAGAGTATAAATATGTCAGTACTGTGCTTTCTTTACAAACGTGGAAAACAAAAACTGCTTGTTGCTAAAAATGTGATTTAATGGGACATTTCCTGGAAACAGATTACTATAGCACGCGGTCACATGGTCTCTGCCTCAGCCCCCTGCCTCAGCTCTGCCTCAGCCCCCTGCCCGCCCCCCATCAGGCCATCCTACAGTCAGCTCTTCTTGGCTGAGGGCGGGTGGTACCACCCTGTTGAAAGATAACCAGACGGTGACCTCCTTTTGGCTGCGTTCCAGCTCTGTGGCCTCGCGGAGGACGAGAGGACGAGAGGAAAGCGTCTCTGACGTGTTTCCTAATGAGGCCTCCGCGCTGTTTCTCACATACATCCAGACCTAAATCCAAGGGGAGGGGGATCATCTACCTACCGCCATATGTTTGTCTTTCTCCAGAAGGATATCTATCGGTTCTCTGTAATCGCTCTGTACTTTAGAACCTGAACAAGTCAAGCTTATGGAGCGTGGCGGCTTATTCATAGCACAAGCTATAGGTGTGTATAGACGTACTGTATATATGTGTGTGTGTGTGTGTGTGTGTGTATATATATATATATATATATATATATATATATATATATATATATATATATATTGTATATACACGTCTGGCATGGCTGTCTGTGTCTCAACTACACCACATGTGCACTCAGTGACCCCTGAAGCAGCCGGGTTATATTTCACACTCAGTGTCTGCTGGAGCCTTTAAAGCTCAGAGCATTTTAGCCATTATTTGTTTTGCTGTTTTTTTTTTTTTTTTTAATAAACATGTAATTAAAAGGGCTCAGGATTGTGCAGTATAGAGTGAAGTATAATTTTTTTTTTCAGCACAATGATGAAACTTCCACAAAAACGACGGAGCGGAAAATTTGAAAATGAGTCACAAAGGCAAAGAAATCGCACAAATACACACAATCACGTGTTTCTATGGTTGTTTACAGTTGTTTCTACGGCCAAAAAAAATAATAATAATAATAATATGCTCATTTTGTGAGTTCTACATTTTTGCAATATTATTCCTATATTCTGGTAGTGGTCAAATTTACCCTTTATAAAAGTAATGGTGCGGTGGTGTAGTGGGTAGCACTGTCGCCTTGCACCTCCAGGGTCTGGGTTCGATTCCCCGGCCAGGCTCGATTCCCGTCTCTGTGTGCATGGAGTTTGCATGTTCTCCCCGTGCTTGGTGGGTTTCCTCCGGGTACTCCGGTTTCCTCCCACAGTCCAAAGATATGCAGGTTAGGCTAATTGGCGTTCACAAAATGTCCACAGTGTGTGTCTGTATGTGTGTGTGTCCTGCTATGGATTGGGTGTACCCCGCCTCGTGCCCTAAGTCTCCTGGGATAGACTCAGGATACAGGATAAAGCGGTATAGAAGATGAGTGACGTATCTGAAAACCCAAATACACAGTTTAAAGTCTGAAGCCTCCCTGTTAACACACACTGTATGTATATATATATATATATAAATCGTCATTGAACTGTGCTGAGTTGGCGGCACGGGTTTTGGAGAAGTGTTTGGAGACACCAAGAACCCTTAAACACTTGTCCCCTTACCCTCTAATTCCCCTGAACTAATCCTGGGAAGAAGATTAACTTCTACAGGAAGCGTAGAAGCGTAACTTATCCAGAAGCGTAGACGCGCATTCGCTATTTATTTTTTTCAATTGATTTTCTAAAAAAAAATTTTAAAAAGTGGTTGGGTTATAGCGACGCATCTGCCTTCCTTTGAAGATTTGCGTGAATTTTGTTTTGAAGTTGTTAGAAGGAGTCTCCAGTGTCAACATGACGTTTTCTGACGATTTAGTTTGGAGGTGTTCCTATTATTATTATTATTATTATTATTATTAGCAATTTCTCCATAAATCACAAAACCTTTTTTTTTGTCCTAGTATTTTGTTTTGTGGAAATTTCACAAATAAAAAAAACAAACAAACAAACAAACAATAAGAAACCCTAACTGTAAGTCCAAGCTGTCCTGCCCCAGGGTGAGATTTTTTGTTTTCTGGTCTCCATGTTGGTGTGTGCTTGGGTTTGGAGGCCTGGTGTTGCGTAGCCTGGTGTAACCCCAGTGTTTTTCTGCAGCTTTGTTCTCTTCACTGTCTCCTGATCGAGCTAAACAAAGCGTCTTTTCTGTGTGCTGTCCAATGAGCGCCCGGGTGCACAGACAGTAGGGACATGAGAGGGAGAGAGAGGAGGGACGAGAAAGAGGAGGGACATGAGGCGAGGTATGCGCTCTCAGCTCTCAAGGCTTTGCAGCGGAATGCAGGAGGAAGACGTGATCCTCCAGTCCACCCGAGCTTTCTGCTTTATCCATGATCATGGAGCTTTAATCCCAGCAGGAGTGCACTTCCACTGAGCATTTTATGTTTTATATTAAAAAAACAAAACAAAAAACCCACCTCCTCCTCCACCTCAGTCCTGGATGTCGGCTGCATCCCTCCTCTCCAGCCGAGACGCGCTCATGATCTCAGAGCAAATAAAGTGCAAAGGTTTGCGATCCGTTCATTCGTTCATTCATTTATTCATTAATTAACTCCTACATTCATCTATTTCTCACATTGATTGAACTTGTTCGGCTCTAACATAAAAATACATATATGCATAACTCATATGGTGTCTTCCACACCCTTCTCAGTTTTTGTTTTTGTTTGTTTGTTTCTTACATCAAAGCACGAACTTCGTTTTTACATTTTGTTACGTTGTTACACATTTTGTCTTTAGATCTCCTTAGGATCTTAAACTCTCACTTCCACCTCCCCTGTGATCCGCCCCAGCCCCTAAGCAAACTCGCTACACTGTAAAGAGGAACATAAAGTTCTTTTTTGGGAAAAGTTTTGGCCCTGCCCACTTTAGGGCCAGGGCCGCGTCCCAATCCACCGAACTGTTCAGCTGTTCAGGCAGGCAGCAGGACCTCACTGAGGAGGGTGTAGTGTGGCACTGGGTAGGAGGCTAGTGAGGATTAGGACGGGGCAACCCCTTCCACCCCCTTCCACCCCCTTCCACTTACTTACTGTTAGTGTGCAACAGTTTCACCAGCAGGGATGAAGAACGTTCCTCAGCACTGTACGTACACCAGTTTTTATTTATTTATTCATTTGTTTATTTGTTGATTCATTGATTTCTTCATGAATTGGTTCATTTTAGTTTTGGTTTTGTGATGCCTTGTGAGGAACTTCCCTGCACGTTACTTTTTCATGGTGTGTAAAGAAAGTTGCATGTGTGATCTATGAAAATGTTTTGAGTATTTCTTTCTTTCTTTCTTTCTTTCTATATTTATTTTCAGAACTTGATAAAGTGAAGTTTTGGAGAAAACTCTCCATGCATGTTCTGTAACTTTGTTGTTTGCATGCTGCAGGCAGAAAACAGAAACAACTTTTTCATCTAATTAATTTGTTTATTGCACTTGAATTTGCTTGCAGCTCTCAGAAGTTCTCCGAACACTCAGCATGCATCGCATTCAGTTTATCATTAACACACTCGCAGATATAACTGTACTCGTCCTTGCCCCTTTTGTTTGTACAATGAATGGTGCATGCTCTATATATTTACTCTTCATTTTTATTATCACTCCATTATTCAGTAATAACCACTCAGACACCCTCCTTAGGTTGGAAGTCAGGTTCTTATTGTTTTTGTTTCACACATTTCACAGCTGTTTCACGTCACATGCTTTACTGCACATGTTGCTTCACCGGCGACAGTTTGGAAGTTTCCTACAGTAGGAACAGATTCACTTTGCCTTTCTGTTTAACTTGCCACTTCCTAAAATGAAAATTGAGCAAGCTGTGTGGGTTTTAAACAGCTCGGACCTTTCTCAGTTAACATCTGGATTGAAGCTTAAAATGAAAAGTCTGGTTTGCAGGGGAAACAGTCTTGACACGCATCCGATTAAACCGCGGTGTGCAGAACCGGTTTGGGGTTGAATGATTAAACAGGTTTGTTTTAAGAGGTAGAGGAGGAGGACATGACAGGAGAGTTTCTATGATACCTGATAGGTTGCATGATGTATAGGATTGCTTATAAACCGCTGGTCAAACAATAGTACTATTACAAATGTGGTTAAAATGGGGCAAAAGGTGGGGCAAAAAATTACGAAAGTCTTTATCTAAAATGCATTGAAATACTTTATAATGTCACGGCTCATATAAAGCCATAATCTTACGTTCTTCAGCTACACTCCACTCCAGTAGGTGGCATCGCAACAAACACATACAAACTCAGCAGCAGCAGCAGAAGAAGTGATAATTTTGTGAAACCTGGGACATGGAAACGATTCAAAAAATTTCTGCAGAAAACATGGTGTAACGGTTTTAACATTTGAAAGTTTATCGAAATTGTAAAACCTGAATTGAAACAATCAATAAAAGATAGATTACGTAGCACAGCTCAGTGCATATACAGTATCAGTGCATCCATCCATGTACTGTAGGAACTTCTGTAGTCCAACTAGGGACCATGGAGGCCAGTGGTGACCGTTGTTTATATGTCCATTTGTACAACCGTGGAAGAACCTCCAGTCAACGATCACATGCACATTCACACGCTACAGGCAATCTGAGAAGTGTCTTTATTATAAGCACAAACATCAAAGCACAAACATCGTTTTTTACATTTCATTACATTTTGTCTTTAGATCCACTTGGACTGTTGGTGGAAACCCACCAGGGGGCCCGACTGTTTCAAACACACTTACAAACGACATGAAGTGAAATGTCGCTTATTGAACTTTTTTGTATTTTTATTTGTGTGATAATTTCAGGAATCAAGATATTTGTTATGATGGTGACACGTAAACACAGGAAATTTGTAAAATATTAATCGTCTGGTCAGTTGAGTCACAAACTTCACATGTTTTTCTTAACCAACAGTATGAACATGTTAATAATCGGTAATTGATTATTCATTCATTCATTCATTTTCTATACCGCTTAATCCTGTGTTCAGGGTTGCGGGGGACCTGGAGCCTATCCCAGGAGATTTCGGGCACTAGGCGGGGTACACCCTGGACAGGGTGCCAATCCATCGCAGGGCACACACACATACACACACTCACACACCCAATCACACACTACGGGCAATTTAGGAACGCCAATTAGCCTAACCTGCATATCTTTGGACTGTGGGAGGAAACCGGAGTACCCGGAGGAAACCCACCAAGCACGGGGAGAACATGCAAACTCCATGCACACAGAGACGGGAATCGAACCCAGACCCTGGAGGTGCAAGGCGACAGTGCTAACCACTACACCACCGCGCCGCCAGTAATTGATTAATCAATAATAATAATTAATGCTAATAAAATACAAATTGTTTTTTTTTTTACATTTTACATTCTGTTTTATATATTTTTTTAAAAGGCGACAAAAGAAAAAACTACTTTTTTTCAGTCCTCCTTCAAAAACAAAGCCACTAAAATACCTTGCGGACTGCATGTGTGCCCTCTTACAGTGTACAAGAATAATATGATGCAAAACAAACATTGTCAGGTATTCCTTTTTTTTTATCATTTAAATTATTATTAACAATCATCATCATTAACATATAATTTGAATGAATGAATGAATGAATTTGTTATTCTATGAATATTGTTTTGATTTTTTTTTTGTTGTTGGTGCCAGTTGTGTGGCTGAAGATATTTCTAAACTATGCCGGTTGATATGCTAAATTAATTCAAAAACAGTGAATCAAAGGTGATAACTTTAAAGTGTGGATTTAGATTATTTTTTTAAGTAATAATTGTGCTAGTCTGGATGGAAAATTACACACACCAGCACAGACTCTGTATTGTGGCCACGAGAGCGATAAAGACGTCTATTGAGGATGGTCATGTGACCATGTCACGAGCCTATGGGAAGAATGTCAAAACACACACACACACACACACACACACACACACACAGAGCAAGACTAGTTAAGAACGTCATGCTGTTAGGAAATGGGGCAAATGCACAGCATGAGTATTTATTTGATTTTTTGCATTTTCGTGCAAATCGAGTTACATTTTAGGATTAAGGCTGTGATCAGTAATCCATAAATCAGAAGACTAATAATAATAATAATATTTTAATAGCTTACAAAATTGCTGCACGTATTTGTGCAGCTTGAATGAAGATTCGTTTCGTCTGAACACAGATATATTGTTAAATAAAAATACATTTGTACAATAATGTTTAAAATAAACTACTTATACTACAAACATTTTCATAAAATGTCTCATAAACGAATCTATTTTTTATATTAGCTAGCAGTTCATGTAGCTAAAGCTAATAATAGATAACCTAATTAATGGGAGATTAGCGGTTTGCCTAATTGAGTTAGCGAGCTAATAATAGACAAATTAGCTGGTACGTATAGTTGACCTTTTGGACTTTTAGCTGGTGACCTTTTGGACACATTAGATTTCAGCTAAAGTTCCTGTACTTAAGTAGATATTTTACATATCTGTACCTCACTTTAGTAATTCTATTACAGGATATTTTTTTACTTTTACTCCAATTAAACGTACGGCAAATACGGCTTTACTTTTACTTCACTCCATTTCTGCATGGTCTTGTGTTACCTGACGATAGTGGTGTGTATAAGATTATCACACATGACTGTTATTGCAGTTTGAAGGTGTTTTAAGGTGAAGTTGTTAAAGCGGAGCTGGTCACGAAAACGGCACGTACAGTGCCAGCACGAAAAGTGCATGAAGTACCTCTACTTCTACTTGAGTAATACTCGCCCCGAGGAACCTCTACATTAACTCAGGTACAGGGTTTGTGTACTTTGCCCACCTCATGTTCCTGGGTAATTAGAAACGCCTCATTAGAAACGCCATTCTTTTTTAGCTGTGTGTGTGTGTGTGTGTGTGTGTGTGTGTGTGTGTGTGTGTGTGCGCGTGCATGCTAATCGATTGTTTAAAAGGCGGCTGAAGGTTTAGAATGTGTTTTTCAGTGGGTGAGTTGGAGGAAGTCTTGCTCACCGTCATGTTTAAATATTTGAACCTCACGCACGAACTCGACCTTCTGGTTCTAAAGTGTTGTGAAATAAGATGATGTGGTTGCGACCTGGGAAAGCAGAACGCTGCGGAAATAGTCACAGCTTACATCATAGCCGGGTTTTTCCGAAGTTTTTCAAGCCACCAAGAAAACAAAACATAAATTAGTTCAAGGTTTATAAATGAAGGATTAATGTAACAATTTAACATTTTATTCAACATGTAGCTGACAATAATAGCAACCTTTTAAGGCCGCATAAATATGTACCTGCACATTTATTGTTTCAGGCAATTAATCAATTAATTAGCAAAATCTTGCTAAAAAAAGAAGCGGAAAAGACTAAATTATGCTCCTCATGTACCTTAGGTAAGGTTTCAACGTATTAACTGGCAAGATCCTTAAATTCATAGCTAGAACGATGATCGATAATCAGTAAATATGTAACATATTAATAATATTATAGATGAACTTGTCGATATTCATTCATTCATTAATTTTCTATACCGCTTAATCCTGTTTTCAGGGTCGCGGGGGACCTGGAGCCTATCCCAGGAGACTTCGGGCACTAGGCGGGGTACACCCTGGACAGCGTGCCAATCCATCGCAGGGCACACACACATACACACACTCACACACACTACGGGCAATTTAGGAACGCCAATTAGCCTAACCTGCATATCTTTGGACTGTGGGAGGAAACCGGAGTACCCGGAGGAAACCCACCAAGCACGGGGAGAACATGCAAACTCCATGCACACAGAGACGGGAATAGAGCCTGGCCGGGGAATCGAACCCAGACCCTGGAGGTGCAAGGCGACAGTGCTAACCACTACACCACCGCGCCGCCTAACTTGTCGATAATTAACCAGTAATTATGTTAGCTAAGCTAGCAGGTGATGTAGTGTTAGTTAATGAGGGATGAATATCTAGTTAGTAGTTGGTTAACCTTCTTAATATCAGCTTAGCAGTTTATTCTGTAATGTTTAATGATGTCCGTAATTTGCAAAATAAAGATTCAATCAAGACAGGAGATACTTTCACAACTTTATTTTTAAAAAAAACTTTTTCGCAAATCTGTCGCAGTAAATTCTGAAAGGCAAAAATCCAGTCAAACTTAAAAGCCGCCTTCCTGTTGTAAGCTTACAACACTGCAGTGTAAAATCCTCAGTGTGGAGATGAAGTGGACAGATATAAAGACTGCTGGGTGTCACTTCAGCACTGGGGATTTGCTGTGTGTGCTTTGGGGATTTACAGGTCGAGCAGACAAAGTGGTGAAAATACTGAAAGCGAATGTGTGTCTTTCACTTCCTACAGTTCTTTCCCCCTTTTTAGTGAATTGTTTTTTATCACTGATTTATTGGGGGGAAAAAACTTTTATCTCTTTATACATCACAGCAGTTGAGGGTTAAGGGCAACTTGTTGGTGCTGTGGTTTGAACCTGCGACCTTCTGATCAGTAGCACTTTAACCCTTGTGCTGCTCTTTTTTCATAATAATTGGTCATCATTTTCGTGCTGGTTAAACCTTTGAGAGTACAACACAAAAGCCACATCAATGCGAAGTACGTAGCTAAGGCAGCTAGCTAGCAACCTAGCGTTGAGGTTCTGTCAGCGAAATGTCCATCTTTACAGATTTATTAATACATTTAAACCAAACACACCGAAGTCTAATGTGAGATCTAATTAGTATCTGGGTGTCTGTGTGGAGTCAGCCAGTTAAAAGTCACTTTCTTATGTTTTTCAGAACTTCTGGGAAACAACTGGCTTCCAGATGTCACCTTAATGCTCTTTCATTTTCTCCCTAATTTTAGTAGTATTGACTTCCCACCTGTATCTCAGTCAGTCCCATCAAGGAGACAGCTACCAGCCATGGAGGTCCTTGACGTGCAGTGCAACGTATGGAAGTGGCGTAACACACTCGAAGGAAAACACTAACCGGCCTTTAGATAGATTGTCAATATGATTGACATGAGTATGTGGGAATGATACCCCTCCCCAAAGGGACTATTGGTGTATTGGTGAAACAACCCTTTTCACCTTTCTGAGGGGTGGAGAATGCTGGTCCAGTGACGGCTGTGTACAAAACATCACAGTAACAGTTCAGAGACGCGGTACATTTCCATCTGCTTTGTTTGTGAACGGAGCTGGCCGACATCTTTATTTCCATACTTATCCGTCCGGTTTCTGTTTCAGGAGGGAACCTGGAAGAGCTAAACCCACAGAGCTGTTTAATTCTGCATCTCGATTTCTTTAAGGAGATGTTTATTTACGATTCATAGAGTCTGGAGTGTCAGCACGAGATAGCAATGTCTCCTGAGGTTTTAGAAAGCAACAATTTCAACAATATGCAAAATTGTATTTTTGATTGTGTATGTTAAATTCAGTTATGTAAATTAAATGAAAGAAATGGGAACCAATGCTTTACTGCAACAAGCTGCAAAGCGCCTAAAGATACAATTTCAAAATCGGTTGACAACCTCAGCAGCGACCTCATTTGTTCCTACCATTCGGCATCAGCAGTACAGTATACTAATCATCAGCCTGATCATCTGTCATCATCTCCATCCGTTTCTATGGATCAAATTTCCATCAAAAGTATTGCAGTAACAGATCGAAAAATAATAAGCGTAAATGAAAGAAAATGAAAGACTTGTAAAATTATGACGCACAAAAATGAAAAATAGATGCAAAGTTATTTAGAAAAACAAACAATGCGGTCATGGGTCGAAAAATAATAAGCGCAGATTCCAAATGTAAACCCATTACAAATTATATTGCACAAAACTGAAACACAAATTCAGCATTTTTCGAGTCACAAACAAAATAAGGTTTTCCGCTCATATTTTATTTTTTTGTGTGCTTATGCTCTTTTCCCTTTTGCTCACGTTCTCATGTTTTGCGTTTGCGTTTCAAAACTTTGCCGTCAGAGTTTGATGTAAATTAGGGGCGGGCTTCAGTGTCACCATTGGTTAACTACCGAATTGACAGCTGCTCCTCTAGCCAATCAGTCGAAGGGGAGGATTACGTCACTCCAGTGCGACTCATGACTTCTGTGGCCATAGATATATACTGACTAGATGTCGCCTCAACATCGCCGCTATCTTGGGTCGGGATCTGAAGGACAATGGCTACACTGGTGTGATATCAATACTTACAAATACATGTTAATTAAAACATTTGAATTGTACTGGTTTATTTTGTACATCAGCAAGCCTGCAATACAATGACCAGCGTAACATGGTTATATAACACAAAAACAAACATAACGTGCGTACGTAGTGTGAAAACATCTTCCAGTATTTACAACAGATTATTAACTGATTAGGCTACAGTATATAACACAGGTTAACCATTCTTCGAAAACATTCATTTACATTTAGGCATTTGACAGACGCTCTTATCCAGAGCGACTTACATTTTTATCTCATTACACAACTGAGCAGTTGAGGGTTAAGGGCCTTGCTCAAGGGCCCAACAGTGGCAACTTGGTGGTTGTGGGGTTTGAACCTGGGATCTTCCGAACCATAGTCCAATGCCTTAACCACTGAGCTACCCCTGGCCCCAGTTCATGAAAATAATGCCGGGAAACTTTGGCGCTTCCTTCAGATCCCGACCCAAGATGTTGAGGCGACATCTAGTCAGTATATATCTATGGCCACAGAAGTCATGAGTCACACTGGAGTGACGTAATCCTCCCCTTCGACTGATTGTCTAGAGGAGCAGCTGTCAATTTGGACTAGTTAACCAATGGTGACACTGAAGCCCGCCCCTAATTTACATCAAACTCTGACGGCAAAGTTTTGAAACGCAAACGCAAAACATGAGAACGTGAGCAAAAGGCAAAAGAGCATAAGCACACAAAAAAATAAAATATGAGCGGAAAACCTGATTTTGTTCATGACTCGAAAAATGCTGAATTTGTGTTTCAGGTTTGTGCAATATAATTTGTAATGGGTTTACATTTGGAATCTGCGCTTATTATTTTTTCGACCCGTGACCACGTTGTTTGTTTTTCTAAATAACTTTGCATCTATTTTTCATTTTCGTGCGTCATAATTTTACAAGTCTTTCATTTTCTTTTATTTACGCTTGTTATTGTTCTATCTGTTACTGCAATACTTTTGATGGAAATTTGATCCCATACGTTTCCAACTGGTTCCTGAATTACATTAGATGGTATAATATTCCTCTGAATCTGTTCAGGTAAAACTTGCCAAAAAATGAGAACCAAAAATAATAAATAAATCCTTTGGGAAGCCTGGAGAACTTTTACTCAAGGTTAGATTAATGAGATGGGGGGGTAAATACTTTTTCCACAATACCGTATTTTCGGGAATTGCCATGGATGGGACTTGAACCTATTGTTGTGTTAATACATGGGGTTCTCCTTGGTAACACACAGTGTACAGTAAGTAGGACGTTGAAGCGAGACCCTTTGAATCCTGTCCTGATGTTTATCTACAAGCAGGATATCTCGCTCCCGGAGCACCGGAGGAACCTGTTCTCCTAAAGGTTCTCCATGCTCATGCACTCCTTCACCTCTTCTTGAGCAGGGAGGACTCCAACCAGAAAAACCACCCCGAGCCTCCCTGCTGAGTTCCCCGAGCTGTTTCCCCTCCCACATTTCCCCTAAAGAGGTTTTTTTTTTTTTCTTGGAATTTGAATTGTTCAGACGAACAGAAGGACACACTCCGGTGTAGGATGGTGCAGGAGGGTGTAGCGTGTGTTCTTTAGGAGATTAAATCTTTCCCCTGACCGGCTTTTGCTTTTGCGTGTCTCTGCTTGTTCCTCTGACACACATATGGTGTTACAGTAGGCTCATGGTTTTTTGTTTTTTTTTTTCTTTTCCCAGATGCTTCACGGTTCCTACAGATTAATGAACAATTCCTGTCCTGAAATCATTAAAGAAGCGTTATTGGACATGCATGTTTTTAATCACGGCTCGACCTCGGCTTGCGTCTCCGTGCCCGCTTAGCGCCTAAATTACAACGGAGTGTAAAAATGGGTCAGGAATTTCGAGTGAGCTGCCAGAACAACAAATAAATAACATAACCAGCCATGTGTGTGAAATGACACGGAGGGCACGAGATGGTGTGCTGACACGCTAGCGTTCTCTCAGGCCTCACAACAACACTGACCTCTGCGCGCGTGTGTGTGTGTGTGTGTGGGTGTGTTTGGACACATCACACTGCTGTGTTGTATAAATGTGACCAGAAACATGATTACACATAATACACTGCTAAAACAAATGATTACGCAATAAGAAGCTGCTGGATTGACAGTCAGTGAGTCTCAGGACCGCCACAGAAACAAAGAAGAGTGTTAGCGCTACGCGTCTGCATGGTCTCTGTTTAACGTATCAGGCTAGCTGGCGATTGCTATCCAGGTTAACGTCACATAGCGCTACCTGGCTTTTCCTGAGGGTTAAACTTAAAAGAAAAAAAACTTAAAAACTTTAAAATCAAACCTTCGTAAGACAAACTAATGAAAATAAAGGTAAAGTTAGTCAGACGAGGTTTGTTTCGCTCTTTCAGGGAGAAGCCTTTAGCGGCTACGCTAACAAAAGCAGGAGCGACGGCGGGAAACAGGAACAGAATCTCCTGATTTTTTTACTAACTGTATACAGATCATCTCTCTCTCTCTCTCTCTCTCTCTCTCTCTCTCAAAATGATTCTCTTTATCTCTCTCTTTGTTTCTCTCTGTCTTTCCCTCTCTCGTTCATTCCCTCTCAATCTGTCTTTGATTTTCTTTTTTGCTTTCTCTTGTTCTCTTCTGCCTTTTATTCTGTCACTACTTCTCTCTCTCTCTCTTTCATTCTCTGTCTCAGTTTAGCCGTCTTTTATTATTTCTTATTCTCTATCAGTCCATCTCCAAATCTCTCTCTCTCTCTCTCTCTCTCTCTCTGTTGTTCCCTCTCTTTTTCATTTATTCTCTCAATGTGTTTTTGATTTAGATTTTTTTCTCCCTCACTCTCTCTCTGCCTCTTATTCTCTCTCCCTCTCTCTCTCCCTCTCTCTCTCTCTCTCTCTCTCTCTTTATTACTACACGTCTCTGTTTCTCTTTCATTCTTTCTGACTGTCTCTCACACTCTCATTCACACAAGATTGAAGATTCTAAGGCTGCTTTATTGGCATGACTAGTATTGACATTTACTGTTTGTATAAAGCTCTGTTACAGACAGGTCACAAAATATCTATAAAATAAGCAGATAACCATGCGTTTAACTGTACAGTCTAATCTCTCTGTCTCTCTTTTGTGACCCCTGCAGTGTTTCCTGCGTGGGCGGGGCCTGGTGGGGAACGGGGCTGGTCCTGGCCTCTCTGTATAAAATGGGAGGCCGGTGAAGGGATCCAGTCGTGGGGTCTGGACTCTCCGGTCTGGTGCATGCTGTGCCGCGGAGGCCGAGAGAAGTTCGAGCAGGCCTGTGAGAGGGGCAGGGGGGTTCTGCAGCTGCCGAAAGCCATGCTCCAACTCCAGCTCCCCCACCTCTTCAACATCCACCAAGTACCAAAGGTGGGCTTCGGTCCAAGTGCCCTAGATGTGCTGTACACTTTATTTATACCATTTTAGGGGGGGAAAAATGTCATGAGACAGAACGGCATAAGTTTCACAACAGACGTCCCACTGGCCCAGACGCTCCAGTGAATCGTGGTCCTGTTATTCTAAGATCTAATCTCAGTGAATATAATCTGCACTCTCTCTGAGACGTCCTACAGTAGCTTTCAAAATAGGTCTAGCTTTCATAGATCTGTCCAGAGAGACAGATCAGAAGAACTCTTGCTCATTAGCATGCATATAAAGTTTCATGATGAAAATGTAAGGCCGGTTTAACTGCCAGACGCTGACAAAGCTGAAGTTTCACAGTGTGTTCCTCTGCATCGTCGTTCCCAGGTGTTTTGGGAGGACAGTATCATATCCGGTTACCGTCATCCTCAAAGCTCCGCCCTGGACTGCATCCTCAGCAGCTTTCAGATGACCAATGAGACGGTGAATATCTGGACCCACTTCCTGCCAACATGGTGAGAGACGCGGAGTCATAGTCTTTGATTTGAGAATGAGTTTAGTCTCATTGTTCACCTAAAAGAGCTGATTCAAAATGGTACAATTCTATTATTCGGACGATATTATTTGCCTCTGTTGGTCAAACAGTAGCAATATGACAACATTACTGATGTCTGGTTACTCTTGTTATCTCTTATCTCATTAATTATCTCTTGTTACTTCAAAGAACGGATTCAAAGAGTCAACTCATGAATCTTCTTTTTTATCTTTATTTTTTGGATTTTTTCCCAATTTTCTCCCCTAATTTAGTCGTGTCCAATTCCTCCCCGTCACTAGGGGGCTCCCACATTAAGGCTACTACTACCACTCAGTCAGGAGAGCCAAAGATTATCACGTGTTTCCTCCGAACCACGCGACGCCAGCCGACCGCATCTTTTCACCGTTAGGGACGGAGTAACACACTCGGAGGAAAGCGCTATCCACTCCTTCCGCTTGCGTGAACTCACAGAGCACGAAGTACCTCACATCCTGTCCCTCTGAGAGAGCTCGGCCAATCACCTCTCTCTAGACCTCCCGCTGCGAGGGGTTACAGGGAATCGAAGATTTCATCATTGGATAGTTACTAATTAAGTGCCATCAGTCAAGCTTTTTTTTTTGGGTGGTGGTGCTAGTGGAGGGATTACCCAACTGTCTAAAAGTAGTGGTGTTTCATTTGAGAATGAGTCGACTCTTACTCAAACAGTTCACCAGTACCATTTGGTCCATGGCTTATCTAGAAGTGAAGAGTCGACTCATTTCTGAACAACATGTCATTACGAGTTGTATGACTGGTTATCTCAGTAGTCCAAACAAACAGTAGTAATGTCTGATTTGACAATCAATTAATTTTCATTTTTACCAGACTCAGTGAGCCGACTCGGTTGTGAAAAAAATCTCACTACTATTTTAACAATTTCTTCATAATAGTCATAAATCATTATAATCCAGATATTAGTAGAGTGTTGTTTGACAACGAATCCACCCTCGTGTACCACCTTAAAGAGCTACGGTGGCCCTGAAGTGCAAAACAAATTAACAAAATGGAAAACAAAATAACTAATTCAAAAACAAAATATCAAAACCCAAAACTAATTAGTTTTTTTGGGGGGTGGTTTGTTGTTTTGTTTTTGGTTTTGTTATTTTGTTTTCGAGTTTGTTAAATTGGTTTTGAATTTGTTCATTTGTTTTCCGTTTTGTTAATTTGTATTGCACTTCTTGGCCAGTCATATATACAAACCGGAAAAGGTAGGTATAGTTTGCGAATGAAATTCTTACCGCTGATTGGACGAGACATCTAGATAATAGAAAACCGCTTAGCGGCACGGATTATTATGTTTTCCTCCAAGTTCGTGTACCACCCCCCACGTGTCATGAAAAAACACCGCCCCGGGCGGCTGCCCCGTTCGCCCATGCCTAAAACTGCCACTGCTACTAGCACGCGACAGATCAGATTTAATGAGGATCAGAAAGGGCCCTGGCTGAGTGTTTGGGGTGGTCCTTATACAGTATCAGGATAGGATGCAGAGTAGAACCAATCCGGAGCTCCAGCTGATTAACAGGCCACACCCACGTAAAACAGACTCATCAAAACAGTTCCAACAAACAGGGGCAGAGAGATATCTAACAGATACACATAGAATCTCAGAATCATAACATGTGTCGTTTAAAAGGATCCAAGGAGTTGATTCATTCCTGAACGACACATCACTACTATTTAAATGATTGCTTATTCCAGTCATCCAAGTAGTAATAGTGTTTCATTTGAGAACTAGTCCTATCTCATAATTCACCTAAACTCCAATTTACAATCAAAATATCATTCGTATTTAGATTGTCACTTATCCTGTTTTATGTTAATTAATATGATAAATACAATAGAGCCGGTGGTGAGAGAATGCCTCCGCTTTGTTCCCACTGTTCAGGTACTTCCTGTGGCGCTTCTGTGTGCTCTGTACCACGGTGGACTTCCTGTCTGAGAGCTACACATGGCCACTGCTGGTGTACATGCTGCTGATCTGCCTGTACCCGTTCACATCGAGCTGTGCTCACACCTTCAGCTCGATGTCACCCGAAGCCCGACACATCTGCTACTTCTTTGATTATGGAGCGCTGAGCCTTTACAGCCTGGGTAGACATGCAAACGCACACACACACACACACACATGCACACACGCGCACACACACACACACACACACACACACACACACACACACACACACACAGGCCATTGGAACACTCTGGCCGCTACTGTTCCATTAACTCCCACTGTTTGCTTTTTTTGGACTCATGCATGGTTATTATATCATGTTCAAAAGCGACACTTCAAAAGCTCTCAGCTTACTAGGGGTGATGCGTGCAGATAAAATGAGGCTGAGACTCCTGCTTTCCCAGCTCTAATAAAGAATCAAAAAGCTACTGGACAAGGCTAAAACCTCTTGATACATTCAAATAGAACTCATAAGATGATGATGACAAAAACATACACATTTGAATTTTTGGCGTTTGGCCGACGCCCTCATCCCGAACAAATCATAGAAGTGCTTTGTAGTCTCTATCAATAAATACATCCTGATACTGGTTCACTAGGTCACTGATTAAGCATAGCATAAGTCTAAAACACTGTTCGAAAGGGGTTTTGGGGGGGTTTGTTTTGTTTTTCAGTTTGTTAACTCAAGTGCTTAAGGTATAGGGAGGTCTTTAGAAGACTGCCAGGAACTCGGCTGTTCAGACATCAAGAGGGAAGTTCATTCCACCACTGCAGTGTGGGGTATGATAAGTACTTTGAGGTAAGTGGGAACTGGTCCGTGTTTGGCTTTGTAGGCAAACATGTGTTTTAAATCGGATGAGGTGGTAAATTTAGGAATACTGAAAACAAGCCATGCTGTATCTGAATCAATTGCAGAGTGACAAAGGCAGACTTGCCTGATACAAGGTGCAGTAGTAAAGTCACGAGAACAAGCAATTGAATGACCTGTCTGAATACAAAAGGTCAAATCTTTCTCATGTCATAAAGGAATAATTTGGCCTTATCTTTTTTGTTTAGAACTGTGAGAAGAGATTTCCATGATTACAACAAGGTTGCAGGCAGTGACCAAAGAAAAGATCATAGTCTTGTCTAGGGAGATCATAAGATCCCGAATCACCTGAGATAAACAGCTGATCACTTTGGTTGAGATTAGGTCAGTGTCTGAGGGATGGAAAGGGAGGCTGAGTTGAGTGTCAGTGGGATGAGACTGACCCGTACCAACAGATCAACTATAGAGGGAGAATGAAAGAGGACCAAATACTGAGCCTTGTAGGACACCAGTGGAGAACCTCTTAAAGCAGGTTTGGATCCCCTCCATGTCACCTCATACATTCGACCTTCCAGGTAGGAAGCAAACAGATTCTTAGACTCATGACGATAGACAAGAGAGTCCTGTGGTTGGCTGTGTGAAACACTGCTGTAAGGTTGAGGACGATGAGGAATGATGATAGTTTGGCTGATTTAGCAGCATTTAGCTTGTCAGCGATGGGCAAAAGAACCAGACTTCAGAGTTGTAAGAACAGTAAGATCAAGAAACATATCAAGAGCAAGATCGCCAACATAGCATTCTTCATAACTGAAACTAATGATTTAGACATGGAGAAAAATGTAACATTAATCTTAGATGAGTTGGAAAATTAAAAGATCAAACACTAAATTAAAATATCTCATGGTACATTAATAATTTACAATATTAATTCCACTTACAGCAGTGATAGAAAACCAAACACTATATGTACTGTATATGATTTGTTTCTATTTGTTTAGAATAAATAATTCTAGTAGTTAAACGTGAAAAGAAAGGACATCTTACCACTATATTGAATCTGAAATTTCTTATTATAAGAAATAATAAATAAGCAATAATCAAAATATAAAATGTATAAATGCCTTCGAAAAAGTTTTGAAAATGGCAATAGAACCAAAAATGTATGCTAAAAAATTTCGTAATATGTTTCTAGAAATGGACGAAAAAAATTTACATTTAATTTGCTATAATCTGGAGATAAATTTGTCGGCTTTAAGAAATTTTCACTTATTGTTGTTTTTGCAGTGTATAATGTTTTTTTTTAGTGTGTAAAAAGAAAATCTAAATCTGCCAGGGTCAGGGATTAAAAAAAATATTTAAAAATTATTTTGGCAACTCAGCACAAAAAACATTGATGGAAAAATGAAAAAACTAAAACAAAAAATGTTAATAGACAAGAACAAAATCTTCTGACTAAATTAGCAAACTGTTTGTGTGTTTACATAAGCCTGACCACTAGGTCGCGCTGATTGTAGAAGAAAGCCATTATTGTACTTGAACAGAAAAAAAAAGAAATAGAACATTTTGGGAAAATTGATCATGCAAAGCAAGCCCAAACTAACCCTCATCGTACTCTTTAATCTGTCATGGAGAACACACGCCATCTCATAGAACCTGTTCTGGAATTCAATACAGATGTTACTGGAATCTCGGTTGGTTTCTCAACTAACTTTGAAGCATTCTTTATTTTCCAAAATAAATGTAATTTATTATTATTATTACTGATGATGAAATCTTTTCATCACGCAGGTTGTGCGATCGCATACGGGTCCTACGTGATGCCTGAATGCTGGGTGAACAGTCGGCTCCACCACCACTTCGTACCCATCGCCATCGCTAACACCCTCTTCTGCACCGGCACGTCCTGCTACTCCAGGTAAAGAGCGGCAAGCCTGCTATCGTTTCTATAGCAACAGAGACCTGTAGAGTGGATTTCATAACAAGTATGATTCTTCAATACATTACAAATTGTAACATACTGTACTTGCTATAAAAGGAATAAAACACATTGAGCGCGTTCTGTATTAAGGAACATAAACAACTCGGTAAACAAATCCGAGAGTTATTTTTTTTATATATAAAGACATTTGCATTTTATTTGATCGTTTTCTTTTCCTCAGGTTTTTAGAACTGCAGTTCCCGCACAGGAGTAAAGTCTTGCGGACCGGAGCGTTCGTTGTTCCCTTCCTCTTCGATAACATCCCGCTTTTCTACAGAGTGAGTGATTTCCTAATCATTGTGAACGCGCTTGCTAAGAAACTGTGTTTATGTGTTTAAGTAAAGTAAATAATGATGTGACGTGTTGTGTTGTAGCTCTTGTTGTATTTTGGAGGAAACAGCACTCACACGGACGCTCTTTCCAATCACGGCTATCACCTGCTCTTCGCGTTCCTCACCTGCTTCCTGTTCGCGTCTCACCTGCCCGAGCGACTCGCACCGGGACGCTTTGACTACATCGGTACGGATTAGCGAGAGATTTAACAAGATCTAATAAGACTGGTGATATCGACTAAACGTTTCCTTTCTGAGCAGTCTTAAAACGAAAATACGATGGCGCTGTTGAATTCTGAATTGTGATTGGTCAGAAGGTGTTGATGCTCTGACACGGTAAAGTAGTGAAAAAAAATCATCTTGGCTTCTTTTTTTCTCTCCCAGGTCACAGTCATCAGTTGTTCCACGTCTGCGCGGTGGTCGGCACACATTTCCAGATGGAGGCCGTTCTGACTGATATGACGTCACGCCAGGGCTGGCTCACCGCTCACTCGGCCACTCCTTCCTTCATGGGAACGCTGGGAGCGCTGGCAATCGGTGTCTTTCTCAACCTGGGCATCATCTTCCTGTTCAGCTCCAGTCTGCTGCGCGCTCCAAACCTCCAAAGCTCAGACAAAGCAGTCGCTCCACAGCCGAGCTCTGCCACGAAAGACGATTAAAACTCTTAAGCGCTTCTAATGAAATAACTCTAAACATGGCCCAGGGACTTTTTTGGTTTTTTTTTTTTTTTTCATAAAAAAGAGATGCACCAAAAATTAATTTCTGCCATTTTTCATAAAAATTTAACCAAAAAAAAAAAAAAACCAACAACAACCCACAGAAATGTTCATTTTAATTCATTATGATTCATTTCAATCTGATTTTAAAAATAATCCAATATATATAATTACTCAACCTGAATTTTTTTTTTTAAACAAATGAGATGAACCTATTTAAGATTATGTTCATTCATTCATTCATTTTCTATACCGCTTAATCCTGTGTTCAGGGTCGCGGGGGGCCTGGAGCCTATCCCAGGAGACTTCGGGCACTAGGCGGGGTACACCCTGGACAGGGTGCCAATCCATCGCAGGGCACACACACATACACACACTCACACACCCAATCACACACTACGGGCAATTTAGGAACGCCAATTAGCCTAACCTGCATGTCTTTGGACTGTGGGAGGAAACCGGAGTACCCGGAGGAAACCCACCAAGCACGGGGAGAACATGCAAACTCCATGCACACAGAGACGGGAATCGAACACAGACCCTGGAGGTACAAGGCTACAGTGCTAACCACTACACCACCGCGCCGCCTAGATTAAGTTGTTATTAAAAAATATTTATCATGATCAGATTCTAAATAAACAAACTGCTCTGTTGTTGGAAAAAAAGACAACAAAAAAACATGGGGGGAGGGAAAGGGGGGTTCTGCCAAAAAATATTGCCTGAAAAAAATTGCACTAAATTCAATGGATGACTTAAAATAAGCTTAAAAGAAGAAATACAAAAAACAATCAAAGCTAATATTTAAAGCAGATTTAAAAAAATATTTGCTCTATTCTCTTAAACAGAGCAGTTTTACTGGAATTAACATTCGGGATTTGACTTCAAAATGTTTGTTCCTGATGATGAAGCCGGCGGTGACGGCGGGAGATTCGTCCTGAGGCCGACTGGAGGAAGAAACCTTTAGAGGAAGTAGACTCTAAAGGGAACTCATCCTCATTGGTCAATACCAGACAGTGTAAGATCGAGTCCCTTCCATTTTTGCACTAGGAAGTTGTTAAAGAAAAAAAAGACTTGGCTCTGTGATAATTTTCACATAAACCTGCACGCATGGACTCGTCTTATGGTAATCAGAGAATCCATGGACAGTACCGGTCGAAAGTCTGGACACACCTTCTAATTCAATGTTTTCTACTTTTTGAAACTGAAGATTTCAAGACTATAAAATAACAAATATAACATTAGGTAGTGACGTAACAACAACAATGACATTTAGTTGTTATTTTAAGACATGAAGATCAGCTGTTCTGGAACAGTTCTTGCAAGAACATTATTATAATCGAGTGCGTTTGTAAAACCCATCAAGCTCCAGGATGATGTAACCGTCCCTCATGAAGACCTTCCCAGGAGAACAAGAGCAGAACTACCTCTGCTGCAGAGGAGACGTTCATTTAGAGTCACCAGCCTCAGAAATCACCAATTAACCTCAACCAGCACCTCAGATTAGAGCCGTTATGAAGCTTCACAGAGCAGAAGTAGCAGATAAACATCTCAATATCAACTGTTCAAAGGAGATTATTGTGTGTTTCTGGATAAACGCCTGCAGTGTTATGTTACAGTGTAGAAAGGAATAAACATCAGGAACGACCGTGGAGTTAGAAGGGGTGTACAAACTTTTGACTGGCACTGTGTGTTACCGTTTTGTCTGGTTCAGCATTTTGGATTTGAATGGGGTTTGACTTGAGACAATGTTTATGCTACAAAATCCAAAACAGTAGGAAAAAAACTTTTCTCATAGATTTATATTACAAATTAACAGTATTTTTTTAAAAAAACTTTAAAATTTTTCCATAAGACATTTATGTTTGTTTTATGGCAGATATTTGTTTACTTGAGGATGCCAAAAAAGAATTATTTATCTTTTTTGCATTATGGTTTCATTACCATTGTAACATTCAATGCAATATTTTTATGTTTTAAAATATTAGTTTAAAACTGGAAAGATGAAAAAGATTAAATAAATGTAAAAATCATTTACATTATGTAACATTTTAACATCAACATCAAGCACTTGTCCTATTTAAAGATGACAAACAAAAACACATTTTAAAAATGTCTCAGAGAACTGGTTTTAATACTTTATACATATTTTTCATGATATTTTATGATTGCATTGCCCTGCACTTTAAATGTTTTTTTTTAAAACCTTATTAATTTTTTTGGAAAAATAATAATGTAGTGAATTCCTGAAATGAATTAGCCTTGAAATGTTTTTTGGTGCATCTCTATTTGAAACAATTTCCAAACAACATGGCACTTCTGCAGTCCACTAATTTGTATTTGATCTATTTTATAGTTATTTTCATGCTTTATAATTCGTCCAGTATTTCAGCTGATGGCCCTGACATCACACAACAAAATGCCCAGTGTTTACACCCCGAGTGTGGATTTAACACTTTCAGAGTACAATTGTGACCATCTGGTCGTCTACAGTATAAACACTCGGGCTGGTAATTCAACACTGGGAATTTTGCGGCGTTTATTTTTCTTTAACTTTTTCTGTGGTACAAAAACAATTTCGCTTTTCTTTTTTTCTTTATTTTATAAAAGTCACTTCGGAAAGGTCGGGGCTTAAATGAAGCGAATACTGATTTCCTTTTATGTTGCATTTATGTTGCATTAAGTGCCTTCAAGGGATTTTTTATGTACACGATATTATGATGTCACTAATTTATGCAAATGTTACTCGTAGCAGAAACCAACTGGAAGAATTTACTGCAGAATCCGTCAGGGATTTCTTTGTCGATTTTGTGGCAGTGAGCGATTGTTGCCGTTCCTCTTTTCTCAACGTTTATTGAAGTTCTGACATTCTGTAAATATTAGTTTTTTTTTGTTGCAGATTATATAATCAAATAAGATAATTACAGCAAAACCATTTCATGCTAATAACAATTTTTAAAAAAATTGCTAACTCGCTAGCGCACTTTTACTCTCGCGCGACATGGAAATCCTTCTAGTAAATTCTGTTCATCTTGTCGGCGGTCCAGGTCTTATCTACTTGAAGAAACCAAAAATGCATCAGACGACATTTCAGATGCAGCTCTTGTGTAGCCGCTACAATCTGATGAAATAAACAGGCATCCACGTTCCTCTGTATCTGAAATGTTTACGCATTTTAAGCTAACCTCTTAGCCAACAATTGGTTGATTTGATGTTTTTACTCAAGGGGCGGGACTTCCAGATTTCAGCTGCCATTTTGATTGATCCTTCTCTTTACTAATTGTACTCAAACGTGGTGCTCGTAAAGCTCCGTAAATCCTTTCTGACAGACGTAACCCTAAAGAACATTAAGAACATTCGACATTAAACCTAAAACATTTATAAGTTCTTATTACAACAGACGTCGGGTAATTACAGGACTGCAACTGTCAATGTAAAATGGCTTATAAATTCACGTCAAAACTGTGCAATTACACTCGTGACAACTGACTATGTATTTACATTCTTTGGTAACGTTATCGATAAAGACTATAGTTACATATGTGACCCTGTTTATAACATGGTATAATGCATTCCTAAAGTACTACACAGCTTGGTATAATTATTTATGAAACTTTACTCTGCATTTTAAACCATTATCTATAAAGTAGTGTTCATAACACGTTATATTCAGTATGCCCCCGAGCCCCAATGATGCTATAATGCATTATAATGCATGGACAATGCTACAAACTGTAATGCCTTTGCATAAATAATAAATACAATAATCATAAGTCTTTATGAATGCATTATAGCGTATTGTATATGTTATAAAACGCGATGTGTAGGTGTCACAGCTTTGTTATAACGTTTCGTAGCAGTCTTAATAAACGAATAGTGGAACAGACACATAGTTTATTAAGATTTATAATGCTACATACAGTAGGCGTTCACGGGACAGTTGTCATGACGCTCAAAATGTTATAAGTAAATGAAATAACGATCCATTCGATGTGGATTTGACAAAATCCAGTGTGGGAGGATTTTTCAAATTTTATTTTATTCTTTAAGCCTTTATAGATGTTTATGTAGTCAGTGTTACTGTATGTAGCGCTACGAGTCAGAAAGAGAAAGTGCAAAGTGTTTGGATAGAATGGACCAATATTATGTTTCTCATATCATCCACTTCAGAAGGAAGCAACAATCTTTTTTCTTTTTTGTCCCGTGTCTGTGTCAGTGCGTTATAAACATGAATGTTTAAGTGGTGAAACGTAAACCTGACAGACTGAGCAGCCGTGTTGCTGCACACTCTTTTTCTTTTATTTTTGTTTATTGTTGTAGGATATTTTTGTTTACAGTCTTTTGCAATACAAGCTCAGAACAGAACTTCAGGTTTAGACCTGATCGATCTTTTGGGGAACAACCACAGTTCATGATGCTGCTGTGACGGTGCTAAGAACCTAAAGAAGCACGCACGTTTTTCTTCTGTTTTGTTTTTTCGACACTGTTGATTGTTCAATCCTGAAGCATCTTGTTAAAGTTCCTCTTGTTGTTTGCGTGGGCAAACATTCCAGGGCATCCTGGCGACCGAAGTTCCACCTCATATGCATAAATACAGGAACTTACAGCCGCAGACTTTTGCGTGATGGCGGCTCGGACCTGCACCCTGAAGCTCAGCGGTGTTTAACGACGGTGACCTGGCAGCGTCCAGTCGAAATCTCCGGTAACTCTAATGTGACCTGAAGGATTAAAAGCACTCAGAGCACTCTAACAGTTCATTTTATTTGCTTAATGTTCATTAAGGCTCGTCTGACGAGCTGCAGGTTTCAGTAGGAGGCTGAATAAGGTTTCTGGGAAAGCGATAGTAAGTGCTGAGGTGGTTAAGTGCTGGCGTGTTTTCTATTTAAGACAGAAAACGTGTGCGGTGATTATTGTGTTTAAATTTGTTTTAGAATTTCTTAGAAAGAAATTAAATATTTCTCAAAGTCAATAGTGTTAAAATTATAATTGGATCATTACATTTATTGGATTTTTTTCTTCCCTGATCGAACGACGCATTCCAAATTCTTTTTATGAAATGAGATAAGAAATATTTGTACATGTTTATAATGCCTTAATTATTATTTTTTTTTTACTTCTGTTTTTTTTTTTTTTTTCAAATTGATTTGTAGTTTAATATTAATTCTGGTCATATTTCTTTTTTTTTTTTTTTGTCTTTATTTTATCATTTTACAAAGTGAAATTGAAATTGAAATAATTTCAAAGAATATTTTTTATAATTTTTTTTCTAAAAAAAAAACCCTCATGTAAACAAGCACATATTCAGGGTTTGTTTATTTTTTGTTTGTTTTGTTTTTGTTTTTGATCAGTAAATTAGTGATTTTGAAATGCTTTGTGTCATTTCACCCAAAACTTGATTTTTGTACATCTGATTATTTTAAAAGTAAATTTAAATGCATCAACACACAGAGGATTTATGGATGTTTTTGATAACTGCTGAGGAGTGGTGTGTGTGTGTGTGTGTGTGTGTGTGTGTGTGTGTGTAGGGAGTCGTGTCGCAGGTCGTTGAGGTCGATGTTGGGAACCTTTATGTATGTGTGTGTGTGTGTGTGTGTGTGTGTGTGTGTTTGATGAAATGCCTTCGATCTGTTACACAAGACCAACGTTTGGAAAAAGAAAGTTAATGTTTGTTTGATAAAGAAATGGACTCTTCTGTACAGGACACATGTTTAGTTGGAGAACAAGAAAAAAAAGCAGGTTTCATTTCCAAAATGTGTTTTGTTTTGTTTTGTTTTTAGATAATTTCTAACTGTTTAAAAAAATATTATTACCAGTGAATAAGTTGCTGATTGACGCAGAATAACCCTGTTACAATAACACAGCACTTTGTAACTATAATCACTGATTAATTACCTGTTTTTACAGTCGCCAATAAAGTATTTTTACAATCCGTGTGTGTGTGTGTGTGTGTGTGTGATAGATTACATATACAGTAGATTACATATATAATATGCTAATAACTGTGCAGTTTCTTTTCTCCTGCACTCAGAATAAAAGCAATAAAATCTATAACTGTGTGAAGTTAAAATTGTAGTGTGTGTGTGTGTGTGTGTGTGTAACTTAATAACTTCCTTTTCATTTAGCTCAAAGATTTATTTTAGCAGAAAGATTTGGTGAGAGCAGATTTTGAAAATGAAATCATGATGTGGCCAGAAGGGGGCGTGAGTGGACCGACAATTATAAAAATATAGTTAAATTGATGAGAATTTATATATATTCTGATAATTAATAAATCCAATAATTTATTTCAACATGCAAAATTATTATTATTATTATTATTATTATTATTATTATTATTATTATTATTATATCTAATTCTATGTGACCCGCCTTTAATATTTTTAATATCTTTAATATTTAAAATTTTTAATTATATATTTAACTGAAATTTTTTACAAATTATATATTGATGCTGATCACTTAAAAAATTTACAATTTATTTAAAAATACTAAATAAAAATAATAAATATATTTTTTTTCCCCTTCTAATTCTGCAGCAGGTCCTGATTCCGCCTTGTCTCTTCTGTTTTACATTTATTATTATTAATTTTTCTCATTCTGTAGTTTTTTTTCCCTTAATATTTCCTTAATTAGTCAGTAAGTCCAAAGATTACCTGTGCAAATAAAATTCCATATTTGTGCTTTAACAAATACTGGGATTGATTTATGAAGTAAAAGAGGAAGAGGAGGGTGACGAAGAAGGGTTTAAACTGACTTATATAAAGGTGGGTATTAAATGACTACTGCTCCTACTGCTGATAATAATAATAATAATAATAATCTGCAACATCATGATACTTAAAAAGAGCGAGGGTCTTTTAATCTCTGCACAGCGTTTTATATCACATCACAAACACACTCTTCCTCTCATCATGTGAAATTATTTAATATCAATTAATAATGATTTACAGTGGAACTTCGGATTACGAGCATAACTCATTCCGGAAGCGGCTCGTATGCCAAAACATTCGTAAATCAAAATTTCCCATAAGAAATAATAGAAACTCAAATTATTCGTTCCACAGCCCAAAAAAATAAGTACATAAAAATAATTAACACAAAATATAAAGTAAAAATAAAACAAATTAACCTGCACTTTACCTTTAAAAAAGTTTAAATAAATCCCGACAGATAAGTGTTTCCGTTTATGCGCGCAGTCGCTCTGTGTGTGTGTGTGTGTGTGTGTGTGTGTGTGTGTGTGCGTGTGTGTGTGTGTGTGTGTATGTGAGTGTGTATGTGTGTGAAGTAAGAGGAGGAATCAGCCTTCACGTTCTCATTTTACACAGTAACTCTTCAGAATTTCACACACACACACACACACACACACACCTTAGCGTCAGAGAGAGAGAAAATGGATCTTTAACCTCTCTAATGAGACTTGCTTTTGCTTTACACGTGCGCTGTACACACACGCATACAGACACAAAATAAAATATGTTTTACACACACACATGGTCACAGTGTTATAGTAAACAGTGCACAGATGTTGATTATACCAGTGAGAGACGAGCACTAAGACCCAGCAGGGGAGATGATTATCCACAATTCTACAGCGCAAGAGAGAGAAAAACCGTTGGCTCAGTTTTGATCATGTGACGCTCAGCGTCAAAACAAGAAGCGCATGCGTGATACATGATACTCGGTACTCGTAAACCAAGACAATGCTCGTTTTCCAAATCAAAATTCATTAAAAAAATTTTGCTCGTCTTGCAAAACACTTGTAAACCGCGTTACTCGTAATCTGAAGTTTCATTGTAATTTATAATAATTTTTAATATTTTCCTCCTTATTTACAGTCTTTTTAGAAGTTAGATCACATTGAGATGTAGATCTAGTCCCGGTCTCTTTCCCCTGCAGCTCTGTGCTGTTTCAGGAAATCGTGCTGTTGTGTTTTTGACTGTATTGTCTTACATGAAAAGTATTATAGTGCATTTGTGATGATCTCATTATTATGGATTTTTTTTTATTGATTCGTGTATTAATTATGTGCAGCTGCTTTGAAAGTGTATGAATAATATTTCAGAAACTATTAATCCTACTGTTCTACATACTGTAACTCTGCATACACTCTTTAAGACCAGGGAATATAAAGAACAATTTATAACCTTTCAGATGTGCTGGATTTTTATTTTATGTCTGCAGAGATGATTTATGCGAGTATTCAATCTTCTTGTATTGTTCTATGGCGTTCGGAATCGAAGCAGGACTTTTGATTGTGCAGAATAACAGAAAATATTTACCCTAAAACCCCAGTGGCACAGATCCGTGCCGCCAACACAGCATCGGTCAATGATATACGTGTGTTTATATGAACGCATATATTGGAATATTGGAATGACATTGCAAAAAATTAAGATCTCTCAAAATGTATTATTATTATTATTATTATTATTATTACAATCAAAAACACCCAAGAAAACCCATGATCATGTATATCTGTACTATTTCTTTGCCTATGTGACCCAATGTTTTATTTATTTTTTTATTTTTCCTTATTCATATTTGTATAGTTGGTTAAAATGTAATAAAATTCTGTTCATCATATTGCCTAGGTTCTGCTGAAAATAATTATGTCACTCCATACTGCACAATTCTGAGCACTATATATGTTTATTTTTATTTTTTAAACAGCTAAACAAATGTTAAAATGCCTAAAACGCTCTGAGCTTTAAGGGCTACAAGTGTAAAACCTCCCTTTATTTCTCTATATAATCTCCTGCTACTATAATGTACTTATCCCAGTGTTTCACTAGTGCTTGGACACCATCAAGGTAAAACGTTTTCTCAGTTCGTCGGAGCCGTGATCGGACTTCCTGTCTGATTCACGCCTGAAACTCTGGCCTCCCAGGAACTCCTTCAATTTTCCAAACGTGTAAAAAGCTTGGAGCGAGGTCAGGACTCCCAGTCGAGTTCCCGTAATGTGTAAGTCGTGATCATGAATGATTGTGTGTAGAGTTCTCACACACAGATGCATCTGATAATAAATGTATGATAAATAAAGCAATAAAAAAAATAATTTCCCTTTATTTTGTCCATGTCACCCATTTAAAGCGAGAACCTTAAAAAGGAAACTAGAACAGGAGTAAGATTCGTTTGGTTTTAGTCATTAAAAGAACTGAAAAAGCATTTTAATTAGAATTTTACTACTCAGTGTCTACTCAGTGTGTGTGTGTGTGTGTGTGTGCATTTTATATGGAAGGAGTTGAATAGGGTGCCTTGTTAAGCACGCACCGGACCCACAGCTTTATTCAAACTCTATTTATTTATGTAATTGTTACAAACAGCTGATCTCGCTTAACACTTATACTGACGCTCTGCTGATTGGGGAACCACACACACAAACACACACACACACACACACACACACACACACATGCACGCCCACACACTCACTCACTCACACACACACACACACACACACACACACACACACACACACACACACACACACACACACACACACACACACACACACCACAGGTTAAAATCAACATGCCTAACAAAGGCTGATTGAAGGCCTGCTTTAGCATGAAGCTAACCAGACAGTTAGCGTCTGCGATTTGTTTACTAGCCGCAAAAAATTCTCTGTAGGTGACGAGCAACGCTGTTTACATTCCAGTGAAAGTCTGTGTGTCAGTGTGATGTACAATTTAATACCAGATCAGCACTTAGCACTTAGCATCATGAGACAGTTAGCATTGGGGGACATTTAGCGTCGTGAGCAGTGTTGGGGGGACGTTACTTTTTAGCGTAACTAATTACATTACAAAATTACTGTCATTAAAGAGTAATCAGTTACATTACAGCGTTACTTTCTGATAAAAGTAACTAGTTTGAGTACTTTTCCATTGCAGAAAATTAAAACTCCTTTGTGATTCCTCATGCATGTTGTTTTAGTCAAGACCTTTATAATTATGTATTCATAATCTGTTACTTACTAATACCCCTGTCTCACCTACTAATACCCCTATCTCACCTACTAATACCCCTATCTCACCTACTAATACCCCTATCTCACCTACTAATACCCCTATTTCACCTACTAATACCCCTATCTCACCTACTAATACCCCTATCTCACCTACTAATACCCCTATCTCACTTACTAATACCCCTATTTCACCTACTAATACCCCTATCTCACTTACTAATACCCCTATCTCACCTACTAATACCCCTATTTCACCTACTAATACCCCTATCTCACCTACTAATACCCCTATCTCACCTACTAATACCCCTATCTCACCTACTAATACCCCTATCTCACCTACTAATACCCCTATCTCACCTACGCGGTTTTGCGCGGTGGCCGTAAGTACGGTTCATCATGATTCACCGCCAGTTTTGGTGCTGTGATCAGGTTTACATCTTTCCGCGCGTCGGTCCTCACATAGTCAAACCGCACAGGTGAGATAGGGGTATAACAGAGGGGGCGGGTTATCGGGGGCGGGGCTTGTAGGATGACTTTCACACACACGCTAAGGGATTGAGAATGACTGCTGTCTGGCTCACAGATTACATAAATTGTCTGAATAACGGATGACATGTTTGAAAAAATAACGAAATAACTGAGGACTTAAATGGCGGAGCTGACGCGTTAGATTACACGTTACATCAAAAAAGTCATCCGAGTACTCGTGAGACACTTAGCATCGTGAGACACTTACAGTACAGTAGTGTCATGAGACACTTAGCATTGTGAGACAGTTAGCATTGTGAGACAGTTAGCATTGTGAGACAGTTAGCATTGTATATACAGAATGTTTTAATGCAGCTGATTAACCGCTAAAGAAGATTAAAATAAATGAAGATAAAAATGAACATACAAACCTGTAGCACAAACATTACAACTTTCTACACCATTGACACAGATACTGTACCTGTGTGTGTACCTGTGTGTGTACCACTGTGTGTACCAGTGTGTGTATCAGTGTGTGTATCAGTGTGTGTACGAGTGTGTGTATCGGTGTGTGTATCGGTGTGTGTATCAGTGTGTGTACCAGTGTGTGTATCAGTGTGTGTATCAGTACATGTACCAGTGTGTGTATCGGTGTGTGTATCGGTGTGTAGCCGCAGTCCCGGGGCCTGTGCTGATCAGTGCGTACAGGGGATTTGGTATAAATGTGCTGTATAAGAATAAGGAAAGTCAGTTTCATGCGATCGTAATGCACTCATAACATGTTTCTCTATAATACAACGAGACGAGGCAGGAGTCGACTTTCTGACGCACACGACTCTGCACCACACTCTGTACTTATAGGAGAAGAAAAGACACAAAGGTTACATAAAGGGGTGATTATGTTCCTGTCCTCAACTTTAAAAACAAATTTGAACATTCTCGCGCTAGCTTAAACAAAAGGCTGAATTTTCAGATTTTTGAGGATGCGAAGGAGTTACTGTGGAGTTAGGAAATGTTCTGGTCCTTCCCAGAAGTCCTAATGGACGCTCAGTTTGACCGAACACAGAATCTCGGATCTTCCTCTCTCTCTTTTTTTTCTCCGCAATTTTGTCTCTTTGACCCGAACCTCCAGCCGTCCCGTCTCAGGTCTCCGTTACTCCAGGATGTCCAGGTAGACCGGAGGGTTCTTGACCAGGGCCACGAGCCGGTTGTAGACTTCTTTGATGACGAGACGTTGCTGTGGTTCTCTCTGCCAGCAACCCTGCATGAGTTGGTGGACCTCTTTAGGACACGTCCGCGGCCGCTCCAGCTCCCGGCCTTGCGTGATGCACTCGATCGCCTGCACACGAGTCAAATCAGGCGTTCAGGCTTTCAGCAAAAATGACCAATACACAAATTATTGATGAAATATTAGCATACATTATGTATTAGCAATGTCATGATTACCATCTCTGGCTGGAGTTGTTTTTCTACAAGGGTTGTTCAAATCAAACCAGGACTTTGATGCAGAATAATAGAGAATAAAACCGTCAGTAAGTACGTCTTTCTTTAAAACGTTTGCACGTTCATATGTTTTACGGTGGCTAAGAGTCTCAGCAGCGTACTAAAGGCTTCTGGAAATGTCAATTGGTTTAATGTCTTCATTCACCAGAAAATTCATCACAAGTCCCAGTCTGACTTGAACGGCCCTTGTAGTTTCAGTAAAAACTTTCTGTGGTTGGTCAAAATTTCACATTTTTTGGAAAGGTCATCCATTTAAAATCACAATTCAGTGTTCTTACTGCAACCTAGTGTTTTATTCTTACATCTAGTTCCCATAATCCTAATCTAATCCAAAAGCTTTCTTACAACATCCTGACTAGAACCCTTACATAACATTTAGAGAGACATTTAAAATGCAGCCACTGACAATTCCTGACATTATTCAATGTGGTAATGTTTGTACTTAAACTACTCGGTGTGTTAATGTTTTGGCACCCTTGGTGTGTTTAGGGTTGTGTCCAGACATTAAGCCAGGATGATGGCCATCATTTTTCCCCCCTTACTGTCATGTAGAGCCAATTAACATTGTTCCTATCAAAACTGTCTCAAGACGTATTTGATTACTTTATAAACTTTAGAGTAACTCCTTCTACTTTTGGGACAGGATTACAGATTATGTTGTTACTGTCGTATCTTTTAGAATGAAACGTGTAAAAGTGCCAAGATTCTAATGTTCTCACAGGGGGTTCGAGCTAAAACGAAATGTTTTCTAAAGTTTCCACAGAGCACGTTTCATATTTCAATATATACTTTATTTTTAAGCTCGAAATTGTTTTAATATAAAGTAATGGACAATACGTTAAGCATTTATTTCTACAATATTATCAAGTGTTATATTCTTGAATCCAGCCAAACCTATTTATAGTTTCTGAAAGTAAGTTTAGAACAAACCAAATATAAGATTACGATGTTTATTTCAAGGCAAATGTTATTAATATAATATTGCAAGTGAATAAAAAGTCTTGTTCTATTAGTAGATCATTTCACTTCTTTTAAATAAATAAAAAATCCTAATACTAGCAAATTCAGCTGATAATAAAACTTGACGTTTTAGTAACATTTGAATAGAAATAAGCTTAATAATCTTATATTTGTTTTGTTGTAATCTTACGATATTATAGGTTCAAGATTGAAGAATATTTCAACTGGTAAGGTACTAAAGATACTAATACGTTTTGCAGTGTAGAAATAAAAGTGGTCTGCTGATGGAATAAAAAAGTAAGTTTAAAGCTCGAAATTTTTAACTATTTACAATACAATAGTTTGAATAGTGACATTTTTGGTTAATTGTAACATTTTAATATAAAATTCTACAAAATACAGACTATATATAAGATATTTTTACTTGCTAAGCTGTATTATTTTTGCAGTTTATACATAAAAAGAATGATATTGATACATCGATAAAAAACGAGAGCTTAGCAAGTATAAATGTTTCAAACAGTCAAATTTATAAAGTATTTCATATTCAAAGATTACACTTAAACAAATATTAGATTGTTGATTCAATATATTTTTTCACTAATTTGAATTTCTGTTTCATTGCAAAAAGTGATATCTTAGTGAAAGTATCATAAATCATAATCAAAACTGTCTAGAATTTCATATAATAACATTACAACAAAAATTAAAGTATTAAGCCTATTTCTAGACCTGTTTGCTTGTTTTAAGCATTAATTTCTTGAAAGAAGCAACAGAACAACAAGTATATTTATACTTTTTGTGATAGGTATCTCGCTTTTTGCAGCATTTTCATATTATTAGGTGATAATTTAGATTCTTTCTGAAAAACCAGTAATAGTAAATACATAAAGGCAACCGGATAGACAATTTCAAGCTTAAAATCTCATATTTGACTTGTTGTAACTGAATAACAAGAACAATTAGATACATTCTCACTTTATGTCATTTGTAAGAAAAGTGTAAAAAAAAAAAAAAAAAAAAATATATATATATATATATATATATATATATATATATATATATATATATATATCTGCAACTATAAGGTTTCAGCTTTAACTTTAAGTTGAGACAAGCACAGGTCTGTGTGTCACTTCAGTTAAGCGGGAGTTCCTCAGGCATCTTTCCTGCATCGATCACTGTCATGGTGCATGAGAATAAGCTTTGTCACAGGTTAACCCTTCCCGAGCCGGTGACTTCAGAGCGAGCGTCCGTCCCCACCCACCCTGTAGGCCTTCTCTCGGTCTAATTGAATGGTACGATAGTCCTGCATCAGCAGTCCACTATATCAAGCCGAAATGGCCTATCAATCACTCGGATGAATAAACAAAGATTCGCATTGACCCTTCAGAAATTCTCGAGCTGAAAGTCACGGGCATTCCGTCCACGACACTTCCAATTACAATCCCTATAATTATCCCTGTCCATTATGAGTCGGCGAGGATTATGTTAACGAGGTTAGACGACGTCGGCGCAGGGTGAAGATCGGACCTAATCGGATAAAAATTGAACAAACTGGAAAAGCGATCTACCCTGAGCCTGAAAGAGGAGAGGCTGCTCTCCCGTAATGGCGCAGTCGTGGTCACACGTATAGAGTCCACTTCTCTCAGTCTTTCATCTGAGAGGTCTGGACTGGTCATGATACCGATAAATCCTGTTAGGAGCCTTAGGAGCGCAGACTGACCACGTCCAAGAGGCTTGTGTTTGGACCTGACCAAAAAAAAAACAGTCCTGTGCAAAAGCATTCCAGACTAATACGCATCATTTCCTGCAGCACAAGTGTTCGGAAACATCTCTCAATTCTCTCAAGCGCAGTGTGTTTACACACCTGTACATTCCCGTCGTAGAAATCTTGCTTAATAATAGACCTAGTGTGTGTTATTTAACTGTTATTTTCATGACTATGTAGAGTATTATTTTTATTTCGTAAAACCTGGCAGTTACGAGGGAAGGAAAGCTAACGAGGTGTGATTACAATCACACATTTTGGATGCATTTGACAAGAATTCAAGTTGTTTTTGTTCAAACAGCTGGTGATTAGTGTTAAAGACTGTAATGATGCACAGATAAAATATTGGCACCTTTCGGGAAAAATAAGCAAATATGTAAGTTTATAACAGTTTATGTGTAAGGCATTTTTTTATTTAAAAAGATATTGCCACTATGCAGTAGAGACGGGGGAAATCATTTCAGTTATGAGTTTGTGATTCTTTTGCGTCAATCGGCAAGTGACCAGAATCGTCAGGTTTTCAGTTTGATTGGGCGTGACCCATGTGATCAGCTGATCAGCTTCAGATTTCAATGAGTCTTTACCGAGAGTAGGAACTTCCGAGTAGTGAAACATTCATTCATTCATCTTCTGTACCGCTTTATCCTTCTATTCAGGGTCGCGGGGGGCCTGGAGCCTATCCCAGGAGGCTTAGGGCACAAGGCGGGGTACACACTGGACAGGGTGCCAATCCATCGCAGGGCACACACTCATACGCACATTCACACACCACGGGCAATTTAGGAACGCCAATTAGCCTAACCTGCATATCTTTGGACTGTGGGAGGAAACCAGAGTACCCGGAGGAAACCCACCAAGCACGGGGAGAACATGCAAACTCCATGCACACAGAGACGGGAATCGAGCCTGGCCGGGGAATCGAACCCAGACCCTGGAGGTGCAAGGCGACAGTGCTAACCACTACACCACCGTGCCGCCTGCTGTGGTGAAACAGAAACACATTTTTATGGCGTTACATTATCAAAAATCGCATGCATTAAAAGCCACAGATTTTTCCAACCTCGAGCGAACTAGTCACAAATCCACCTATTACACATGATTATACTGTACCAGTCTCAAAAATCACCTGCACAAATTAGTCTAAAATTCGCATTAGAAGCCCCCAGTCGCCGCATGCTCACAGGAAATCAACCCGTGCACTTACTGAACTGTCAAGTTGGGATTTGAGACTTTGTTGGTATTTAAGGGGTAAAACGTCCCTGTAATATCAAATCGATATATTTATAAAATCTGAATATTTATAGAACCACCAATTTTAATCGAATCAGCATCTAGATATCGTGATAATATCGTATCAGGAGCTGACTGGTGATTCCTGGCTGTCTCCGCTATACAGGTCAATTTAAGTGACATCTCCAATCAAAATTACTGAATAGATTATAATAAATCAATCTAAAAATATAATGAGAAAAATGTCAACTGCACTAACGAGGCTGTTCTGCACCAATTTGCACTTTCTCCAATTTACATTTACATTACGTCATTTGGCAGACGCTCTTATCCAGAGCGACTTACATTTTTATCTCATTATACATCTGAGCAGTTGAGGGTTAAGGGCCTTGCTCAAGGGCCCAACAGTGGCAACTTGGTGGTTGTGGGGTTTGAACCTGGGATCTTCCGAACCGTAGTCCAATGCCTTAACCACTGAGCTACCCCTGGCTCAAATACTTTAAATAATACTGTTACAAATATGCAGGCGGCACGGTGGTGTAGTGGTTAGCACTGTCGCCTTGCACCTCCAGGGTCTGGGTTCGATTCCCCGGCCAGGCTCGATTCCCGTCTCTGTGTGCATGGAGTTTGCATGTTCTCCCCGTGCTTGGTGGGTTTCCTCCGGGTACTCCGGTTTCCTCCCACAGTCCAAAGATATGCAGGTTAGGCTAATTGGCGTTCCTAAATTGCCCGTAGTGTGTGATTGGGTGTGTGAGTGTGTGTATGTGTGTGTGCCCTGTGATGGATTGGCACCCTGTCCAGGGTGTACCCCGCCTAGTGCCCGAAGTCTCCTGGGATAGGCTCCAGGTCCCCCGCGACCCTGAACACAGGATTAAGCGGTATAGAAGATGAATGAATGAATGTTACAAATCTTAAAGTTGTTTGAAACATACTTATACGCTAAAACTATTTAAAATATTGTAAAACCGTTTTCCTATTACTGTTAGGATAAAATGCTTCTTATAGGAAATTACAACGAAACCTGATCTTAAAAATATATAACATAACAAAACCATATTCATGAAATGAAAGCAGTAGCAGATTGTGGACCCAGACTTTTACACGCTTCTAAACGTGTGCAGTACCTCGCTGTTGGACAGCTGATACCATGGTTGTTTTCCGTAGGTGAAGATCTCCCACAGCACCACCCCAAAACTCCAGATGTCACTCTCTGTGGTGAACTTTCTGTACATGATGCTTTCAGGAGGCATCCAACGAATAGGCAGCATGGTTCTTCCACCAACCTGAGAGAAGTCATGGATAACATATAAACACCTAAAGGTGAGGAACCTTTAAGGAACTCTGAAGTAGGGACAAGACTTTCATTCAGTCAACAAACAGGAGAGATGAATGAGAACTTGAAATCAAACCAACCCTGTAGTAATCAGTGCTGTAGATATCTCTGGACATGCCAAAGTCACCAATCTTCACCACGAGACCTTCACCAACCAGGCAGTTTCTGGTCGCCAGGTCTCGGTGCACAAAGTGGAGTGAGGCCAGGTACACCATGCCAGAAGCGATCTGGGCTGCTATCTGGAGCATCTGCAGCAGGGTCAGCTGACCCATCGGGGGCATCTTTACCTCGTCCAGGATCCGAGCATCTGGACCATGAGCCCTGCGTGAAGAAGATGAAGATCAGCGAGTCAAGCAGAGTGCAGATTAGATGCACTGGAGATTGCTGAAAGGATTGATTTATGATATCTAATGTTCATAACTCCAAAGGTTGCACTTGATGCGATCAGACATTTTTGGAACAACATGAAATGTTTGATCAGTGGTTAAGGGTATGAGATATGAGATAAAGCCGTGAGTTCAAACCCTAGTACTTCTAAACTGCTTAAGCAGAACTGTTAACATTCCTCCTATTATATACTTGATGCACTCATACTTTATGTATATTTGATGAATTAAAAACAACATCCATTTGATTTTACATCTAACAAGCTCTGTTCTTTTGAAAACTCACTCGTCTATACCACTTCATCCTGTCTACATGGTTTGGGGGGTATACCAGAAGATTCAGGTACTCGAGGCAGGGTACACCCTGGTCCGAGTGCCAATCCATCGCAGTCTTTTGAAAACTTTCCACCAAAAACTTCTAAAGTATTTTCTCATCAAGAGGACTGGCGAGCAAGGGACTCCTTTTGGTAGGCTTGATGACTACATGCTAATTTTTCTTTTCTTAATTGAGATTCAATGCTAGGTTGTTGAGTCAGTTGTAGATGCCATGACACGTTGTGCTATTCTGCTCCTGCTGTTTAGGTTGGTATTGCGCCATTCATACACATTGCAATAACTTCTAAAGATTTGCTCAAGCAACGTGCCAAAGTACCACGGGATAGCTTGGGCGGCAGTTTTGTGCAAGCTTTAGGCTTTAGGTACGAGCATCAGTTAAATGAGTAGCTATAATGAGCTCCTGCGGGAATTACCATGGCTTCAAGCTTATTAAAAAAATGAATGGAAAGTTACCTTCATTTAAAAGTGACTATTCTTGCATTATGGTTTTGAATCATAGGGATTTAAACAGCATGCAAAACATAATGGCACAGTAAGTCTACATCTCACAACCATGACCAACTTCTGACAGGCGTTTCATCTGTTAAACTTCATCATAATGAAGGACCTCCTACCAAACCCCATTCTAGCTTTCCCAAACTCATTAGAGTTGCTGAGCAGACTGAGCAAAGCTCCTCCCTTCTGCACCATCTCCATTCACTATTATTGCCTATCCCTGCTGTCACTTGCTGGCCTTTCCTTGTTTCTCAGAGGTCCCCCAATGCCATTACTATTCGTTTATAAGGCAGGTGGCAGGAGAGCAGCAGCTGGTGCACAGGCTGGAGACTCCATCCATGGACTGTCTACTCGAAATGAGATTTCCACCTCCTCAACAGCATGTGTCCCCCCACTCCCAATCTGGCCTCTGGACCACCTGGCAGGCTAGATCTTTACGCACTGGACATGTCACTGAGACTCCTCTGTGCTGGACATATGGTCTCTTCTTTTCCCACCAGCATCCAACAGGCTCACATTTTTCATCATGTTTGAGAGATGAATGCAGCTTGGATGAAGTCGGACAGTCGCTTCTCTATGCATCGTCATGATGCTTGGTGCGTCGTGCTTGGTGATGATCTGGTTAGGGAGCTGGGAACTCTGGGAATCTGGATGAGTTCAACTTTTTTAGGAAACTTTTGGAGTGATTGATGAAATGTGGACAGATGAACCAACTTGTACATGCAGATAAATTTAAAGATTAAGTCTTAAGATTAATGGTAACTTTTTATTGTAAGCCTGGATTTGCAATTTGACAAAATTGCACCATTACCGTGTTCCTTTGTGATTGTGACAGGTACGAATATAGTTTAATAGACCGTCCTAAAAAATCCTTTTGATAGAGGCTTTGTCTCCTTTAACTAAGCACTTACCATACTTCAGATCTATTAGAATAGTCACTAATGGTTTTATATTCTATACAGCTGGCAGCTATTCAGGCTTTTTTTTTTTATGTGAAATTGGCCAAAGAATATTGTGTGCTGTCTGTCATGATCAACCACAGGGAAAAGTAATAGGACCAGCTTTAATTCTTAAGCCATATGACCCTAAAACGACCAATGCATTAGTAGAAACCGCGTCATTCCGTAAGGATTATGGGGATTTACTCTAGCTACAGTACGTTCAGATCCTTAGCAGGGTCAGTGCGGTTTTGAAGGCGAAGAAGCAGGAGCTGACGTTGACAGGTCTTTCTGTAGCCAATTAATATCGCACGCTATTACCTATACCTATACTGACCTGAGGAAACGATTGAGGTCGCCATGTCGCATGTACTCGAAGACCATAGCCAGAGGTTCTCCGTCGGTGCACACGCCATAGAAGCGGACGATGTGTTCATGCTGGAGCACGGTCAGGAGCTCGGCCTCGCGCTGGAAGTCCTGTCGAGTCGACTCGTTCGCGTCCTTCAGCGTCTAGATGAGAAAAACAGTCAAGAAGTTGCTGGATTATCAGCATCTAAAATATATATATATAAATGAGCTGAAAGACTTCAAAAGAAATGTTTTCACCAATGTAAGTAGCAACAATAGGACAAAAGTAAATATTCAAGATATTAATAAACAGTGGAACAAATTTTTTTTTTAATTAGACATTAGTTTGATCAGGTTCACTAGGAACTCAAATGCTCAGAGAAACCTTTGATCTGGAATCTGTTGTGTGATAATCTGATAAGACACCAATTTTGACCATGTGAAAAGGGATGCAAACTTTTGAGCACGGTTATAACAAGAGCTACTGCCTGAATTTCAGGTGTTGTAAGGCTGTTATGTTATTTTCATAGTATAACTCATGTTGAAGCATGACACACTCTCTTCTTGTACTGTATATATGAATTCAGAGAAAAGTAAGGGGGGGGGAGTACAAACTTTTGCACTTACAGCCCCTGCCAAGTAATGTTTGTGAAACAACGAGCATGAGTTCATCTCACGTTTATGTCAAGCTTTTATTTCACATATAAATTACATTACATGCATGTCATGCAAAAGTTTGTACACCCTTGGGAAGAAATTTTATAAAATGTTAAAAAAAAATTGCCTCCATTCTGAGGCACTGTACCTTTATGGCCACCAGCATCTTGTCAGTGTCCGGACAGAGGTTAGCACACTCGGCTAAATAAACCTTCCCGAAAGCTCCTTCTCCTAACTCCCACTTCAGCATGATGTCCTGCCTCTTAATGTGCTGCACACCTGCAATGATTTGTTCATCATTTATTACACGCTTCTCAGAAACAGCAGAAAAATGGGAAAAAATTTTCTAAAGAAACAATCAACATACACATGTCCTTGTCTTTGATGATGCCGCAGAAGTACTGCGGGTTCTCTACAAAGCTGGAGAGCCCGGAGTCCAGCATGCCTTCATCCGAGGAAGGAAGACTCACACCAAAGTTCATGAAGCGAAGCGAGACTGCCAAGTCATCCTCCTTCCCGAGAACAGGCGACCCTGATAACGCAAGCAAGCGAAACAGGAAAACAAATGCACTATTTTAGCAAAAAAAAATGTATGTGATATATTTACTGATTTAAAAAAAATAATCATGAGGCTTGTAATTTTCATTTGAAAAATTTATGAAATCATTAAAAATAATATGCATATTTCATTAAAAAAAATGGTTTTCTGTGTTTTATATAATATATTGAGAACATTTCACTAATAAAATTAAGAAATAAATTTTACCTATTTTTTTAAGGAAATTAGTGCAATTTTTAGGCTTAATTTGAGGAACCATTTAGTCAAAAAATTAGTGGAAAAAAGGCTTCATATTTATTTTAAGAGAATTGACTAAATTATCCGGGTTTTATTAAGTCACCTTCATTTGAATCTCAACAACAACAGCAGCGATCAGACGCCATTTTGAAGGAGCAGGCGAACAGTGTAAAATGTTAAGAAGTAAGTTTGTTAAGAAAATGTTAAGAAGTTAAGCCCCTTTTTTATATTTTATTTTTATTTCTTAAATAAGCCCCTTTTGTTGTACTAGTGTCAGCAATATAAATGAAATAAATTAAACATTGTGAACATTTCTGAAAACATCCTGTCCGCCATTAGCCATTAGCATACTTGAGATTGTTGTCGTGTCTCCACAGTTCGCTGAAACACGTTTTGGAGAGTTTGTGTTTTACAATGTTACAAAGATATGAACCTAGAAATGGGTTACTGTACAAGTTCTCTCAGGTTTTAGTACAGAATGTGACTATTCCCACAAGAAAAGATGTTAGCATATAATGCTAAACAGTTGATTTCAATGGCATAGAAATTGTCAAGTTACAAATTGTTTTACAAATTGTACAGATCTTAAATCTGCTGTAAATGTTATATACACTATTTTACACAGTGTTTAATATTTTAATACCAGTGAAACATGAAATAAAAGCATGTTTAACACCAAAATGCATTATGTATTCATTTAATTATAAAATGTTTAACTTTTTTATATTATTAAGTAATTTTCCTTAATACATATGAGTACCTTTTGAAAATCATCATGTGTCTGGCTAAATAATTTAGGATGTTTTACATGATTTATTTAAGTAGATTATGCTAGGGGATAAAATCAAGCTGTAAATACTTAAAAATAATATGCGTCTGGCTGAATAATTTAGGATTTTTTACACGATTTTTTCAAGTAAATTCCACAAAAAAAAAATCAAGCCTTAAAAACTGCTTAAATATAATACGTGCAACTTTGTTACCATATTTGTTTTAAGTAGATAGCACATAAGATTTTTTACAGTGTAGGAAATATGTTAGCACGAGATCGTATTCTTAATTTAACTAATAAATTGCTAATATTTTATATTATCCAGTATATTGAACATGTACCACAGTTAACATGATTATGCAATATCAATATCAGTTTTTTCATAATAAAAAATCTCAACTGCAGCTAAAATTTTTAACTTTATACCTTTTTACATCAACTTATCAATCTGGCATAATGACCTGAACTCAAGCAACATAGGAGAAATATTTGAGGAAGAATACATTTCAAACCAGATTCATACTGTACATGTGCAAGTTTCAGCCGAAGAAAATGAAAAATATTGATTATACAGATTTGATTAAAAAAAACAAATAGTTTGGTGGAAAATACACAAAGTGAAGGAAAAAATCATCCTATATTTAAAAATATCTATTTATGGAATTTTGTATATTGTTCACATTTGGCTATGTACTGTACTAACACTCACTATTGGGGCGATTAAATATTGAATTACACTTCATTAAATCTTTTTTTTTTTTTTAACTACATTTCATATGATCCTGTCACAAATTTTGATGTTTGAAAAGTTTTTTTTTAACTGTATATTTGTACATAGAAAATGCCCTACATTATTGTTTTCAACACTTTAATAGTGATATTAACCTGGATTTAGTTTTTAGCTTCAACTTATTTAGGCTTCATTTTTTAACAAAGTCTAAAAACATCAGTTGGATTTGGTTATCAGCTGATGATTGAGGTTGCAGTATCGGTGTTGACAGTAAAGGCCAATGATTCATACTCAATCTTGTAAGATGCTTGATACTGTATGTGTAAAATGCCTTATACATGCATTAGATCATGTTATAAATACATGTACGTATGTGTAGATATACAAACAGCCTCAGTAGAAAACATCGCCATAATTCTTTATGAGAAAATTCTGTACTCTACATATTTTAAATGTATGTATTTTCATGTTTTAAAATGAATTGTTTTAGCTGGAGAAAAACAGATGTTTTTCCTTCTCAAGTGTCTACAGAACCCTGGATTGACACAGCTGGAGGAACGTGATGGAGCCTCGAGGCTGGAGATCTGAGATCCGAGGTTCAGTCCAGTTCACTCAGCCACTTTGGTGACTCAAAACCCTCAGCTCCATCACTCTTCTTTTAATGGCTTGTGTTCGCTGCCTCTCCTACTTTGGCAAACTGTAATTAAGACTTGGCAGCACTTCTCCAGGCTGTTAGACCGGCCATGAGCAAACTTACAGCCCGAGTGAAAATCGTATATCGTCGCCGCCGCTGCTGCTGCCGCCAGTGCATTACTTAAAAAGCAACACGGTGTCCAGCCAAAGAGCTCGAGTTACAGAACAGCAGAGGACGAGGTGTTTCAGCCGTTTGCTTTTACTGCGATTCTGTGTTTCTGATTGATTTCTACATGATGTCATCTTGTATCACATTCTGGATTGTTGATTCACCGTCGCGTGCACTCCTTCTAATACGTTATACTGTTTAAAACATAGACGTGTGTCATCCTTAATATATAAATATGTTGAACTTTTCTTCAAGGTGGGGTTAAATTAACGTTAATGGAAGGAGCCTCCGGTTTCAGCACTTTGTAACTTTATATCTTTTTACAGTAAATGATTTAAAACACTAAACTGTATTCATTGGTAATTTGCTGTTGTGGTACAAATCACAAGAAGATGTGCTGTTATGGGAAAATAATCGACTTTAAGTTACTACCGTCCAAGTTTGCATCCTCCAATCACATCGTTGTTAATTATTTTCCTATGACAGCACAACACAGAGATAGTATAGTGTACACAGTAGGTTTATTCACCAATACTCTCACTCCTCAAAGCACAACAGCTCTAAATGTCACTCCAGACTTACGATGGATGCCGAACTTGGAGTGTTGCCCACACTTATTGATCACCAACACCATGATGAGCAGGAAGGTGCAGGCGAATACAGCGAGACCCACAGCGACAGACACCTGCAGAGACCAAAACACACCGCAGCCATGAGTCCTACCCTGAAGATGGAGTTAAACATCTGGTTCTTTACACGTTCTTACCCCGAGCAGGCGGCTTTCCAGCTTCTCCGTCACGTCCTCATTCGACTTGTTAGTCAGCGCTGTCGGAATGCGATCAACCGTTAATAAGAGCGCGGACACGGGCCTTATGGTCTGTGCACTTTATAATCGAACACAAAAGATTCATATTTAATGAAGTAGAATTAGGACGTTGGATTATAAAGGACTTACTGGGGTCGCTGGTTAGCACTGTGAAGGAGAGAAACAAGAAGAAAAAAAAGACAGAAATTATTCTGATTTTTGCGGTTTGTATAATTATGCTATCTGACAGGGTTAAAATGTCACATTCTTCCTGAAGGATAAGGTTGCTTTGATTACTGTAATTTCAGTTCATTAAGAAAAAAAAGGTTACTTTATCCTTTAAGGAAACACTCACAAATGCATCACATCAAAAGGCAAAATGTTTTAATAGAGCAGCGCTACGAAACGTAAACATTCCTAGTTTTAAAAAAACTAAACAAATAGGTTTAAGGTTTATGTTTTTTTATAATGCTCAGAAAAAATAGTCTAAATAATCTCACTTATATACATAATAGCTCCCGAATTGTTGAATGTTTCATTCAATTTATTCTAATAACCTTGTGACACAGTCAATGATTATCTATATCATCATCATATATTAAGCTATTTGCATATCATTTTGCATACAATTGGGCTTATTTAATGACATCACAAACTGGGTGTGTAGCCCCGCCCATCAAACACACAATTTACCAAATTGTCAATATATTTGCTTGGCGTGCTCTAAAGAGAATGGACCAGGATTATATATTTCTGTATATAATGTATAAACCACCTACAAAAAAAATGAACAATCAGTGTTTCTTTCATAATTCTTGAAACGTCTCATGTTCTCACCAGGGATTATGCCTTCGGGGTCGAAGGGATCAAACGGGTTATCCATGAACTTTCCGCTGGCCGTCGCCTCGTCTCGGCCCAGCGTGTTTTCCACGATGAGCGTGTAGTAGCCGTTGTTGAGGTGCGTGGGTTTGTTGAGGAAGAGGCAGCCGTGCTGGACGGAGCCGTCGTCCGAGTCTGGGATGAGCTGCGTGTAGGTGAACACGTTCTCCAACAGTGGCGTGTTGTTGTACAGCCAGCTGATGCTCGGCGCCGGATTGCCGTCCACGGCGAAGGGGAAACACCAGTGATGCTGCTGCTCCGGTTCCTTCAAGAACAGGATCCTCACCGGGACTGGACGAGAGGCAGAGACGCAAAGGTTTACGTCAGCATTCAGCAACAAATGCAAGTGATAATTCGACTAATGACTAGTGAGTACGTAATTAATGAATAATATGAGGGCCGTTCAAGTCAAACCAGAACATTTGGTGAATGAAGGCGTAAAAACGATTGACATTTACAAAAGACTACAAGCGAAGTACGGTAATGAGACTTTCCGGTGCGTCCTGGACGAGGTGGCTCGGAGTTCACTGTGACTCGTTACCCTGAACTTTCAGCGAGTGGAACACCTGATCTTTGGAAAGTGGTAGATAATTTCTATCTGTGAGAACAGTACACACAATCATTCATCAACACCACTTCATTCTCAGCTGGGAGTTATTGCCGCATCCCAAGTTTAATTCAAACACAAAATTAAACTTGCTGATTAACTACCGATCAACACTAAATATGAATAGTTTCATTAAAACAGTTGATAGTTTAATAACAAAAAAGTAATAAGTGTTTATTAAGTACTTATGTTTATGAACACTTCTATAAGGACTAATTAGGTAAGGTTTCAATGTAATTTTTATTTTAAAGTTTAATAATAAAGTACCATAAAAACCATATACATAATTAGATTATAATTAATTGTTATTGTTATTTTTAAATAAATTACATAAAACATTTATGAAATGTAAAACTAACATCTTTAAATTTTATTGTGTATCCTAAGTGTATTTTTGTATATAATAATTGTATTATTGTATTATAAATATAATTTTAGAAAATTTTAAATGATTAATTAATGACATTATTTGAAGTTTGGGCAGAATGTGCTTGAATACCTTAATAATGAATCCAGATTCTCACTAACATATTTAAAAATGCTGGTTTTCATTGGAAATATTACCAGATTATTATTTTTGGTTTTGTTTAATAAAAAAAAAAAAAAAACATAGAGTACGGACAGTTTGTGCTAAAACTCTTTATTTAAGAGTACTGTCACAGACTGCAGTGATACCCACTTCTCCACTTAATTCCGTAATAAACAAATATAACGAGGCCGACTCAGGAACGTTCGCATCCCGATGCTTTCTCAGAAGCAGTGTCACATTTTCCCCATCAATCAATAAACTCCATCTTCACTCCAAACCTGTTGACCCGTCATGAATAATAAATCGCAGCCTGTTTTTAGGGAAACTAACCGCAAGACGTACCTGGACGCCGAATGGATGTAAGTTGCCGGAAATGTTCCTAGTATCAGCGAGGAACATGCTGATGCACGCGGCTCGCTCGCTCGTCTACAGCCATTTCTCTGCTCTTAACCTGTGACCCTGCCTCCCAAATGGTGCTTCACAAGCAAAAATACACATACATCTCTGCCACACGGCTCCCGGGTCCTCAATCCTGCCCCCCCCTTACCCCCCCACCCCACCCCTACCCCACCCCACCCCACCCCAACCTGGTATGTAAACGGACCGCGTGAACTACGGCGTAGTGTAAGATAGGCAAAGGAATTGAATCTTAATCTCTGGTTAAGATGAGAGAGGTGGAACTGATTCTCACGGTTCTACGGAAAGGAGTTGTATAATTATACAGAACAGTAGAAATCGAATCAGACTTGGGTTTTAAGGAGTAATTAAGCAGAGGCTGTTAATGAGACGCGGTGCGCTGCTGATGGATTAGCAGTTAACGTGCTTAGCGTCTGCCAATCAATCCTCACAATTATGTTTCCAGGCTATAAGGGAAGGGTGGCGGGGGGAGGGGGGATTTTGGGTGAAAGAAGTCCATTAGCAGAGTAGAAATAAGATCTGACGACAGTCATCATCCCATTTCCCTGACTGTCATTATCACTCCCATGACGGTCATACATTTGTCTGAAGTCAAGCACTTTTGTTTGTCCTTCTTTCCAAACAGGAGGAGATAACGATCCCTTTCACTGTAAACATTATTAAGTTGTTATTAACGCTTAACTCTGTTCACTGCGGCGATAAGGACGTGCGTCATCCATCCTGTTAGTATCTAAATATTCACAAGTCGCGATTAAATCCTCCGCTTCCGGGTTCACGCGCTTGTCTTCAGCACAGGCTCATGATCATCAGTTTCAGTGCTTAATAAAGACAAAAGGATTTCCAGATGTTATTCCGCTTTTCTTAAGCAAGAAGCTACTTTCTAAAAAAACACAGAGGACAGAATACATTCCACACAAAAACCTGGAAAAAGTGTCACTGTGGTGCGCACACATTTTTAATAAACATACCACCATTATAAATCTCACTCGTTTCCCTCTCTATCATTTAAAATATTATTTTACAACAACTGTCTACCTTACATTTCTTACAATTAACTCTGGGTGTCTTTTAACCTTGTTGGGGAAAATATGCAAACCTGGAAACCCTGTCTTGTCCTGTTTAATTCTCCTCCCTTGCGCATGGGGCAGCGGGAATCCAGCCCACCTGGGCCTCTGTTTATGAGCACATGTTGCAGTTCACATTTTTGACCACTAGGTCATCGCCAAAACAATTCTACTTGCGCGACATCTGTAAGAACGAACGAATCAGCAGACTTGTTGGTCCGTCAAGATAAACATACTAATATTTAAATATATTTTAGAGTATATGGAGATGTGAAAGAAGACTTGATATTCGAAAGACAAAGAAATTTGATTGAATATGTTAATGGACTTACACTCGATGTTGAGCTGCACCAGCGCCTCCCCCGGGCCGGCGTCGTTCTCCGCCTCACAGGTGAGATTGTGAAGGTTGTCCACATATGACACGTTTAAGAGGTGAAGCACCAGCTCCAAAGTGGAGCCCCAGACCCCACGCTACACACACACACACACACACACATACTGTATGACATCAGTAAATAGACTAAGTAATATAGTGGGCGTTCACTAGTTATAACTTGGAATTTCCTGATTTTTCCGAGCGATATGACTGCGTAATTTTTTATACATTAAACAATTTCCAAAACGTTATTAATGGCCCTAAACCTTCACCAAGACATAGCCATGTACCTGCAGAACAAAACTGGAATGAACGTGCTCCGTCTTCCATCTAATACTTGGCAGTGGAATGCCGGTGACCTGGCACTCAAACGTCAGATTCCCGCCCTCCTTAATGGTGAGTACCGGAGCGTTGATGGACACCTCGGGGACACCTGAAAGACAGGGGACTGGTGTTGAAGATGTCATAAATCGAGACATAAATCTGAGATTTCCTCCGAGGTTCACACTCACTGCAGTTCTCCATCACGAAGCTTTCGAGCGGAATGTTGCTGCCGTCGTACAAGCAGCTCTGCTGGCTGTCGATGTCGGCTCGCTTCATTTTCTGCCACTGCTGCAGCCAGTACAGGCTGCACGAGCAAATGAGAGGGTTCTCCCTCAGAACCCTGAGAACACGAAGCATGATTTATGCTTGGTTTGATTAGATACACTTTGAAAATGTGAATATGGATTTCATGTTCACAGTTTGTTCATAAATGGTGAAAATATTGAAATTTACATTTAGAGAAAGGGTTCCTTTGGGGTTCTTGGGAGCGATAAATGTTCTTAGCATCCAAAAGTGGGAATGATTTTTAATTAAAAATGCCATTGAAAAGAACATATGTTCATTTTTGTGTCTATTTTGCCATAAGCTATTTGCTTAGGTAAAGCAAGACTAAGACTAAGCAAGAAATCGTCTACAACGCGTTATCATGTATTTAGGGTGGCGGGGGCCCTGGAGCCTATCCCAGGAGACTTAGGGTATGAAGCCTAACCCTGGGCGGAGTACACCCTGGACGGGGTGCCAATCCATCACAAGGCACACACACATACTGTACGCACACTCAAATGGTCATTCACAAACTAAGGAAATTTGGAAACGCCAATCAGTATGTTTTTGGACTGTGGGAGGAAAACAGAGTACCCGGAGGCACAATGCGAACCTGCAAACTCCATGCGCACAGACTCCAGTGGGAAACAAACCCGGACCCTGGAGGTGCAAGGCCTCAGAGATAATAACCACTAAACCACAATGCTGCCTGTTTTAAAAATAAAAATGGTCTTCTATAGCATCATATAGAAACTTTCTCCTTCCAACCAGCTTCTAAAGTTTTCCCAAATAACCACTAAATAAACCCTGGACAAGTTTAAAATTGCACTCACAGGTTCAGCAGAGGAAGCGAGTGGAAGACCTTCCAGCCGATGTGCATGAGCGAGTTCGCGGCCAGGTTCCTGCGCGAGACACCAGAGAAAACATTTGTGTCATTATAGCATTAAACATTCTCTAAAAAACTGTGATTGCACACATTGTTCATTCCTATCCTGCAGCGTTACGTTCTCAAGCTCTGTCTCAGATCACGAGATTAAGCTCCGCCCCTCGAACAGTACAATCAAGTGGTGTTACGGTTATTATGACTCATCAGATGTAATAATAATAATGCAGGGTATGGCATCAGGCAGAGTTTTGGCCCAGTTCTAATTAAATATAGAGGTGAGTAATTGATTTGAGTTGTTTCTCAGTAGTGTAGTCATGAAACCGAGAAAATGAAAAAAACATCAAAAATCATTTTACCTTTGCTCTACTTCACTAGTTCACTACTTCATCACTTCTGATATTGTAATGATGTGAAAAAGTAACCATAGTTACAGTCTTCCCAGTTCTAGACAGTAACTTTTCTAGCTAGCTTTGTTTGGATTCACTGTAGCTTTGTCATTTTATTTGGCACAATGGAACAGCTTTTAGCCTCATATCCAGAGATTGTGAGTTGCTAAGTGATGCTAAAAAGTGTAACTTGGTTGTGATTTCTGGAGGGGTATACTTCATCATTGTCAATCCACTATCCATATTGGGGGATCTGAAGATCATGAACATTTACAGCATTTGGGAGACACCCTAATCCAGAAACAGTTAGATTTAATTTTCATTATACATCAGGGTTAATGGACTTGCTCAATAGTGGCCTTGCTCAATAGTGGCCTTGCTCAATAGTGGCCTTGCTCAATAGTGGCCTTACTCAATAGGGGTACCTGAGACCTTCCGAACTGTAGTCCTATGTCTTAATCACTGAGCTAACCATGCCCCGCTCTATGCATGTGTAAGTGGGTGGATAGCACTTTTCTCCAAGTGTGGCGCAGCACGAGCAGATATTTGAAAAGACATGGTTAGTTTTGTGACTCTTAAAGGAAGCTGGATTTTTAGAAGCTGGTAGAAAGTGACTATGGCCAAATTAAGTAAACTAGGATTATATCTTGTTATATTAGTTCAAGAGTCACTCATTAGCAAGACTCCTTTGCCACCTGCTGCATGTTTATTTTTCTCACTCCCCCTCCATAACTTTCTCAATGTGCTTCAAAAAAGTTTTGAACATTTTCCAACCGTGACCATTAAAGGCAACAACTTCCAGTGTGCTGGTGATTGACAACAAATCAAGTGTGAAAGCAGCCTTATATTTGTGCCCGGTGCCAATTATACTCTACCTTTTTCATTTTCATTTGCTTCATGGCCTGTCGGCTCTGAGGATGCCAGAGGCTTGTCAAAAGAAAACAAACGCTAAAGTGACAGCAAGTGATGGCTCTCGGGATGCAGGACACTTATGGGATACAGATTCTCTGTGGCAGGACTAATGGGGGCCAGCAGGGGTTCAAATACTTGTTTTCCCTCTCCTCAAAAGTTCATGTCAGATGTGTGAGCCATCAGGGCCTATCTATTACCAGCTCGATTCCTCTGCATTGCCATGGAGGGGGCATGAGCGGGGTGGGGTGGTGGTAGGGATAGCAGCTGCCACCTAGTACTGGAAGAAAGCAATGCTTGTCGATGATGATTTGAGACGTGATTATTAACACGTTGAGGATTCCGGCAGATCAGACGAATAAAACAACACACATTCGTGTAATCCGGTTCCGTTGGTCAACTGTACAGTAGATCGTACAGTATTTTACAGTTCTTTAGCCTTGAGCAGCCCGCGTCTCTCTTTCTCTCTGCCTCGCCTCTGATCTTAGAGACACATCTGCTCCCACTACACATCGCTCTGTGAAATATTGATTGAGTCATAATGGACCCTTAGTGGAGTGTATTTATTATGCATCAGCTGTCAATAAGACGCCAAAGTGAGCGAGTAAAAGGTGACTGCTGGATGTCGGATCGGGTTTCGTTCCCCCTCCTCTTCATCTCCACCCTCGCCACCAGCTCCCCAAATCCCACACCAGCGCCTCCTCCTTGACCGCTATCGCCCCGATCAACAACACTAAGCATGTCGCACAGGCAGCGAGGGAAAGACTACAAGATGGAGGTGATAAGGGTCGCCCATGACACCGAGCTGCCTTTCGTTACATGTGGGTCGACAACACAACCTGGACCCCCCTGAATTATAAAATGGCAAATTAGGATCCTTTAGCGACTTTGCTGTGTTGTCTTATTAACAATCTTTGAGTAGATCATGATTCATCAGAACGCATTGAGATATGATACGATAAGGTGTGAATAGATTTCAAAACCGGTATAATCTTTGATTTGCTAGTCTTTGGAAGGAGTCTCCGGTGTCAGTACTTTGTATCGGTCAGGTACAGGGAAAGACGCTCCACATCATTTAATTTAAAAATAAACAGATAAAAAGGACAAATATAAAATGTTAGCGTTTGGAACTTTGCTGTGGTCTAAGAGGCAGAAAGGCAACCAACGGTCCTTGATAATTTTCTATGCCAACACATCCCAAAGGTCTTTCTAGTGTTGGTGCTGTTGTTTTATTTTAGTTTGACCGCATAATGTTGAAAATCAGAGTTAATCCCAGGTATTAAAGGTTAGAGCAACAAATTCTTGATCAGCACACCTTAGTTTAAAGGGCACGTATTATTCACTTGTAGTCATGTTTAGATATTCAGATGGGTATCTCATGCGCATGAACAAACAAACAAACAAAAAAAAACATACGTTAAAAATCAGTGCTATTCGTCCTTTTCTGTTTTTATTAGATGTTTCAACTAATGTGACCTCATATAAGAAGAGCCCCTCCCCCCAGCCCCTCAACTCAGCTCTGCTGTTCTCTGAAGGGGCGTGGCTCTCCCGGTCCTCATTTATGTAAACACTGAAGGCAGGAGTAGTGCGAGTTTGGGATCTTAAAAAAGACACACACACACTTTGATGGAGCTCTGAGAACTTGTTAAAGATAATGTAAAATATGGGACCTTTAATCCTTGTTAGTGTGACTTTGATTAAGCATTCCTCTAGTCCTTCTCGTTCTGTCATTACTCTTCATTCGGCTTTTCGAGTCCTACACCGTGCTCCGTGCTGCTGGTAAAGCACTGAGCAGTTCTGATAAGGCTTTTGTGGTTTTGTCACCGGATCCGAAGGCGGCTGACGACAATCAGCAGTTCTGTCGAAAAGCAGCGACTAGCGGTGACTGACACTTACAAACAAGGACACAACAGGAGACTGCGGAGAAAAGAGGGGTGAAAAAAACAAGAAAAGAAAACTAAAACACACTTACAGGTATTGCAGCTTGATGTTGTATTGGAAGGCTCGATTGGAGATCGAGAGCAAGCTGCAGTTTGTAACTGTGCTGGAAGGGAAACCACACACACACACACACACACACAAACACACACATATACACAAAATGAAGGGTGGTTCGAAGAGCCAGTCAACTGATCATATCTTTAGCCAAAGACATAAATCACGTCTGATTATGTTCTAATCTCATAAGTCAGGCTAATTGTTTTATGACCCAATAAACCAAACAACCAGGAAACATTCGTAGCCACATTTTAAGATCTTGTCTGTCACTGTTTCCATATTAAAATTTTATATATATATATATATATATATATATATATATATATATATATATATATATATATATATATACAATCTATAGAATATATACGAGGATCACAATGAACACTTTCTCTTCCAGATCCTTAAATACTCACAGGTTCTTCAGCTCTCTGTAATTGATGAAGTCCACGTCTGTGATGTGCTCCAGGTTCTTTTGGTTCTCGATGTAGCTGTGCGTTTTGACATGGGATGAAAAGACATTATGGAAAGCTAATTATTTAATGGATTTATTTACATATATGCATTTTTTATTTGTGATTCTGATTGGTCAGGAGGTCTTTTCTAAAGTAACAGCTCATTCACAGGGACTTGATTGAGGCAATGTGTTGGAAATGGCAAGACCTTGGACGTACGTAAGGAAGTACAGTACAGTATGTATGGAAGGAGTCTCCAGTGTCAAACAGGTAAACTTTTGATTGTGTCTTTCTTCCATGCCTGTTCTACAATGTTAAACACAACTGTAAACAGATAAAAACTTAACTTAATACAACTTTAGCTTGCACTTTATGGTTTCTCAGTAACAGGAGAATGTGGATTTATTATTTTTTTTCTCATTAACTTTAAGCGAGAGAGTGTATAGAGAATGAGCGTTTATAGCTGCTGTAACATAAGCGCATACTGGAACTAAGTATAAATAGACAAGAAGTGAAGCTCTTTAATAATAACCAAAACCATTTGGCAAACCGCTGTGTGATGTACAATAACCTGATCTAGTTACTTTAGGGTGTTTATACTGTAGGACTATAACTTTGTCATAGCATTGATATAACATTGTTGATTGTTTTCCTATAACAGCATGACAGCTAAACTGATGTCATTGCACTACAGTTTACAAATATTAATATATTGATCATAATGATACTATTTTTTTTTAATGAACCTGTTTTAATCCGCGTATTAGCCTTGGCTTTTTTTGTTTGCTTTTCCTGTTATATAAAGATTAGAGGATAGTGTGTCGGTCAATACTTTTTAGAGTACACTCTAAACCAGACTAGAGTGTGTACAACCACAAAACTAATTAAAAAGAAAAGTAAATCTAGTCCAGAGCAGGGCAAATGGCAGGAAAACAGTCAGGGTATTGAGTGATGCCCCGGTGCACGCTCGGGTTACCTATTGTATTCTCGATTAACGGAATCTTCGTCTTTGATGCTGTACTTCTAGACGCTGTAGAAACTGCAACTTGTTATTTTTTAAATTTTTTTAGTAAAATCTTTACACGTTTATAAATGAAGAATAAAACCAGGACAAAAACATTGATAAAAGTCAGAATCAACATTCAAACCTGACAATATTAGACAATCTGGTTGATGTACAATCACTATAATTACTGCTAAACTCATAAACACAGCCATAAAAACAATCCTAAAAGTCTTTCCTTCTTTCTTTCTTTCTTTCTTTCTTTCTTTCTTTCTTTCTTTCTTTTTCAGTCCACAACTATTACGCAAACACAACACAACCCGAAGCAGGAGCACTTATTTATTTGTGTCTGATTGAGCCATAGGGCTCGTAATGTAATTATAGGGGAGGTGGGACGAGGATCTTGAACCACCCTCGCTTATTCGATTGAGCCAAGTGGGTAATATTTCATCTATTGTTCTCGGCATTTGTCGGCAATTCGCAGAATTGAATTTATAACATGATGCATGATGAATTTCGGCTGCTGCTTCAGAGGTAATGGCTCCTTGTTGATGGTAGTGAGGTAATGCTTCTCCTCCCAGCAAAAGTTATGTCCCTGCATTCTACTAATATAGGAAATGGCTTTTGTTTCATGAGTACAAGTGTTCCGTATAAACACATCGTCGGGGATTGGAACAGCTTGAAGAAACACTTTATTGTCGCTTTTTATGGAGGAAAAACATGGATAATTAAGTGTAGATCCAATTTTTGAAAATAAATACTATAAAATGTTGCAAAGATGAATTTATCCCTTCTTGACAAGCTAGATTATTGCGTTTAGTCTGAAGATCATCTGGAGTTAAGTGATAGTTTGGTTTTTGAGATCATCAGGTCCAAGTGTCACTTGGAGAACCCTAACACAAACAGCATGACCTGGACAGGAAGTGCACAGAATTTGCATTCCTTTAAAAGTATTCCGATATAGCATTTTTTTTTTCTGATTTGCAGTTCCTATTAAGGAAGCGACATCTCGGAGATGTTTACCCAAACTTCGGTGCAACGACACTACAGTCCAGAGGATGCACGACACGTTCAAGTTATGCAAGAAACACTTGTACATGCCAAGACAGTTCTACAAAAAATGCATTTATCAACCCTCAAGTTAAAGTTAGAGTTAAGTTAATCCCATTTGGTTTAAACTTTCCTTAGAGCTTGGGACTCTTCGTGAAATCTCTTGGACTCCATGGATTGATGAGCAGATCAGAATCTCTATGATAAGATCACCCTAATTGTACCCATGCAAGGCTTTCTCAAATGTGAACCATGCGCACCACAAACATCAAGCAAATCATCAAGAACCCTAGACCTGGCCTCAGAATCATCAAACCCCATCTCTTAAACCTGACTCACATTTCCGTGACGTTCTCGCTCTCCTCCTGTGCGAGCACCGGGATGCTGTTGATGCGGTCCTTTTCCAAGCACTGGAGCATGGCGAAGGAACACCGACAGGCCCTGGGGCAGCCGACCCACGCTCCTGCCGCCAGGCCGAGCATCAGGAACAGTGCCAAGGCCAACTGGCACATGGCCCTGTCAGCCATGGTGAGCGCGACCTGCTCTCGGTTGTGTCCGTTCACTGGATATGTGGATAAACTGGATCTCTTGTCCTGTCGTGTTGGTTATCAAGCCACTGGAGCAGCAGTGAGGCAAGGGCCCAGGGGAACCGTGGGCTGCTGCCTCCTCTCCTTTTCCTCGCCTCTCGTCTCTCCTCTTCTCTCCTCTTCACTGCTCCAGAGTCAGAGATGGAGAGAGGGATGGCAGGGGAGGGGCAAGGCAGTCCATTAGCCAGCGGGGTGTGAAAGGGGAGAGGGGAGAGAAGAGATGGCGGGATGGAGGGTGGTGGGGGGGGGGGGTTATGGGGGAAACCGAGAGACAGAGAGACAGAGTGCTGTGGTCATCAGACACCTCCAAGACACGAGCGGAAGCTGGCCAGAAGACCGACGGGTGCTGCAGGTGGACGGCATCGAGAGCGAGGCCACCACCTGTTAGAGGGAGGAACTGGGAGGAAGTCGAGGATCAGAGTTCCTGTTCGGATTTATCACTAGGAGATGTCTCCAAACGTCCAAGGTTAAAACATCAGACAATGGAGATTTGTTCCTTCGAAAAAAATGTATTCCTCGATGAAAAAGTCTTCATCAAAGAATCTCCTGCGCGATGCAGGACGTTGGTGAAGACGCAGCTGGAACTGGTATCAGTGCTGGCTGCTTTCTGTCTAATAAATAACCTCACTCAAACTAAACATACACGGTCCTTTGTCCTTTGAGGCTTCTCAAGAGACAGAGACAGACTTTTTTTTTCTTCTTCAAAATCTCTAGGAATAAACATCAAGCCCAACCCCCGTCCCTCAGTCCACACACACATGGGAATAAGGTCATAGTGCGCCGAGGACAAGCGGTGAAGCTGAACTGACCTTTTTCCGGCTTCACTTGGGACACAACGCCGGTCCGTCCTCGTCTTCTGTCCCAAAAACAGACAGCTGAAGGGCAAACCCATGTATGGTGGCTCCTTCCATTCAGGGCTATTGTCCTAAAACTATGTCTGAAAAAATCTTTTTAGCATCTTCAAAGCAGGAGCCCACATACACACACACACACACACACACATACACACACACACACACACACACACACACACACACGCACACAGAAAGCTTTTAAGCCCATTTCACACATTTGGCTCCTTGTTGGATTATCATTGCCAAGCTGTTTACCTCTTTATACCCAGCTTCAGTCAGTCATCGATTTATTTCTTTTTCTCCCAGACCTTCCTTGACTGCCTCAGAAATAACTTAAGTGGCGAGAGTTATCGTTCTTTAATTAAAGCCTTGATGTTATTTATGATCTATACAGACTGGCAATCCTTCAGATGGCGGAGTCCTTTTTTTTCTTTTCTTTTTTTTCATGGTCTTCTGTTTCCACCTCATTACGTGATGAGATGTAGAAGTGTGTAAATGAACTTCAGATGAATGCTGCACGTTGCTTTCCCCCATGTCTTCTCCTTGACTTATTTCACTGTAACCTGCTGGAATAATTTCCTCGGCATGGTTATTGTTGGACGTCCACATGAGAGGATGTTAAAGGATAGGCTGATTGAGGGACGCCGAGCTAATCAGAGCAAATCGTTCAGAGATCATTCAGAGTAATTTCTCGAGAAATCGATGAGAAATGTAGAGACCTATACATTTCGTGTAAACTTCTTCTTTAATTAATATGCAGAATTTTTCATTCCTGTAAAGCTGCTGTGTGACAAAGTTCATTCTTAAGCGTGCTATATAGATAAAATTGAATTGGAACAAGATTGCAATTGCGCTTATGATTAATATCTGTGAAATATATATATATATTTTAAACTTCCCCTTTTTTGCAATATTTTCCACAATCCATTCAAACTATAACGGAAAAAAAAGAAAAGAATAAAAAAATTACAATCATCCCAGTCATGCTGTTTTACACAGTAAAGTCACGTTTCTGAAGAACATGTTGTTGATTTACAGTATATTACATTTTCATAATAATTGTTTATTAAAAATTATATATTTATTTGTCATCAAATCAATATATTCAACAAATCAAAGAATAGAAATAAAAAATGAAATTTGTTGCGATACGCATCTCACAACTCAACAAGTTTTTATTTTGACTTTCAGTTTCACATGTTAATCATATATAGTTATATTTAATGGTACAAACACGCCCTTGAGACAAGTTTCCACTGCACCAAGCACATCATAGTTGTACCTTTACCATGGGGAGGTTGTTACCCTCTAATATTTAAAAACAGACAGTTCAACCCCTCACATATCATGTTATAATAATAAATGATCATTATATCTGTTGAAAACCATGATGAAGTGGATGACTTTTTTGATTCAATGTAATTAATTAAATTCAATTTTATTTGTATAGCGTTTTTAACAATTGACATTGTCACAAAGCGGCTTTACACAATCAATAGAATTATTTAAGTTTGTATGGAATGTGAAAGTGTATAATTTAAAATGTTCAGATCGTCCCCGATGAACAAGCCGAGGAGACACCGACAGTGGCAAGGAAAAACTCCCTGAGATGTCAATATTAAGAAACCTTGAGAGGAACCGGACTCAACAGGGAACCCATCCTCATCTGGGTGATAACGGACAGTAGGGATTGATCTGCACTCATACTGTGTGTCTCAGGTAGACTGTAGGAAACTCCTTCATCAGAAAGCAAAGTTCTAATCCTGGAGCAACAAATAGATACATTACAAATGTACTCCTTGAAATTGTATTTATCACATAGACAAACATGCACAACATGATATGCAGTGAAATGCTCAAACCCCTATCCATAACCTCAAAAGGAAAGAATAGAATAGAAAAATTCTGGTCATTTTGATTCATACATATATTTCTCACACATTCCACATACGGTACATTTCCATAATTTTCTTTTGATTCTGTACAGATTCTGCTTGGAGGCATTAAGCATTGTTAACAGCGCTGTACAAATAAAAAAGATAAAAATATGCACTAGAGAATACAGTTAAACTAAAGGTTGAATTTTCAATACGAATAAAATGTAAATAAAATAAAGATTTTTAAAAAAGTAAAAAAATGTATATTCATCGCTTATATACAAAGTGAGTGATGCTGTGCTATTCAACTGCACTAGCTGAGATGTGTAATGGAGCAGCTGTTCTGGTACGTCTTGTCCTTTTAAAAATTTATATTGAAAAGCCTATATTTATATTTATATTGAAAAAAAAATTACAAAAAAAAAAACGAAAAAAGGAAAAAATATATCTTTTTAAATACACTCTGGGTCAGGGGGGTTTTCACCTCATCCACGGGTGAAGAACTCAACTATCTCCAGTTGTTGAACCCAAAGTTATCAGCGTGTTTTATTGTCGATTCCATTAGCTTTAAATGCCTGGAGTAACACTAATCTACAAACTGTACGACAAACAGAATAAAACACGGCGGTAACAAAACCTCCTTTTGGGTGTGTACGACATGCTGTTACGCTGTATTTCTTACATAGAATATTTCTGGTAATGAAGCGTCACTGTGGTAGGTTAATAAAGTACATTCCTTCCCCCCCCCTCTATCAGCACCATATTTCCTCTGGTGCTCTTTATTCTTCCTCGCCGCGCTCTCGTGTCCACGTTCAACACAAATGCAGCATCAAGAACGCGTCTCAGTCTAAGGCATACTCTCTGATTGTTAATTTATTATTTATTTGTATATTTCTTTTTAGCGATATTTAATTGCTAGCTAACGGACAGACGATCGTGACTCATCTTGGGAGGATTTGCAAGCACGAGGCACGTGTAACGACGTGCCCTTTAAATGTTAAGAACACAAAGTGCGCCGCCACGGCGAACCCACGGAGGCGCTTTTCGGCTTATCAATGCTCCGAATCAAACCGCTATTCAGAACCGCTAATTACTAAAGTAGCCGACTCCACTCCACCGAGGAACCCGGGGTGCGTCCGCAGGCTTGATCGTGATTGACGGATGAGAAGAGGGTTAATCACGTCCCCCCTGTGTCAAGGACTCTCTTTTATAAGGAACAGCAGTGCAGGAGGAGTCGAACCGGCTTCAGAGCTTTTCATCGCTCACGACGAACACACGCGCCCGGCGACATTCCAGACCTTTCCTCTTGTTTAGTCTAATCACTTTTCTGGATTAAAATAGAGCGCGTACAGTTTCATTACAGACCCCCGAGAGACATGTGATGTTTGAAAATTCCTAAAGGATAATTAAATGTTTTGTGTGTGTGAGCGTTTAATTATCAGGAAAGTGTATATACTGTACTGTGAGATTGAAGCATTCCTCGGAGAACCCTTAAGGTCTCAAAATTTTCTGGGGAAAACTGAACTTGAAATCTCGTAGAGATTGAATTTTTTTTATATTTTATTGTTTATTATAATAAACACATATAGGGCTCAGGATTGTGCAGTAGAGAGTGACATAATTCTTTTTGTTTTTAGCAAAATAGGCGACATGATGAACTGAATTTTATTTGATTTTAACCAACTGGACAAAAATAGAAAAAATACAAACAAAAAATTCGAAAAATGCGTCACATAGGCAAAGAAATAGCACAGATACACATGATCAGGTGTTTTTATGGGGGTTTTCTGTGACCAAAATAATAATAATAATAATAATAATAATAATAATCTCATTTTGAGAGTTCTGCATTTTTGCGACATCATTCTTATATTCCACACACTGACAAGGCTTCAAATATAAGCACATATACTGTATATATATTTTTTATTTATTTATTTATTTATTGACCTTTGACCCGTGCTGTGTTGCCGGCACGTATCTGTGTCACTTGGGGTTTTAAGGGTTAGTATTAAATATATCACAAATGTGTCTCTTTGCCCAATTAAGGCTTATCTGATTAAAGACTGCTTTAGAACCCTTAGAGCACATTCCTACTATATATCCTGTAGAACCCTGCATTAAATTGGTTCCCCACCAGAAGCATAAGGATGGATGGAAGAAGCACCATGAATTATTGAATAAAAATAATAATAACCAGAACCTTTTTGTTTCTCTGTTGTACTTCTTCCAGAACCGATACTGATTATCTATATTTTATACTAAATAAAAAAGTCATTTAGAACCGTTAGGAGTTTGTCCTCTCTGGTGGAGTAAGAGTTCTGAAGAAGAATTTTAATCTTGGTTAATCGTCATTATAATCATTATATCATTAGAATCGTTACTTATGTGCACCATGAGCTAAATTCTGATGCATTAAGAAGAAAATAATGTCCAATAACTTCAGTTAACAGGGTTCTCTAATAACAGGGTTCTCTAATAACAGGGTTCTCTAATAACAGGGTTCTCTAAGGGTTCTCAGCTTTGAATATGGTTTTGCATGAAATGTTTGCTAACCATTTCCAGAGTTCGCTTAAGATCTCTTCATCAATATTGATCTACTGTAGGTGTAACTGTTGTGTTGTAGGCCTGTACATAAAACCTTAACGGTGAAGGTAAATGTTCTAGAGTTCTCCAAGTGATTTCTTGATCACAGATTTTTAAAAACCCATACAATACGTACATTTTTAATAAATTTGCATTTAGGTAACAAACTTCGTGGAAAATTTTATAATGACCTTCTGTTAATGTGAATTAACGTAATCTGCATGTCTTTGGACTGTGGGAGGAAACCGGAGTACCCAGAGGAAACCCACCAAGCACGGGGGGAACATACTGTACAAACTCCATGCACACAGACCGCGCGGGAATCGAACCCTCGGCCACCATGCTGCCCTAATGCACCTGAATTTTGATTTAAGACTGACTTGAAAAAACCCAACTTATCCCTTTAAGAAAATACTTTTGTATTTAAAGGGAAGATTTTTGCAGATCCATGCAGTTGTGTTTACAGGAAGTGACATGACAAGTTAAACCAATCCCGTTACTCCAGCTGAGGTGCTAAAAGGGATCTCTGGACTGCTCCTGGGCTTTGAAACAGTATTAACACTTCATTAATGGGAGCATGTGGGGAGGAAAATGCATGTGTGACCTTAATTTCCATGTTTCCTGGTTTAACATTTTCTTCATCTGTCATTTGCTTGTCTGTGTTATTATTATTATTATTATTATTATTATTATTATCCATTGCTCTGGACTATAATTTCCATTCTTGGATGCACTTAGTCGGTTTGCACATGCAGCATTTGTATCTGTATCTTGTCTTGCCTTTAATCACTTGATGTGTTTGATGTTAAATGAAATTCAGCTCGTTTTACCCAAATCATAATGATGTTCATAAGCAGTATAATAATGTACAGATGTACAATCATAACATTTACATTTCTACAAGCTATAATGTTCCTCCCCATACACACAACCATGGAAATTATGGGCTTAAATTCATGACAAATAATTCAAATTAAATCTACTGTACGTATTTGAGTTGCAGCAGTACAAGGTAGAGGGAAAAACAACAACAACAACAAAAAAGCACAGACATATTGAAAGAAGGGAGGGGGTGAATATTTATGCACCCCACTGTATATGAAATGTTCAGGACAGCCTTCAGCATTGTGTTCCTGTGTTTTTATTACACTTAGAGCAGGACTGTGAATGCAGTCAGTAATTTTCATTGCTCAGAGGTAATTATGGTTATTCACCAACGCCCAGTACACTCCACTCTGAAAAAAAGAAAGGGAGAAAAAAAAAAGCTTTTTCCATCATTCAATCACAGCAAGTTGTGGAAAGCAAGAAAAGAACGACGTTCTGGAAAAAAAAAATCATAAAAATCAAAGGATTAAAAAAAGCCATCAAAAGATGTTCAGATTTTAAAAAGTGCAATGTTCGGTTTGTAATTATGATAAATGTAAAGAAACCGAACCGTGCTCGAACCTTCCACTGCTTCTGGACTGCATTTTAGGGAAAACCAAAGCAGAAGGAGATGAAGACGAGGCATTAAAACAGTGGATCAAAGATGTTTTTGTAGGTTAGTGACCAAAAAAAAAAAGCCCTCTTCAGATCGATACGCTACGTCACAGCAGTGTAGGATTTAGTCGTCTCCATTTCAAGTCATTTTCTTTTTTTTTTTTCCAAACCTCCCAAACCTTATTTTCAATTCACATCTCCTCTGCAGAAGGAGAAAAAAAACCCATCGACACCCAAATCGTAATATTCGGAGCAGCTAACAGGCGGTGATAGTGAAACTCACTGGGGTAAAGCTGATCGATAGACTCGTGCTGCCGGGGGGTTTCAGTAATGTAACCCGATCCAGATTCGCTCATTAGGAGGCTTCTCGTGCCGGGGCTGGGGACTCGAAACGGCCGCCTTCATGCAGATGAGCCGAAACCCGAGCAGCTCGTGAGAGAAAGCGTTACTGAGAGACTAATGAACATCAGCCTCATCTCGGCTTCTTTCCTTGTTTTTATTATTAATTTATTTATTTATTTTGTTTTCTGATTTCTGTTCATCTTTATTTTTTTAAATCTACTCTGACAAGCTCCGTCTCTTTGTGTCTAAATGATAAAGCTTAGAGGTTTAGTACAGGTTCACTTTGGTGCCTCATCTCATTTCCCAAAATGTGGGTGTGTCTATACAGAAATTCTAGTGGCTCCGAGTGGGCGTGGCTTAGACCAACAGTCTCATAGTAGGTGTATACTAGATTAAGAGTGTGCGTGAGACAGAAATTTGGCTGTGTCTGTGCGGTTCCGTAGGGGTGGGTCTGACACAATGTGGGTGTGTCTTTGACTCCATATATAGAAATAAGAGTCGTTCAGAGTGTGTTTGAAGAAATGTAGGTGCGACTTTAGGTCTATATATGCAAAAAAGTGTATTTCAATGTGTGTTTGACAAAAATGTGGGCGTGTCAGAAATGTGGGTGTGTCTTTGAGTCTATATATGGAAATAAGTGTGTTCAGAGTGTGTTTGACAGAAATGTAGCTTGGTGTGTGTGTGTTTGTGTGTGTGTGTATGTGTGTGGCAACAGAAATGTAGGTAGGTCCATATATGGAAATAAGGGTGGGTTCGGGTTCGGGTTAGGGTTAGGGTTCGGGTTAGATGGAAACAGAGGACCATTAGGTCCAAAATAGAAATAAAAGAAATAAGTGTGACTCAGACAGACATACAACTGTGTTTCTTAGTGTGAATATGGAACTAAGTTTATGTTTGCCAAAGATATAAACATAGCTGGGTCTTAGTGTCTGTATAAGCAAAACTAGGAGCAGCGTAAATGGAAATGGAAGTGTGTCTTATTGTCCATGTGTAAAAATAAGAGAAGGTCAGAACAGGTCTGGCAGAGACAGAAATGTGGACATGTCTACTGTATGTATAGATGGATATAAGAAAGGGTCAAAGTGGGCATGGCAAAGTGCAAAAAGGGGCGTGTCTTTGAGTCTATATATTGTCGTTGTGCTGTGAAGCTCAATCCTGAGTGTTACAGGTGGATGAGGAGGATTTATACAGACAAGCACAGCTCACCTGCTTATTAACACAAATTTGCATGTCAGTTATACAGTATTTAAAGGAAGAGCTGAGGTTAGTGATGATAATTTAAAAAACTAAAATTAATTCCAGTCTCCTTTGTATCATTATTTTTTAATGAGCATTTTGATTTCTCATCTTAAAAATCTCCTTTAAGTCCTATATATATTTCCTTAATTTCACTTTTTTTCATCTCACTTTTTCTCACTTTCTTTTCCTGTTCATCAGTTCACGTTTCTCACTTCTCTCCAACCTGTAGATTTAAAAGTGCCTTTTTAATGCTTTTCCTACTGCAGGAACTAACAATTTTGGCATTTTCTTGGTCAAATGGAAGCCTGCTGTTTTGCAGTAGCACATACAGAAGGCATGTGCTGTTGATTCAGTCTCCCTTCTGAGTTATAAACATCTCTTAACATTTTTTCTTCCTCTCTCCCTCTTTCTGACCGACCTCACGGGGTAAGAGGAATGTACTGCCGGATTACTGAAGAAAAGTCTATAATGAAAAACCTCGCATGAGGTCACCTGCTCATAGAAGAATTCTAGATGATTAGAGTAATCTTTTTTTTTCTTCGGAAAGTCTTTGCCTACATCTATTTCTTATTTCTCCGAGACTCTCAAGAAGGACATTTCTAATTGGCAATATGAACCGAAGAAAAGTATAATGGGTCTGAATAAAAGAGGTCCAAGGCTCTTAAGAAAATTGGACACTGAAGATCTGGGTGGAGTTGGAACTCGCTGTTACAAAATCCAGGGTCACTTCACTATTCACGGGCAAGAAAGGAAACATTGTCCGTGCAGGAGTGGCCAATAACGAGCCATTCTAGTGTCTCCTCGTTTCTCTGTTTAGGTTTAAAACCTGATTATCGTTAATGTTTGTGACAGAGGAAACACGCGGAGAGTTTAAAGATGGTCAATAAATAACCTGGCACAATGCTACAGAGCGAGCATATCGATCTAATGTCTGATTTAAAGATGTACAGTAGAGCATCCAGTGAGAATATGAAGCGCGGGTCAGGTTCGCATCGGCTCACGAGCGCTTTATTCAACTCGCTCTCAAACTCAAACTGTCTGGAACATATTACTTAATGATGTGAGATGTCTGATTAAATCACATCACTTTTTCACTGCACTCTATCTATCTATCTATCTATCTATCTATCTATCTATCTATCTATCTATCTATCTATCTCTCTATCTACTGTATCTGTCTGTCTATCTATCTATCTCTCTATCTATCTATCTCTCTATCTATCTATCTCTCTATCTATCTATCTATCTATCTATCTCTCTGTCCGTCTGTCTGTTCATCTATCTATCAATCTATCCGTCTATCTATCTATCTATCTATCTATCTATCTATCTATCTATCTATCTGTCTGTCCGTCTGTCTGTTCATCTATCTATCAATCTATCCGTCTATCTATCTATCTATCTATCTATCTATCTATCTATCTATCTGTCTGTCCGTCTGTCTGTTCATCTATCTATCAATCTATCCGTCTATCTATCTATCTATCTATCTATCTATCTCTATCTATCTATCTATCTATCCATCTATCTGTCCGTCTGTCTGTTCATCTATCTATCAATCTATCCGTCTATCTATCTATCTATCTATCTATCTCTATCTATCTATCTATCCATCTATCAATCTATCCGTCTATCTATCTATCTCTATCTATCTATCTGCTGTATCTGTCTGTCTATCTATCCGTCTATCTATCTATCTATCTCTATCTGTCTGTCTGTCTGTTTGTCCATCCATCCATCCACCTACCTATCTATCTGTCCGTCTGTCTGTTCATCTATCTATAAATCTATCCGTCTGTCTGTCTATCTATCTATCTGTCTATCTATCTATCCGTCTGTCTGTCTGTCTATCTATCTATCTATCTATCTATCTGTCCATTCGTCTGTCTATCTATGCACTGAAACTGGAGACTCCTTCCTTACGGAGATCTCCACTGTATTAGATTACCCAAGTGTTTTTTTGTTGTTGTTTGTTTGTTTTTTGTTTTTGTTTATGCAAAAAGTATACAAGTACCTGTGGATGCACTGTTGCTATAGAAACAATCCAGTATTAGACCAAGTGCATTATGGGTGTATTATCATAAACCTGTAAAGTGTGTGTCTGCACTGTATGATAAAATTTATCAACATCTTCCAGAATCTCTGGAAAAAAACATTCAATTAATTTATTACTCAATTGTTTATATGGGTTCTGTTATCCAACTGTAAATCTTTCCATATATATTGACCTTCTCGTAAGGGATCATCAAGACGATATGGAGATCTGGAGGTGAATAGAAATGGCTTCTTTTATAACGCACTGAGCAAAAGGAGCACTGAGCAATTTGTCTCTACTATACATACGACTCACCTCATGAATTCATGACCATGAACAGTACAGCGAGACCGGGGCTGAAGCTCAGCCGTGCAGTGTGGAGGCAGCGTCTTCTCCGTGTCCTTGTGTATCAAAAGTGATTCAGAGGCTAGGCCCTACTGTAGCGCAAGCTTTTGTGCGCGTACATGAAGGGACGTGCTTGAAGAGCGGATGAATGGAAGAACTAACCAATGAACCGTGTACTGGTTAAACACTCTCGCGTTATCTCTAACAGCTAAAATGTTCATCTCAACAACAAAAAAATCATGCTTCAACTGTACATATCGGCACCTTATATACAAACTGTATGAAACATGCTTACCAGTCTGGGAACGCCAGATCTCTTTCGATCTCAGAGGGATAGTTACATAATACTGTCGCCTTGCACCTCCAGAGTCGAGGGTTCAAATCCCACCTCAGACATGCATCTCTGGTGGGGCAGGGGTGGCTCAGTGGTTAAGCTGTTTGACTGCTGATCAGGAGGTTACCAATTTGAAATCCCAGCGCCACCGGGCTGCCGCTGTTGGACCATTGAGCAAGGTCTTTCAACCCCAAAGTGCTCAGATACAATTGGACATCAAGCTGGCAACCCAATAGCCACAAAAGGTCATGGGTTGCTCAGTGGTTAAGGCATTGGACTACAGTCCGGTTACGGTACTGCTCAGATGTTTAATAAGGGCGTCTGTCAAATGCCTAAATATAAATGTAACAGCGTGAGAAACTCCCAGAGAAACAAGGGATATACCTCCAGTGATGGGGGGCATCTGACACCCAGTGTGCTGGATGGCACATGGACGTACACTTTCCCTATCCCCGTGCTTGGCCCCAGTTGGTGGGCTACAGTAATTGGTGATTCCAGGGTGTACCCTGCCTCATACACTGAGTGCCCTGGGAGAGGTTCCTTACACAAGAGAGGGAGAGAGAGGGTATAAAACATGTAGTATTCAGTTAACTCAACCCAAGGATTATATTAAAGCTCTGCAAAATTCACTAATCTGATTGGTGTTGATTCATTTTCTATACTATTGGATAGAACTATGTTTCTATTGGAGATCTCGTCACATGGATGCCCCGTGTGTCTCTTTGGGATGCGTCTGGTGTCTGGGGACGGTTTCACTCTACTATGAAGACGGTTCTGGCCTCGACTGATGTTGACAGATGTTTCTCTGAGGACTTGACTTGGCTGCAGTTGCTTGATAGTTCAGAACTGGAATTTCCTACAAGTCTACCTGAGCCTCCAATAAACTACCTGGACTCCATATTACTGTAACATCAAATAACAATAGATCAATCCCTGCTGAACGTTATCACCCAAATGAGGATGGGTTCCCTGTCGAGTCTGGTTCCTCTCAAGGTTTCTTCCTATTACCATCTCAGGGAGTTTTTCCTTTTTGCACTCGGCTCGTTCATCAGGGACAATCTGACCATTTTGATTCATACACATTCACACTTAAATAATTCATATGATTGTGTAAAGCTGCTTTGCGACAATGACAATTGTTAAAAGCGCTAAACAATTAAAATTGAATTTAATTTAATATTGTTTTTAAAAACCTTTATGGAAGGAGTCTCCAGTGTTTTCTGACACCAGCATTAAATATTACATTAGGCACAAAACAGGCACGATTGCTCCCGCCTCCTTATCACCTCTACTGGTCACCGTTCATATTATTATTTTTTTTCTCCGTACTCGGGTACACTTCTGTTTTTACACTCTCCGATACAGCAGGTGGTAAAATATACCGCCTTGGTTTTTGAGCCGCCAATAAACAAGTGAAGTAGAGAACAAGGTAGTTAACCTTCACCCTATGCCTAATATGATTGATATGATATGTTCGTGAAAAATGTCAAGATTCAATATGACCAATTCAATTGGACACTGGACTCGTTCCCGAGCGCAGGACGATTGTGTCCTCACTGATCAAAACCAGACTTTGGAGTCAAGTGGTCTCGGAAATGATCACAGGCCCTAATGTGAAAAAGCCCCCAAATTGACTGTAGTGTGAGTGTGTGCGTGTGTGTGTGTGTGTGCAATAGGTTGACCCCCCCATCATGTGCACGAAGTCCTCTGAGGCTCCAGGTCCCCCTGCGACCCTTCAGAGGATAAGCAATGTAGATGATGGATGGAAATGGTGTTTTGTAGGATGTTAACTAATCACAGCTTCAGGGTTTGTGTTTTTTCCTCCAAAAAATCAGTTATTCCGCATCTCCGCGGTCGTGGATGGAATAAACCGCACAGGATCAGCAGCACTGCATTTCTATTCCCAGCATCCTGTCTCTCGGTCGCACTCGGGAAGCAGCTCGGATTTGAACTCGAGCTGCTACGAGTCCTCCTGCACGTGTGTGGTACTGTATGTGAGACGAATGTGAGATCTTTCATCACGGCAGGAACGGGGAACGTGCTCAGCTTGCTGCGGAACAGTGAACCAGCCGGACCCTTGGGAACGATGCGCGGCACACTTTCTTTTTTTTTGTTTTTGGGTCACGGAGCACTCTACTTGTTTTCCTGCTCTTAAAAGCACAGCGTTGTGGATTCAATTTACTGCCTTCCACGAGTGGTGGGTGGGGTGTGTGTGTGTGTGTTTGTGTGTGTGTGTGTGTGTGTGCGTGCTCATAAAAACATCATCTGTGAAAGGAGAAACGAGGTCGTCCAGCAAAGAGCTGATTGTTCATAGAATATAAAGAGATGTGTTTCCACCTCCCACAGAACCCGCCCCCCCCTCCCCATACACACACACACACACACACACACACACACAAAAGGACTGTTAGCGTGGCTAATATTTATATTTATAATATAATATTGATAGGTTCCTTTTTGAAACTGGGACATGGATTGATTGAGCTTTTTATGAAATGATACCTCCAGGTGTGTTTTTTTTTTTTTTGCTTCAAAACACCCAAAATTATTCAGACTTCCCAGTAATGGTACTCCATTCACTTCGCCTGGTGAAGAAACGCAAAAGCAAAGCTAATTATTAAATCTTTGTAAACTACCAGTTTGCGCTCACTCAAAGCACATTTACATGCAAATGCGATCTACTGAAGAATTTTTCATCATTTTCATGCATTTTTTTTTTATACAAGATCTTGTGTTGATGAGTCAAAGCACTCTGTAAAGTTTAATCCAGCACAAGTCAAAAATGTCTCTTTCACAGGACAGTGGTGAGACCAGCGATGCTCTACGGCTTAGAGACAGCGGCACTGAAGAAAAGACAGGAGGCAGAGTTGGAGGTAGCAGAGCTGAAGATGTTGAGGTTCTCTTTGGGAGTGACAAGGATGGATAGGATCAAGAATGAGTTCATCAGAGGGACAACCCATGTTAGATGTTTTGGAGATAAAGTCAGAGAGGCCAGATTGAGGTGGTTTGGACATGTTCAGAGGAGAGATGGTGAATATATCGGTAGAAGGATGCTGAGGTTGGAACTGCCAGGCAGGAGGTCTAGAGGAAGACCAAAGAGGAGATTTATGGATGCAGTGAGAGAGGACATGAAGTTAGTTGGTGTGAGAGAAGAGGATGCAGAGGATAGGGTTAGATGGAGGCAGATGATTCGCTGTGGCGACCCCTGAAAGGGAACAGCCGAAAGACGAAGAAGAAGAAAAGAAGATACAACTTCACCAAGCGTTTAAATAATCTCCACTCATGATTCAGGATTTTGTTTATCTCCACTCCTTCCAGGTTTTAATAATGTGTTGGACAGGTCTGAACCCCATTACTGTCATTTTCAATCTCCTTAATTGTTGACGCAAGAAAATAAATGAGAAGCTCCTCAGTTGCATCGTTTAGGGTTAAAGTATTGCTGCAGCTGAAACGTATTCGCGGCTGCAGTAATTATCCAGTCAGAGAGTCTTAAGTATTTGTAGTGTGCTTTATTGATACGGACAGACTTTAAAGACAGACTGAGGCTTAGACATACTGATGTCTACTAATGTTATTGATTCCCGAGGAGAAATCTGAATGTTACCGCAGTCCAGCACATCAATGCAGGAGATGAAGCTAAAAACGGATCAAAAAATCACATCAATCGTAAGAAAATAACGTTTCGGGTTTAAGGAAACTCGCAGGGAAATGACAACAGATCCAGCCTGCAAAATGAAATCAGTTTGAATTTGATTTTAAAGTCAAGTGTAATTTTGTGCATGTTTGATTTTGCATGTAAGTGCAAAAAATAAATAAATAAATAAATCAGCAAAAAAAACTTTTTAATGGGAGAAGTTCTTGTGTTCATTAATTCTGACCATGAATGAGTTTGTAATGGGCCATAGTCCAGTTTTTCTTACTTGTGGTTTAATTAAAATATTAAATTATGAATATTTCTTAATTTGTATGTTCTTATAAATCTTGGAGTTTTTTTGTTCTTTGCATTGCACTAGTAACATAGACTAAGATAATCTAATCTAGTGTCCAGTCTTACGGTGTCTATCTTAAGACTATTAAAGAGCTTGAAACGGATGGAACAAGTGTGTGTCTTCAGCTTTGTTCAACATTAGAGCAAGAAGGCCAGTTTTATCATTATTGGAAAAAAGAAAACTATTAAGAAATACAGATTCAGACTACAGATACTGTAAGTGCACACTCTTAAAATCACTCCGTTATTTATTCTTAAACAAGGGCGCCAATAATTCTGGAGAACATGTCCCTTTGGCATTGTGTGAGTACTGCCATACTAAATGTTTAGATGTTTTGTCACTATGGCAGAGGACCAACAATGTACAACAGAAAAGAGTTTGACATCACAGCCTGCAAGGTTTGACATCACAGATCGCACTCACACTACCAAGGAAATTAGAACCATTTTTTATTCACACGCAAAAAGAAAGTTTCATACATATGTAAAAAGAAAATGTACATTACAGTAATAAATTGTATAAACACAATCAAATAACAAGGACTTATTCAGTGGTCGCAACCATCCCCTGCGTTGATCTCCTGTAATGTCGTCACACGCGGCGTCCGTAGCATGGAGCAGGGACGGCTGATCCTGAGCATGATGCTCATACACTCTCCACCTCCAAGCTGAGAAAAACTCCTCTATCGGATTGAGGAAAGGAGAGTACGGTGGTAGGAACTCCATGACCATCCTTGGATGCGTTGCAAACCAGCCCCTAATGAGTGGGCTATGGTGGAAATTGACATTGTACCACACAATTACATAAATGGGTAGGTGAGACCCTATGAGACCTCTCTCATTTCCAAGAAGATGAGGAGCTTGTGTGTGTTGTCTGGGCCAAGACTGGGGATGTGAGTGGCCACACCATTCAGAAATGGCAGCACACAGTTATATTGCCCCCTCGCTGACCTGGGACATCCACTGTGGCCCGGTGGCCAATAATATTACGGCCACGTCTTCGGCCCTTGGCCAGGTTGAAGCCAGCTTCATCCACGAACACCAGGATGTGAGGGGTCTCATGTCCTTCCAGTGCCATTATTCTCTAAAATAGAGGAAAGAACATAAAATCAGTCATCCCATCAAATGAGGGAGTACTGCAGGAGTATTTGATAGAAAGGGGAAATACTGATGACTTCCTGAGATGTTACAGTACAACCTACAGTATTAGATAGATTTGATTGGGAGACAACAAAATAAGGATTATAAAGATAATTGTATAATATGTTGAAATTGTTGAAGTCAGATGAAGCAAATACTGATTCTGAAATCAGGTAAAGGAGGTATTGAAACCAAATAAAGTGAACTACTGCTTACTGTGATTGCAGGTAAGGTTATAATGAGAGACAACCAGTAACTGACTTACATTTACACACTGGTACCGCAGCTCCTTCACTCGGGCAGAGTTCCTCTCCAATGGTACCTTGTAGATTTGTTTCATTGTCATCTGATGCTTCTTCAAAACCCGGTCTATTGTGGAGATGCTTATTGTGTATATGATTGTCCTGAAGGATGGCATCACGGATCTGTCTCAATGTGATGGCATTATTTCCCATCACCAGGTTACAAATCTCTCTTTCCTGTTGTTCATTGAGCAGTTTTCCTCTGCCACCCAAAATCTCTACAGTAAGTTATACATTTTTTGCCTCACTCACGCACAGTGCCCTGTCCTATACAACATATAATTCCATCATAGATTACATAGAGTACATACCTGTTTTCCCTGCGAAAGGTTTGGATGATGGAGGAGACTGTAGAGCGAGGCACATTAGGCTGCACTCGGCGACCTGCCTCATGGTTTATGACATGTGGCCCGCATTTCATTCGGGACAGCAGAGTGTCTTCCCGCTCCTCGGCCTCTTCCCCCTGTTCCTCCACCACGCATTCTCAGTCCTCCTCTTCTTCTTCTTCTTCTTCCTCCTCTTCCTTGAGCAAGAACTTCCCCTTGTCCGTTTGCTTGGCCTTGTCTATCCATGTTCAGAGATCGGACTGGCGCTGGTCAAGCTCTATATATCATGTGTTTGGCAGCACACGATCATGGAAAACACCTGTGTGTGTGACGCTCCCCGTTCGTTAGTCTAGTTTCACCTGACTGTCAATGACTGTCATCAATCTATCAAATATTCAAAGAAATTCATATATGGTATTCATGGTATTATGTTCTTGACCCATTTTGACAATTGAACAGACCGTTGTGCATGCGAGGACTTATACAATGAAATCATGCTGACATGTTTTGGAGAGAATGATCATTAGACTGAGAATCAACTAATCAGTTTAGATCTACAAGATCATTTGCAAAGATGCACTGAGACAATTGAGACATGTACTAAGGCATTTGCCATTTGATAAAATGAATGAGAAACGCCATTCTGTTGTGAACATTTGCCAAGAGGTTTGGAGGTTTGTCCATGTTATTTCTGTTTCAAGAAATGAGCCAAACGGCGGCGCGGTGGTGTAGTGGTTAGCACTGTCGCCTTGCACCTCCAGGGTCTGGGTTCGATTCCCCGGCCAGGCTCGATTCCCGTCTCTGTGTGCATGGAGTTTGCATGTTCTCCCCGTGCTTGGTGGGTTTCCTCCGGGTACTCCGGTTTCCTCCCACAGTCCAAAGATATGCAGATTCCTAAATTGCCCGTAGTGTGTGATTGGGTGTGTGAGTGTGTGTATGTGTGTGTGCCCTGCGAAGGATTGGCACCCTGTCCAGGGTGTACCCCGCCTAGTGCCCGAAGTCTCCTGGGATAGGCTCCAGGTCCCCCACGACCCTGAACACAGGATTAAGCGGTATAGAAAATGAATGAATGAATGAATGAAATGAGCCAAACCAATGGAGAAAAACAGTAAGACCCTCTCTGTGTCATTTTTCCTCTATAAAACATCTCTCTCTCTTTCTCCTTCTGTGTTGCAAAAATAATGGCACCCCGGACTCGATTACGTAACGTTAATTGTGCGCTTTAATTTGTTCCTCGTCTCCGCAGGCCCTTATCGTCTCCATGAATCGAAGAGGACAGTTTAATGATCGTCTGCGGACTGCGTTGACGATGTTGTGTGTGTTTGCAAGGTTATGGACAAGCTTGTAATCGGAACAAGATCCTCCTTAAGATCCTTTACAATCTTGTGTTTCCAGACTTGTGAGACAAAGCGCCGAAAAATTTATGTTTGGATTATTATTTATATTATACATGTATCCAAATAAAACCACATAGATGCCTACTCTATAGGAAGCTCTGGAAAAAAATTTGACAGCGCAGCAATTTACTTCTGGAAACTTCTGGAATGTCATCAAAAGGAAGATGGAGGGTCGCAAACCATCAGGTAAAGCTGAGCTGTTTGGAATTTTGCATTAAGAGTGATATATAAAGTTCCCCGACAGCAATGTGAACAGGAGAGACAAAACGCATGAAAGCTGTAACAGCAAATCTGGGTTATTATTCCACCAAAAAAAAAAAATTCTTAATGTTTAAAGCATTAACACAATTTGTTTACGAATGATTTGCATTTAGTTTTTTTTTTTTTTTTTTTGAGTTATTAAAGCTCTGCAAATACTGTATGATCTTGGGTTATTTTGATGTGATGATATAATTTTCTTTAAATCTTCACTCTAAATAACAACTATTTTGAATGTTTTTTAATTTAGGAGAAATTTTGTCAGCAGTTTACAAAAAGCCTAAACAAAACTGTTTATCTCACCAACACATGCACCTGTAAGAAAAAAAATCTTTGGGGTGTTCTCTTGTTTATTTTCCAGAGCTGTATAAGCCAATGGGTGCCAATAATTCTGTTCATGATTATCTTCATCTCTCATTATATATAAACTTTTGTCTTTTTGTTTTTTTATATCTGTGTGTGTGTGTGTGTGTGTGTGTGTGTGTGTGTGTGTGTGTGTGTGTGTGTGTGTGTGTTTTCCTCCCACCCCACTCCCCCACACACTCGTGGTGATGCACGCGAGCGACCGAAGCCATTTCTGGACGTGATCAATGCTCAGCTCGGCCTGTATTGATCTGTGGATGCTGATGGAGCCGTGCTGCGACCCCGAGCGGCGAAGACGGCCAGAAGGGTCACGCTGTGTTTGGACAGATTTTCAAAAAGGTTTTACACAAAAGCAGACATGCGGAGAGGAGAGGGAAAAGGACTTTACTCAAATTAATTGCGTAATAATGTGCACTAAAAAGCGTTTAACAGCACCGCTTCTGCTGCGGGTCAGTCGCGGGAAATTAGCGAAGCATTTACAGTACAACAGTGATTATGTTTCTTTTATTCGACACAAGAAATGTGATTGGAGCGGAGTTTCGGTTTAACTACTGTAATTTCTCCTGATGTAGAATTAAAGCACTTTCCTTCAGCTTTTATTCTTCACCCAGCATGGAGGCAAAAGTTTGTTCATCATTAGAACAAGATTAAGCGCGGGTTCGAAAGCTTGTATGATCAAGTGGAAGCAACAGCGTCACATAAAGAAAACACACAAACTTTACTATAACTCACGTCTTGATCATGCTGATCATTAGAGGATCTTCATTTGGCCCCATTTAGAGGATCTTGTTTAGAGGAACCTTGTTCCCTTAAATCATATGTCAAACCACTTGCTAGTAACCTGCATGTTTTCATGGGTGGTGATTTGAAAGTTGTTCAGCTCAGGCTGTTGTCCAAGGTCCAAGGTTTCTTCTTATTTGTTTGTATTCCCACATCAAGACCACGCCTACCGACCAGGCTATAACCTGCTTCCTCCGAGTCACGTGATGTCACCATCCACATCCTTTCGAACTGTTCGCTCAGGCACCATTAGGGGCGGCGTAACACACTCGGAGGACAGCGCTATCCGCTCCTTCCGCTTGCATGAGCTCATAGATGCCCGTGATTGGCTGTAGAGCCGTGATTAATGTGAGAGCGCTAAGTGCCTCCCATCTCACCCTGCTGAGAGAGCTCGGCCAATCAGATCTCTCTCTCTCTCAACAGCATCACACTGTACCACTCGGGCTCTGCGGTCAAACAGTTTTTCAATCTTTAAGAAAAAAAGATGATGAAAAGGTTGTACTCTTTTTTTTCTTTTTATTTCAGGTCGTCTTGATCGGTGTAACGCTCTCTGTGTCGGTGTTGGTCTGCCTCTCTTGCGCGGTTACAGTTGGTCCAAAACATTGCTAAAAAATACATTTTTAATGGGAACACGTACTGAACACGTAACACCCATCCTGCCGTTCCTACGCAAGCTCCCTGTGCAGTTCAGGGTCAAGTTTAAGGTCTTACTAATAGCCTACAAAGCCCTGAATAATCTTGCACCACCGTATAACAGTCTTTCTGACCTTTTGGAGCCGTAAAGTTCAGCACGGTGGCTCTCTGGTGATCAGCGTTTACTGCAATTCACAAATCCAGGTTGAAGAGTCGGGGCGATCGTGCTGCTCCCAAATTTCAGTGCAGTAAGACTGGAGACTAAACTTGACCATTACGAACTCATATTTCGTCAGAGAATGTAAAATAATATGTAGTAAATAAATCTAAGAAAAACTAAATGTGGCGGTGCGGTGGTGTAGTGGTTAGCACTGTCGCCTTGCACCTCCAGGGTCTGGGTTCGATTCCCCGGCCAGGCTCTGTGTGCATGGAGTTTGCATGTTCTCCCCGTGCTTGGTGGGTTTCCTCCGGGTACTCCGGTTTCCTCCCACAGTCCAAAGATATGCAGGTTAGGTTAATTGGCGTTCCTAAATTGCCCGTAGTGTGTGATTGGGTGTGTGAGAGTGTGTATGTGTGTGTGCCCTGCGATGGATTGGCACCCTGTCCAGGGTGTACCCTGCCTAGTGCCCGAAGTCTCCTGGGATAGGCTCCAGGTCCCCCGCGACCCTGATCACAGGATAAAGCGGTACAGAAAATGAATGAATGAATGAATGAAAAACTAAATGTTTTAAATAGGTTTTAGGGGTGCCAATATTTTTGTAGTAAATAAATCTAAGAAAAACTAAATGTTTTAGATAGGTTTTAGGGGTGCCAATATTTTTGTAGTAAATAAATCTTAAAACAAAATGTTTTAAATAGGTTTTAGGGGTGCCAATATTTTTGCAACATAGAGGCAGTGTGGCAGTAGAGATGGAAGAGAGAGACTGAGAGAAAGAGAGAGAGAGAGAGAGAGACTGAGAGAGAGAGAGAGAGAGGCATTTGTATGCAGAATGAAAAAGAAGGATGGAGAGAGAGAGAAGAACGAGAGCGAGATGATTTGCGGCCTCTCCAGTGTGCTAGCATTACAAGAATGGCCCTCCTGGGTGGCATGAAAGGCTGCTTGATTGTATGGAGTGGTAACGTGATCTCGGCGCTCCTTGCACTGATAGATTTATTTACATTTCAGCGCCTCGAGCCAGTCTGCAGTGCAAGACAGAAAACAATGTAAGATGGAAGTCAATATTTGTATTGATACGATCGTGCTTGGTTACTCTGCTGCCTGTGCGAATGTACCACGCGGCCGTATCATCGTATTATTCTGACCGTTTGCTTCAACCCTGATGTCTAAGCAGCTTGCAGGAACTTTCGCTTATGTACCCCATATACGGGTAGCGAGGCTGTGTCCCAAACCACAGGTAGTGAGCTAAACATTAGGGCATGCATGACTTTTTCTTTTTTCTTTTTTTTTTCTTTTTTACGGTTTTTTTAGGCTAACAATAAATAAATCAGTGCAATAAAGATGCTAAATTAAAATTCTTGTGTATTTTTTAAGGGGTACAATATGACTGTTATGGGAAGTAGCTCCATATCAGGGTGCTTTCATTTAAGAAGGGCAAATTACTGGCCTGATTCAATAAAAGAAAACAACTAATACTACTCTTGACATATAAGGCATTAAATGGTCTCGCCCCACAGTATCTGAGCGAACTGCTAGTGTCTTACGATCCGCCACGCCTACTTCGGTCAAAGGATGCAGGCTGCTTATCAGTACCGCGTATTATGAAAACTACAGCTGGGGGCAGAGCTTTTTCTTACAAAGCCCCAAAATTATGGAATAGTCTTCCAAATAGTGTTCGGGACTCAGACACAGTCTCAGTGTTTAAGTCTAGGCTAAAAACCTATTTATTTAGCCAAGCATTTTTATAAATAGATTTGCCATAAGGTAAAGGAGCAGATCTGGGGGACTCATGGACGTAGAGTATTATGGTGAACTGGTATGTTTAGATGCTGTCTTCCTCAGTCTCATTTGATCACTCAGGTTTGTTGACGGTGAGGTGATTGTTTGCTTTACATCTCAGGGAGCCCTCATGTTTATGTTTCCTTCTGGCTCTCCCTTTTAGTTATGCTGTCATAGTTAGTCCTGCCGGAGTCCCTGCTTGCACTCTACAGTAAATATACATTCACATTATACATTGTGACTGTGACCATACCTAATTGCAATCTCTCCTCCTCTTCTCTTCCTCCCCCTCTTTCTCTTTCCTCTCTCCCCCTGTCTCCCCCTTTCACTCTCTCTCTCTGTCGAGCTACACATGTGGTTCCTGAGCTGCCAGTGATCCAGACTCCCTCTGCCCTCCGGACCTGTCTGGTCCATCCTGGTGCCCGTTTCTGGTTGGAGGTCTCATCGCATGGTTGCCCCGTGTGTCTCTTTAGGATGTGCCTGGTGTCTGGGGATGATTCTATCTACTTAGAAGATGGTTCTGGCCTCGACTGGTGTTGTCAGCTGTTTCTCTGAGGACTTGACAATTCGATAGTTCAGGACTGGAACTTTCTACAAGTCTATCTGAGTCTCGAATAACTACTGGACTCCATTTTACATCAACTATTATAACATCAATTAACATCAACTATTATAGCTGAACCTAACACTTAACACTGTATAAATGCAGATCATTTCCTGCTATCTGTTTCACCCAGATGAGGATGGGTTCCCTGTCGAGTCTGGTTCCTCTCAAGGTTTCTTCCTATTACCATCTCTGGGAGTTTTTCCTTGCCACTGTCGCCCTCGGGCTTGCTCGCCAGGGAATATCTGAACATTTTGATTCATACACATTCACATTCCATACAAACTTAAATAATTCTTTTGATTGTGTAAAGCTGTTTTGAGACAATGACAATTGTTAAAAGCGCTATACAAATAAATAAACTAATGAGATTTGACTGGAATGACTGGAACTGGGTTAAAAACCCTCCAGGTCCTGTAAGGATGGTGCTGAACTGCCAATGTCACTTGAAGAAGTGTTCTGAAGTATTTTGAGCCAAATGCCTAAATGTAAGTATTTTAAGTTTATGGCCAGTTGGTGCAATACTGCCACCTATTGGACTGGAGATCCAGTAGGTGGAAGTGGACGAGGAAATTATTGAGGACTCACAGAACTGAGACTAAACTGCCTTGTGTCCATAAGACAACCACTTGTTAGTGAGACTCATCGGAGAAAAAAAGGCTTCAGTTTGCTAGGAGAGCATAAAGATTGGACTTTTAGACTGATGGAAAAAGGTCATGTGACCTGATGAGGCTAGACTGACCCTATTCCAGAGTGATGGGTCAGGGTAAGAAGGGAAGCGCTTGAAGTGATGCACCATCATGTATAGTGTCCACTGTACAAGCCTCTGGAGACAGTGTTATCATCTGGAGTTGGTCAGTCCCTCAGGTCGAGACTCAGCAACGTTATGTGGCAATAAAATGAAGTCAGCTGACGACCTGAATGTACTGAATGACCAGGTTATCACATCTATGGAGTTTTTGTGGAGTTTCTGGAATATGGTACGGCCAATAGAGGCTCTGGGAGCATGAGGAATCATTTTCACTTTGAGATAAAACTGTTTTTTACTCTGAAATATTAAGATAAGATAAGATAAGATAAGATAAGATAAGGAATATGAAATTTCATTGTCACAGCAGCATTGAAAAATGTGCAAATAGAAAGTAGGGACGGTACAGTGTATAAATACAAAAGAAAAAGAAAAACAACACAATAGTTACACTTTCAAACAAATTGCACTAGGATAATATTGCAGAGTTTAAAATGGTGTTATTGCATATTGGATATAAATCTGCAAATACACTAAAACATCACCATTCTATACCATCTGCCTCATCAGAGCGGAGACTATATATAGTCTATATAGTCTATAAAACCACAAACACTGTTTTAGCTAGCTAGCTAGAATACAATATTAGTGACATCAATGCGCATAATAAAAAAATATATATATTTTTGCTATACTGATACCAAGTAGTAAGTTGTAGTAAGCTACCAATAGCGGTGTTAATAGTGTTACGCACTTTTTTTTGGCTAATTTTAGCTAACTAGCACAAACACAGGAATCCAACAGCCAGTGGGTTTTCTGAATGTTTACACTTCTTGCTCTTTTAACAAAACTTTTGTAGAGCATCTACATCATGACAGTCAGAGCGAACGGTACTAGGGTGGTTGGCTAAAATGAGCTAACAAGCTCAACGTTAACAAGCCAGCTGACTATTGTTGGCTTTGTGTGTCAGACTGTAGCTAGCAAAGATTAGCTATGAATCCAGCAAGAAGTAATTGCTAATGTTAGATGCTAATGTTGTTTTTTTCAAGTAAAAATATATTCATTCATTTGGGAAAAAGATCAAAGCAAGCTTTAACCAGTTTATAGTGAAAAAAATAGGAGGCGCACAATGATGACATCACACAGTTGAAAAAAAAAGGGAAATTGTTCCACGAACAGGATGATGATCAGTGCGTAGCGCCACTGCTAATGTGTGCTCTGTCTGTGGCGGGATAACATTATAGGCTTATAAATATTTGAATGCTTTTGAATAGTAAACCTTTTAAGTAATTAAACTTCGACAGCGCGAGCACGCACACGCTCGCCAGAAAGGATGAGATGAGGATCTGGAGCTGTGCTTTAGAGCTAATTTTACTGTAGTATTGCTTAAGATGGGGCGCAGGTCAATGGCAGGGCATTTGCGAGATAGTGTACATGACAGGGTTTCCCAAAAGTGCTTAATGGTAGAGCGAGAATAACTCTGAGCTCTCTCTCTCTCTCTCTCTCTCTATTGCTATGATCAGCATGCTGGCGTTGTATCATTTACTCTAGCATAGCTTTTCTTTGTTAGTTGAAACTGAAGTAGTTAACTACTTAATCAGCGTGAAAATTGGTTTATGGTTCTGCATTTTGACAGAGCAGGTAGCATTTAAGCATGTAAGCTTTACGAGCACGTTAGCAAAACATACTTCCTCTGTTAGGTTTGCACTGTACACAATCCTTCTTCAAAGCTTATTTTTTTTAATTTATTGATTCAAACAGTAAGACGTAGAGATAGGCGGAAAAATTTATTCAGTAACAGTGGCTTGCAAAAGTATTCGGCCCCCTTGAACTTTTCCACATTTTGTCAAATTACAGCCACAAACATGAATCAATTTTATTGGAATTCCACGTGAAAGACCAGTACAAAGTGGTGTACACATGAGAAGTGGAACGAAAATCATACATGATTCCAAACATTTTTTTTACAAATAAATAACTGCAAAGTGGGCTGTGCGTAATTATTCAGCCCCCTTTTGCAGACTCCAAGAGGTTTTCTTCCAAGATTGCCCTGTATTTGGCTCCATCCATCTTCCCATCAACTCTGACCAGCTTCCCTGTCCCTGCTGAAGAGAAGCACCCCAGAGCATGATGCTGCCACCACCATATTTGACAGTGGGGATGGTGTGTTCAGAGTGATGTGCAGTGTTAGTTTTCCGCCACACATAGCGTTTTGCATTTTGGCCAAAAAGTTCCATTTTGGTCTCATCTGACCAGAGCACCTTCTTCCACATGTTTGCTGTGCAAACGGTACTTCTTATGGTTTTCTGTTAACAATGGCTTTCTTCTTGCCACTCTTCCATAAAGGCCAACTTTGTGCAGTGCACGACTAATAGTTGTCCTATGGACAGATTCCCCCACCTGAGCTGTAGATCTCTGCAGCTCGTCCAGAGTCACCATGGGCCTCTTGGCTGCATTTCTGATCAGCGCTCTCCTTGTTCGGCCTGTGAGTTTAGGTGGACGGCCTTGTCTTGGTAGGTTTACAGTTGTGCCATACTCCTTCCATTTCTGAATGATCGCTTGAACAGTGGCTCCGTGGGATGTTCAAGGCTTTGGAAATCTTTTTGTAGCCTAAGCCTGCTTGAAATTTCTCAATAACTTTATCCCGGACCTGTCTGGTGTGTTCTTTGGACTTCATGGTGTTGTTGCTCCCAATATTCTCTTAGACAACCTCTGAGGCCGTCACAGAGCAGCTGTATTTGTACTGACATTAGATTACACACAGGTGCACTCAATTTAGTTATTAGCACTCATCAGGCAATGTCTATGGGCAACTGACTGCACTCAGACCAAAGGGGGCTGAAAAATTACGCACACCCCACTTTGCAGTTATTTATTTGTAAAAAATGTTTGGAATCATGTATGATTTTTCGCTCTTGTATAAAACCATAATAATTTTTATTGCTAATCTCCTTGTCCACCTCCACCTACTGGATCTCCAGTCCAATAGGTGGCAGTGTTGCACCAACCAGCCATAAACTCAAAAGAAGAATAAGCGATAACCTTGTAAAACGAGAGCAATTTGTCAGTGATTAGTACTAATATAGGATCGGAATAATAAAAGAAACACAATACAAATCGAGTCTGCACTTAAGTATCATGATAATATCGTAACTGGTGGCCCCTGGTGATTCCCGTCCCTAGTAAGAAGTATTTGCCGGGAGAATCTTTTCTTCAAGCTGTTGTGCCATACCATAGTTTTGCTTTTAAAAGATAAAATGAGCGAGAGAGAAAGAGAGAGAGCAGAGTTCTCATTTGTAATAGTGGGGCCTATTTAGCCTGGCGACCATTAAATATGAATTAAAAACCACACGGACCTCTTTGCCTCCGAAATGTCATTACGCGTCTTTATGGCAAGCAATTGTTGAATAAGCATTTCACAGCGTCCCCAGGGTGTGTGTGTGTGGGGGGGGGGGGGGGTAGTGTAATGGGGGGGATGTAAGAGGTTCGAGGGAAGGGGTTGGGGTGGGGGGGGGGGGGGGTTCCGCCATGGGGCAGCTCCCTGTATTGCTAACAGAAAGGTCTGGAAAATACGCAAGGATAATAGCCTCTAAAATGGAATTTACATTAAGAGCCCTAACTGAGTGGACCACTTCTGCCTCTGGCCCTCTGTGGTGGTAAGAGAGAGAGAGAGAGAGAGAGAGAGAGAGAGTGTGTGTGTGTGTGTGTGTGTGTGTGTGTGTGTGTGTGTGTGTGTGTGTGTGTTTTAGGGAGTGAGATGCCTTTTTTTTCTTGCCCTCACAACTGCCCAGTTGGGGAAAATGAAAATTAAATTGAAGCAGGTAAAAGGGAGTGCACTACTTACAGTAAACATCATCTCTCTAATGTTTCTGGAGTGTTTATCAAAGACCTTTTGGTGCACATTTTCCAGATTGTCCTCCTATTGTGCTCGAATCAGAAAAAAATTTTTTAATAAAAATTAATAGCCGACGCCAACGGAGGATGAGGGGAACTTTGTAGGGTTCTCCGAACCAAGTTCCATGCAGATTGTATTTTGTCTGGTAGAGACAGGAGAGTCGATGTCTTCTGGACAAGCCTGGACAAAACAGCTTCTGGTGTAGATCTGTAGCAGTGAATTGATTCTGTTGCTTCCTGGTGAATTATGATATGTTGGGCGATGTATGAGATGATGTATGAGGTTAGCAGAGGGAATAAATCCTGAAGAATGCACGGTGCTGTGGGTAAGAGGAGCAGTAAGGAAGAAAAAACACACAACACGTTATGTTTTCTTTGAGTCATAAGGTGTAATAAAAACCACAAATTCCAAAAAAAAATTTCGCCAAAGTGTGTTGGTTATACGAGTATGAATTATTGTACTGTATTATTCTGCAAAACGCTATAACTCCACCTCCCACAGTTTTGTCACAATGGATAAATCAACCTGCAGTTGTGTTTGTGGTGCAATTCTGTATTAATAATATGTGGGTTTTTAATTAAGAAAAAAAATCTTTGATTGCGTTCTTACAGTGAGTCACTGGCAACAAACTGGAACGGGGGGAGGGGGTGTTTTGGTACGTTGTTGGCGATTATAAAAATAAGTAAATAAATAAATGCATCAATGGATCATCAGCCTCCTCCTTTACTAATCTGAGTTTCACTTCAGTAGTTAATATCAGCACCTTATTACAGAAGTCCATGACTGTTGGGAAACTGCAGTGACACTAACAGACTGTAAACCTCCTATTTTGTTGTTGTTGATTTCAACATTTAAAATGCAACCATGGGGGGGGCGCAATCCAGTGTCTTCTTGTGCCAGTCCCAAGTCTGGATAAATGCAGAGGGTTGTGTCAGGAAGGGCATCCGACGTAAAAACATTTGCCAAATCAATGATGCGAATCAGAAATATCATTTCCATACCGGATCGGTCGTGGCCCGGGTTAACAACGACCGCCACCGGTGCTGTTGACCTACAGGGTGCCGGTGGAAATTGGGCTACTGTTGGTCGAAGAAGGAGAGGAGGAAGGCGTGTTCGAAAGCTGAGAGAGAAGAGGAAAGGCAAGAGTTTAGGAGTGAAAGTAGGGACTTTGAATGTTGGGACCATGACAGGGAAGGGAAGAGAGTTGGTTGATATGATGCAGAGAAGGAAGGTGGATATACTGTGTGTCCAGGAGACCCGGTGGAAAGGTAGCAAGGCTAGAAACTCAGGATCAGGGTTCAAATTGTTTTACCATGGTGTGGATAAGAAAAGAAATGGAGTAGGAGTTATCCTGAAAGAGGAGTTTGTAAGGAATGTTCTAGAGGTGAAGAGAGTATCAGACAGGTTGATGAGTCTAAAGCTGGAAATTGAAGGGTTGATGTTCAATGTTGTTAGTGGTTATGCTCCACAGGTAGGATGTGAGTTAGTAGAGAAGGAGATATTCTGGAGTGAGTTAGATGAAGTAATGCAGAGCATCCCCAGAGGTGAGAGAGTGGTGATTGGTGCAGACTTCAATGGACATGTTGGGGAAGGGAACAGAGGGGATGAAAATGTGATGGGCAGGTTTGGTCTTCAGGACAGGAATGTAGAAGGACGGATGGTGGTGGACTTTGCAAAGAGGATGGAAATGGCAGTAGTAAATACTTTCTTCCAGAAGAGGCAGGAACATAGGGTGACATATAAGAGTGGAGGCAGAAGCACTCAGGTGGACTACATCTTGTGTCGACGTTGTAATCTGAAAGAGATCAGTGACTGCAAAGTGTTGGTAGGGGAGAGTGTAGCCAGACAGCACAGAATGGTGGTGTGTAAAATAACACTGGTGGTGAGAAAGGTGAAGAGGACAAAGGCAGAGCAGAGGACAAAGTGGTGGAAGCTGAGAATGGAAGAATGTTGTGTAGTCTTTAGGGAGGAGTTGAGACAGGCTATGGGTGGTCAGGAGGTGCTTTCAGTTGACTGGACAACTACAGCCAATGTGATCAGGGAGACAGGTAGGAGGGTACTTGGTGTATCATCAGGTAATGGTAAAGGTGACAAGGAGACTTGGTGGTGGAATGAGGAAGTCCAGGAGTGTATACAGGGAAAGAGTCTAGCTAAGAAGAAATGGGACACTGAGAGGACTGAAGAGAGTAGACAGGAGTACAGGGGGATGCAGTGTAAGGTGAAGGTAGAGGTGGCAAAGGCCAAACAAAGAGCATATGAGGACTTGTATGCTAGACTGGACAGTAAGGAGGGAGAGGTGGATCTGTACAGGTTAACGAGGCAGAGAGATAGAGATGGGAAGGATGTGCAGCAGGTTAGAGTGATTAAAGATAGAGATGGAAATGTACTGACAGATGCCAGGAGGGTGATGGGAAGATGGAAGGAGTACTTTGAGGAGTTGATGAATGAGGAAAACGAAAGAGAACAAAGAGTAGAAGAGGTGACTGTTGTGGAGCAGGAAGTAGCAAATATTAGTAAAAGTGAGGAGAGAAGGGCGTTGAAGAGGATGAAGAGTGGAAAGGCTGTTGGTCCTGATGACATACCTGTGGAGGTATGGAAGTGCTTAGGAGAGGTGGCAGTAAAGTTTCTGACCAGTTTGTTTAACAAGATATTGGAGAGTGAGAGGATTCCAGAGGAATGGAGAAGTGTATTGGTGCCAATTTTTAAGAACAAGGGAGATGTGCAGAGCTGTGGCAAGGGCAGAGGTGAGCATTTGTGAGCAGCAATATGGTCTTATGCCTAGAAAGAGTACATCAGATGCAGTATTTGGTTTGAGGATGCTGGTGGAGAACTACAGAGAAGGTAATAAAGAGTTGCATTGTGTCTTTGTAGATTTAGAGAAAGCGTACGACAGGGTGCCGAGAGAGGAGCTGTGGTGTTGTATGAGGAAGTCTGGAGTGGCAGACAAGTATGTTAGAGTGGTGCAGGACATGTATGAGAGTTGTAAGACAGTGGTAAGATGTGCTGTAGGTGTGACAGAAGAGTTCAAGGAGAAGGTGGGTCTGCATCAAGGATCGGCTCTAAGCCCCTTTTTGTTTGCTCTGGTGATGGACAGGATGACAGATGAAGTTAGACAGGAGTCTCCATGGACTATGATGTTTGCAGATGACATTGTGCTTTGTAGCGAGAGCAGGGAACAGGTGGAAGAAAATTTGGGGGGGTGGAGGTACGCTCTGGAAAGCAGAGGAATGAAGGTTAGCCGCAGCAAGACGGAATACATGTGTGTGAATGAGAGGAACCCAAGAGGAACGGTGAGGATACAGGGAGCAGTGGTAAAGAAAGTGCAGGATTTTAAGTACTTAGGGTCAACGGTCCAAAGCAATGGAAAAGGAGGTGAAGAGGCGGGTACAGGCAGGTTGGAATGGGTGAAGAAAAGTTTCAGGTGTGTTGTGCGATAAAAGAGTATCAGCGAGAATGAAAGGAAAGGACAGTGCTGAGACAGTACAGGACAGTGGTGAGACCAGCAATGCTCTACGGCTTAGAGACAGTGGCACTGAAGAAAAGACAGGATGCAGAGTTGGAGGTAGCAGAGCTGAAGATGTTGAGGTTCTCCTTGGGAGTGACAAGGATGGATAAGATCAAGAATGAGTTCATCAGAGGGACAACCCATATGAGATGTTTTGGAGATAAAGTCAGAGAGGCCAGATTGAGGTGGTTTGGACATGTTCAGAGGAGAGAGTGTGAATATATCGGTAGAAGGATGCTGAGGTTGGAACTGCCAGGCAGGAGGTCTAGAGGAAGACCAAAGAGGAGATTTATGGATGCAGTGAGAGAGGACATGAAGTTAGTTGATGTGAGAGAAGAGGATGCAGAGGATAGGGTTAGATGGAGGCAGCTGATTCGCTGTGGCGACCCCTGAAATGGAACAGCCGAAAGACAAAGAAGAAGTTGATTTCAACATTTAAAGCTTCTAAATCTCCATCAAACACTTTATTTTTTCATTTAAAGAAGCCTTTTTTTGTTGCTTTTTTTGTAGTTGGAAAAGAATAAATGTGATTGGCACTTAACGGATGCATCAATGTTCAATGTTGCAAAGTTCAAAGATATGATAAACAAAGAAACAGTTTGCAAATGTAAAGTTTTGTTATATATGTGCCTAAGATCATTTTCAGAATGTTTGAAAGTCCAAAGTTACCTTTCAAACAAGGGGAATCGAGTCAAGACCAGAGCACCAGCTGAAAACCTCCTAATGTGAAGGGGGCGGGGCTTCCAGTGGGGTTCGGTTATTGTTGGGGAGCTCAAACCCCTGAAACAATGCATTCATTTGGATCAATTGATTGATTGAAAAAGTCCTAAATTGATCACTGTCAAAAAAAACAATATTGTTTGGAATATCAAGTATTGGTGCATAAAAACTAGTTAAAATCTTAAAACAGATGTGTAAATACAGTATGTTATCAAGTAATATTGAATCGTTGCTTATGAATTGAAGTTGAAAGACCGGCGGGTTTGTGGCTTGCTCCCCCTATTGGAAAAATTGTTGAAGTGAATGTACAGTAGAATAAAGTCTGATTTGTGCTTCTACATTAAGTCTGTGCCGTAGGTGTCGTGTAGCCGTGTACCCTACGGCATAGCCTGGCATGCACCTCCACAGAAATATACCTACACATCATACAACTGTGATTGCTCCACCTGGATTTGTAGCTAACCATTTTCCGGCTTCTTCTTCCAAGCTTCCGCTTTTATAACTGAGTTGAATATCGTACTATCCATCTCCTCCAACTCCAACAAGATCCGCTCAATTATATTCGCCATTGTTTGTAGTTTGTAGAAATCACACTGCCAACTAGAGGATTGGTGGTGTAATTGCAGAGTGATTGCTCTCAATGCTGCAAGACATGGTGTAGACGAGGAACCATAAATCAGGTTTAGGAGTCAATAGGATGAACACAGGATGGTTACATCCGGTTTATGGTTACAGCAGCAGCTCTTATGTACAAGTCTACACCACGGTAAGATTATCCAATGAAGGCATACATGTACGTATATTCTGGGATGTTAAAGACATCGAAACTGAGACATCGTGCTTCAACAAGCATCTGAAAATTTCTTCCTAATGAAAGAAATTTTTCAGGAAATAAGCTGATAATCATATGTCAATTAAATGTGGAAGTTCATTCGCCTACTGAAATTCACTGATGATAACGATTTGTCTTTTAAACAAACAGGAGGTTTAACATTAAACATGAACTCTGACTAAAAGAACAACATGTCAGGAGTTATCGCTTCAGTGCCGCAGATTTCCAGGATGGAGTTTAAGCACCACCGAGTTTGTTGACCCTAACGGGAGCATGCTCAGTGCGGAGGCGTCGAAACCCCCAGAGTGTTACATTCTCATGGTTCAATCTTATTTTTGTATTTTTTGAAGAATCCATTAAAGAACTTTTTTTTAAGTACCTAAAAGGTATAATAACTTCTTCTTCTTCTTCTTCTTCTCCTTCTTTTAATCATTAATGGTTCCTCAATTCGCTTTCTTGGAAAAACCTGTAAGTGTTTTCCTGTGAAAATGTTCCCAAGTACAAAGCTCTTTTTGAAGTTCGAGAACGGGTAATTATGCAAGAAACTCTGAAAGAACACTTTTTTTTTAAGTGTACGAATATAGAAAAATTGTAAACACATGACTGGTTCTAGGAAATTACAATTATATATTTTTTTAAAATACCAATAAAAATTTTCTTCTTTTGCTTGAATCCTTTTTTTTTTTATTTTAAGTGTTTCCTGTTCCGGTTCCGTCTGGGTTCGATTCCCGGCCAGGCTCGACTCCCGTCTCTGTGTGCATGGAGTTTGCATGTTCTCCCCGTGCTTGGTGGGTTTCCTCCGGGTACTCCGGTTTCCTCCCACAGTCCAAAGATATGCAGGTTAGGCTAATTGGCGTTCCTAAATTGCCCATAGTGTGTGATTGGGTGTGTGTGTGTGTGTGTGTGTGTGTGTGCGCGTACTCTACGATGGATTGGCACGCTGTCCAGGGTGTACCCTGCCTCGTGCCCAGAGTCTCCTGGGATAGGCTCCAGGTCCCCGCGACCATAAATACAGGACAAAGCGGTATAGAAGATGAATGAATGAATGAATGAATGTTCCGGTTCCAAGTAGAACCTTTACTAAAAGACCAGAATCTGTAAAGAAAGAACACATAAAAGTTAAGAATTAAGAGTGTACCAAGTATCAAAACATTTTACCACAATTATAAACAGGTTTTATATACTAAGGAGAAAATAATTACTAAAGAGAAAAAAACAAACTAGAACACTAAAGTAGTTTATCATAAGGATTCCAAGTAGATTTTTTTTCTTTGTAAGACAAGGCGTCTTCATTTTTCACAGGAGGCCTCCACGGGACACACAAGCACACACTCTCTCACACATTATGAGCAATTCAGCCTAAACTTTGCACTTTGGAAGAAAACCAGATGACCTGGTGGAAACCCACTAAGAACAGAGAGACCAGAGGCAGGAATCGAACCCTCGAACCTCAGGATTTTATCTACGACCCACTCTGACCAGGAAAGATGTTTACACGTGTATTCTGTATAGAATATTTATATTTATATAATTTATTATATTATTATATATATATATATCCTGCTCTCAGTCAAGGACCTTGAGTTGTTTTGGAGCCGCGAGGCCTTCTGCTTACTCTTCTTCACATCCTCCTCATCCTCCTTCCTCTTTCTTCCTGCACAGCTGTTGGCAGAACACACACCTTTTCACTAATTGTTTTTATCCGTGTGTCTGTGTGTGTGTGTGTGTGTGTCTGTGTGTGTGTGTGTGCGCTCATGGCCGGTCCTGCCATTTAGAAGCTCTCCGGCTGAGCGTCGTCTGGCAGGTAGAATCCTTTTACACGATACATTACTGTGTGAGTTTTCTGCAATAAAATGATCTATAAATGCATTACGCCTTCCTGTTCTCTCAGGTCTAATTCTACAGCTTTTCATCTAAACTAATCCTCCCGAGACTGCGAGGAGAGACAGCACCAGAAGTATTGGCACCCTTGATAAATATGGTGAAATGTCTTTCAATGAGCTTACAGGAATATAAAAAGATAATTGTTGTTTTTTTTCTTGTAAAGAAACACACATGTTCAAGGCTCCTATAATCGGCACCATGTTGGTTTGAAATAAAAAATATACAAACCTAAAGCATGTTTTTTTTTTTTTAAGTTCAGCTTTTATTCATCACTATACACAAAAGCTTGGGATCATTTGCAAATTTCTTTGCTTTCCAAAGAAAAAAAAATTTTTTTTTTCATGCAATTTACAAACAATTAAAGTTAGCCGGAATTCTGAGTGTAACGGAGCATCTGGCACAAGTCTCCGGATCTGAACCCTGCTCAGCCGATGTGGGAGTAGCGTGACTGTATGGGAAGTATGGAGGAAAACTCCATCATCAAATCAGTCCATCTTGTGGGAGACACTCAAGAAAGCACGGAGTGAAATCTCATCAGATTAACGTGAAGAATTGACAGCTGGAATGCGTTCGGTCTGTCAGGCTGTAATTGCTGCAAAAGGTGCACATTCATTATTTCCATCAAAATTATTATTTCTGACTATGACAATGTCAGCGTGACTTGTTCTTTTGCTGTATTTTCTATTCAGACTAGTTTCATGTGTGTTTCCTTGGAACACAATAAAATTATAGTAAAATTGTTTAAAAGATCCCAAAACTTTTGAGTTTTACTGTACATCACTGTGATTGTAACATACTGTACACATATACAATCACTGCGAGTGAAATTCTTTATTCTTCACTCACCAGAAATGTAAAAAAGTAAAATGAAAGTGAAAAGTAAGATGCATGCATGCCTTTACATTTTAAATAAATATTTGCTTTTCTACAAATGTGGGTTTTTTTCTGCATTAATGAATCAGTGTCTTTTTGTCCTTTTATTGATACCTAGGTTTAACAAATCCATATTTTATCACAATAGAATGAAATTGTATCACAAGTCCCTGTTTGACTTAAACACCCCTCATGTATTTACCGATTTATAATGTATTATAATAATAATAATAAAAATAATAATAATAAAAAAAAATTAAAAGATCTTTTCTGATTTTACTCAGTAAACACTCTCGTCCTGATACATGAAAAGATTAAGCATAATTTTAGTAGCGGAATGAGATTAATCCAAAAAACAGGACAAAACTAAATGCAAATCTCAAATATGGTGTAAAGGCATAAAGCTACTAATTTTATGTATTCTTAAAATAGTATTTAAAACATAAGAACAAGAAGATTATACAGAACTTCATTAAAAATTTTTTTAGACCATTCGCGTGATTAGTAATTCTGTATGTTGCAGATCATTTAAAAAACCCATTGTGATACTAAAATTGTAAAAAGTGATCCCAAAACTTTTGAGCGGTAGTGTACGTAAATCACTGCGAATGTAACATATACACATATCACATGTATAATTACTGCGAGTGAAATTCTTTATTTTTTACGTGTTAGTACGCCTGGGTCAGAGCGTGGGGTCAGGCGTTATATGGCGCCCCCTGGAGCAGATGGGGTTAAGGGCCTCACTCAAGGGCCCAACATTGTTAAGTTTGGAAAGTTGGAGTTTTAACAAATGTTTAAAAGAACAAGAGTGTCGGTTGTAAATAGAATTTTTTTGTTTTTGTTTTAAATAAAAAACAAAAAAAACAAAGTGGCATCATGCAGGGTACAACCAAGACTGGAGAAGGTAAAAGCTGAAAACTCGCTTCTTCTCTTGAAACCAACCAATGTCCACCTGGTGTTGTACTCTATTACTGAGAGCCCGGACACTTCGGGTAGAGGGCCAACTCATCACAGGGTACAAGCACACACACACACACACACACAACCATACACACACACACAACCATACACACACACACACACACACAACCATACACACACACAAACACAACCATACACTAGGGGTAAATTTTTTAACACTGCATGCCTTTGGACTGTTGGAGGAACACACACACACACCAGTTACTGTAGTAGACCAAAGGTGAGTGAGATTTGATCCCCAGCCCTGGAGGTGCGCGAGGGCGGTGCTGACCCGAGCAAAAGGCCACAATTCATCAAATGGAGTTACTTAAAGAAACTGTAATTAAACTCCAACAATTGAAAACGTGGAAGGGGAAATGGGGGGAAAATCTTTTTTTTTTTTTTTTTTTTAAAGAAAAATTAAAATGCATTTAATTAATATGGCCTACTGTACTGTGCTCGTGAACAAAACGCCGCCTCTCGCTGCGCTTTGATTCAGCGCTCGCGCGCACAAAAGAAGCCGCGTGCTTTAACCGGGTGCTGCGGGGGGAAACCGGCGCGCGCGTTAATTTGCCCCCAATTCGGAGAAAGCCGTCACTCAGCGGCACAAAGGGCTCGCGGCGGCCGGGGCGTGCGCACCTGCGCGAGGAGCAATTTAGTGCAATTTGCGGGGTTTATTATTTTTTCTTTCTTTCTTTTACATTTTTTCCTCTTTTCCCGCCGCTTCTCCGTCGATCTCACCGGGAGGCTCGTCAAACGCTCGCGCTCAGTCGTTCCTTTTCTTTCTTCTTCTTCTTTCCTTCCCCTCATCCCGCTTCTTCTTTTCCTTCTCCTGTTCCTGTAAGGGTCGTTAATGGCCTGACCTCCGTCTTAATGAGGAAAATAACGCGCTAATTGCCCGGCGAGCGCGCGAGCACGTGCACTGAAGAGGAGTTAAACGACTTTAGTTAAAATAAAGCAAGAAAACCAGTAGAGCAGAGAGAAGGCGTGAGTTAATGCTGGTGTAGATGAGGTGCTCAGTGCTCTGGAGATAACGATTCATTCAACTTAATAACAGTTAAAAATGGGGTCGTCGCAACATTAAAAATTAGCTTTTTTTTAAATCTCTTCTTTTCTTTTGGGCTCCTGTTTTATTGCCGGCGACACAGATATAACCGAGTTCACGGTCTGTTAACCACAAATATCCACCTGTTTTACAGTTTCTTCACAATAAACACGACTCCAGTGTGATTCCAGTGCAGCCTGAGCTCTCAGAGCGGGAAAAACAGCTGTACGAAGTGTATTATACTGTGCAAACGTCTTAGGCTCATGGAAATAAATGCTGTAGACCAAGAACGCCTTAAAAAACTAATTAAAAGAAAATATATAATAATAATAATAATGCACTTTATTATAGGCGCCTTTCTGGTCACCCAAGGTTGAGTGGTATGTGGGTACAGGTATATGTCTGCATATATATCTGTGTGTGTGTGTGTGTGTGTGTGCCCTTGTCCAGGGTGTACCCCGCCATATGACCCTGAATACAGGATAAAGTGGTATAAACGATGAGTGAGTGAGTAAACAGTAATTAATAAAAACAAAGTCAGCATTTGGTGGTGTGATGACACTTTGAGAATCCTTTAGTCTCAGGTACAATTTGTGTAGTTTCATAAGGAAAAGATCTAACAAGGAAAGAAGTTTCACTGATCCTCCATCAGAACCTCACACACTGTTCTTCTGAGGATTTCGACTGTCGCAGAACCTGTTTTTGTTTTTTTGTCTAAAAAGTGTTTTCGCTTATATAATATGCAGCTTTTTTTTACCGGCAAACAAAAATATTTTTTTCTGTAACTTTTCATTTTGTGGTGTATTACTGATGGCTGAATACCAGAAATGCTTTTGCACTGACTCAATCATTTATAAAGTCATAAATAAAATAAATGTAAAAAAAAAAAGAAAAGAACAAAAATATAACGTTTATAAATATATATACTGTATATATAATATATATATATAAAATTTGACAAGCACAGACTTTTGCACAGTAACATTAATGTGGCCTCATTCAGCCTCATGCAGCAGTTCCCTTTTTTATATCACATTGTTTAATTTTTTCCGATCTGCACAATGAATTGTACTGTCTTTATTCTTGTTGTTTTTATACAGTATTCATATTTTATACAGTATGTTTATGTATTTCCTACTCTACCCGAGGTGTCCCCGGCTCTGTGTCCACAGTAATAGAGTTTATACATAACAGCAGTTGGAGAAAAAAATAATGTTGGTTGGTTTCAAGAGAAGAAGCAGGAGTCTTCAGCTTTTACACTATATGACAGTCTTGTGTTTTGCACATTAGCGTGATTGTTGTGAACCTTTAAAAATAATTGAGACTGCACGTTTGCACTCCGAGGATCGCTATTAGTGGTTAGAGTAAGACTTTAAGGGCAGAAGGTGTACGTTTGATGGATCTGTCAGAACAGATACCTTTTTAACTAATTGAAATATCTGGTAAGTTGGATTCATTTGTGTTAATCATTTTGTCCGATGTTCTAGCTCTGCCTTTCCTTGATACCTACATGAGTAGATATTATTCCCCTGTACAGCATGAATGTGTAGAGTGTGTTTCAGATACAGTACATACAGTAATTACACCATCACGGCTCCTGATGTAGCTTTCAGTGTCTTTCCGGGTAAAAGATTCACACTCCAGGTGACACAGAAAGGCAGAGTTTTGGACACTTTGTCTGTCACTCTGACCTTAGGGGTGCACAAACTTTGGCACTCTGTATCTTAGCATGGCAGGAATTTAAGGTTTTCAGCTTAATAACACACACCAGCCTGAGTCTGTAGAATAAATGATTTAGAAAGTTAGAGTCAATGGTGAGTCGAAAGCTTTTTGAGTGGAAGAGAAACAAACATAAATGAGGTTTAATTTAGATGTTTATGTTTTTAAAAAGACATAAATTAAGAAAATTAACATGCATGTATGCCTTCACATTTTAAATAGATATCTGCTTCTCTGAGTGTTTTTTTCCCTGCATTTATGAATCGTCAGGTGTCTTTTTGTCCTTTTATTCATACCTTGGTTTAACAGGATGCATAAATACTCTCATTGATACCAAGAGTACGTCTTCACTACTCTAATATCTAAACAAAAAAATGGATGGATAATTCCATCCTTTGCAAAATATAAAGTGCATTTAAATTAAACCGGGACTTTCGATTGTGTAAGAATAACAGAACACAGTTAAGAGAGTAAAATCTCCCTTTATTTGCTCTATATCATCTCCTGCTACACTAATGCACTTATCTCAGTGTTTATCACTAGTGCCGGGACAGCATCAAGGTAGAAAGATTTTCGCAGTACACCTGAGCTTCATATTTGAAACTCTGGCCTCCCGGGAACTCCTTGAATGGCCTAAATATGTGGAAATGGCTTGGAGCAAGGTCAGGACTATACGGGGATAACTGGTGATGGCGATAACTCCCAGCCGAGTTCCTGTAACATGTAAGTGGTGTTGGTGAATGATTGTGTGTTCACACACACAGATGCGCCTCTTAATTTGGTGACGCCTTATCCATCAATTTTCCATAAATCAGGTGTTCCACTAAATGAATGTTCACAGGAACGACTGCAGTACGATTCACAGTCGTATAAGGCCTTCTTTAAAATGCTGGCGGCATTCAAAAGGTTTTTTTTTTTAAGTCCCGGTTTGACTTGAACACCACTCATGTATTTACCTATTTTAGCACAAATGGGGTTATGCATAGACATGTACTGTATAATAATAATAATAATTTTTAATTTTTAAATAGAAAGATTTTTTCTGATTTCCTGATAGATGGAAAGATTCAGCGTGATTTCTGTAGCGGAATGAGATTAATCCAAAAAACAGGACAAAACTAAATGCAAATCTCAAATATGGTGCAAAGGCATAAAGCTACTAATTTTATGTATTCTTAAAATAGTATTTAAAACATAAGAACAAGAAGAAGATCGTTATACAGAATTTCTTTCTTTTTATTTTTAGATTATTCGCATGATTAGAAATTCTGTATGTCGCAGATCATTAAAAAAAAAAAACATTGTGTTCATAAACCAAAAAATTATTCATTCATTTATTCATATTCATGTCTAAAATAGTTAAATAAAATCCCAAAATGTAGCAATATTCCTGAAATATACAATATATATTATATTTTTTATTCTGTCAAAAAAACCAAACATTTTTAATGCCTTGATTTGGGCTTTTGTGTCAAAATCTGGGGAAAGAAAAGGCAGAAAGGCAGCACTGAGAGCTTTTTGACTACTGTTAATAGTGTGGACACGAGGGTTAATTCAATAGCAACAACAGCAACAAAAATGGAAAACAGATAGTGTGGGTTGAGCGGAAACAAATCTAGTTTAGTTTTTCTGGACGTTATCAGGTCGAATCTCAATAATCTCCATTAGCTGATGATCTTCCAGCCCGACGTCTGCATCCAGTTTGGAGCTCGGGTGCAATTTCGCCCTGGTGCTGCCGCGTCCTTTAGCCCACTTAAGGCCCTTTGGTTTCTAAGGAGGCCATTGTGTTTCCTCCGATTGCCTAGCAACAATCACCAAGGCCAGCACTCCACTGTTGCCGAGGCGAAAGCGCTCCAACTTCATCCATAGCCGTGTTTCGGTCTCTAATTCAACAGGCTGTTTCTTTTGTTTTGTTTTTTTTGACCGAGCCCTGATTACGGCTTCCAGAGAGAGAGAGAGAGAAAAAAAAATCTTTTATATTATTTTTATTAGAATGAACCTGTATGTGAGAGGGTTTTAATAAAACGCACCATGATATTCACAAAGAAAGGAACGCAGAGGTAGTCAGAGTGCAGGAGATGTGATGCCATGGATTGTTTGAGGAGGTTTGTTAGTGGAGGTGGATGCTGAGGGTGGGACTCGTGAGAGAGAGAGAGAGAGCGAGAGAGAGGGACGTTTTTCAACACAAAATCGCAGTGACGTCATTTCTTTTAAACCATATCTTGAATAGCACCTGTGTGCAGGGGGTTGTCTGTCTGTCAGCTTTGAGTAAAAAGCATAACCCGTGCTCACAAAACATCTGTCAGTGTGCAACCGCTGGACGGAGACAGAGAGAGAGAGAACGAGAAGAGAGAGAGAGAGAGAGAGAGAGAGACGAGGTATGGTCTCGACCGTCAAGGCCATTTTGTCGTACGATGAAAAGCAAAGGAAGATTTTTTTCGCCCAAACTTCCTTTAAAAAAAAAAGGTCCTCTTTTGTCGGCTTGCACTGATTTGGTAAGTACCATTTTATTTAACGTTACAATTCGAACCCTGCTTAATATCGCACTCGTGATTGAAACGCAACACGTATGTTATAGTCGTATAGATGAGGTGCTGGTTTACAAAAGAATGAGAGAGAGAGAGAGAGAGAGAGAGAGGGAGCGTGCACGGTGTAAACTACTGCGCTGGAAGTGATGCAACAGTCTCCATCCTGTTCCCCCGTGCAGTTGCGTTGTGACATCAGGATCCTCACCATATGCAGATGATCGCAATTTGCATACTGAAACTGAAAGTGATGAATCCCTTTTTTTTTTTTTTTTTTTTTTAATGCTTTTGTTGTTATTGTCGTTGTTGTTGTTTTTTTTTTTCCTGTTGTTTCAGCGTGATCTCAGTGCAGAAGGAAAGTTCTCGTTCTGCTTTAGACCTGTGAGTGAAGGAGGTCGCTCAGAATTAAAGCGTAAACTCCTCGGCCGTCTCCTCTTCTGCGTCTTCAGCCGAGGCAGGGTTAAACGAGGCTTTAACGGCGGTAACAAAACATTCTAAAAAAAAAAAAAAAACAACGCACAAATCATAATGTCGTAGCTTTTATTTTACAAAAAAAACAAAAAAAAAACAACGCACCTCTTGTCAGACCATATCTAAAAGTGTTGTTTCTAAGCCCGCTAAGAGCAAAGGCTACTAAGTGGACCTTCGTCTTGCTGCTCAGTGGGTTTTAGTCTCCAGCAGCGTGAAAACCTTTCTGAAATATAGAAGTTTTCGTCTCAGAGCACAGAGATGTAACAGGGACTGGTGTGATATCGCTCGAATGAGGAATGGTTTCCCTGATGAATCTGGTTCCCCTCAAGGTCTCTCCCTCTTGTCCTCTAACAGACTCGTCCCTCACCAGGCTTCCTCCATCGGGAACGAACTGATAACTAGAATTTATACATATTTTCTTTACATTTTCCAAATTGGTTGATTTGTTTCATTCTGTGAAGCTGCTTAGAGACAACGCCGGCTGCTAGAAGTGCTATATAAAGTCAATTGATTTGAAAGAGGAGCTCTCGCCCGGTGCACTGTCTGCACTTTAACCCTCGGTGCACATGGTTTAGCGCTAACGCTTTACTCTACAATTAGGAACTTGATGTATTTGTATATGTGGAAATGATTATAAAATCAAGCCGTTTTCTCAGTCTTTTATTAAACTTTATTCTACACACTGGTGTTGCAGGTTATGAGTTCTACAGATCTGAAATAATCAATACTCTGTATTAAAGTACTGAAGATTCATCATGAGACTGATTAGACTTTTAAAACATTTTCCCTTCGTTCCGAGATTAAGATTCCAATCTGTTTACTTTCTTTCTTCTTTTTTTTTTCTTTTTCTTTTTGTACTTTCAAAATCATTTAAGGGGACGACGCTTAAGGGGACAACGCTTGTATATTTTATTTAAATCCAGGTCCATGTTACAGCACTGCGTGAGTGAGAAGGAGAGCGACCGCTTGGTGCCTTTCTGAGAGTCGCAGCATTAGATTTTAGCTTTAAAATCTGACTTTAGATCATTTTAACTAATGTTTAAACTCTTTGCTTTGGTTTATAAATTAATGAAAGATATACTTAAGCAACCCATAGATGAATAGACTTTAGACTGTAATGTACATTAATTCTCCTCCAATTAACCAATCAATAACTGCATGTAATTAAAATGTGATTCTTGAAATGATCCGGTGCAGAACTTCACCTCTGGAAGCGATACGATTTGAAATCAAGATCTTTTATATATAAAGAATTGTACATAAACAATTTCAGAGATGTTTGCTGCTCAGCGTGGCGGTGTGGAAGACTAGTGATTTTGTTGTTGGTGATATTAACGCAGACAACAAGTCCTAGTCTCCCTTATTGCCCTGGGATATACAACACCCACCACCACCCCACCCCTTCCCCACTACCCCACGCCCTTTCCTGGCTTTTACTATCACACAACCTGAAACTGAAGAGGAGGGGGGGGAAACCAGGGTAAAACCGTATCCTTTTGCTTCTTGCATGTTTTGTAATAAGTGTAATTTCTATACTCTTAATCATCAAAGAAAATGTCTCGATAATGCACCTTTTAAACAATTTAATGTGTATAAATGGACCTCTAATCATTTTAAAGGTGCGCTACAGTATTCTTTTCTGAGAGTGAATGCTGCCCCCTGCTGGCTGAATGAACAACCATTCAACATTCTTCTGGTATCATTTGTATCTTTTTTTTTTTTTTCGTAGCTAAGGAAAATTTGCTTAGTCGTTAAGAATACATCAGAATGAAGCACCAACTCCAGTGTCTCCTGTGCTTAAGAGTTTTTAAGGCATATTTCAGCAATGCTCCTTCAGGATCCTTGACAGTTTAAGGTGTCCAAAAAGGGGACACGTTGGATTATAAGTTGCGATTCGAGGGAATGTGAAATAGTCATAAAGTAGGAAATTAAAACAGGAAAAGTGGCCCAAAGTCACATGAGCAGGTGAGTGAAATCCCTCCTAATGCACTACATACTTTTTTTTAATATATAATAAAGATCTTCAGTGTAAATGTACATATATGTACATATGTATATATGACGTATAATACAGTATGTAAGGCAATATTTCATACAAAATATTTGACTTGATCCTGGACAATAAAGCATTCTTAAAAATGAGGGGGTCAGAAAAGACAAAGTGGAAAGCTGTGTATTAGATACACCAAAGTCCAAAAGTTTGTGCGCCTCTAATCATTACACCCACACAGTACGTGCATCTGGATTTCAGATTTATTCCCCTTTGCTGTTATAGAATCAGCTCCATGCTTTTGGGAAGGCTCTGAGCTCGGGGAACTCTGGGACAGTGAGGAGGCTCCAGGTTCGGTTCATCCCTTCTGTCTGGGCTCTTCGTAGGACGCTCAGGAGGTACCTGTCTGACTGGATAAGGGTTTGAGCTTTCCATATAACCAAATGGCAAAGAAGAATTACATATGGGTGTGATGGTTAGGGGTGCACATAATTTTGGCTATAGTGTTTGTATAGTGCTAACCTTGTTTGAAGTTCCATCCTGTCAGAAGCACTCCAGTTTTGATTCGGAGAACCTCCTCCTAATGGATCCATATTCTAATGATGTTTTATCACAATGCTAATAAATAAATAAGATTAAAACACCTAATGCCGATAAAAATGTTCTAGGGAAGTAAAACGGTCGCTCTGTTTTAAAACAAATCTGTAGAAACCATCTAACACATGGTTCCTACAGGTGAGATGGGTCGCTCATTCATCTTCCACGTTAAGGTCTTGAGTTATTGCTATCAAAGCTGGAAAACTAACACAATTAATCATGGATGTGACGTCTAACTGTAATATTATAATCTAAAACTGGAAGAAAATCCATGATGTCATGATGATGAAACGTTCATGTACTGTAAGTCTAAAAAATAATAATGGTGTCAATTTGCCTACTACAACTACAATAAGTTCAGAGAATAGAAACTGCTCTTATTTTGCATTATTTCTACTTTTTAATATAATATTAATTTTTAAAAATGTCATTACAAAAATTCTGCATGTGATGAATGCAGTGCAGGATTCAGATTCTGATTCTTTTTGGTAGAAAATAAAATGTGAATAAAAATGTGTGTACTAATGTGAACCTTTCCTACGGTGTGGGATGGTAGCGTCATCTAATGCACCTCTGTAAATGTGGACACGGTGGCCTTTACAACAGATGTAGATTATTAAATTGGACCATAAAGTGAACATACGTATTAATGAGACTAAATGTTTAAACTCAAACACACCGGATGGTCCGTTCAATTCTAATTATCTGACTACTGCTGAGTGACCAGCTTTAACCAGTTATAAAGAGAGTAAAGACAGTCTCTACGTCTGCTTTACAAGGGTTATCTCTTTGAAGTTTTTCTTCAAAGAGCTTTTTTTGTTTGTTTGTTTTTGTTTGTGTATCAGTTACTTCTTGTCTCTGGGCTCTGGATCTTCTAATCTACAGTAAGACTTACAGTATATGTGTGTGTGTGTGTGTGTGTGTGTGTGTGTGTGTGTGTGTGTGTGTGTGTGTGTGTGTGTTACATATTAAATTATACAGTAATGTTTTAACTCACTGTATAAAACTCATAGTTTCATATTTTAGCCTCGGCACATGGTACAGAGTGGAATAAATAATAAAATGATTTGCTCTTTATGTCTTTGCTTTTCTTTTTTTCTTCAGTGTTCATTTTGTTTTTGATCAGTTTTCTATGAGGAAACTTTATATTTGTAAATATGTATGATATCTGTGTATGAGTGTCAATATATTAATTTATAAAAAGATAGATAGAATAGTTTAATACTCATTCTGTGAAAATTGAAACAGAGAGAGATGTCACCTAAAAAGTTAATCATATGTTTATACAGAATAAATCAAATATATTAAAATGTGAATAAAATTGAGTGTACTAATGTGTTCCTTTCCTACAATGTGAGATGGTAGCGTTGTCTATTCCACCTGTGTGTCTCACAATCTGGACACACTGACCTTTTAAACAGATGTACTTAACTGAACGTTACAAAATATGACCATATTCATAATAGGGGGAAATATGCCATAAACATTTATGAATTAATAAATTAATTCATGTTATGAATGTGTGTGTGTGGGGGGGCAATTACATATGAAGAAAATAAAAGGAATCAGAGGGGGAAAAAATTATTCATGTTGAACTGATGAAAATTAATCATACAATATGTATTTATAGGGAAAATGGCATGAAAATAATTTACAAATGAATGAATTAATTATTCAATTAATGTTATGGATGGAAGAACTTAAATAAGAGAGAAAAATAAAATGAAATAAATTAAATGTAATGAAAAAAACTGACAGACGTGAAAAGGAGACGAGTCGTGTGAGGACGATCACGTGAAGGTAAAAGAATCGTTTAAGACACGAATCAAATGAAGCGTCAAATGAATCCGTTATGCGAAACGATTGTTTTTGTATAAAGTAATAAACTCTATGCTCCTGACGTGAAAGTGTGAGACATTTAATACAATGAAAAATCCAATTGAATTAAATTCAAATTATTAAAAACTAATATATTTTTTTTAAATAGATATTTAATTATTTTACATAATATTAATTAACTATTATAAATAATAATATTCTTATTATGACTACATGATTGTTTTTTAGGGGGGGGGGGGTTATTGTACTGAAGGGTAACGACTAAAAACTCAGACTAAAAACTACACACACACACACACACACACACACACACACACATACACACATTTATTTTTTCTTTAAGCTAATAAAGAGCCAACACACATACACACACACACAGACACACACACACACACACAAACACGTAGAGCCTTTAACCCCTTTATTGCTTGAGATAAGTGAGAGATGTCAGTCTCAGGTCAGGGGTGATTTCCCATCAGGCTTTGTTCTGGTGTTTTTATCTACTGAGGGGGCAGCATGGCTTTGGTCCGATCAACCATGAACTTGAGCATTTCCTCGAACTGACTCTGCACCAGGCTGGTGTAGGCCGCCAGGGGCTCCATCTGCTCCCCGATGTTGCTGGACAGAGGCTTCAGCTGCTCCTGGAGCTTCTCCACCATGGGCTGGAACTGAGCTCTGCTCTCCTCGATGTAAGCCCTGAACAAACACACAGAGTCATCAGGGTTGGATTTACCTTATAACCTCACACACACACACACACACACACACACACACACACACACACAAACAAGCTTTCCTGTTTTTCTAATTCAGTAAGTGTCACGCTCGGATCTGAGCAACTTAAGGGTCGTGTCCTGAACAGCTGACTGAGTGTAAAAATATCAGTTTTTAATAAAAAAGTAAAAATGTTTTTACTTTTTTTAATTGAAAGTCAGCCAACAGAACATAAACCAGCCAGTGTACAAGTGACTGGAGATAAGGCTTGTGTTAAGAACAGAGACACAGATAAGGATAAGGATTAGACTACAGAACATTTCTTCATTTACACGTAACCAGGATTTAAACAGAAAGATTTAGCACATCAGAAAAGAAGAAGAAGAATTATATTAATCTGGTCTATATATATAATTTATATGAATATTTATAATATATATAATACATAATAATATATTTATATAATATATATATATGCTTATATATATATATATATATACTTTTAGTATATACATATGTGTATATAAAAATAAAATAAATATATAATAATTATTGAATTTTGATATACACATATGTATATATTGAAAGTATATATTTTATTAAAATTATTCTTATTATTAAATGATTAATAAATTTATTATAGATGGGGGCACTTACATACGAAAAGAAATATGAAAATAAAGAGTGTGAAAATGTATTCATGTTGAACTGATGCAAAAATAGATGAATAAATGACTTACAGGGAAAAAAATCAATCTGCTAAAAAAAATGGTGAGATGACGAAGAATATATACTTATTATATACTTTTAAACAACTTTTTGTTTATTATTCTAAATATTCTTCATTTTTTTTCATCACACATGTACATGACTATCTTGTGTATATGAACTATTATAAAGATGCCTGGAAATAAATAAATAAACGAATGAAATCTAATCTAAGAATGATCATCTAGAGTTGATGTGGAACTCACTTGGCCTTGTTGGCCAGCTCGGGGGTCTCGAGGGCTTTGAGGTTCTGGACGAGGTCCTGGAAGAAACTGGCGATCTTCTCAACCTCAGGAGGTATCGCTGGACTTTCTCTCTTGACCAGACTGGCAGCTTGGGAGCCTTTTAAAAACACAACACAGTACAGTAAGCTTTATCACTACGACGCTGCTAATTGCTGTTTTTTGTAGATAAAAAGCATAAAAGTCTCACCGACGGCCAGCACGGCGACGAGGACGGCGACGAGGGAGAACTTCATGGTTCCAGACTGAGAACACAAACCTGGCGTTACTATAGAGTACATGTAGAGTACATATGTGTAATATGTAATAAAGTAGAAGTCTTAGAATCGGTCTTCATGAACATGACGTGAGCTCTTACCTTTGATGGCTCGAGGATGTGTAGGACCTGATGGTGCACCGGGCCTTTTTATAGCCGCTCCTGAGTTCAAAGGGTTGACGACATCATCTCGATGAAGTGTGTAAACGCTGCGTTGGCTGCGGGACCTTGAGGCTTCCCCTGGCGTCGATGTGAACGAGTCGAAGTTCAACAATCCGCCCCCACCCACACACCCACCCACCCACCCTTGCTCTCTCTCTCTCTCTCTCTCTCTCTCTCTATCTCTCTAAAAGCATTTATGAAAAATAAAGAACAGTATGTTAATAATATGTTATACAAGAGATCGAGATCTTATCTCAAGGACAAAGGAATACTTTGGAACAATTAATTTCTTCATTCATGCGAGAAAGCAGAGTTCTATCACCTAAAACGTTATGATTGATTAGCCGTGTTTGGATTAAAATGTAATAAATTACATAGTGTAACTGATCATAAGGGTTTTCTCGTCTCTAACCTGAATGCACTGTGTCCACATCATGCTGATGGATGATTGGCTGGAATGTGACTGATATGATTTCTGCTGCTCCAGTGAAAACCCCAGGGACACTTCATGTTAGCTTAACGTCCATTAGGTCAAAGTCTGACCCGAGACAAGTCGCCCTATCTCTCCCTGATTGGCTTTATCTACAGCCAGGGTTACAAGCTGATGCATATTACTCAGTTAAATAATAATAATAATAATAATAATAATAATAATAATAATAAAACCTCCATAATGATTCTACATCCGTCTTATTCTATATGTTTTTTTAACTCTGTGCTAATAACGCAGCTCTCGGACCCGACTCGTCTCGGAGGACATTTTCCCCACACAATCAGTAGGTGACTCCGGCTGAAGTAGACGCAATGGTAATGGGGGCATAGAATTGCAGTCATTTCTGCTTTTCTGTGCCGGATTTGTCAGGACTACTCGCTTCAGAATGATTGCAGCCTATAGTTACGGCAGAAAGAGTGCTCAAAGTGGTAGTTACACTGCCATATTATGATCCGATGCTCTGAAAATATTGGAGGGGCCGGACTGGAACGGGGATTCGAGGTGGCACTGTTTTTCTTTTGTCGTTTCCTGTCATGTCAGAGACCCCATACTGGCTTGCAGAGTCTGGTTTGAAAAACAGCACTCGGTCCCGTCCAGAGGCGTCGCCGGAGCGGACCCGAGTTCAATGGCGCGGTCGATCAGCCTCCCGGGAGACGGGCTATTTTATAAAATGACCACCCATCTTCTGGACCATTTGAGCACTTTGCTGCACAGCATGAGGCCAGAAGTGCTGCAGCTAAGATTTACTTAACAGCTGAGCTTAGAAAAACTGAGAGCGAGCTCATCAGAGAGCGAACGCTGGGACTGATCTCAGACCTGCTGTACATCAGGCACACGACGATCAGGGAGACTTAATTGAACATAAAAGACGATCGGAAATCACTTAAAACATTTGGAAACAACCCATTTGTCCTTCCGTAACCCACTGTAGCTCCTCATCACTCGGCTCTATTACACTGAACATGATTTAACATGTGAATCTTATTAAAGTTATTTATTCTTTAAAATATCCTTTTCCACCAGTTGTCCTTTACAAGTTACAAAAAAAACCGAACCTCTTGACACCCGAACGTCCTCGTATGAGGACATGACATTTTACGCCAATTTAACAGTCTATATATTTGTCCCTGTACCAACCTCATATAAGAACGGGATCATTCTTTTGCCAAGTTTCTTCCTGGTTGAAAACTTTGATTAAATTTAAAATATTTATCAGCTGTAAATAAAGAGAAACAGTCAGCAGAAATTGCAAAGTACACAAGATTAGAGTTCAGGTCTCAGGAGGTTTTAATCTTCTACCCTAAACCCATATAACTATAAAATAATATTCCACATGAAATCACATGTTTAACAGGAAGTGACATCACTCAAATGACCTGCAGATCAAAGGAAGATCAAACTCTTCTCTCAAATTTTAGTGATATGGAGATATTAATATATACTGTATATATATATATATATATATATATACACACACACACACACACACACACACACACATACAGTAATATGTGAAAACAGTGTGAACGTAATCAGTGTGAAAGCAGTCATACAGTACTATGAACATGACACAGGCTGAGCTCATAGCTAGTCAGTGGTATCTAATGTCATCAACTTTTATGTAATATCTGATTATATTATTATATTATTATTATAATATTTTAGTATATCTGACCAAACACTGGAGCCGCGTGAGGACCGGCAGTGAGTTGTTGTTGTTGGTCTTTTGGCTGCTCCCGGCAAGGGACAGGGGACAGCACGGGACAGCGGACAGCAAGGGACAGCGGACATTTGGTCCGCACATACGAGCTCGGCATAGTTTTTACACCACATGCCCTTCCTGACGCAACCCTACCATTTTACCCCGGCTTGGGAACGGCACTGTGCTGCATGGCAATAAAAGTCAGAAGATTTCCATACTGAACGTACTGAATGCCCACAGATTTTGCCCCCTAACAGAACGGCCATATTCCAGGACTCCAGGATTGTGAAACGGTGGTTCTGAGGAGTCATTTACACACACGAACTGGACACCACAGAGTCCTGAACTTAACCCCTGGTGAAAGTCTCTGGGGTGTGTTGGAGAAGATTTTACAGAGTGAATAATCTCTCGCCATCTATGTGGTATCTTGACGCCACTGTGAATACACGCTGAAATCAATTCAAAGCAAACGCCATTCTGACAAAATGATTTAATCTGGCAGCACGGTGGCATAGCGATCCCGCCTCAGGGTCTGTGTGCATGGGGTTCACATGTTCTCCCTGTGCTTGGTGGGTTTCCTCCGGGTACTCTGGTTTCCTCCATCAGTCTAATAGGCTAATTGACGTCCCCAAATTGCCCATAGTGTGTGAATGAGTGTGTGACTGTTGGCCAGAGGTTCTTCCACGGTTGTAAAAATGGGAGTAAATACAATAGTAATCAGCCTAAGTGTCCCTGTTTGGACTACAGAGGTTCCTAGATGGCGGGAGGGATGAATGCTATGGCGATCTAGCTGGCTAGCATAATTAGCTGGTAGTATTTGGCCTAGGATTAACATTATGTTCGCTTATAGAGGTGTTACTAGACCAGAGGTTTTTTTGGGGGGGGATTTTGCATCCATTGATGGGTTGATTATTTTTACTTGTGCATGATTGTAAATACTAGCCATAACATTAGCCGTAACACTTTTTGCCACTTAGCAGTGATGCACTGTGTTCTGACACTCTTCTATCACAACCAGCATTAACCTCAACAGGTTGGAAAGTGTAATGGCACCAGACAGACGCTAGAGGGAGTTTTTTCTCTTTTTTTTTTGGGGGGGGGGGGGGGGGTTGTGCTTGTCTTTTATCCTGTTGCGAAGTTTAACCGGAAGTGCGTTGCGCGCATGCGCTAGTCTTCTCCACACGGACAGGCATCATGGCGGACGTGCTAGATCTTCATGAAGCGGGAGGCGAGGACTTTCCTATGGACGAAGATGGCGACGGTATGAGCGATTTTCTGCTAGGTTTTAATTAAAGTTTGTTTTCCGCAGCGGAAGGTGTATAAAACGGTTATGTGGTTTAGGTTTTACGATGTGAATGGTATAATGCGCTCGAGCTCGGGCCTTGTCCGCCTGCCTTCGTTGTTAGCTGAGTTATGCTAGCTGGCTAATTCAAACATTCCCGCTAGCAGGATGCTAACGATGATTAGTTATTACATTCATTAAGTTGATGTTTGGATAAACTAGTTTTTAAAAACGTATTTGACTTCAGAATCTGTTAAAGGAATCATGCGCGTGCGTTACTATTGTTGCGTTAACTGTACTAGCGGTCTTGCTGGTCGTGTCCCAAATCGCACTGATTTAACCTTAGTGCACTGGATAGGCTGCTTTAATTCCTACACACTAGTTCCCTGGAGACGCAACTATGAAGCTATTTGGGACTTGACCCTGTCTACTGGTTTATTCCAAGGCTCATACTAATGAAAAACCTTGTTATCTAGCGTGTGTCTAAAATCCAGTTTATTTAATTATATTGTCATTTTTTTTATTTTACAGAAAGTATTCACAAACTAAAAGAAAAAGCCAAGAAGAGGAAAGGACGAGGATTTGGAGCTGGTAAACATCTATTTCACTACATCATATTTATTAATCACTTTGTGTTCTTTGTTAAACACAACTGTAATTATTTTTTTTCTTTTACAGATGAAGGTGCGAGGTCCAGGGTTAGAGAAGATTATGATACGGTGGAGCAGGACGGTGATGAGCCCGGACCTCAGAGATGTGAGTTTGTTGTATGAGATGTGGGACACGTGAACATTATTGTTTAATTATCTGAACCGATTCCTGTGAACATTGGTCCTGCTACCCAATATTTTGATTCTTATTTAATCTATCAATTCTTGAAACTGTTAATTGGATTTCAAATGCAAGCGTTACTCAGAATCTCCTCTTTAGCTGTCAGTGTTGAGAACTGGAAATAAAAGCCTGACTTGCAGCAACACAATCCGTAATTATCCATTTTAATCGCTGCACCCCTAGTGACCATATTTCCTTGCTCGATGCTCTGGATGTTGTGGTGTTGTGTTAATACGGTCTTGTATGTTCGCAGCTGTCGAGGGCTGGATCCTGTTTGTCACCGGCGTTCATGAGGAAGCGACTGAAGAAGACATCCACGACAAATTCGCAGAGTTCGGCGAGATCAAGAACCTGCACCTCAATCTGGACAGAAGAACAGGTTACCTCAAGGCAAGTCCACCACCACATGTTGATTTGTTTTGAGCATAATGTAAAAGGTGTTGGTGTAATTGTCATAAAGCACACAAGCCAATCAGATTTCAGGATGCGAAGGGGGACCATGCAGCATGCCAGCGTTTCTAATTGGTCCTAAAATGCTCATGTCAGAATCTCACACACACGCACACGTTTACAACCGCTCAAGTAGGCGTTTGAGGAGGTTGTGCGTTCATATTATTCTACAAGTTTTAACTCGTACCTTTGTTTGATTATTTACTCACAACACAGAAGTCCATTGGTCTCTTTGTCTCTTGTTTTATTTTCAGCATCAAAGAGTCAACACTTTGTACAGTTGTCTTGAGTGAATCCACTGTAGTTACAACCCAATCGCTGTATCTGTAGGTCACAATCTTAAATCCCGTTTACAACAGTATGTTTGCTGTATCTTTTAGCTTATGTTTTCTTACGTTGGATCACCTTATGGTCAAAAAGCTTGTGTTCTCCACAAGTTCCGCATCTTAACTGCCCTTTTTATAGTGACCTAGTCTTGCAACTACGTGTAACAGTGGAATCACAGACATTACACACAATACGGTTGTCGTAAATGTATGCTTAACTAATACCTTAATGTTAATGCTAAATGAATAACTGATAAACTTGGTGCTTAGTGCACAACCCACAAAATACAATAAAATGAAATAAAATAAACACAACAAAATGGATACAATATGGCTCTTACAGAGGTAAAACGTCAGTTTCTTTGTAATCCTGCAGGTGGCGCACTCTGAACTGTTTACACACTTTCAACTTGTTGGTCTTTCGGCTGCTCCCGACAAGGGGTCGCCACAGCGGAATATTCAGTCCGCACTACAACTTGGCACAGGTTTTTTTTTTACGCAGGATACCCTTCCTGACGCAACCCTCATCCGGGCTTGGGACCGGCACTGCATCCAGTGGCTGGAGTTTCATCTTGTGTGTGAATTATTTACCAAGTTTGTTTAGAAGTAGTAATGATGGCGGATGACAGATACACGCTGCTCAGTAAAAATGTAGCTTTTAATTTCATTTGAAATAAAATAAACTTTTGTACTTGAAGTAAGAAAGTGAATGTTATCAGTACCATGTAAATAATTAGTATTAATTATAAAAACAGTATAGAATGATATGATAGAATCAAATCGCTACCAGGTTGTCGTGATACCATATTTGGTAATGACTGACTGGAAATTCCGATCACGAGTAAATGACACAAAGTGAAACAGGTTTACTTTCAAATCTTGGCGCAGTCGAGTGACCACTCAAGTGCACCACTTTTGAGGTTCTCTGTTCTGAGTAACAGTGTTTTCCAGGTGAAAATCTATTTCAGGACTCATCCAAGTTCTGTCCTACACAGAGAGCTGTTAAGGATGAACAAATCCTGTTCTGGGTTTAGTTTTAAACATGTGTGTGTGTGTGTGTTTTTTGTTTCTTTACAGGGCTATGCGTTGGTGGAATATGAGACGTATAAAGAAGCGCAGGCTGCCATGGAGGGACTGAACGGCCAGGAGCTCATGGGACAACCCATCAGCGTGGACTGGGGCTTCGTCAGAGGGCCGCCAAACAGCAGGAGGAGGTGAGAGGATTGGATTACACGACACTGTTGTGTGATCTCGTATAAATGTTTTATTAGTTCTGTTGCGTATAATAAAAACTAACGGTTGCTGTAAGATCTGTATGGTTTATGAGATTGTGACCTGAGACACAATTAGTTGTTCAGTCGGGGTCACTGGTGTTTCCGTCTCTTGTAGGGGAGGCAGACGACGGAGCAGATCTCCAGACAGAAGACGGCGCTGAGGTGAAACCTGCCGTGTAAAAGCTGCAAGTTGCTCTATGTCGCGTTTATTCTTTTTAGATTTTATAGTGTTCTCTTTTTTTTTTTATTTTTTATTTGTCTATACACTCTTACCAACAAATACTACAGCAGACTTTAAAAATGCAGTTATCATTTGCGGTATCACAGTTTATAACGACGTAAGCTATGATAATTCAACAATAAAGGGATAAGTACACTGTCTCCATTGTAGCACATTGTCTCATGGCATCGAGTTCAAGTTTTTTGTTTTTCTTCTTCTGCATAAAGTATTTCAAATTTATCCTCATAATATTGTACTTGTAGTTTCTATGGTTTAAGTTTAAGGAACATGCTGAACTATAAGACTGTAACACATCACAGAAACACGGTGGCGTTTGTAATATGTTCTAGTTTGTTTCTGTATAGTGTCAATTCCATGGTTTTGCCTTTTGTATAAAGTGTGATGAAACTGATAATCCTTTAAAATTAATTTGGGCTTTTGTTTTTTTCCTCCATAATTCTTGAAGTTGTACCTGAGTTAATTTTAAAGCTACCGGTTTGTACGCATCCAATAAATTTGTTCTGTATTGTGAATTTCCTTTGGGTTTTTTTATTTTATTTTTTATATATATATATATACGGTTGGTGATTAAAAATACCTATGAATCATCTGTTTTAATGATGCAATCCAGAGATTTCTCACTTTAGAGTGTAATCTACGTTATTGCAGTCTCCCTAAAGAAGCATAGAATTAGTATAAACAAATTGTCGTTAATAATTACTCATATTTAATAAGTAATTATTAATAGCTTATTTTACTTATAATTACTTTTATATTTTATATATATATATATATACACACACACACACCATGGTACCTTTATGGGTATTTGAAACTGCTCTAAAACCAAATAATTTAATTCCTGTCTTCATGCTTTAGGTCTCTAACCAGTCACTGATGAGACTGAATCCTGACCAATCTTTTGAACCAAACTAAGCTCATAAAGGCTTTGTAAAGGTTTTGCAGTCATTCTTTTTATATTATTTCAATCATCTTTTTAAATTGTGCCAAAATTGTTTTAGACTGGCACTGAAATGTATTTAATAGCCGACATTTTGTTCTGTTTCTTGAAAAAAAGTTTCCAGCCAATTACAGACAAACCGAATTTTTGTATGAATAGAGTGGTGGTTATGACTGGACTGGAGTAAATCTGTCATAAGTAGAAAATACTGCTATTGAGTGTTATTGTCGGATTTTTGCTAAGATGGTGTTGGAATGTCTCGAGCGCCTACAGTGAAAGGAAAAACGAACTTTCAAAAATGTTTCCTTACATTTATATGAGGTGGTTAAAAAAGTATGGAAACTAGCTTTCTAACACGCCAGCAGATGGAGGCACACGGCTGCACAGGGAGGACCAACCTTCATAAGTCAGTGTGCCAAAAAACATCGTCCTGTGTATATCAGGAGCTGTGCAACTGGTGCTATTCTGACCACGTCACCACCTTTGCTCTTTCATCATGGACAGTACGTTAAATTAAGAGTGAACGTGAAACTGAGCAAATCTGCCACAGTGATGTTTGACCTGATTTGTCTAGTTTATGGCTATGCTGTAATGAATAGTTCAAGGTGTTCTAAGAAGCCTTTAACATGTCTAAATCATTTAGCACCTTGTGTATGATGAAGTTCGGAGAACAGTCCACAGCATTGTTGTCGTCGTGTCATATGGAACAGTCCAGACGAACCTCGCGTGAGATTTGAACATGCACCGTGTTGCCGAGTTCGTCCCCTGGATCCTGATCGAGAAGCAAATGGAACATCACAAAACAGCGTGCTGTGGGTCCTTTATGTCAAGGATCAGTAACGAAACTTTGGTGTACAAGTGTGACCCTGAGACGAAGCAACAGTCTTCACAATAGAAGAGCCTGTCACCTCCACGAATGAAAAGGGCGAGTCAGGTCCGCAGCTCAGCCAGGTGCATGCTTATCGTCTTTTTCCTCATTCTTGCCATTGTGCATCGAATTTTACTCAGACAGAAATAAAAATAGTATGATGTATATTATATTATGTTCTTTTGCTGAAATGTGTATACATTTTTGGCTGACTCTTTTGATATCTCATATGTTAAAACCTTTATATCTTGAAAAATTTCTTGATATCTTGTCTTATATATTTATATACTGTACATTAGTACATAAGGTTGATTTTAAAAGACAGACAAAATTTTATACAAAACTTAGGTAAATGCTAACTGAAGGGAGCAACTTGAGGCTAATGTTCATCTCATTCTCAATTTTTTTGTTTATCTGTTTAAATCTATGACTGATTTTAACCTCGAATTCTTAAAACTCCCCCTCCTCCTTCGCGTCCTCGCGCATGACGTCATGACTAAGTTGGTCCCCGAAAGAAAAAAGAAAAAAAAAATACTCAATCACAAAGAAAAGCCATAGGTTTATTAAATCCCAAACCCCGCCCGTTTTAGGCAGACGACCAGCCAATCACGGGGCGCGTCGACTGTTATACGCTTGCTTTGATTGGTCTCACCGTGTGTCCGTCTGACGAAACTCGGGTGCTGATTGGCTGAGCCGGAACGCTGGAGTTTCTCTGAGATGGGGCGGATTGTGTGTAGTGCCTCGGTTGACATTGTTGTTGTTGTGGGAGTCGGAATGGAGTTTACAGCGGAGCGTCAGGACCTGAGCTGCGGGCTTTGGGATTAACGCCGCGGAGAAGGAGCCAGTTTCAGTGCGGATTTTGAGAAAGAGAGAGAGAGTCTGAGAGGAGGAGAGCGAGAACGAGCCCTGGGATGGGACGGTGAGGAGGAGATTTGTGCTGCGAGGCCGAGCTGAAGGTAAAGCAGCAGACAACGGAGGAGGCTAGGCTAGCTCGATTAGCATTGCAGCTAAAAACTCTGAGGCAAATCAGTCGGCGCTGTTTTAGAAAAAAATATAACTCACTAAACAGGACAGCTTGTAAATGTAAAGTTAAATTCGTTGTGTTTGATAACTCAAGAACTTAGCACAAGTTGTTCTCCTCTTTGCTAGCTCGATGCTAGCTAATCCCGTCCATTCTGACTGACCGGTTAGTCTGACCAACGGTTCGTATTTCAAATTTGCAGCTCGCGAGAACATTCTAGAACATTCCACACAAATCTCGGGCTGTATTATATCATCCGTTAGAACAGCTAGGTGAGGAAACTTCGAGGTTAAAGCAGAAAATAATTTGTAGTCAACAGTATATTGTGAAATTACACGATATATCGCGATATCTATATTAATAAAAGAAACATTTGTCTGTACATTGGTCAGAACTCGCTCTTTCAATGCTATCTTTATGTTTCATACATTGGAGGACCAGAAACCAGCCACAGAAAATTGTCCATGTGTGTGTAAGTCTGTTCAGTCAGACCTTGTTTTGGTCACTCAAAAGTGTCTGGACAGAATTTAATGAAACTTTTGCAGTACTTAGAGACTGCAAAACCTGTGCTAATTGAAATGTCAAAATGTTGAGTAGAAGTAAAGTTATGAGCAGTTATGTGCCATAATATGTCACAGCATCTGCTGTGATATAACCTCCTCGCCCCCCTTTAATATAGTGCTTTGCCCCCTCTAGGTGAGGTGAGCGTGGCTATACAGAACCAATCGACTTGGTATTTTACAGAAAATACACGCACAGAAACAAAAAATATGTGGAACGCACAGAAACAAAATTTTGCACATACAAGCAAAATCGTCAAGAAACAGAAACGACACAGCACGACGTACTCCAAAAAAGCAGACTATGAAAATTTTACCTTTAAAGATTTATCGCCAGATCAATGTACATTTATTCTTCCTGCGGGAAGTTTAAAACCAGTTTGTCTTACACTGCATGTTCTGAACCCGTGGTGTTAAGCAGTAATGTGAAGCGACACTACGAGATAAAACACTACCCCAGTTATAGCAAACATATACGCAGCAGTCCGAGGTGAGGACGTGTAAAATACCAGAACTGAGAGCGCAGTATTGTGCAGTAAAATCAAAACGTTGAGAAGTGAAGTTATGAGCGGTTGTGTGACAGATTGTGTGATTCTTGCCTGCCTGAAGTTTAACTTGCACCATAAGTGACATGTTGAGAAAAATAGATGTTATGAACACTTATAATATACCCCAGATTTAATAATCTATTTTAAAATAATATACTAATGTGATACTCGCTCAATGTAAGCAAACAGCTGCACCAATAGATATTAATTAGAAAAGATAAAGTGAATATTTTGACTGGGATTAGTTCATATTTTCACTTTGGCTGAAATAACAGCGCTGAAGTGGTATAAGTGAATTTTAACACACTGGAGTTGTTTTAAGACAAATCTTCATCTTTATCTGATCTACGTCTTCAATTTCTCATCTGTGATTCTCTCTCTGATTACCGAACAGGGAGTGTATTTGTCTGACCACCAAAGAAGGACAACTTAGTGTAAACAAGGCGTAAGATACGAATGTGATTTCTTTGTATTAATAAGTTAGACAGAGAGTTCTGCTATACAGAAAGACACACAGACATGTACGTTCACTTCAACCTGAAATAATAATAATATCACTGAATACATTAAAGATGCGCAGATTATTTTCTTAAATCGTCAACAGCGGTTACGAATTGGGTTTTTCTGGAATTCATTTCTAATTTTCTGTAAAATCCCGTCCAGGATAAGGCGTAGTCGTGCTCATGAGCACCATGCTGTTGATATTTTGCGCACGTTCTGTAAAAAGTGTGACGCTTGGGATGTGCCTTAGAGGTAACGTCAGGGTCACGTGTTTGCATCGGGAGCAGATCGGATGAGAGTCGGTGAAGTAACCTTCTGATCTGAGTGTCCGAACTCACGCCGGTGTCACATTTAAAATTTGTAGGTAGTAAAATATGCTATAACTGGGGTAGTTAAGTTGAGCTCATACTCTGACTCATGGTGATCTTATGATCTGTGCCATGAGTTCAGCGACCAAGCTACACACACACACATATGGTGTAATCATACACAACTCCTTATAATTTTTTTTTATTCGTTGCAACCTAACACCTGTACCTTTCCCTGGCCTCTGTGTGTGTGTGCGTGTGTTGTGGTACATTCCTCACCCAAAGCCAGCAGGCCAGGTACGAGTGCTCGTGGAAACGCTCTGGGATTACCTTTTGCCGCATCGAGTTGGGTTACACCGGACCCCTGAATTATTCAGCTCTTCATTTACAGGCGCTTTTGTTCGCCTCTTGTTCAGCTCGTCCAGCCAAACCCTGAGCATGAAAGTAGGGCAAGCAAACAAGAGCAAGGTTTTTATTTTCCTTTTTAAGGCATGCACAGCCTCGATGTTTCCCCCTGTGTGTTTTTGATGGAAACGCTTCGCCTCTGATATCCAGCCCAGGTTTGGGTTCGAGCTGCACTTCGGCCGGGTGAAGGAGGCCGAGTTCGGGAGTCATGCCCCAGATGGAGGAGGAGGGTTTGGAGATAAGATATGGTTTGTGTCGATGATCCTGGAGAAGAGGTTTTTTAGTATTTCATGTAGTTTGATGGTTTGTAGGGGTGAGATAATGAGAGATGGTCATGTCTGATCTACTTCCTGTTAAGGGAAGTGCTCGGTCATGTGACCCTGAGGAAAAAGTTGTTATTGCGTCTGATTACATCAATCACTGACTCGCTAATGATGTCTCTGAGAAGCTCCAGTATTCCCCCGCCCCTGTCTCTCTGTCTCTCTCTCTCACTCGCTCACTCTTTTAAGGTATCTTTTCTTATCTCTCTACCTCTTTATTGATATCTCACTTAGAGTCTTTCTTTCTGTATCTCCCGGCCTCTTAAGTTCCTTCTTCTTCTAGTCTCTCTCTCTCGCTCTCTCTCTGTATCTCTCTTTTACTGTCTCTCTTCTGGTGTCTCTGTATCTCTTACTCTTCCGTAGAGTATTTCTTCTATTGTAAAATATAATAATAATAACGAGTACAGACAAAAGAGAAACGTTCTCTTTCTGCCTCTCAATATTTTTCTCTCATTCTGCTCCTATTTCTCTCTTGTCTGTTTATCTACTTCTCTCTCTCTCTCTCTCTCTCTCTCTCTCTCTCTCTCTCTCACTCTTTCTGTCAGTGGTAGCAGATTCCAAGCTGATTCAGCAAGACTCTCTGTCTCTGTGTCTCCCTCTCTTTCTATGTCTCCCTGCTTCTCTCTCTTTGTCTCACTTACAACTGATTCAGCGTGGCTCTCTCTGTCACTCTCTCTCCCGTTCTCTCGTTCTGTCTCTCTCGTCCATGTGGTGAGCGGGTATTAAAGTGTAACTCAGCGCTGCATCTCCTCCAGTTCCTGTGAACAGCTGCTGAGTAAGTTGCGACCCTGTATCGCTTACAGAGCGACGGCTCGAACCCAAGCCAAAAAATTCCCTTAGGAGTCGTCTGTTCTGCAAAACACCATCCTGATAAATACTGGATGAGACCCCGGCCCAGAGACAGCGAGAGTCAGAGAGACAGTGGATCTGAGGCAGCGAGAGTCAGAGAGACAATGAAGACCCTGGATTTGAGGCAGCGAGAGTCAGAGGGCAATGAAGACCCTGGATTTGAGGCAGCGAGAGTCAGAGCGACAATGAAGAACCTGGATTTGAGGCAGCGAGAGTCAGAGGGCAATGAAGAACCTGAATTTGAGGCAGCGAGAGTCAGAGCGACAATGAAGAACCTGGATTTGAGGCAGCGAGAGTCAGAGCGACAATGAAGAACCTGGATTTGAGGCAGCGAGAGTCAGAGAGACAATGAAGACCCTGGACTTGAGGCAGCAAGAGTCAGAGGGACAATGAAGACCCTGGATTTGAGGCAGCGAGAGTCAGAGAGACAATGAAGACCCTGGACTTGAAGCAGCGAGAGTCAGAGGGACAATGAAGACCCTGGATTTGAGGCAGCGAGAGTCAGAGGGCAATGAAGACCCTGGATTTGAGGCAGCGAGAGTCAGAGCGACAATGAAGAACCTGGATTTGAGGCAGCGAGAGTCAGAGGGCAATAAAGAACCTGAATTTGAGGCAGCGAGAGTCAGAGCGACAATGAAGAACCTGGATTTGAGGCAGCGAGAGTCAGAGCGACAATGAAGAACCTGGATTTGAGGCAGCGAGAGTCAGAGAGACAATGAAGACCCTGGACTTGAGGCAGCGAGAGTCAGAGGGACAATGAAGACCCTGGATTTGAGGCAGCGAGAGTCAGAGAGACAATGAAGACCCTGGACTTGAAGCAGCGAGAGTCAGAGGGACAATGAAGACCCTGGATTTGAGGCAGCTAGAGTCAGAGAGACAGTGAAGACCCTGGATTTGAGGCAGCGAGAGTCAGAGAGACAGTGAAGACCCTGGATTTGAGGCAGCGAGAGTCAGAGAGACAATGAAGACCCTGGATTTGAGGCAGCTAGAGTCAGAGAGACAATGAAGACCCTGGATTTGAGGCAGAGAGAGTCAGAGAGACAGTGAAGACCCTGGATTTGAGGCAGAGAGAGTCAGAGAGACAGTGAAGACCCTGGATTTGAGGCAGTGAGAGTCAGAGGGACAGTGAAGACCCTGAATTTAAGGCAGCGACGGTCAGAGAGACAGTGAAGTGCTGTATCTGAGGTAGAAAGAGTCGGAGAGACGGTGTAGTCCCCCAGCCTGGAGCATCGAGCGAAAGAAAAGTGAGGACACCGGGTCTGATACCTCATTTCCACTGGTGCTCGGCCGGTGCTGGACTGGGAACCACCGAGAACCGGCCCGCGTTTACACTAGACAGGAGCTCAGCGGGAGCTGCATGATAATACGTCACAGGCCACGCCCACTAAACAGAAACGAACTTGCCCGAAGTCAGTTTACTGGTTATTCTCCAAACTATGAAAATGTATTTCAGTATCTAAAACAGCAGCTTATTCGACGTGTTATAACCGCTGAAAGAGATCGACATAAACTAGCTTATTCACTATTTGGTTGGTTGTTCGTGTGAAGCCTGCGACTATTAGTTCTTCTCTTATTTCCTCATACAATTTTAATACATTCTTAAAGCACTTTCCAATTTCTGTTGAATCTTGGCAGAAGTCCAAATTGTTAATAGCGCTTTTGTTTTGTCCGCGCTCCACATTAACGGACTTTGCGTCTCCGCCATTTTTTTTACGCTCCCTATAATTCCGTCCACCACTAGTGACGGGTTCTCGCGACTAGACCAGCAGAGTTTAGGTGCCGGTGCTAGTTTTTTCTGTTGAAAAGCACGGCACTGGTTCCAAAATTAGGAACCGGCACGGGAACCAGAGCAGTGGAAAAGGGGTATGAGACAGAGTCAATGAAGACACTATCGGTCACTAAGGTTACACTCTTCTGAACATGAGTCAGCTTGAGAATCGCACATTTTGGCTGAATGACTAAACACTTCCCTAACACTCCTTACACACACTTTAGTCCCAGCAGGACCTCCACTCATCCACTGTGTGTGTGTGTGTGTGTGTGTGTGTGTGTGTGTGTGTGTGTGTGTGTGTGTGTGTGAGAGAGTGAACCAATTGACCCTCTCAAGGCACAGCTCTCTCTCTCTCTCTCTCTCTCTCTCTCTGCAGTCAGACCGCTGTGTTTGTTCATCACACTTCACACACTCAACACGCCGCTGGTATTAGATTGTCCCTCACCAAGGGCGGGGTGACCTGCTCAGAATGAGCTCTGCATTCCGATTGGTCAGTTGTTGTTGATTAGTTTTTTTATTATAGCAGCTCTGACAGTGATGCAGCTTCAGATGAACATTGACACACACACACACACACACACACACACACACACAGTCTGATGCGCTGTCGTTTCTGTAGTGCACACTCAAATAAAACAGTCTCTGTTCCCGTCTTTCAGTCTCCCTTTCCCCCCTCGCCTCACTTTCTGCCTCTCTTTCTCTTCTCTCACATCCCAAACTCTTTGTCTCATTGTGTCACACACTGTGTCACTCTCTGTTCCTCTCCCTCATTTTCTTTCCCTCTCTGTCAATCTTTCTCTCACTTTTCTTCTTCCCTCATCCCCCCCCCCCAACTCCGAATGCTGAAAAGTGAGGACGAGTGTCTGATCTCAGCACCTCCTCGCTGCTCAGACGCCGGTTAATAAGGCGAGCTGGACCTCGGCCAGCGGGATGTGACGCCAGTGAAAGTCTCGAGCTCGATCTCCGAGAGAGTGAGAGCTTCAGAAACCCGAGTCCTGCGCTCGTTTACCCAGCATGCACAGGTGCACAGGGTCGGTGCTCACACTCTCGTATTGTTAAACAGTTCTCTTGAAGGAGTCTCCAGTGTTACTATACATTTCCGATACTCTCAGGAGCATTTCAGCACAAAAGAAATGTACGATCCTGTACGTCTCCCTCAGCTGGCGTTCTGTTTGTGTTTTTAGGAAGAAAATAAATATTTCTCCTGCTGGTGGTGTTTGTAGTAATTAAACTGAGTGTGTTTTACCTGAAGGGAGGCAACAAGGAAGCGAAAGTCTCGTTAAATGTCACTGGTTACGTAAACCGAGCGAAGAAGCTTTCACGCAGATTAGCTTTCTAATACAGATGCTTCAACTTCTGTACATTCCAACTTTTTGCCGTTCTTATCTTCATTAGCGACTCGTTAATTCACTTTTAAGCCACTAACTTTTCCCCCCCCCGATCCCGTCTTTAGCGGTGTGACGTACAGGATGTGCTTTTATGATGAAACAAAAAACATTAAGCTAGGGCAGCTCGATTTTGGGAAAAACGGACACTGCAAGATTGTCTTTTTTTCAGCGATATACACCATGATATACTGCCAGAAGCTTTCGCTCGCCTGCCTTCACATGCATATGAACCTGGGTAACATCTAGTTCTTTATCCATAGGGTTTGATATGATTATCAGCCCTGCCTCCTTTGCAGCTATAACAGCTTCAACTGACGCGAAGGCCTGTTGGAACTGGTGTGAGGTTGTTCCTCAGGAGTTGGGCTCGGTCCCTTACTTCCAGTGAAAGGAAATCTTAATGCTTCAACATACCCGAGACATTTTGGACAACGTCATTCTCACAACTTTTTGGGAACAGTTTCGGGACGGACCCTTCGCGTTCCAACATGACTACGTACCAGTGCACAAAGTAAGGTCCATGAGCAAGAACTGGACTGGCGTCCTGACCTCAACATCTGATGGATCACCTTCGGGATGAATTAGGGCGGAGACTGTGAGACAACATCAGTGTTTGACCTCACAAATGCGCTTCTGGAACAACGGTCACAAACACACTCCTAAACCTTGTGGAAAACCTTCACAGAAGAGTTGAAGCTGTTATAGCTGCAAAGGGGGCGGGGCCCCTTTATGATGATCATCATAAACCCTGTGGATTAAGAATCAGATGTTACTCAAGTTCGAGCGAATACGTTTGGCAATATAGTGTGTGTGTGTGTGTATACTGTATATATTTCTATATGTAGAAATACAGGAATTTTTATTATGTCTTGAATATGAAAAAAAAGTCTGGAATAACTGGGGTAATTTTTTAGGCATCTCTGTAGAAAATAAATGTAATTTACAAAGTATAATAAAAAAAATTACTTTGCAGTCTGGCATCTAGATATATGATGATGTGATATGTTAATATTGTTTATATTATATTTATATAATATACATCATGCTATTTTTCTTTTACTGAAGTGTGTATATGCGTACATATTTTTGTCTGACAAAAGGAAACTGTTAATCTGCTACTAGTTAATCGATTGCGGATGGCAGGTGGACAAATTTTTCAAATAAGGGAGCGCAAACATACTTGGTTGGCCCCGCCCAAAGATACTCCACATGTAGGAAACACGCTGCCTTATCTTTTTTTATTTTATTTCATCTTTTTTTAATCATCATAAATCTGAGCCACTAAACTGTGAAGAGAACAGAAAGAATGTTTTTGCGCTTCTGTCTGAATAGCAGACGAACCAAAAGAATGACATCGGGTGTGTGTGTGTGTGTGTGTGTGTGTGTGTGTGAGAGAGAGAGCGCACTGCAGGATGAATCTGAGGAGAACGAATCCGTCGGATTAATAAGTGACTCCGATCCAGCGCGCGTGTGTTTGTTTTGCTAGTGTGTGGGCGGAGCTGCTGAGGACACGACCCCGGTCCTGCGGTTAGTCACGCTGATAAAGAGCTGCTGTAAACTCAACAATGTCCACAGACACGCACACACACACTCGCAAGGATTACAGAGGTGAGGAGGCGCGGGGCTCTGAACAGGGTTCGAGAGAGAGAGATAAACCCAGACAGATAGACGCACATGCAGAGGGAGAAGTGCATTCCGAGAGAAAGTTATTAGATTTTATAATAATAATAATAATAATAATAATAGATGGACGGTTGGAGAGTCAGAAGGA